>OY740781.1:137381313-137981313 GCA_963514005.1 Raja brachyura
TGCGGAAATAGGCCCTTCAGCCCACATTAACCTACAAACCCGCATGTCTTTGTGATGTGGGAGGAATTCCGAGCACCCAGAGGAATCCCACATGCCCCCAGGAATAACATGCAAACTCCACACAGATAGCACCCAAGGACAGAATTGTACTCAGGTCTCTGGCGTTATGAGGCAGTAGCTCTACCATGTGCACCACTGTGCCATCTTAGTAAGCTTTTTTTTTTTTTTAAACAAATCAATTAAATTTAAAATTATATAAAATATCTGTGTAAAAGATTTCCCAGTGACCTGAAGAACTTGAAATTAAAACAATGGCCAGAAAGAGACTGAAACTTGTTCAAAGTATTAATTACACAATGATGAGTCTTGAATAAACTGTCAAGAAATTGTATTACCATTCTGATCTGCAGTTACAGTAGGATGTTACAGTAATGGGATATCTGATATGTGAGTTAGCACATTAAAATGAATTGCAGATTAAAAATCTAATTAGACAACATGAATAAAGAATGAGAAGAGTTCGGCAGAGGGGGAGTCTTTAACGGCAATCATTCACAGTGAATGTGACCTCTGTGGGGAGCTGCAAGCTTTACCAAACCATTGCAACAATCAGTTCAAGGACTAATGATAATTTGCTTTTCAGATTGAATATAGGCTATTGAAATACCAGATATATACTGTGTATTGAAAACATTATGTTAGCAAGTTTGTTTTTGCACATTTGAAAATGATTTTATGTTGGCTGCACTTGAGGAAACTGTTTTCATTACACTGGGTAATAATTAGCTCTGTTCAATCTGAAAACGCTATAAAACTATAGGAAAATTGTTTCAGAAATTCTGCCACAACTCTAGCATACACTGAAGACACACTTTCCTAATGCCGTGTTATTTTCATAAAAATTCAGATTTGCCAATACATCTTGTAAAGCTAAGATTGCTGGTAAAATGTTTACTGCAATGTTTATAGATCGTCTGCGGTACAGGAGATGTACTGCAAAATGTGGAGATTTTGATAGTGTGACTCAAACAGGCTCCACAGATTCAAATGCAAGGCTTGTTAGTAATTCACCAATACAGTGGTATGAAAGGCGAAAGCAGTAATATTGCATCTTAGCATACTTCTCGGGATGTCCCAGTGTCCTGCCTCACCTCACTTCCAGCTTTCTCTCCCCCCCCCCCACCCCCTCCAGCTTCCCACAACAATCAATATGAAGAAGGATTCTGACCCAAAACATCATCTATCCATGTTCCCCAGAGATGCTGCCTGAGTTACTCCAGCACTCTGTCTCTTTTCTTTGTCCCAGTGTGTAGTGGATTTCACTATTACAGTACTTGTACACTACAAAATCCAGAAAAGAGAAGTGAAATGAACAAGGGGTTAGTCTAAAAGTAGAAAACAAGGAACTACAGCTGTTGGTTTACACAAAAGGATGAAAAGTGCTGGTGTAACTTAACAGGTCAGGCAGCATCTCTGGAGAACATGGATAGGTGACATTTCAGGTCGGAGTTAATTTATCTGTGATTGTGCTGACTCAGAATAATACTGGATTGCAAGTCAACAAATCTCTTTGCCTTCTTTGAATACTCAGGGTTTGTTTAACCTTTTTTTGAAGAGGCAGATAAAGCCTTAGTTGAATATCTCATCCTCAGCCATCAATCTCTTGGCCATGCCCTGGAGTGTTAGCCTAGATTATGTGCTCAACTCTGGTCCCTGAAGAAAGCTTAAAAATGCTGAATTCCTAGCCACACTGAACACACACAAGTCACAGATAAATCTACTTGAATCATATACGCTGCGACTTACTTGTCATTTCAGAATTTGGATGAACATCTAATGAAGGCCCCTTTGCACAAAGGAAAATAATATTCATGCTGATCATAACTGTTAGAAAACCCAATTCAAGCTTCAGATTTAAAAAAATTGTCGACTAGGGCAGTACGGTGGCAGTGGTAGAGTTGCTGCCTTACAGTGCCAACCCGGGTTCGATCATTACTAGGGGTGCTTGTCTGTACAGAGTTTGTATGGTCTCCCCGTGACCCACGTGACATTACTCTGCGATCTTCAGTTTCCTGCCACACTCCAAAGACGGACAGGTTTGTAGGTTAATTGGCTTTGTATAAATGTAAAATTGTCGCTAGTGTGTTTAGGGAAGTGTTAATGTGCAGGGATGGGTGTGGAATCAGTGCCAAAAGGCCTGTTTCATCTCTGTATCTCTGAACTATAAAAAAGACTATTGAAAGAACTGTTCTTGAAATACACATAAACCATACCAAGAGACAATAATGTTTGCCAAAAGATCATAAAAGGAAAGCCAAAGAACTGCTTGAGTCAGTTCGTTCCAATGAAGATTATTGCCTTCCCAATGAGACTGAAAGCATTGTAGAAGGTGATTTGATCAAAATCTCGCCAACAAAAACAATTTATATAGGAAAGTGATTTTTTAAGATTAACTTCATTATGACTTGGAAAAAAAAATTTGTGCTCTTAAGGACTTCAATTTCCAGAACAACTTTCCTGCGCCGCTCAATATATCCCAAAGCATTTATAGCCAGTATGGTTCTTTGGAATTGTAGTCCCAGCCTTTATTTAGCAGGCAGAGCAGTCAATATCCAGATGGCAAAGTCACAAAAACAATGATGTGATAACCAACAAATAACTCTCTGGAAACTAAGTTTCTAAGAGATAAATACTGGGCGATACAACAGAGAGGACTTTGCGGTGCTTCTTTGAAGTAATACATCTGCGTGTGCAGCAATAACTGGGTACTGCATTGGGGAATCAGAAGAGCTCGGTGTGAATGCTTAGTTTAGTTTAGTGTCACATGTACTGAGGCACAGTGAAAAGCTTTGTTACGTGCTATCTCAGTCAGCAGAAAGACTATCACGATCACAGTCGAGACTTCCACAGTGTACAGATACAGGATAAAGGACACAACATTTAATGCAAGATAAATTCTGATCATTCAAATTAAAGATAATTCAATGTTCTCCAATGAGGTAGATGGGAGGTCAGGACCACATTCTGTTGCCTGATAACAGCTAGGATGGGACTGTCCTTGAATTTAGTTTGTGTGATGGTCTGGGCTGTGTCCACAATTTCTTATGGTCTTGGTTTGAGCTGTTCCCAAACCTTGCTCTGATGCATCCTGATAAAATGTTTTCTTCTGTAGAAGCTGGTGAGAGTTGTTGGGGAAATGCTGAACTACCTAAGCCGTAGCCCACTTCTATATCATGTTTAAGGAAGCACTAAATTATTAGATTTTAAAGGAAGCCCATCCCAATCTGATTGAAACTGAGGAACACAGCAAATACCCTGACCTCTCTTCCATCAGATTGACTTCATAAGTTCCAGGAGCAGAATTAGGCCTTTCGACCCATCCGGTCTACGTTGTCTTTCAATCATGGCTGATCTGTTTTTCACACTCAACCCCATTCTCTTGTTTTTGCCCCATAACCCCTGACACCCTTACTAACAAAGAAACTGCCAATCTCCGCCTGAAAATTATCCATTGATTTAGCCTCCACAGGCGTCTGCAGCAATGAATTCCACAGATTGACCACCCTCTGACTAAAGAAGGCGAAGACTGACAGATTCTTCATTAGTAGGGTAGTTGGGGGTTATGGGGTTGAGAGTGAAAGATAGATCAGCCATGATTAAATGGCAGAATAGACTTGAAGGGCGAATGTCCTAATTCTGCTCCTATAACTTATGATCCCCTTCTTATCTCCATTCTAAAGGTACTTCCTTTTATTCTGAGGCTATGGCTTCTGGTCCTAGACTCTCCCACTATTGTAAACATCCTCTCCACATCCACTCTATTCAGGTATTTTATTGGCTTCTCCATACTGTGGTGTCAGAGATGACACTGGGTTCAGCAGTGACCACATCGACACTTGCAATGAGGTTGAACTTGCATGATTTATTTTATTTGCAGTGGTAAGGAAGTGCTGGATTGCATGGGGGCACTGTCCCTCGCTATCAGCATGCAAATGCAGTGACGGTGATGATCTTGGAGTTGTCCAGCAGCTGACACCTGGTCTTTGAAGGAGGAGGCGTGACATTCTCAGGCTTCTTCCTGCAGTTCACCCTTGCCTTGAGGGAAGGCATTGGCACAGGTTTATTCTGGCGATCTTAGGTTTATCCTGGCCGCTCAGTTTTGGGCTTGGAGAGGCAGCACTGGCAGTCTCTGGATTATCCTGGCAGCCCAGCCTTTGCCTCTGTGTGTGGGTGCAGTCGCTCGTTGTGCCTGGGCAGGAAGAGGCACTGGTATCTCAGGCTTGCCCTGGCCTCTCAGTAGAGGTGGCTGTCTAGGGCATCTTTTCAACAGTCCAGTCTTGACAACACAGTGGTGCTGGTGGTCTCGGGCTTGTCCAAGTGGCTCAGTCTTCCTCGAATCCACAACAGGGAAACACATAGCTGAAGGCACCCCACTTTGTCTCCCTCCCTCTCTTTATCCCTTTCGCTTTCTCTCTTTCTCTTTTCTTTTCTCTCATCTAGCTTGAATGCCTGGGTTTTATTAGGCTGACACGGTTCAGCTTATTGGACCCTGCCGTTCCCAGTGATGCTGGGGATTGGCCTCTCCTGGCCTGTCAGCCAGGGATAGGGATCAGAGTGGCATCCAAAGGAGGAGGTGCTATCAAATACGCAACACAATCTTGTAGATTCTGCGAAAGAGATTGATATAGGAGTTGGCATAATGCTATCTGAATGGAATGTATCATGAGATCCGATAAATAATTCAAAAAGAAAGTTAATTGGACAAATACTTGAAAGGGAAAGGTTATAGATTAACTGGTAAACCCCAGAGAGCTAGCACAAAAATGGACTGAATATCTTTTCCTCTGTTGAGCATTCTCTAACTCGAGGGGGACAGTGTGTTGGTTCTAAGTTTAAAGGAAAGCATTTTAAAAACTCAAACGCAACCTGCCATGAACTGCCCATAATTGTAGTCAAGAGATAGGCAGATGACCTGCTTTCAAGACTAGGGGTAATTACCAAAAGCTCTTTGAGAAGAATATCTGTCTCCACACAAGACACAAATCTTTACACCATGGAGACTGGGTTCACAGTTCATAAGTTATAGGAGAAGAATTAGGCTATTTGGCCCATCAAGTCTACTCAGCCATTCATAGCTGATCTCTGCCTCCTAATTCCATTTTCCTGCCTTCTCCCCATAATCCTTGGCACATGTTCTAATCAAGAATTTGTCTATCTCTGCCACAGCCCTCTCTGGCAATGAGTTCCACAGATTAACTACCCTCTAACTAAGATGTTCCTCCTCACCTTACTGAAAGAGTGTCCTTGAATTCTGAGGCTTTGACCTCTGGTTCTAGACCATACCACCAGTGGAAACATCTACTCTATCTATGCCTTTCATTATTCTGTAAGTTTCAATGAGGTCCCCCCTCAACCTTCTAAACCGGTTTCCAGATATCAGAAAGCACAGCACATGTAGTGAGATAGGGTTAGATACTTTTTAGCAAAATCTGGCGGTCAGGAGGTACAGGAATGTTTTCCTACAAGGTATCAGGCCAATTATCAATGCAGCCATAAACTTCCACAATCCCTGATCTCTATTTCTGCAGATCGTTGACACCATCCCTCTTCCCTCGGTTTCCCTTCTCATAACCTCCAACTGCCCAAAAATCTCCACATTTCTCTTTGATTTCCAACTCTGCCGATCTCCTTCCCCGATCTTCTACTTATCTGGCATCTTGTCGCCTCCTGCACCCCTCCAATTTGTCAATCGTCCTTTGCTCATCTTATCTCCAATATCTCATTCATCTGATCCGCACCCAACCCTCTCTCCCTCCCTATACCCCAGTTCGCCAATTGTCCATTCCCAACCTGAGCCCAATCTGGTTCCACACCTAATACCTCTCCCTCATCTGTCAATGATATCCTTCCTAACTCCCCAATCAATCAGTTATCAGATCTTCATCTGACCTCATTAACCTGCTAATGATTAATTCCCTGCCAGTCCTTCAACCAGAAGGCTTGTGTAACACATTTTAACAACTTGCCCCAAGGCTCATTTTGTAATATTTCTGGTTAACCTTGCTGAAATTCCTCCACCAAACCCTACACCATGTCTCTATGTTACTTGTAAGTACTCTGCTTCTGGTGCTAATGACTTCCACCAATTTTTAAAAGATGTTGAGACCTTTTAAAAAGGTGTGGCATTACAGGTAGATAGGGTGGTATTATAGGTAGAAAGGTTTTCAGCACTATGGCTCTCATCATGGAAAAATAGAAAATAGGTGCAGGAGTGGGCCAATTGCCCCTTCGAACCAGCACTGCCATTCGTTGTGATCATGGTTGATCATCCAAAATCAGTTCCTGCCTTTTGCCCATCATCCCTTGATTCCCTTAGCCCTAAGAGCTAAATCTAACTCTCACGTGAAAACATCCAATGAATTGGCCTCCACTGCCTTTGGTGGCGAAGAATTCCACAGATTTACAACTCTCTGGGTGAATTTTGTTTTCTCATCTCAGTCCTAAATGGCATACCCCTTATTCTTAAACTGTGACCCCTGGTGCTGGACTCCCCCAACATCGTGAACATTTTTCCTGCATCTAGTCTGTCCAATCCTTTAAGAATTTTATATATTTCTATAAGATCCCCTCTAATCCTTCTAAATTCCAGTGAATATAAGCCCAGTCAATCCATTCTTTTATCATATGTCAGAGCACCAACCTGGGAACTAACCTGGTGAACCTATGCTGCACTCCCTCAATAGCAATAATGTCCTTCCTCAAATTAGGAGACCAAAACTGCACACAATACTTATGGTGTGGACTCACCAGGGCCCTGTATAACTGCAATAGGATTGTCTTGCACCTATACTCAAATCTTCTCGCTAAGAAGGCCAACATGCCATTTGCTTTCTTCACTGCCTGCTGTACCTGCATTCTTACTTTCACTGACTGATGTACAAAGACACCCAAGTCTCGTTGCACTTCCCCTTACTCAGTCAGAGTATTGAGTAAGATGTTGGGAGCTCATGTTTCAGTTACTTAAATCATTGGCCAGACCACATTTAGAGTATTGTGTTCAGTTTTGGTCACCATGTTATGGGTAAGATGTTGCCGAGCTGGAAGATTTAATTTATGTTCTCTTTATCTTGTTCTTTAAGTTGAATTGAAGTATAATTTATCAAATTGGCTGCAATGCCGTCAATGTTTCAAAGGGTGTTTTCTGCTTTAGTACAGATAATCATTGCTGTCAGGTCGACTGAAGTGGCTTTTGATGGAATGCTGCATGCACAGTAAAATATGGCACCCCATCATGTTTATTATCTGACAGCTTTTATATGTAACATTGTGCAATTTGATCAAAATTTACCTGGTGCGAGCTTGAAAGATATCAGAAAATGAAAACGACGCCTCTTGAGCATGTCTGTGATTGTATTTATTATCCCTCCTGTTCTATAATTCACAGGCTGTCTGTTTGCGATATGTGGTTTGATCAAGATTGTATGACATCAAAGTGATTAGGGAGCAGGATTTTGGGGGAATTACTTCCCTCTCAGTTGCACATTTTGAGCCACAAGAACACTATTCCATTATAGTTGTACTCTGAGGGAATACCTCAGGAGCTTAACAGTTGCCGGCTGTAAAATCATAGAAGACTATTTCTGGTAGAAGACAGTTAAGAATACAAATGCCTTTCGCAGCTAATGGAATACAAATGGCGAATTTTAGAACCCTTAGCAGGTTAGTTCTGATGAATCAACATCAACCTAAGGTTTTAGCAATCATACTCTCACTCTCCCTCTCCCTCTGGGTAAAAAGCTGTGTATTCACTCTATCTCTTCCTTTCATGATTTTATGCACCTCAGTAAGATCTAGGGTTGCCAACTTTCTCACTCCCAAATAAGGGACAAAAGGTCAAAATAAGGGACAAATTCCTGACGGCAATTCGTTGACCGACTCGGCCGTGGCTGGGTGAATGATGAGTTGGCCCGGTTGCTGGACTGCACACAAGCCCAACCGGCGGGCCAGCTGAAGAGTTTTGACCCGGACAACTCATGAACCGATGATCGGCCACGAGAAGGAGGGGCTGTGGTCCAAAGATCGGACAGCTGATTGGGCTGCCGACTAACGGGGCCACGGGCGAGGCACTGCTGTTGCACCCCATGGGCTGCACTACGTAGGGCTGGGTGAGACGGGGCCGGACTTGGCACTCCGACCCGACAGTCCGCTCGACCCAAGTGGTAGCAGTCAAATAAGGGACAAGGGCGGTCCCGTATGGGACAAACAAATTTAGCCCAATATACAGGATATCCTGGCTAATACGGGACAGTTGGAAACCCTAGTAAGATCACCCCTCAGCCTCCTGCACACCAAGGAATAAAAAGAATGCTGCCTGACCCACTGAGTTACTCCAGCATTTTGTGTCTATCTTCGGTATAAACCAACATCTGCAGATCCTTCCAACACATAAAGTCCTAGGCTCCCCAACCTGTCCCTACAGCTCAGGCCCTCTAGTTCTGCAACATCTATGCTTATATTTTAGATTTCTCCATCTGCCCATTTCCTATGCTTTTCCACTATAATAATAATTAGCATGGGTGTAATGCCTTTAAAACAAAAGCTATAAATGCAGAAATTATATGCACAACATTGTACAAGTAAAATAACATGTTTAATCTTTCCCCTCTCACCTTAAACCTTTAGTTTTCAGATTCCTCTAGACTGGGGAAAGGACTGAGGGTTATTTACTTTATCTATGCTTCTTAAGATTTTATAAACTTCTGTAAGGTTCCTAGACTTCAGGGTAAGGAGTCTAACCAGCCTCTCTTTTTAACTCAAATCACACAGACCCAATAACAGACACCTTTTTTTGTATCCTTTCCAGTTTAATGACATCCTTTCAATAGCAGACCAATCAATGCTGAGCTCAGTGCTTGGCACAGTCTCCAACCACAATACATTGTTATGCAGTTTGCTGGATTAATTAGCCACTGCAAGTGGATAGTGTGTGGGTGATAGAATCTGGGGGGGTGTTGATATGAATCCAGATTCAGGGACAGTTTCTTCCCGGCTGTTCTCGGGCAACTGAACCATCCTACCAACAGCAAAAGAGCAGACCTGAGCTACTATCTACCTTATTGGAGACCCTCAGACTATCTTTGATCGGACTTTACTGGACATTATCTTACGCTAAATGATATTCTCATTATTCCCTGTATCATGTATCTGTGGACGGCTCAATTGTAAACATATATTGTCTTGTATATCATATATTGTCTCGGACCTTAAATGGGAGGCCACCATTGACTCCACAGTCAAAAAGGCCCAACAGAGGATGTACTTCCTGCGGCAGCTGAGAAAACACAATCTGCTACAGGCAATGATGGTCCAATTCTATACTGCCATCGTAGAGTCTGTCCTCACCTTCTCCATCATGGTCTGGTTTGGCTCAGCCACCAATCACAACATCTGGAGGCTGCAGCGGATCGTTCGATCAACCGAGAAGGTTGTTGGCTGCAACCTTCCCCGCATTGACGAACTGTACTTTGCAAGGGCCAGGAAGCGAGCGGGTAAGATTATCTCTGACCCCTCTAACCCTGGCCACAAACTCTTTGAAGCACTTCCCTCTGGGAGGCGACTTCGGAGTGTCAAAGCCGCTACAGCCAGACATAAAAAACAGTAGCTCTACTCAACAGCAAAAAGTCTGTAGCCTTCGTTTGCTCTGGTATTTTATTTTATTCTTCACATGTTTAAATTATGTTTTATTTTTAATTATGCACTGTACATCGTGTTGTTATCCTTGCGAGCACAGCACCGAGGTAAATTCTTTGTATGTATACGTACTTAGCTAATAAAAATGGATTAAATTCACTAACTGTTTGGCACGCAACAAAAGCTTTTCATTGTACCTCAATACATGTGACAATAAACTATACTAAACTAAATGTGGGGAGAATAAAATTAGATTAATGTAAATGGGTGCTTGATGGTCAGAAATGATTCAGTGGGCCAACATGTCTGTTTTCATGACACTAAGATAACGACTCAAGCCCAAAGTGGAGAAGTAGGATTACTCTGAATAGGGCTTTTTCAGTTGCTATTTCAATGGTGAAGCTCGCAGACAGAGATATTTATGCTCCTGTAATTCAGTTGTGCGGGTTTAAACCTCGGCTACAGTTTCCAACAGATGGAGTTTGTTGCATTAATTTGAGCAGCAGCTTGTATTGTTACAGAATGAAAT
The DNA here is from genome assembly GCA_963514005.1 of Raja brachyura. The sequence continues at coordinate 137,391,533 of OY740781.1, forward strand.
GTTCTGTTTCACTGCACCTTCTGTTGGTTTGCTCTCTCCCCCCAGCTGCCTGAACACTTATCCTCAAAGGACTCTATTCTTGTCTCATGCCTCACTGCCCCACATGAACAAAGATTCTCTCTTGCTCCCTGCTCGTCGTGAAATTGTGCAAGTGTGCAGTTTGGGCATTTTAATAGGGTGCAGAAAGAGATTTCCTTGGCAGTTCTTCAAGGTTGCTACTGCACAGACCTTAATTAATGTCAATACCTCTAAATAGTCGCATGGAGTGTCAAGCAGTCTTGTGGTCTCAACATGGAGGCTCGTGTGGCAATGGTTCAGGTTTGACCTTGGTCTCAAAAACTGTGGAGATAATTCTTCCACCATAGAACCAGCCTTCTTGTAGGATGAGTCCGACTGTCCAATGCATCCTTCAATCAGCTGCAAAGGCCGTTGCAATGTCGAGGCTGTATAATGGCATTGTTTCTTGTTGAAGGCAGTACTTCTATTGATACTCGTATGAGCATTGGCCCATCTTTGTATAGGAGGACAGAGCAAGGAAGGTGCACAGCTTACATGATTTTTTCTTCTCTGTAGAATATAAGTGCATTGATGTACCAGCAGAGCCAAAAGTGGTGTTGACTATACAAGATACAAGTTGACTGTGCAAAATAAAAGACGGGCATTTATAATTATTGAAATTTAGCTGCATAATATTTACATGAAAATAGTGACTGCCCTTGAAAGTAACTCTCTGTGCATGGGCATGCCTTGAAATGCATTGAAGAACGTGATCAGCCCATCTTAACGGGATGGGGCCATCAATGGAAGGGTCAATAGTTGATGTTCATCCTCGAGTAATCTTCCTTACCCGTTAATGTAAAAACACAAACTGCTGGTCATGCAGCATCTGCAGAAAGGGAACAGTGTTACTGGTTCATGTCTGACACTCTTTGGCAAAACCGAGCAGGAGGTCGTTTTAAGCTACGGGAGAAGTTGCACCAGGGAAATAAGGGTCTGTTTTCAATACAGCCATAGGTCGTCTTGCTTCTGCAAATCAAAACTTTTTATGTCTCCCAGTTTCGATAAATGGTCCCCAACTTAAACCGTTAACTGGAGGCACAAGGAATGCAGAGGGTGGAATTTTGCGTAGAACTGAAAGTGCTGGAGTAACTTGGCGGGTTAGACAGCATCTCTGGAGGACATGATAGGTGACGGTTTAAGGTTGGTTCTTTCTTCAGACTCTGAAGAAGAGTCCCACTCTGAAATGCCACCTATCCATCTCCTCCAGAGATGCTGCCTGACTCTGATTAACTCCAGCATTATGCGTTAAATTAGTAACTGCTCCTCTTTCCACAAATGATACTTCACTTCCTGAGCATTTCCTGCATTTTCTCTTTATATTTTAGATTTCAGCATCTGCTGGTTCATTTTAATATTCTTAAACCACTGCAGCGGTTGTGGTGAATGTATTTTCTCTGTGTTTTGGGATGGGTCTCCAGTTTATTTTGCATCCGGTGATGATGAAGGAAGAATGATACATCTCTAAGTCAGGATCATGCGTGATTTTGAGCAATTCTTGTAAGTAGTGGCGTTCCCTTGTGCTGGCTGCTTTTAAGTTTGAAAAGTGATGGTGAAGAATTCTTGCCAATTTTACTGCAGTGTGCTTTGTACCTGACACATCGCAGACCGCAGTTGGAGGAAGGAGTGAATGTGTAATTGTGTGTAGATGTGAGTACCTAATCAAGCATATTATTTTACTTTAAAATGGTACAGCATAAAAAGCTAGCCTTTGCCAATTCACTTCTGTATTTTGAGTTCCAAGCAATGAAATAGCTTATCAAATCCAGATGTCATTCCCAAGAGTTAATAATCCAGTAACGTTCTTTGAAAGCTATTATTTCTCACAATTAACTGAAAGTACAAGGTAACATTGACCATACTGCATAATCTATCAGCCATAATTCTGACCAATAACCAATTTACCATAAGGAGAAGTCACTTCATCTACCACAGCTCAGGAACGCCATAATGTCTCACAACCAATGCCCTAATTTGCTTGGAGACATGGGGCATGACACTAACCAGCTCGACTTTTACAGCAATCCAAACAGGCTTTAGATATTCACATCGGACCTTTCAACATGCATTTGCTGATGCATGGGGTAAACAAGACAATAACAGATGATTAACAGCATTATTCTCCAATGCTGCCAGCATCGACGATACTGCAATTTGTATTTGAACGGTGCATCTGACATGAAAGCTGGTTAAGAAAGGGGTAATATTTCCAGCAGAACTCAATCATGTTCATTCCTATAGCCATGTTTGAGACTTTTTTTCCCCTCACAATTTAATGGAAATTTGCTCCACTTCAAATGACTTGAGTGATAAGTGAGGTACAAGCGCTGAATCATCTGTCGGTTCTGTGCTTGGGTAGTTAGATACTTGTCACAAAAGCATTTTAGTCAAGCAAAATTTAATGCTGAGACACTTACAGGGATATTGGGACAAATGACCAAATTAGGAATGTCATTTGGGAACTTGAAGGACAACCTTTTTGCACAAAGGGTGGTAGGTGTATGCAACGAGCTGCTGGAGTAGGTAGTTGAGACAGGTACTATCACAACATTTAAGAAACATTTAGACAGGCACATGGATTGGACAGGTTTAGAGGAATATGGGCCAGCTGGTAGAACTCTCAACTTTGAGTCAGAATCTCATTTATTTTAAGGCCAACACCAAAGACATGGGTGCATGAATCATAATGGTCCTGGGGGAGGGGCGAGGGGGTGCAGAACTATTTTTTGTCAATCCCAACTACATTATGGCCATCCTAGATAGGGTAGACAGAGAGAACCTTTTTCCCAGGGCGGAAATGTCAAAGACTAGAGGGCATAGATTAAAGGTGATGGGGAGAAAATGTAGATGAGTTGTGCAGGGCATGTTTATTCCACAGATGGTGACAAGTGCCTGGAACCTGTTGCCTGGGATGTTGTTGGAGGTGGATACGACAGCAGCAATTACAGTAAGAGGCTTTCAGATCGGCACATGGATGCAAAAGCAATACAGGGATGTGGATCACATATGCGTGGAGGAGATTAATTTAACTCGTTAAAACGTTTGGCATGGACATTGTGGGCTGAAGGGCCTGTTCCTTTGCTGTACTTTTCAGTGTAGAAACCTGGAACCGCAGGTGTTGGTTAATACACAAAAGGATACTAAGTGCTGGAGTAACTCAGCAGGTCAGCCAACATCTCTGGAGAACATGGATAGGTGCCGTTTTGGGTCGAGGTACTTGTTTAGTCTGAAAGAAAGGTCTTGACCCAAAACGTCACTTATCCATGTTCTTCAGAGATGCTGTCAGAGATGGTGGTATTTCAATCCAGGTGCATATCGGAAAGAGAAGATTGTAAAGTTGTTTGTTTTGAGCAGATTCACTACAAGTTTCACTGTATCTCTCTCCTTATGTCTGGCAAGGCAATTAAGGGGCCTCAGAGTGTGGATGGCAAAGACATTTTGAAAACTGCAGAGGCTGGAAATCTAAATGGAAATGCCGGAAATACTCTTTACGTAGTGTGGCATCTGTGGGCAGAGAAAAAATGTTTTTTTCAGATCAAAGACCTTTTGTCAGAACTTGAAGGGAGAAAACAAGTTGGATTTAAATTTCAGGGAGGATGGAGGAAGGATAAATAGGGCAAAGGGAAATATCTATGATGTGATTTAAAATACTTTATTTGTTTGGTTTGATGAAAGTTAAAGACATTATATTTTTGTACTTCAATATGAAAACCTGCCTTATACCTCAAATACAGGTATCTGTTAAATAAAAGAAAGGACACTCATTTATCTTGTATGTGTAAATATACAATATTTCCCTCCTTCTCTTGCTATCTTTCTCACTCTTATCTTCATATGAGGATTAGGTGATGACCTACTTTTGTGTTATGGTTGAGCTGACTTCTAGGAGGCATAAATAAGTGTTGCTGGAATCTTTTAGACAATAGGCAATAGGTGCAGGAGTAGGCCATTTGGCCATTCGAGCCAGCACCGCCATTCAATGTGATCATGGCTGATCATCCCCAATCAGTACCCCGTTCCTGCCTTCTCCCCATATCCCCTGACTCCGCTATTTTTAAGAGCCCTATCTAGCTCTCTCTTGAAAGCATCCAGAGATATTCCTTTTGATATTCCCACATCCACCAAAGGCATACATTGTATTCCTTTGTGTTAGCATTTGATAAATCATGTCCATAATGTAGCAAGTTGCCTTACTTTGCCATTCTGATAAGTGTTATTGTGCAAAAGGATATTGAGGCTTGAAAAATCATTTCAAGATTCACTATGGATTTGGGTATCATCGAGGGAGCATGCCAAGGCCAATGGAGGAGGATACCATTAAGAGAAACCATAGGGTATATAGATTACGGCATCAAGATCTATGGACCCATTCCAAAGGACAGTTCTAAAGGGCCTGTCCCACTTAGGCAACTTCTTAGGCGAGTGCAGGAGACTCTGCACTCGCCACATGGTCGCCACATGTTCGCTGGTGGTCTCTGGTAAGTCTTCTTCATGGTCGCGAGGAGTTCCCGCATTCTGGGAGCTAGTCATGGCCTCAGTATGGTCGCCGTAAATTTTTCGACATGTTGAAACATTTTCTGCAACCAAAAATTGGTCGTCATGGAGAAAATGGATAATCCTGTAGTCATAGGCGCAGTTGTAGTGGGGTCGCCATGTAGTTATGGGTAGTCGAGGTAGTCGTAGGTAATTTTAGTTAATTGCCTTTGCTGACCGGGCATTTTCATTGGCTCATTGGGGAAAATAAATGTACGCACGAGTTTTCAGAACCAAGGATAACCGACCGGTAATGTTTAATGTCCGCCGAACTTCACAGATGTGTATCTCTGGCTTATTAAATGTTGTTTGGCTTCTTAAAAGTGCCTCCACTCCTTCTCCCTCCCCCCTTCTGCCACCCTTCTTCCACCCTTCTCCCCCACTTTTAGAGGACTTACCGTACACTGTGCTAGCCGTCTTAACCTTCCTGTTCATCGCGGTGTGTGTCTGCATCACCTTGGCTTTGCACCATGTGAATTTCAGACAGTGCTTCCCCCGCTTTCCCTGCCCCCCGCCTTTTTTGATGTGTTTGTGTGTGTGTGTGTGTGTGTGTGTGTGTGTGTGTGTGCGTGTGTGTGTTTCACTGAAAGTCGCCATTCCAGTTCCCAGTTCCATTACAAATCGCTCCCAACATGACATGAGGTACAGTGTGATAGGGAGAGACTATGGGAGGTGGAAGATTTGCTGATGGGAATCAACGGGAGAAGACTATTCAAAGGGATTTAGGAAGTAGATTGAAGTCAAACATAGCAAGACTAAGTACTGGCTTCAATAAAAACAAATGTAGGGAGGAATTTGTAATGGATGATAAATCTGATGTCACCTGTTTTTCAACATGAAGTCACAGAGTATTGAGCAATTAGAAATGCTTGTGCCATGTCCTTAGCATGTTCTTGGCATGTTTATGCTGTGCTCTTAGCACATTCTCCCTTTATATCATCTTGGAACCAGACCTTTAAGAGCCTCTTGTCAACAATTAGCAGCAACCTTCAAATGATACCCTCAATGACTCTAACCACCCACCACACTCCCCTCTGCCGTAAATATTGTGTTGAGAAAATATCGTTTCAGTTGTGTAATTCTCTACCAATGTTCCAACTGATCCTAAGTTTCCACACAAGTTCTGCTGATGTCCAGCGATCAAGGGTGTTTATTTATTCAAGAATGCTCGTACCCACCTATAAGGAGGAAAGTGTGACAAAGCCTTTGGAAATTCAGACCCAAGATAACATATTAAATTGGGAAACAAAGCTATTTTTGCCTTAGCCTTAGCTTTCAAAGTCTTAAGATTTTTTTTTTTTTTCAATCTTGCTATCTCTTTGTGTAATTGGGTGTCTTGGAATAGATTGTTGGTAGCAAAAACAGGAAGTCTAAAACAAGTGCTAATTGTTGACAAAAGGCTTGTTACTCAATGGAGCAAAGCAAACTGACGTTGGCAGTCATGAAGGGGGCACATAGAACTGCTGAAACCAAGACGAAAATGGAAAAGAAAATACAAAGTAAAGGTCACTCCATACAATCAACATCCCACGCTTCCTCTCATCAGATTAACAAGAGGGAAATGGTGAAAATCTGAAACTCTTGACAAGTGACTGGAGTTTATCAACTCTTCCTGGAACATCAACCCCAGTATCATTTCGGGTATGGCCCAAATTTCTTAGAGTCATCTTTTCCATCCACAAAAGCCTATCACAGATTGCAAGACTAAACAAGGACAGTTATGAGGAGTGGTTGCAAAGCCAAAGTTTGCAGTCTCTTGAACCCAAATATATGTATAATCTATCGGCGCTTTTTTACCGGTATACACAATTAATGAACATGCCAGTTATGCCGTTGGTAACCAAAATAATGATGTTTTTAGAGTTGCTGATGGGGAGAAGGCAGGAGAATGAGGTTAGGAGGGATGTAGATAGATCAGCCTTAATTGAATGACAGAGGAGACTTGATGGGCTGATTTGCTTAATTCTACTCCTATCTCTTATGATACACTCTACTGGTGTGTGCCATCACAGAAAAAGCACCGATCTATCTTATTGATTAATAGAAAGGTACAGCATGGAAACAGTCCCTTCATCTCAATGATTTCACATGGACCATCGATCACTCATTCACGCGAGTTCTATGTTATCCCCCTTTGTCACCCACTCCCTACATACCAGGGGAAATTAACAGAGGTCAATTAATCTACAAACCCACACATTGTGGGGATGTTGGAGGAAACTGGCAATCCCTGCAGATAACGTGCAAACTCCACACAGGCAACACCCGATGACAGGATTGAATACAGATCTCTACCAGCTGTGCCATTGTGCTGCCCTAATGTTTAATATAATTTGGGGATTCGATGAAAGAAATTGAAATTGATCCTTCTGGCAAGGATAGTTTAGAAATGGCGGTTTAAAACCCTTAATTTATTGCATTTACTGTAACTGGTCAAAAGTCACTGTCTGGATCAATGTAATTGGTTGCAGCATCAAACACGATTTAGTATAAGGTAACAGGTACTTTATTGAAATTCAGAGGCAGAGAATAATGCATAACCACTGCCATCTGATGCCTTTAGCACCACTAACCCGGGTGACCATAGTTCATTAGTTCAAATTTGTAAATCTGGAACTTTATCTCCTCATTAAAATCTTTGGTGCTCTAATTGAAGCAGAGTAGCAGGGATGAGTTAGATATGGTGTTTAGTAACAAAGAACTGCAGATGCTGCTTTATACCAAAGATAGACATAAAGTGCTGGAGTAACTCAGCAGGCCAGGCAACATCTCTGGAGAAAAAGATGATGTTTCCCTTGTTTGGAATCAAAGATTATCTCTGAATAAAGGCTTGGCCTTTAAAGACTGAGATAAGAAACATCTTAACCCAGAATCTTTAGAATTCTGTGAGATCATAATCGCTGATTATATTGAAGATGGAGATTGATGTATTTTTGGTTATTAAGGGAGTCGAGGGATATGGGATTAGTTCAGAGAAGTGGCACTGAGGCAAAAGATCTGTTATGATCTATACTGAATGGCACAAATTGTACATGAGACTGAATGGTTGTGATCCATCGTAAGCAATAACAACCTTCCCAATCTATAACAACCTTCCCAATCAATAACAACCTTCCCAATCAATGACCTTTTGGTCAGCACATCTCTCACTCAACATGAACTCTACATTGTGTAAGAAGGAACTGCAGATGCTGGTTTAAACCGAAGATAGACACAAAAAGCTGGAATAAATCAGCGGGACAGGCAGCATCTCTGGTGAGAAGGAATGGGTGACGTTTTACATCGAGAACTCGTTTACATTGTTTACATTGGTTGTTGTATAGCCTACAGCTAATGCTGTCCTCAATACATTGATTGATGCAGAGTTTTCAGTAAAGATTTTTGCATTTTCAATAAAGATTCTGTGTTTTCGATAAAGAGTCTGTTTTTAAAAAGATACTGCATTGAAAGATGTTGATTTTCTATCCTGAAATACAATTTAGGGCGGCACAGTGGTGTATCGGTTGAGTTACTGCCTTACAGCGCCAGAGACCCAGGTTCGATCCTGACTACGGATGCTGTCTGTACAGAGTTTGTACATTTTCCATGCGACCACGTGGGTTTTCTCCGGGTGCTCCGGTTTCCTCAGACACTCCAAAGACGCACAGGTTTGCAGGATGATTGGCTTTGGTAAAATGGTTAATTGTCCCCAGTGTGTAGGATAGTGCTAGTGTGCAGGGTGATCGCTGGTCGGCGCGGACGTTGTGGGTCGAAGGGCCTGTTTCCATGTTGTATCTCTAAAGTCTTAATCAATTTCATCAGGCAAAAATAAAATGGGAGTTCTGTAAGGCAGTCAGCTAATGGAATATAAAATGATAGCTACATATGAAAAAGTCATTTGGTCCTTTGAGTCCCATACCTGATCTCCAGAAGAGAATGTAGCTATCCCCACTTATTCATCCATTTTCTGCAGCCATGCACTTTTTCCACTTTCAAACAATTTTGAAAGAAATTATTGACTCTGCTTCCAAGACCCTGCCAGGGAATGTTTCCCGGCTGCTAATCTCCTGTTGCGTAAAACCATTTTTCCTCCTGCTGCCTTTGCTTCTTTTGCAAATCATCTGAAATCTGCATCCTCTCAATCCTGACCCTTCCACCAATGGCAACACTTTCTTCGAGTGCCAGGGACTGCTGGGAGTTGTTTTGAACTTTCTCCCACTTATCCATTACTGTACAGAGACTCCACTTTGGTAAATGTTATACTCATCAAGTGACATCGATAATCACAAACGAAATTTTGGTTTTCCTCTCGGAATTTGGGAAAGATTCCATGTATTCCCATTTGGAAGTTTGTCCTGTGTTCAGCAATAATGCAAATTACTTATCCTTAACATTCAGTGTAAGTAAATAGCCAAGTGGTGGTATGTTATAGTGTATGCCAACCGTAATGCAGATTTGAGCTTGCAGTGAGCTTCCTAATGACAGCTCTAAGGATGATCCAATTTCACTGTGCTAAAGGACTAGTGTAATGGAAGTGCTGGCTTTCTCAAGTTTTCAATATTTTCCCTTCTTCCCACAGTGTACACAACCATGGTACATCTGCTGAACAGATTGAAACATGAAGTATGTATACCCTGATTTGGACCCCTGGTGATGTTAATACACTAGAGGTTTATTTATATGTTGAAGAGAGATTACACATCCCTAATGGATGGTGAATGACTGAGGAATACAGCACTCATAAGTAATAGCTTTGTGACGGCAGCAGTTTATTTTCCAAAAACCACCAGTTCCTTGCACATATTTTAGTGGGTGTTCATTCCTTCCAAATTATTATTGTTGGGTTTATGCTGTTTTGGAGTATTTCTTTTCTGATATGTTCCAACTTTGCGAAACACTGGTTAAGCTGGACCGAGTATTGTGTGAGCTACCACACGATAGGAAGGATGTGATTATTCTGGAGAGAGCACAAAGGAAATTCACCAGCATGCTGCCTGGATTGGACGATTTTTGTTAAGGGAAGGGATGGCAGGGGTATTAAAAATGATATGTATAGATAGGTTTAAGGTGAGAAGAAGGAGTTTTAAATGGGACCCATGGGGTAGGTTTTTACACAGAAAGTGGTTGATATTTGGTGAAATTCAAAACATTTAAAAAGGCACTTAAATTGGAAAAGCATGGAAGAAGACTGTCCTATTGGTGGAAGATGGGATTAGTATGGATGGGGCAAAAAGGCCACCATTAATGTGATGAGGTCTTACTGTGTTGCATAACTCGTTGATTGGATAGAGTGTATTTGTTTTCCCTGCATTGAAGTAGGCTGATAGAGGTATATAAAATTGAAAGAGACATAGATAGGGTAGGTGGTCAGAATCTTTTCCCATGATAAGGATATAAAAAACAAGAACATGCCAATGAATATCAAAAACAAGGCTATTGTTAAATTGGAAAGAGTGCAGAGGAAGATTCACAAGGACTTGAGGGCCTGAGGTGTTGGTAGAGTTCATGGAGGCCAGGACTTTATTCGGGGCAGAATATGATGAGGTGTGGTCTAAAAGAGGTGTATGTGATCATGAGGGGAATAGATAGAGTAAATGAACAAAGTAATTTATGCAGAGTAGCGGAATCGAGAGCCAAGGTACATAGGTTTAAGGTGAGTGAAAAAAGATTTAATAGGAACCTAATAGGCAAGCTTTTCACACAGCAGGTGGTGGGCAGATGGAACAAGCTGTTGGATGAGGTCATTGAGGCAGGTACTACAGCAATGTTTAAAATACATTTGGACAGGTATATGGATAGAAAAGGTTTCAAAAGTTATGAGTCACATACAGGCAGGTGGGACTAGTGTAGATAGGGCAGTGTAGCTTGGTCAGCATGGGCAAGTTGGGCTGATTCCGTGCTGCATGACTCTATAACTAAGAAGCCATACCTTTAAATTGAGAGGAAAGAGGATATAAGGAGAAAGCTTTTTTCACACGAGAATGCTTGATTTCTGAATGTGCAGCCGGAGGTGGTGGTGGAGTCAGATACAATCACTACATTTATGAGACATTTAGGCAGGCACTTAAATAACCAAACCATATAGACCGAATGCAGAAAGATAGGATTAATGCAAATGGGGAAGGAGGTCATAAGATCATAAGTGATAGGAGCAGAATTAGGCCATTCGGCTCATCAAAACTACTTCACCATTCAATCATGGCTGATCTATCTCTCCCTCCTAACTCCATTCTCCTGCCTTCTCCCCAGAACCTCTGACACCCGTACTAATCAAGAATCTATCTCTCTGCCTTAAATATATCCGCTGACTTGGCCTCCACAATCTTCTGTGGCAAAGAATTCCACTGATTCACCACCCTCTGACTAAATAAATTCCCCCACATCTCCTTCCTAAAATAATTCTGAGCCTATGACCTCTAGTCCTTGACTCTCCCTCTCCACATCCATTCTATCCATGCCCTTCATTATTCTGTATGTTACATTTCCATTTCTGTGTTGTGAACTCTGATTCTATAACCTATTGTTCAACATGTGACAACAAGCATTTTCTGATTGATTGCAAGACTTCCTATCTCTGTTGCAGTGGACATCATCATAGCCACTAGTGGCTGAGTTTCAGCAATTGTGCATGACAAGCCTGTTTATGTGAAAGAACAAGTAGCAGGAATAGATCCCTGGAGCCTGTACTGCGATTCAGTAAGACCATGGCTGATCCTCTGCCTCATATGGTTTCACCCTGAGTCCTCGTACCCTCTGACTCTCTGAAATGGGGCCAATCTGAAGAAGGGTTCCAACCTGAAGCATTGGCTGTCCATTCTCACCATAGATTCTGCCTGACCCGTGGAGTTACAGCGGCTCTTTGTATTTTGATCAAGATTCGGGCATCTGCAGTTTTAGTTTTATTTCGTTTATTGTCACCTGTACTGAGGTTCAATGAAAAGCTTTTATTGCGTGAGTTACTTGTGTCTCTCTTATTCTTTTAGTTGTGGTCAAAGGTAGCGGGTATCTTCTCCTTTGCTCTATCTATAGTACTTGAGTTTGATTTGATTGTATTTATGCATAGTATTATCCAATCCATTTGGATAGCAGGCAAAAAACAAGCTTCTCACTGTACCTCTGTGCACGTGACAATAATAAACCTAAACCCGACCTCTGCTTTGAATGTAGCTGGTCCATCACCTATACATGTTTTCCAGAGATGCTGCCTAACCCGCTGACTTAGTGTAGGCACTTTGTGTCTCATTTTTTTGTCTGCTTTAAATGTCTTCACTGGTGGAACCACAGGACTTCGAGGAGAAAAAATCCGAACGTTTTTAATCCACGGCATAAAGAAATATTGTTTCCTCTCAGCCTTAAATGGTTGACCTGTTTTCCTGAGTCCATACCCGCAAGTAGTCCAACCTGTGGAAACAGCATCTCAGCTTCCACTCAATAAATCCCTCTCAGATTCTTGTTAGGCTGAATGACATTGCATCTTATTTTCTTTCCAACTTCACTCTGGTGCTTAAAATAGCTGAAGTATTAGCTCAGTCTAGGTGTGAACTGTGGCTCAACATAAAATTGCATGAGAAAATGATGTGTCGTAGTTTTCAGTAATGGTTAGAATGCAATTAATCTGTTAGCCATTCGCTGTTCTACAAGGAGCTAAAAAATGATTGGCCAGTTAACCTGCTTTGACAGTAACAATTAAAATAGACAAACAAGCATAAAGACTAAGAAACTATATTATTTTGATTGTTAGCATTTCTGACAATGTTGAACTTATTCTATAACTTACTTGAGAATGAGATGTTGGCAGTTTTGGCTCAAAACACTTAATTCAAAACCTAACTGTGCACACAGGGAAAATAAATTGATAAAGAATAAAACAGTATTTACAAGCTCAAGATGCCCCAAATAATTGTTGCAGCTTGTTATCTGCTGAGGGTTGATGCTGCTGTAATGGCAGCCAATCAGTGAACATACAACTAGATCCTGCAAAAGACAGTGCAGAGTGGCACAGCGATGGAGTTGCTGTCTCACAGCGCTAAAGACCCGGGTTCGATCCCGGGATTTCTCCGGTTCCCTCCTCTAGTCCAAAGACGTAAAGGAGAGAAAAACTGAGTCAACCTTTCAGACAGAAATGCTTCAGTGAAGGGTCTTCAACATAGAACATTGTTTTTTTTTCTCTGCTAAGATGTTGATGTGGGTATCGGTTCAAGTCAGAAACCTTTCACTGAAAGGTTTCCACCTTAAATGTTCTATCCATGTCCTCCAATGCTGCCTTTATACTAAAAAGCAAGATTCAAACATCTGCAGTTACTTGTATCTCTGTCTTAATCTTAAAAGAATTAGGATCTCTTCCACAATCCGAGCAATGACAGCTGTGCCTAATCTCTCCCTCTTTTTGTGAGATAAAATATCCCTGTACTGGAGAATGGGCTACATCCCCCCTCGATCTGATGCGTGGATGTCATCATCTATCTATATACTAAAAGTCTCATCTTGTATGTGTGTGTGTGTGTGTTCGTGTATGTCTGTATGTTTTGTATCTTCCTCAAAACGCTACGGGCTAGCGCTTAAGTTTTTACACATTCGTACTCACATTTTTCCCATCCACACCGTAATCAGGTTCACTTAAGATTTCATCCTATATTTCACATTATTGATGATTAAAGTTTTTGATGATTAAAGTTGTAAAAAAGCCAAAAACCACTGACAGTGCACCAATCACAATGGGCTCTCAAGCTGCCGAGTGTGGCAATTACATCACAATGGAACATTGCCAATGGTAACCGCAGCAGAAGGTGAGGCAATGAGTGCCATTTGGCATGGGCCTCATGCCTGTCTGCTGCAAAGGGATTTTGATTTGGGGTGCCTCTAAAATTGAGGGCCCTCTGCTTGATCTTGGTTTGGGAACGTCTAAAATTGAAATTGGCCTGGGCCTCAGTTCATCAATGAGGGGGCCTGGCCAAAGCTGCCATCGAGAGTGAGAGTGAGAGGGAGAGAGGGAGAGAGAGAGGGATAGGGAGGGAGACAGAAAGAGAGAGAGAGAGAGTGCCCACAACCCCACCCCACACGTCGAGGCCTTGCTGCCCCCCCACCCCTCAACCCCCTACACCCCCCACCACCTCCCTGCCCCCCTCGGCCCATCTCCTGCCTTGACATCCTTCTGCCTTGACATTAAGGTGATCGTGCTGGCATCTATATAATTAAAAGTCTCATCTTGACCACTTCCTGTCTGCGCTGTATATTGATTTTAGAAAGAACACTACCCTTTATCGCTGTGATTTTTGGCCATCTTACTCAGTCCTCCTCCGCTGAGGCAGCCCCGAGGATTTTTCCCAGCGATGAAAAGTAAAAAAGTTATGAGTGTTTAAAAAAACCTTGAGATCAGCTGATTGGTCCCCTCGCCTGTCAATCACCGTGGTGAAGGTAACGCCCCTTTAGGGGGCGGGGTGGGCAGGACTATAAAACCCCAGATGCCTGGACATGATTCAGTCACTCTGCTGGATCGCGAGTGAGAGGCCACAACTCTCATTCTAAGCTGTGAATCAACTGAACTGCAATGTACTTGCAATAAACGATTTGTTCGCCCTTAATGACAATGCCATGAGTTGTTTGGCCTGCTGCCCTGCCTGTGCTTGAAAGTGCAATGCTTAATTGGAAATAAAATGAAATGAAATGACAATGCCATGAGTCGTTTGGCCTGCTGCCCAGCCTGTGCTTAAAACTGCAATGCTTTATTAGATCCAACTGTGTTTGGAAGGAATAAATGCTTTATTAGGTCCGACTGTGTTTGGAAGGAATAAATGCTTTATTAGGTCTGTTTGGAAGGAATAAATGCTTTATTAAGTCTGAATGTGTTTGGAAGGAATAAATGCTGTATTAGATCCCAGGAGTATCAATGAAAATGTATACCTTCTCACCTATGTCCACACATGGATGATTTGATAGTGAAGCGGGCACAAAGTACATTGGAGAGGGTTCAGAGGAAGTTTACGAGAATGATACAAGGAATAATTGGGTGAATGTGTGATGAGCATTTGACGGCACTGGGCCTGTATTCACTGGTTAAGGATGAGACGGGAACCTCATTGAAACTTAATAGAGTGGATGGAGAGAGAATTTTTCCAGATGGGATGGACCAGAGGACATAGTCTCAGATTAAAAGGATGTGCCTTTAGAAAAGAGATGAGGAGGAATGTCTTTAGTCAGAAGATGGTGAATCTGTGGGATTCATTGCCACAGAAGGCTGTGGAGGCCGTCAATGGATATTTTTAAGGTGGAGATTGACAGATTCTTGATTAGTACAGCTGTCCGGAGTTATGGGGAAAAGGCAGGAGAATAGGGTTGAGAGGGAAGGATAGATCAGCCGAATGGCTTAATTCTGCTCCTACATAATGAACTTATGAAGTGCTGGAGTAACTCAGCAGGTCAGGCAGCATTTCTGGAGAACGTGGATAGGTGACGTTTCGGGTCGAGACTGTTCCTAAGACCCAGATACCCTTCTCCAGAGAAGCTGCCTGACCTGCTGAGTTACTCCAGCACTTTGTGGCCTTTCATGTACTAACCAGCATCTACAGTTTCTTGTTTCTATAATTTGATAAGGCGGCACAGTGGTAGAGTTGCTGCCTTACAGCACCAGAGATCTAGGTTCAATCCCGACTATGGGTGCTATCTGTACGGAGTTTGTACTTTCTCCCTGTGACCTCACGGGTTTTCTCCGGGCAGTGTTTCCACTTTGAAGGAAATTACCTGAAATTCGGGAAATTCTGGTTGTCTTCAGGTAATTTTAGGGAAATAAAATAATTTCGGGAAATTACCGCATCCGGCTCGCGGGATAATTTGGGGATCGAAAAATATTTACGACCATCCACGCCTGTGCGGTTGCAAAATGATGCTATCTTCCCGCGCGTGCGCAGTGGGCCCGGGCAGGATCAGATCACCATCATTTTCACTACATACAATCATGCATTGCCTTGACGCCTCATGCCTTGTCTGAGAGAGTGGTGGAATATTGCATTGGGAGAGGGGGAGCCCGTTTGATTTTTATCTGGGGTGTGAAACTACCCGCGAAAGAGTCCAATCCGACCCGCGGAATGATTTGGAAAAAAAAAGGAGTGCCCGCTTCTCCAGGCCCAGGGCTGTGGTGTCTGCCCGCCTGGTCCATCCCCTCCATCCGCGGCATCGAGGGAGCGGGTCTGCTGCCGGCGGACCCGGGAGCCATTCTCCCGTCGCCGGTTGGGAGTGGGAATGACTGACTCGTAACCCAGTCCTGGCAGCGGCCGTGACCCGACGCCAGGCGTCGCCAGAGAGAGGGAGAGGAGGGAGGTGGGTAGGAGAGAAGGAGGGGTGGGAGGGGGAGGGGAGGAGAGAGGGAGGGGAAGAGGGGGAGAGAGAGAGAGAGAGAGAGAGAGAGAGAGAGAGAGAGGTCGTGTTTTCTTCTCAGCTCTGCAGTTGAGAAGGATTGGAGCAGCCTTTCCAGGATTTTGCCGTTGGAGAGGGCACAGACCCAGGGGGGCTTCATAGTTCAACTTATTGTTGGGCTGTTGAAGCTTTTCTCTGGTCTGGGGAGCCTCCATCTGTGTGAAGATTCCTGAGTTTCTCCACATTGTCGAGGGTGCGGTTGGCGTTGGCGGATTGCCAAGAGTGCCTGTGATCTCAGTGGGTTGAAGTTGTGCGGTGTCTTTGTCGTTTTTGGCACCGCTTCTCTGCCCTAAAGTCATTTTGCTCAGTGCGGCTGCCTGGCTTAATGTGAAGAAGGTACTTTTGCGTCCAGCGCGACTGGGATCGAGTTTCCCGTAAGCTGCTCTTGGCTGTGGACGAACCTGGGGACTTTCCTGCTTCAGCTGGAGGTTTCTGTTTTCTGCTGCCTGTCTTTGACTGTGACTGTCTCTGGGACTTAACTTGGAGCTGTGCTGCTGAGGGGCTTGGAGCTGGTTTGTGCCTCTGTGAGGATGGCGATGGAAGGGGCGCGGCCGAAGGTCCGGACCTACGCAGCGACGGCATCAGTGGCGGGTGCGAGGCCATCTGAGCTTGAGCCTCATGTTGACTTGGATGGGGACAGTTTTGGTATTTCTGTTCAAACTGGGCCTATGATGTCGAGGGGGGTAATTACGAAGGCCATGAATGAACTTCTTGGGAGGGGGGCTATTGTCTCTTCTGAGCTCGAAAGGGGAAAGGTGGAGATGATACTTAAGACCCGGGAGTGTGTGGCCCGAGCGTTGGAGGAGGGGATCTCAGTGGGGGGGGTCCACGTACAGGTGGATCCGTGGGTATCCAGGGTGAGACCGGTTCTCCTGCGGAGCTGCCCCACTTATTTTTCGGATGCAGTGCTTATTCCACACCTGTCCAAGTTCGGGGAGGTGCGGTCTAAATGTTTTCGTCTCTTGCATCCCGGGGGGGACCCGGAGGAAAAAGGGGTCTTCAGTTTCAAGAGGAGGGTGTTAATGAAGGTGGGTGAGGGGGATGGTGCCGAGGGGAGTTTTGAGGTGGTGCATAAGGGTGTACCCAGAACCGTGCGTTGGAGTTGGGGCAAGGCACGGTGTCATGCGTGCGGCGAATTTGGACATCTCCGTAGGGAGTGTCTTTTTCGCGGGGGCACTGCTAGAGGTTCTAGTGCAGTGGCCCAGGAAAGCACTGCTGGCCCATCTGGGGTGGCTTGTCAAACCTCAGCGGCGCGGGGTGGTACTGCTGACCCGGCTGAGGTTGCCAGTTCTGCCTTGGTGACCCGGGGCGGCAGTGCTAAGCCTTCTGGGTCCAGAGGTTCCGCTTTGGGGACCCTGGGCAGTGAGAGCCCAAGCCCCCCACGTCCCCTACGTCTTGCGCCTGTGGCGGTGGATGGAGGTGGGGCGCAGGAGGAGGGGAGTGTTGAGGGGGGGTTTTGGGAGAAGCAGGGGAAGCATAATAAGAAGAAGGAGAGGGATAGGGCCGCCCGAGCGAAGAAAGTGCAATCGGGTGAGTTTAGCTCCAGTGTGGTGCAGACTGCACCTGCTGGGGCCCAGGGGGGAGTTGTGGTGGCTCGGAAGGGGGTAAAGAAGCCTAAACGTGTGGGTGGCAAAGTGGTTGAGGGTAATGTGGAGGCGGATGACCCTTCCCTTATGGAGGTTACCGCACCTCCGCATGCGAGTGGGACTAAAAGGAGGCATCTGCCTGGTGAAGAGGAGGAAGGGCGTGGGTCCAGAGCGAAGGGGATGTCTTTCTCCGGGCTTTCCACCACTGAGGTGGCTGAAAGTGGTCTTGACCCGGTGTCTTCTGGGTCGGTGGTTGGGCCTTCTCTTCATGGATCTACAGCGGGTGTCACCGGACTGGGTGCTGAAGTTGATTCCGGTGGAGGTAGGTCCACTGGGCGGGAGTCTGTCCCTTCATCTCAGGGGCCTTCTGAGGGAGTTATCTCGGCGGGTGCTGTGGTTAGCTCCCTTGGGGGTGTACCCTCTGGGTCGGATGAGGTCCCCTCGTTTCAGAGGCCTACTGAGGGTGCTAGCACGTTAGGTGACGTGGTTGGCTCCTCTGGTAGTGTGCCGTCTGTGACGGGGGATGCGCAGAGTCAGGCTGAGGGGGGAGTTTCGGGGGTGTTGTCGTTCAAGTCTGTGCTCCATATCAGTGCCAGTGGAGGTGCTGGGGGGCGGGATGCCTCACCGGATGAGTTGTCTGGGGTGAGGTTAATGGCAGGTGGTGATTCTCTGGGTGATGCCTGTGGAGAGGGCACTCTGGATGATGTGGAGGTCAGGGCTGTTATGGGACGTGATCCTCTTTCAGACTCCGAGGGTGCCAGTGTTCCACAGGCCCTGGGGATGCCTCTTGTTGTTGCTTCCCCAGGCCCAGAGGAGGAGGGTGATGGTAGCGTGCAGGAGCCCAGCCATTCAGAGGGCTGCGAGTCTCAGGCAGGGGTGTTGGGACCCACCCCCAGCATTGATCCGGGTGGTCGTGTCATGGCTGTGGAGGAGGACAGCGATGCGGCCAGTGGGGGGGGCACAGAGAGTGATTTGTCAGACAGTTCTGGTCTTTCTGAGGTTGTTGATTCAGGTGCGAGCGGGTTGGCTGAGAGCCCAGACTCCAAGGCCGTGTCTGAGGCGAAGCTTATTGTTGAGGTGCGAGAGTTCTTAAAAATAAGTCGTGCTCCCAAAACATTATGGTTTGCCGCTACAAGGCGGTGGGAGGATTGGCTAGATGTGCGGGAGAGTCTCGAGGCTATCCTTAGTAACAAGGATAGTGGTCTTTCTGACTCGGATTTGGGGCAGTTTTGGGGTTTGTTGAAGGTCCTCAGAAAAGGACCTCCTGTGACTACAGGGAGTGTGAGGGTCACAATCTAATGTGTCTACACATTCACAGTAGCTACATTAAATTTAAATGGGAGTAGAGCGAGTTTTCGAAGATTTCAGCTCTTATCAGCCCTAAGGGAGGGGAGATATGCAGTTTGTTATCTGCAAGAGACACATACCGTTGCTAGTGATGAACCTACCTGGCAACTGGAGTGGGAAGGGAGGGTTTATATGAGCCATCTCAGCTCAAATTCGAGTGGGGTGGCTTTTCTGTTGGCCCCAAATTTTCTGCCAAGCATTTTAAAAGTGCAGGAAGTGGTGCCAGGACGTTTGCTCCATCTGGCCGTGAGCCTGGATGGCATGCCGTTGCATTTCATTAACGTGTATGCCCCTAGCTCCGGCACGATGCAGGCCGGCCTGCTTCGGGAGGTGAATGCTCTGTTGGGCACTATTGATAGGGGAGAGTGTGTCTTCCTTGGTGGGGACTTTAATTGCACACTTGAGGTGCGGGACCGTTCTGGTACTCAGTGTGCGCCTGCTGTAGCGAAGAAGCTGAGAGGCTTGATTGACTCCTTTGAGTTGGTTGATGTTTGGAGGGACCTTCACCCTGATTCCACTGCTTTTTCGCGGAGGTCTGAGGGCGGTGGTTCCCGCATTGATCGGTTTTATATTTCCCGAGCGTTTGTTTCCCGTGTCTCAGCGGCCTCAATGCGGCTGGTGCCGTGCTCGGACCATTGTCTGGTGCGTGTGGATTTCAATCCAGCGTGCGCTCGGGCTGGGTCCGCGTACTGGCACTTTAACAACAGGCTGCTGGAGGATCGGTGTTTCCGGGAGTCATTCACTCGGTTTTGGGTGAAGTGGAGAGAGAGGCAGAGGTGCTTCTCTTCCCTTAGGCAGTGGTGGGATGTGGGTAAAGCTCACATCCGTCTCTTTTGTAAGGAATATACATGGGGGTCGACTGGGAGGCGGGACTCAGCGGTCGAGAAGCTGGAGAGGGAGATACAGGACGCTGAGTCTCGCCTGGGTCAGTTTGGTGAAGACTCCAGCGAATGGGGAGAGTTTCAGAGGAAGAAGGAGGTTTTGAGGAGTCTGCTGATTGAGCGATCTCGAGGCGCTTATGTGAGGTCTCGGGTCCAGATGCTGCACGAGCTGGACCGAGCGTCGCCTTTCTTTTTCTCTTTGGAGAAGGGGCGGGGAGCTCGAAAACAGCTCGTGGAGTTGCTTGCAGATGACGGCTCCTCTGTCACTGATCCAGAGAGGATTAATGCCTTGGTTAGGTCCTTTTATGGGTCCCTGTTCTCTGCGGAAGGATTCAGTGTGGAGGCTCAGCAAGATCTGTGGGAGGGTCTACCGACCGTAGATAGGGGGGAGGCTGATCTTCTTGATGGCCCCTTATCTTTGGAGGAGTTGACTCGCGCCTTGCATCAGCTCAGGAGGGGTAAGTCCCCCGGGCTGGATGGGTTGACGGTGGAGTTTGTTAGAGCATTCTGGGACGTCCTAGGGGGTGACTATATGTTGGTTCTGGGGGAGAGCCTGGCGACTGGAGTGATGCCTCTCTCGTGGCGTAGGACGGTTGTTGTCTTGCTGCCTAAGAAGGGCGAACTCCGTTTGTTGAAGAACTGGCGTCCAGTCTCTCTCCTTTGCACAGAATATAAAATTTTTGCATGGGCAATGGCAAATCGCCTGGGCTCCGTGCTGCATCAAGTGCTTCATCCTGATCAATCTTATACAGTCCCTGGCCGGTCCATCCAGGATAACATCCACCTGGTTAGGGACCTGATTCATTTAGTCCAGGGTACTGGTGAGTCAGCTGCTTTTCTGTCTCTTGATCAGGAGAAGGCTTTTGATAGGGTAGAGCATGAATACCTATTTGGGACGTTGCAAGCGTTTGGGTTTGGACCACACTTCGTGGCCCGGGTCCGGCTTTTGTACGCTGCTGCGGAGTGTCTTGTAAAGGTTAATGGCGCGGTGCTATCTCCTTTTCATTTTGGGAGGGGGGTCCGCCAGGGGTGCCCTATGTCGGGCCAGTTGTATTCGGTCTGTGTGGAGCCGTTCCTGTGTCTTCTTCGGAGGAGGTTGACAGGCCTGGCCCTACCTGGCCCGCGGGTTGAGGTGATTCTATCGGCGTATGCCGATGACGTACTTCTTATGTTCACTGATCCTGGTGACCTGCGGAGGATGCGTGACTGCCAGGAGATATTCTCGGCTGCATCTTCTGCTAGGATTAACTGGAGTAAGTGCTCTGGACTTTTGGTGGGTCAGTGGCGGGTAGACTCCCTGCCGGAGGAGATGGCATTGTATGCGTGGAGTACCACGCACCTCCTCTATCTGGGGGTGTACCTGAGTCCCACTGAGGATGTTTGGCCGGCAAACTGGCAAGAGTTGGAGACGAAGGTGGTTGCTCGGCTGGGGCGCTGGTCAGGCCTGCTTGGAGTTCTCTCCTTTCGGGGGAGGGTGCTGGTCATAAACCAGCTGGTGGCCTCTATGTTATGGTACCGGCTGGCTACTCTTGTCCCGCCCTCTATATTTGTAACTGCTATACAGAAGAAGCTGGTGGATTTCTTTTGGGGAAATAGGAAGCATTGGATTTCCGCGGCGGTCCTGAGTCTTCCGTTAGAGGAGGGCGGCCAGTCCTTGGTGTGCGTGCGCACCCAGGTGGCGGCTCTCCGTCTCAGGACTCTGCGGAGATACATATATGTAGAGAACCCTCCCAGATGGCACGCTCTGGCCACGTATTTTTTTCGTCAGGGTCGTTGCCTAAGGGGGGTCTCGCGGCTCTCGGTGGCGGGTGTCAGTCGACCCGCTCTAAGGGGCTTGCCTGTTTTCTATAGGGATGTGTTAAGAGTGAGGAATTTGGTGGTGTTCAGCCAGAGTGTTGTTCCACGAGGAGAGGGGGATGTTGTGGCTGCGGGTGTGGCTGGTCCTCATCCTGTCATGGTGGTTGTCGAGGAGAGGCGCGAGCCTAGAGTGGTTCAGATAGAGCTTACCCCTGCTCCGTCAGATCTGCTCATCGGGCCTAGGCTTCGGGATATTTCTCGGCCTCCGGCTCCGCATAATCTGAGCTGCCTTTCTGAGATGACCAGCATGCCATTTTGTGATGCAAGGAGACGCGCACTGTACAGGATGCTCCTGCACATTCTGAACCACCGTGCCTTCGTCTCCCGTCCTGACTCACCATGGAGGACGGTGTTACCATCCGAAGGCGGCGGGGGGCCCCAGTGGGGGTCCTTCTATAAGGGAGTTGTACCCCTTTATATTGGGGACCTGGGGTGGAGAGTGCTGCATGGAGCGGTGGTTTGTAATAAACTTTTGAGTCGGTTCACGGGCTCGTCTGCCGCATGTATTTTCTGCGGAGAGGAGGAGACCGTATTCCATGTGTATATGGAGTGTGTGAGGTTACTGCCCCTGTACCAATATCTGAAGGGGCTGTTCCTCAAGTTCTGGCTGCATTTTAGCCCCACAATCCTGGTGTTTGGACACAAGGCGGGGAGTGGGGAGAGCCGAGTGTGGGGGGGGGACTTACCTGTCGGTTTGCTCCTTGGCCTGGCCAAGATGGCCATTCGTGGGTCCAGGCAGCGGGCTGTCGACGGTCAGGCGAGAGTCGGCTGCCTGCCCCTCTTTCGGGCCTACGTCCGTGCACGTGTGTCCCTGGAGAGGGAACACGCGGTGTTCACGGGGGCTCTGGAGGCCTTCCGTCAGCGCTGGTCGCCGCGTGGGGTTGAGGCGATTATAAATGAATGTACTGCTGTACTACAATGATCTGTTCATTATAGTGTGATTTTTGATTGTGTTTTGATGTGTTGTATTTTATGATTTGTGTTGAATAAAGTTTTTGAAATGAAAAAAAAAAAAAAAAAAAAAAAAGAGAGAGATGGGGGATAAATAGTGTAGATTGATGTTGCATGTTAACCAATCACACACCAGCCAGCATCTCTAACTCCACCCTACTGTAATACTGATACTAATACTATTGCTCTGCAACAACAGTTGGGGCAGCCAGGAGGTGTTGATAACTAACCATCCTTTATGCTGGTGAGTTTTAGTGCTGATTAAAGATGTGTTTGAATCGTAAAAAAAAAAAAAAAAAAGAGAGATGGGGGACACAGAGAGAGCGGGAGGGAGTGGGAGAGGGGGAGGGAAAGGGGGAGAGGGAGGGAGCCATCACAACCCAGTAGTGTAGTTTGAGGCTAATTAGATGCTGTATGGTAACACACATTTCACTGTACCGTAATTAGTGCATGTGACAAATAAATAATTTGATTGATTGTTGTATTGAGTTATCTGTGACACTGTGTTCCAGGCACACACTGCACTGAACACACAATATGCATATCATGCAGGCAAGGCTACATCATATATGTGCACAGTGCGTAATGCCTTGCATAACACTGTACAAGTGAGTAGCAGAAGCAGGCAGCTACAGTGTAGCTACATAAATCTGTTTAGCCTTGTTCTTCTTTGTGTTGTTAACGTGTGCCCGTGAAAGAAAAACAACAACAAATATCACGCAGGAAGCATTTTTGAAAATTTCAGGAAATACCATCAAATTCCACAAAATTTGGGATTTTATTTCAGGAAAGAAAATTTGAAGTGTGTAAGCACTGTCTCCGAGGGTTTTCTGGTTTCCTCCCACATTACAAATACGTGAAGGTTTGTAGGTTAATTGGCTTCTGTAATTGTCCCTAGTGTATAGGATAGAACTAGTGCACGGGTGATCGCTGGTCATCACGGAATCGGTAGGCCGAAGAGCCTGTTTCAATGCTGTATCTCTAAACTAAACCAGCTGTTGGATAAGGAAATCTTTCTTAATTTCCTTCCATCTGACTCAAGATAACAAGTGGATTGAGCTCATTAACATAACGCACAAACATCAGGTGCTCATTGATCGGCAGTTTTCCAACCTTTAAATGTCTAAACAAATTAGTATAATGATCACGATTCATTAGTTCCTTAACTTAGGTCACACAACCCTGTCACATGGGTGGCTTACAACAGTACGGCAAATCTCTGTGAGAAACACATTAAAAAACACTATTTTCTCTCTGGTAACAACGTACCAAATATTTAGGTAGAAGCTAAGGTATATGTTGCACTTTCAACTGCTGATTTGTTCATTCCGTACACTTTTATCTTTCAAAATAAACATTAATAGTAAGATTAAATGAGAACTTACCAGTTTGAAGTTTGATCTTTATTTTATGAGGAGTTACGATGAGGGATTACGTGAAGACCCCGCCAGCACGCATGCGCGACATTCTTCAAAGCAGCGGTGTGAAATCACAGATAACAGAAGTTGACTGAATGTATAGTAAGATAAGAGAACTGAAATACCAGTTGACCTTTATATAGAAGGTTGGGAGTGGAGGGCATGTAATCCCTCATCGTAACTCCTCATAAAATAAAGATCAAACTTCAAACTGGTAAGTTCTCATTTAATCTTACTACTTTACTTCGGAGTCACGTGAGTGACTACGTGAAGATTTCAAAGCACTGTGATTTCATGCTGTGGAGACGAGTCCATGCATGACACACTGCATCAGTGAAGAGCTAATTTTAATAATAAGATTAAATGAGAACTTACCAGTTTGAAGTTTGATCTTGATTTTATGAGGAGTTACGTTGGTGATTACGTGAAGAACCCCCTTCAGGCCGCATGCGCGTCAATCTAAAAGCAGTGATATGAAATCACAAATAACAATCACCGAAGTGACATAGTAAGATGGGTGACTCGAGAACTACCAGATGACCTTTATGAGAGAGGGTTGGGCATGGCGGGCACGTAATCACCAACGTAACTCCTCATAAAATCAAGATCAAACTTAAAACTGGTAAGTTCTCGTTTAATCTTACTATTTTACTTCGGAGTCACGTGAGTGATTCCGTGAAGAGTTTAAAGCTTTGTGATTTCATGCCGCAAATTTCAAATCTCGGCTTCCCACTGTGTTCCCACTGACTCGAATGAGAAAATAATGCATTAATATTGACATTTCAATAAATGTAGTAACAAAGTTTATTTGAAATAACAAACAAAAACAACAGTACCCCTCTATACCAGGGGGCAGTTTAAATAGAACTTAAAATAGCGTTGGCAAACAGCCCAGGATTGGCAATCGGCCGATGATAGAAACTCCGAAACATTAGTACATTTGCCCATCCGGCGGCCGTCAAAATATGGTCGATGGGCACGTTCCTCGTCTTGGCCGCCGACGTAACTGCTGCCCTAGTGGAATGAGATGTAAACACATCAGTGTTAATACCTGCATCAATCAAGACTTGTTTCAACCATCTCGAAATAGTATTAACTGACACTCTCTTATGTGGCTTTTTGTAACTGATAAACAATCCTGTCTCCATGTTACGTAAGGCCTCTGTAGCTGCAATGTATTGCATCAAATGTGTTTTTACGCATAACGATGGATCCTTGGGATATGATGAGAACACTATTTTGAACCCTGTGACACCTAGCCTGCTTTGTTTGCGGAGGTCATAAATGTAGAACGAAACATTGTCTGCAGCTATTTCCATTATATCTAGTTGTAGTTTTTGTAACGTCTGTACTCTCTGTGCTGATACCAATGCCATGAGCATGGCCACCTTCATGGTGATTTTGGTCAAAGACAGAGACGAGACAGGGACCCACTCACGCAGTAGTCTGAGGACCATGCTCACATCCCAAATTGCCATATATCTAGGTTTAGTGGGTCTAGAATTAAAAATCCCTTTCATTAATTGAACAACGAGAGGGTGACACTCAATAGGATGTTTGTCTGACTTCATCACTAAATATGATGACAATGCAATTCTAGCTGTATTGATTGCAATATAACTCAGCCCTTTATCATAGTAGAGGGTTGACAGGAACTCTAGAACATGCGAAATACGTGCTGTACAATAGTCAATATTATTTTGTACACAGTAAACCCCCCTTTTTTTTACATAACAAATATACTGCTTTTGAGTACTCGATCTCCAAGATGCAGTGAGCATGTCCACAGTTCGACCAGACAATCCGTGCCCCAGATATGGACTTCTTAAAATCTGCAAATTAACAAATCAATACGGTCATACAACAGATGACATTTGCCAGGTACCGGATGCACCAATAAATCCTTTCGTTTGGGAACAGCCATCAGGGGTTGTGTCATCAGCTGTAATATCAAAGGGTACCATGGCTGGGTAGGCCAGTCGGGTATCACCAGTACCCCTGAAGCGTCATCCTGCTTGATTTTAAGCAGACACCGATTTATGAGACAAAATGGTGGAAATGCATATATAAACATACCACCCCAATGCAGCGAGAAAGCATAAATAGCTACTGCCCCAGGATCTGGTTCCCATGACACGTATTTGGGTAGCTGGTGGTTTAGTCTGGATGCGAACAAGTCGACATTTGGCCTTCAATATTTGACAATGATCTCATTGAATATGTCCTGATTCAACATCCACTCTATGTTGTCATGGAACTTCCGTGACCTGGTGTCTGCTACTGTATTGAATCTCCTTGGTAGATAAATAGCTGAGAGCCAAATGTGCTTGTCAATACACCAGGTCCAGATTTGGTTTGCCAGTTTGTCACAAGATAGCGACTTGATACCACCCATGTGATTGACATATGCTACTGCTGTAGTGTTATCAATTTGGAGCTGAACATGCATACTACTTGTGTTAGAGCAGTAAGCCTTGAGCCCATAAAATGCTCCTAAATCTCTAAATGGTTTATTCCCCATGTCTGCAAAAGCAAAGCTTCTTCCATACTCCATCTGCCTCCAAAGCTTGAGCTTGTATCCGTGTCACCCCATCCGAGTTCACTGACATCAGTCTGTAAAACCATGGACGGTTGTTCAAGCACCACTTGCTGAAACTACTGGAGACATGTTGGATCCACCATTGAAGATCAGTAACTGCGTCTGCTGATAATTGCATGGGCCTATCATAATGGCCCAAATGTACCCTGAGAGCCTGTTCCTTTGCTCTCTGTAAGTGCTGATAGTGCAAAGGCCCAAATTGGACTGCTGGAAATACTACCACTAATTTCCCAAGCAGACTGGCCACTTGTCTAATTGAAGGTTGTTGTTTGTTTAAGAGTTTTATACAACCATCAATGAGTTCCACACTTCTCCCCCTGGGCAGAGTAATTACCATTTTAAGTGAGTCAATTGTGAAACCCAAATAATCAATTGTGGTAAGTGGCGTCAATTTAGATTTTCCTAAATGAATGACAAACCCAGTTTTTCAAATTGGTTTTAACAATCTAGTGAATATTCTAGGGCCTGAGGTTAAAACATTAGGCAGTGCCTTAAATTGCCATAATTGATTCATCCAAGTAAATTTAAAATACTTTCTATGCTCGCAATGAACAGGCACTAAGTAGTATGCGTCTTTCAGATCTATGGTTGCCATATAACAACCTCTGGAAATTAGTTGTTTGGCGGTAGCCAACGTTTCCATTTTGAAGTGTTTATAGAGAACAAATGGATTTAATTTTGTTAAATCCAAAATAATTCTCCATCCTTTTTGGGACGGAGAAACATATTTGACACAAATTCACAGACTTGATAAAACGTCCTCTAAATTACCCCTTTGTTACACAAATTATTAAGTTCAGCCTGAACCTCTATTATTTCTGTTTATGAAAAATAGAGTGTTCTGCTAGGAACATGTTGGAGAGGCAAATCATCATTTGGATTGAACTAAATCCAAAATCCTTGAATTACACTCCTGATAAACAGATCTGAAGTAAGCTGCTTCCATTCTTCATAGAATAGCCATAATCTACCCCAATTTTTTTCCCGTGTTATACTTAATATGTTTTTATAAGAACCAGGCCCACCTACCTCCCTGGTAACTGGTGTGCCCTGCTGACCCCAGCTCCTGGCAGGGGCCCTCATGATTGCCCGTGCTCCTGTCGAAGGGTACCAACCGCGCCCCTGCGTTGAAGACCGGCTTGTGCCTGGTATAACCCCGGAAGCTGAGGTGGTTCTATATGGATACTTCCTCTTAAGTGGTCTGCCGGTCATTATTGGTCTCATCAGGCCCATCGTTTTGGCTTCTTCATTCAAATCCTTGACCTGTTTAGCAAGGACTGCACCAAACAGTAAGTTGGGTGGCTGGATATTTGTTGGCTTGCAAAGTGCGGCGAACCTTGGATTGATGGTGGGCCTAATAGCCCTTTTCCTGATATAGTTAATCTCGAAATGGGTGCTACATAGCAACCCCAGAGCTTCTTGATGTGTTCTAGTCACATACCCTCCATCCATTGTCCTTGCGAATGCCGTAGTACCAGAGCCCAATAACTTTAGGACCCTCTGCATGTTGATTTCTTGGTTTCGCATGCCGGGTCCCATCTGACCCCATATGACCTGATTAACAGTTGGTACTTTCAACATCTCACAGTTTTTAGGAGGCTCGTGCTGTTTGGCTGTCTCATCCATAGTGAGCTCCGGGAGCTGATGAGAAACCATATAATTTATTGTAGCAGCCAGCTCTTCTCCTAGCGGCTCTCCTGCTCCTGATGGGACAACAAATGGTGCTGCCAGCGGTGGAATATCTGGTAAATCCATTGTTTCTCCTGGCTGGACCTCTCCATCAGATTCGGGGTCAGGACTAATCTGACCCATTGCACTCCCCTCAAATGTGAAGGGGTTATCTAGCAGCCCTGTTGCTGCTGGCTCCTCTGACTGAATGGCGCTGACACTCCTTCTCCTGGAGTGTAGTCTGCTGGAGTACTGTGTGCAACAGTTCCTCCCCTTGGGATAGGCGTGAACACATTCTATCCAGCCCCGGTGTGTGATCATCCCCCGATTCCATGGGCCTAGCAGACTTTTCAGCTGCCTTACGCAACTGGCGCTGGCTCTGTGCCGTGTAGCACTAAGTCTGCAGTCACTAAATCTGTAGCTGGCGACTGTAGACGGATATGCGGCAGCGGTTCCAAGTCTGTACTTCCACGGTTGCCTGCGACTCACCGCTTCCCTTTTCCTGTTTTGTCCATTGCTAGTGATCGGTAGATAAGCATACCACAAGCACGGACTTACACTCCAGCGAAAGTTTTTCACTTACCTGGAGTCTTAATACTTACTGCTGGAGGAGCTCTGTTCCTCACAGCCTCCATGCGTCAATGCGGCTGATGTACTGATGCGCATGCGGCCTGAACGGGGTTCTTCACGGAATCACTCACGTGACTCTGAAGTAAAATAATGCATTCAGACATGACATAGGGATAGACATGTTGATGCTATTAATGGACACATAGTGATAATAGTAACCTCCCTCAACCGGGAGGAACTATAACACAGACCTAAAAAGAGTTGGCAAATACCCCTGGTCTGGCAAAGGATGTTGTCATTGCATTTACCTGATGATACGCCAATGCCGATGAAGTTAGGTAAACTATTACCGGATACTTTGACTTGATTGCACCCATGTGATTAACATATAATAGCACCAGAGTGTAATAAGTTAGACTTGAGCATGCAGATTATGCATATTCACACAAACCTTAATCCACAGAATGCACCGAATGTGAATAGGTAGTTGATACCTTATAACTGAATAATTGGTAACTCATGCAAACCCCATCCGCCTCTGTAACTAAAGATGGTATTTAATAATTATCCATCTTTAAACAATAGCATCAGTTAGTAATTAACTGATGAGTACTGATGAAGGTTAGTGGGACAATGCTGAATACTGTTTGTCCACCATAGTGAATTTGATAGTTTCAGCTGGGAATAGCATAGGTCTGGTAGTAATGACCTACATGGTACCTGTGAGCTTGCTCCTTTGTATGCCGTATAGCTCTAATGGTGAAAAAGGTGCAATAGCACAGCTGAACCCAATATATTGCCAATCCCATACAATTTAACATAGTTAAAGGTAATCCTAATACTCAATAATTTCAGTTGGCATCAACTTAAATTTAACTGGATGGATGAGAATCCAATTTCTGCACGATAGTTTGTGGCTGATACCCCTGATTTGGCAAAATACAGCGTTTTAGAACATCATCCAGATAGCCCATAATAATAGCTTTGGTTCTGAGCAGCCAAGCACTCGTTTTTGTAATTTGGTAGATAGCCTGGGGCTGAAGTTTGCCCATTTTGCAATGCTTTTGACTGTAACATTGTTCCATCCAGCTAAATTTCAAATATCTTTGGTGAGCCCAGTGAGTGGAAACTGTTCCCCTGTTGTGAGGCAGTAATGAAGTTTTCTCTTCAGAAAAGTCTATATTGCATATGCGAGTTGAACCGGTATCTGTCATTGGGACAATGAGCAGCCCGCAACTGCGGCCTGTCTTGAAAGGCAACTCCGTGGGTCTTGCATAAAACAAGTGTAAATTTACCAACTTGTAAATGGTCCACATAGCTCATATTTCAGAAAGAACCGGACCCACCTACCTTCATGATTATTGGTGGTCTTGTGGTAAGCCCAAAGGCCCCTGGTGCGGGTTCTAATTCCATCCCAGCTAAGGATTGCTAGGGTGCGTGGACCCAATTCCCTGAGGACCGGTTTGGGCCTTGGCCTGAAAGGCCTGCGCCCAGTTTTGAAGCTGCCACCAGCTTCAGTGAAACGCTTGCTGTCGATAGCGGAGTGGGGTGTGTTGCCGTGGTACCTTGAGAAACCAGACAGCTTTAATTCTTCACCCGGGTCATAGCTGTTTGGCAGGTTCCTGAAGAGAGGATTCTGCAGCTGGACATTGCTGGCCTCAGTTGCACCTGCAGATTTGGAATTTAAGGCAGGTCCGATGACGTTCTTCTGGAAGCAATTCATTTTGAAGTGTGCATTATACCCCCACATAGCGCTGTTCACTGCTGGTCCTTCAGGAACAATTTTGCAGGTGCATGGTATCTCACCGCCGGCACCTGTCTTGTAATGATGTGGCGTGAGGTGGCTGCACCTTCACGAGGGAACTCTGTCCTTCAGGTTTCTTTGTTAGCGAAGGCCATGCCAGAATTTTCTGGAACCTCACGCTTGTGTTCCCTGGACATACTTCCGAGTCTTCCGCTTCATGCGGGATACGTAGGCGGTGGCCTTCCAGCCCGGACCCTGCTGAGTCTCCGGGGTTATCCATCGGCGGGAAAATTCCTCCGCAGGCGGTGAATCTTAGAGCCCGGACCCTGCCGAGTCTACGGGCTCATCCGCCGGCGGTATATTCGCAGCCCGGACCCTGCCAGGTCTCTAGGCTTACCGTCGGCGGTATATCTCTACTGATATGCCATACATGCATCATATCAGGAGGGAGCATTAGTGGGATGAGCGCTCTCTGACACTATCCATGCTCCTCATGGGTAAACGGCCGAGGACGTACCCATGTTGGATGGGACCCTCCTGGCCTGCCCAGGCCTTTCAGACTCTATTGCCGCTGGAGTCTGAAAAATGCCGCCGGCTATCCACACTTCTGCGGTCCGCAGCCGTGTCTTCACACGGTCCCCTCATGCGGTCCCTGCGGTCGGATTTCCCTGAGCCCGGTTAACCCCGCGGTTTGCCTTCCCTTGGTCCCTGCAGCCGGGTTTCCCCGAGCCGGGTTCACCCCGCGGTTTGGCTTCTCCCCACAGTCCCCGCGGCCGGATTTTCCCCCCAGCCGGGTTCACCCCGCGGTCAGATTCTTCTTGTTCCTGGTTCCTCGCGGATTTTAGTCCGCGGTTTGTCCCAGCCGGGATTCCCTCGCGGTCCCTGGAGACGGGATTCCCCGCGAAGTTTATGGTGGGGTTCCCCCCCCCCCCGCAGCCGGGCATCCCCACGATTCTCGCAGCCAGGATTTACCCACGGTGTAGGGGAATCCGCGATATTTCCAGCAGGGACTCTGTCAGAGCTTCCTGTAAGGAGAAAAAGCAGACCTGGAGTTAAGTTGAAAAACTTACCTTCAGATTTGAAACTTACCGCTGGTGGAGCAGCGCTTCCGCAGCCCGTCGATGCGCAATGCGGTAAACGATATGTCGCACATGCGTGCTGGCCGGGTCTTCACGAAGTTACTCACGTGACCCCGAAATAAAATTCATCATTTACTTTGAACCAGAACCATTCGGAGAAGTGCTTTTCCATCTGAAAGTAATAGGCATGTCACTGGATATTTCTTATTTCTAAGAAATAATGCATAAACTATGATGTTTCATCTTATTTCCAGGAAAATTCAAGAATTATGCTTTGGACTGGGTGTTTCACATGTGTCAAGTTTAATAGGAAATGCAAGTGTGCCTTTAGAAATGCTGACTCCTTTGGGGAGCACAAATGAAGGCTAGGGAGAGGTAGCCTGAATCAAAGCACTAAATGCAGGGCAACCAGCTTTATGCTTAAATTATTGACCCACTGAGCTTTTCAAAAGAAAAACAGATCAATTGCTAAATGAACCGTCCAAGGACAAAGATTTAAGTGCAACCTTTGTATCCCACTGTGGTTTTGTCAGTGAAACCTTAATGTTATTCCAAAGCCCTTTCTCAGCACTCTTCAATGAATGGTATTTAGTTTACATTTGAATTATATAATAACAGCACCAGAGTATCACAATGGGCATCCTTTTAACTGTGAGGTCAAATGAAATATCCACTCTTTAAATATTAAGCTCCAACAAGAGAGAAGTTGGAAGTTGATTGAGCACATCTAAAGAATGAGGCTACTGGTGGTAGGACCATGAGGAATCTACATGTAAATGCTGACCTTGCCAGTAATATCCAAATCCCCCAAAAGAATGAATAAATACCAAAAATCATTCAAACTTATACCTCAATTCAACTGGACCTGGTCTCCACTGGCATAAGATTCCAATCTACCCTTTAATTCCTTGCATCACTGAAGGCAATTCAGTTAGATTATACAATTCGGGTAAGAAGGGATGTGGCTCATTTTTGTCAAAACCTTGGGTTAACCCAGTTTCCCACATCTTCACTCGTAGCCTTTCAAGTCAAGTGTTGAAGGTTTCAGGCACAATAACAGTTCAGGTAAAGTTTCAGAACAATACTCCTCAATGGGTGAAATAATTATTCAATCTATTTCCTTCTTATCCCTGTACCTTAGCTTAAGTTTTCTTAAATGATTCCCTTTATCATGTATCTGTGCACTGTGGATAGCTCGATTGTAATCATGTATAATTTTTCCGCTGACTGGTTAGCATGCAACAAAAAAGCTTTTCACTGTATCTCGGTACATGTGACAATAAACCAAACGCAACTAATGTTCACCCCTTGTATCCCTCTCCCGGTTAGTGACATTTGTGGGAGAAGCAGATTCTCTCTATTTAAACATATCTAGTGTTCTCTTTTATCTTTCATTTCAAAACCAGCAGCCTTCTACCCCAATGGATCAGAAAAAGTAGAAGGAAAAACAAAGGGAATTTAATGGGGATAAAACTATCCTGATGACAGTTCTGGTTTCCACAGCCAATTTGAGCTTTGGTAATTCATTTGACAAGAATAATTGGTTTAAATCAAAGTTCGAAACAACAGCACCATAGCTCTGTAGCAGCCATGTCACATCAGTGACAGAACATAATATATGTTCAGAGGATCGGTTTTATTCCAAGAACTTAACATTTGCTCCGCAGCCTGCCTTCTTTTGAAAAGGATGACAGCTGTGTTGGATAATTAGCTTCTTAATGAAAACAAAAAGGTTCTTTTATCAGCCGACTATAAAATGAATTAGTGTTAGACCCCACACTGTGTCAATTTTATGCACAGTGCTATCATGCTCAGCAATTTTGGGCAGCTTTATAACGCATGAATTACATCTGCTGCTGCAATGTTTTTGGAGCTTAAACGTTTTGGTGTAATAGCTCTCAGCATGTTTGGCAGAGACTTGTGTCCTTCTGGGACTGCTGACAATCCCTGAAAGAAATCAGGAGAATAATGATGGGAAGGTCACAGCGTTGGACACGGTGACTCCGTTAAATGAATAATCACTGTGGAAAAGTCATGCATAAAGGCCGGGAAGAAAGAAAACAATCCTCTCCTGTACAGAGTGAAGACACAAAATGCTGGAGTAACTCAACAGATCAGACAGCATCCATGGAGAACATGAATTGGTGATGTTTTGGGTCAGGACCATTCATCCGTCTCGTGAAGAAGGACTCGACCCGAAACGTGAGTCTGAAGAAGGGTCCCAATCCACAACGTCGCCTATCCATGGTCTCCAGGGATGCTGCCTGACTTGCTGAGTTACTCCAGCATTTTGTGTCTTTCCTTGCTTAAACCAGCATTTACAGTTCCTTCTTTCTACATAATGTACAAAGAGATTTGGGGTTCAAATCCATGGCTCTTTGAAAGTAGCAACACAAGTAGATAGAGCGATGTAGAAGGCGTATGGTACACTTGCTTTCATCGGTGGGGCATCAAGTATAAGGGTAAGGAAGTCATGTTACAGCTTTGTAGTTGGTATTTAAGAGGCTTTAGGATCGGCACATGGATATGCCAGGAATAGAGGAATATGTGGTTTGTGTGGGTAGGTAAATTTTGGTCTTGGCATCAGGTACAGAAAAGGTACACACATCTCCAGATTTAGGGTCAGTTTCTTCCGAGCTGTTATCAGGCAACCATCTTCTCACCAACTGGAGAACAGTCCTAGTGGAAACCTTTGACCTATCTTTAATCCGACTTTACTGAACTTTATCTTGCACTAAACATTATACACTTATCCTGTATCTGTACACTGTGGATGGCTTGATTGTAATTCTTGTATAGTCTGACTGGATAGCATGAAAACTAAAGCTTTTCACTGTACCTTGGTAGACATGACAATAAGGTCGGCTCAGTGGCATAGCGGTAGAACTACTGCCTTAGAGCGCCAGAAACAGGGGTTCGATCGTGTCTACGGGTGTTTGTCTGTATGGAATTTGTACATTTTCCCCGTGACCTGCGTGTGTTTTCTCTGAGATCTTCAATTTCCTTCCACAATCCAAAGACGTACAGGTTTATAGGTTAATTGACTTGGTATAATTGCAAATTGTCCCTAATGTGTGTAGAATAGTGTTAGTATGCGGGGATCACTGGTCAGTTTGGACTCTGTGGGCTGAAGGGCCTTCCATGCTGCATCTCTAAACTAAACTAAACTAAATAATAATTTAAAAAAAAACTGAAGTTTAGCCCAGACATTGTTGGCTGAAGGGTCTGTTCTTCACTATACTGTGCGATGTTCATAAGACTAGAGCTTTAGAACATATTTGGGAGGCTTTTATTAAGTAAGCTTAACTTTGTCAATTGCAATACTTAAGTATGCCACGCCCTTCAGAGGTGAATCAGCAACATGTACTAATATTTAAATCGGAAAACCTTTGGAGGAGCTTGTGTCATGGACCCTTATTCCGCAAAAAGGCATCTATGCACATGCCTTCAACGTGCGCGATGATTATTCAATGAGGTCGAAGGCTGCTGTCATTTGAGTCACCACAGCTACGTGTGCTTTGAAGTGAATAAACATAAATAACAAATGGAAACATCCTGATCTCTGTTCTCAGGAAATGATGCACGGTGTGGTTATGTAACAGAAGTTGAATCATGCCCACATTCCTGTGGGGTAGAGTCCTGGAGTGTCACCTTTCCGCAAGAATTATGTCAGACTTACACATACGTTTCATAACAAGGAAAGCATGGTTGGGAAAAGTAACAATGTAGTCCTTGGAATACTGCTACGACGCTTGCAGACACAACATTTCTACTTTTCCTTGGCTCACCCTGTATTGCGTGGACAAGTTTGATTCATAGAAACATACAAAACATAGAAAATAGGTGCAGGAGAAGGCCGTTCAGCACTTCGAGCCAGCACCACCATTCAATATGATCACGGCTGATCATCCAAAATCAGTATCCCCCGTTTCTGCTTTTTCCCCATATCCCTTGATACCGTTAGCCCTTAGAGCTAAATCTAACTCTCTCTTGAAAACATCCAGTGAATTGGCCTCCACTGCCTTCTATGGTAGAGAATTCCACAGATTCACAACTCTGTTGACAAGGTTTTTCCTCATCTCAGTCCTAAATGGCCTACCCCTTATTCTTAAACCGTGAACCCTGGTTCTGGACTCCCCCAACATGGGGAACATTTTTCCTCCATCTAGCCTGTCCAATCCTTTAAGAATTTTATATGCTTCTATAAAATCCCCTCTCATCCTTCTAAATTCCAGTGAATACAAGCATAGTCGACCCATTCTTTCATCATATGCCAGTCCCGCTATCTCGGGAATTAACCTGGTGAACCTACGCTGCACTCCCTCAATAGCAAGAATATCCTTCCACAAATTAGGAGACTAAAACTGCACACAATACTCCAGGTGTGGTCTCACTAGGGCCCTGTTGAACTGCACGAGGAACTCCTTGCTACTAAACTCAAATCCTCTCGCAATGAAGGCCAACATTAGCATTTCCTCTGTCCTGTTCATAGAGATGTAAAGTTATACAGGGTGAAAACAGGCCCTTCGGCCCAACTTGCCCACACTGACAACATGCCCCATCTACACCAGTCCCACCTGCCTGTGTTTGGCCCATATCCCTCTCAACCTAGAATAGACATAAAGTGCTACACTGAAGAAGGGTCCAGACACAAAATGTCACCTATCTTTCTTCTCCAGAGATGCTGCCTGACCAGTTGAGTTACTCCAGCATTTTATGTCTGTCTTTGGTATAAACCAGCATCTGCAGTTCTTTGTTTCTACAGTTCCCTCTAAACCTATCCTATCCATGTACCTGTCCAAATGCTATTGCAACTTCCTCTGCTTTCAAGTGTAGGCATTCGCTCTTCCATTTGCTTTTGATGAATAAAGTAGCTTCAATGTGTAGGAAGGAACTGTAGATGCTGGTTTAAACCCAAGATAAACACAAAATGCTGGAGTAACTCAGTGGGACAGACAGCATCTCTGGAGAGAAGGAATGGGTGATGTTTCGGGTCAAGACCCTTCTTCAGGCTGTTGTCAGGGGACAGGGAGGCACGTAGATGAGGAAGCGTAAGGTGTGAAAACAGGACAAAGGGAATGAAGATCAAGGAAAATGTAGAATAGATCATTTTTAGTTGGGAGAGGTAACAAAGCAAACAGATAAAATGTAGTCGGAGACAGTAATGCTGGTCGGAGAACTGGGAAGGTGGATGGATGGAGAAAGTGGGAAAGTAAGGGTTGCTTGATGTTGGAGAAGTCAATGTTCATACCGCTGGGGTGTAAGCTACCCAAGCGAAATATGAGGTGCTGTTCCTCCAATTTGCTCTGGGCCTCACTCTGACAACGTAGGAGGCCCAGGACAGAAAGGTCTGCAGTGGAATGGGAGGGGGAGTTAAAGTGTTTAGCAACTGGGAGAGGTTTAGGCAGACTGAGCGGAGGCATTCAACGAAACCTGCGCTTGGTCCCGCCGATATACAGGAGTTGACACCTGGAACAGCGGATACAGTGGATGAGGTTGGAGACAGTGCATGTGAACCTATGCCTCACCTGGAAAGACTTGGAGTCCTTCAATGATCGGCCTTTTCTGGGTAGGTGTCCGTAAACTATTAGCACTGGTGTTGCTCAGTGCCACTTCTGAGGCGAGGAGTCTGTGCCAGGATTGCTGAAACGTCAACGCACGCCAATGCCCAGAAGCCTGGCAGAAACCAGCTCAGTGCTATGACCTAGCAGGGGAACCAGCAGAATAGGCAGCGCAGCCTTTCTCTCCTCTACATTTTGCTGACCTGCAGAAAAACATGTTCCTGGAGCACTGGAGCAAAGAGTGGAAAATTGGTTTAGGAATTCCCGTGGTGATAGAGGACAGTGCCTCCCCATTATTTGCAAGCAAAGCTTTACGAGCCAAGTGAAGGTCATTAGAAGTGAATTAAACTGCAGGTGAGCGCTGACAGCATTCAGATACAGAGCGAGTGAAATCATCCCTGCAACTTGTCAAGTCTTGTCTTCGTACCATTAAACTTTCTTTGCCTTTCTCTCTTTGAGTTCCAGTACCTTGAGTTGTTAAAGTGATTGTTCAGGAAACAATTCCAACAATTGATGCATTTTATGAAGTCAGAGGCATACAAAGCAAATGACAGGGCACTAAGGAAGGTCAATGAACAGACAGACCTTGGGGTCAAAGTCCAAACTTCCCATAAAGTGACAACACAGATCAAAAAGGTGGTAAGGCATAAGAGATAGGTTGAGAATTAGGCCATTCGGCCCATCAAATTTGCTCTGCCATTTCATCATGGCTGATCTACTTTTCACCTCAACCCAATTCTCCTGCTTTTCTCCCCGTAACCTTTGATGGCCTAACTAATCAAGAATCTCCACTTTAAAAAAACACCCGATGCCTTGGCCTCCACAGACATCTGTGGCAATGGATTCACCACCCTCTGGCTAAAGCCATACATGAAGTATTTCCTTCAACTGTGGCAGCACGGTGGCTCAGCGGTGGAGTTGCTGCCTTACAGCGACAGAGACCCGAGTTCGATCTTGACTACAGGTGCTATCTGTATGGAGTTTGCATGTCCTCTCTGTGACCTGCGTGGGTTTTCTCCAGGTGCTCCGTTTTCCTCCCACACTCCAAAGACATACAGGTTTGTTGGCTCATCCACTTGGTAAAATTGTAAGTAGTTCTTAGTGTGCAGGATAGTGCTCGTGTACGGGGATCATTGGTCATGGGCCCAAGCGCTGGTTTCCGTGCTGTATCTCTAAACTCAACTAAACTCTGGTGTCTATACTTTAGGAAAAGGTGATTGCAATGGAGAGAGTAATGTGGGGAGAGACTAGATAGGCTGGAATTGTTTTCTCTATAAAGCAATAAATTAATCAAATATAATTTTCTTTCCATAAACCCATGTTGACTCTGCTCAATCCTTTATTGTTTACAAAGTGTTCTGTTATTATATCCTTCATACTGGATTCCTGACTTCCTCTAAAATTGATAGAGGCGAAATTGCCAATGGTTCTGTTTTCTTATTCTCTCCCTTTTTTCAAACAAAGGAAGATGGAATTTTTGCGGGAATTATTTTAGACCCAAGTTATCACTGCAGACCATGAAACAGTCCATGCGCACCTGCAGAATGGTCTAGACAACATCCTGGCAATGACTGATATTTAAAGGGCCTGTCCCACTTGGGTGTCGTTTGCGCTTCCTTTTTCACGACATCATTTACGTGTCATGACACACGACGCGCGCATGACGTGCATTACGCGAGCATGGTGCCTGGTGACGTAGGCAGTGATGCGCGGTTGCGCGTGGCGTCCCAGGATTTTGGGATTCACAAAATCTTCGCGCGCCACCTGCTTGCCGCCCAAGTGGGACAGGCCCTTAACTAGTAACATTTGCACCACAAAAGTTCCAGACAATGATTATCTAACACCCTACCCTTGACATTCAAGAGCATTAACAATGTTAGGTACTCAATCATCCACATCCTTGGTGTCATTCATGACCAGAAATTAAACTGCACTTGCCACGTAAATACTCTACTTGCAAGAGAATAGCAGAGGCTGGGTATTTTGCAGTATGGTGGTGCAGTGGTGGAGCTGCTGCCTCACAGCATCAGAGTCCCGGGTTTGATCCTAACTATGGGTGCTGTCAATGTGGAGTTTGCACGTTCTCCCTGTGACCGCATGGGTTTTCTCTGGATCCTCCGGTTTCCTCCCACATTCCAAGGCGTGCAGGTTTGTAGGCTAATTGGCTTCTGGAAATTTCCCCCTTGTATGTCGGAAGAGGTTGAGAATGTGGGATAACTTTGAACTAGTGCACAGATGATTGATGGTCAGTGTGGACTCGGTGAGTCAAAGGGCCTGTTTCCACGGTGTTTCTCTCTCACGCTCTAAACTAGCTATGTAAATACTGTGCCTGCAAGAGAAAGTCATAGGCATGGTGTCTGGCAATATGTGACTGATCTCCTGACATCCCAGATTGCCATCTACAAGGCTTGATGAAATATTCCTACTTGCAAAGTGCAGTGGAGCCAAATCAATTTCAGAAAAGCTCAATACCAAGGAGTCTCCTTTTGCTTTGCCCCCCATTAACCACCCTAATCATTTCTTCCCTCTCTCACTCTTGGCCAGACTCACTCTTGTTGGAAAAGATCATGTTCGAGTGCATGTGGTGCAAATATTTCTCTCTGATTATCAGCCCATGTCTGAATGTTGCTTTGGTTTTTCTGCATGACGGTCCATTAAAAATAGATTGATTGAAGAACACAGCATGGAAACAAGCCCTGAAACACAGTAAATCCACACCAACTATCGATTACCCTGTTCACAGTAGCTCAATGTTATCCCACTTTTGCATCAACTCCCTACACGCAAAGGGGCAATTTAGTATGGCCAATTCATGCGCAGACTGGAATGTGAAGCCAAGGATACAATCAGAAAGGCCACAATTTATTAAATGTGGACTAGTCCTGAGTCCAAGTGGCTCACTCCTTCTAAATCCTCCTTCTGTTCTGTATTCATGCCTACCATATTCTGTTGTGCTGAAACAAAGCAAGAATTAAATTGTCCTATCTGGGACACATGACAATAAACTCTCTTGAATCTTGAATCTTGAAATCATCTGATCTTCTGAGGAGCTGCAAATAGGATTGAACAGAGTGCAATCATCTTCATTTCTGACATATGATGGAAGGGAGATCACTGGTGAAGCAGCTGCAGATATTTGGACACTACCTTGGGAAAGCCCTGCAGTGATGTCCTGGGAAGAGATATTATCCCCTAACAAATTGAGAACCAGAGGACATATGTTTAAGGTGAGGTTAGGAAAGATTTAATAGGAACCTGAGGGTAGTTTTTTTACACAGAGGGTAGTGGGTGTTTGGAACAAGCTGCTGGCGGAGGTAGTTGAGGCAGGTACTGTCGCAATGTTTAAGAAACATTTGGACAGGTACATGGACTTCCTCACCAACCGGCCCCAGGCTGTGAGACTCGGCCCCCACCTCTCCTCCACTCGCATGTTGAGTACCGGCTCCCCGCAGGGCTGTGTGCTAAGCCCCCTCCTATACTGTCTCTAGACCCACGACTGTAGTCCGGCCCACAACAACAACCGAATCGTCAAGTTTGCTGACGACACTACAGTAGTCGGACTCATCTCAAGGGGAGATGAGGCAGCCTACAGAGAGGAAGTCCTGAAGTTGGCAGCCTGGTGCTCAGAAAACAACCTGGTTCTGAACACCAAGAAAACCAAAGAGCTCATTGTTGACTTCAGGAAGCACAGCACCGACTTAGCCCCCTTATACATAAACGGCGAGTTTGTGGAGAGGGTCCACACCTTCCGGTTTCTCAGCGTCCTCATCTCTGCTGACATCTCCTGGACAGACAACATCACAGCGGTCATCAAGAAGGCTCAGCAGCGGCTGCACTTCCTGAGGGTCCTCAAGAAGCACAACCTAGACTCCAACCTGCTGCTGACCTTCTACCGCTCGTCCATTGAGAGCCTGTTGACATACTGCATTACAGCATGGTACGGCAGCTGCACCATGGCAGACAGGGAGAGGCTTCAGAGGATAGTCAGGGCAGCACAGAAGATCATCGGCTGCCCTCTCCCCTCTCTGATGGACATTTACATCTCCCGCTGCCTCAGCAGGGCGAAGAACATTATCAAGGACAGCTCCCATCCTGCATTTGGCCTGTTCAACCTGCTACCCTCAGGGAGGAGCTATAGGTGCATCAGCACAAGGACAAATAGACTCAAGAACAGTTTCTTTCCAAAATCCATCATCTCCCTGAACTCACACATGCATTGACTCACAGCCTAACCCCCGGACTTTCATCTATCCACCCACTGTAATTTGTACTGTAACTGTAACCCATACTGGATATAGGAATCCTAGTATCCATTCTATTTATCCATTGTCTTTTTATAGATATGTATATAGTGCTGCAGAAACTGTGCACCTTATCCCCCCCTTTTTGTCTTGTTTTTGCACTGAGTAGGAGCAGTTTTTAATCTCACTGTACATGTGTATAGTGACAATAAAAGGCATTCTGATTCTGATTCTGATTCTGGATAGGATAGGATTAGAGGAATATGGCCAAATGCAGACGGGTGGGACTAGTATAGGTGGGACATGTTGGTCGGTGTGGGCCAGTTGGCCCAAAGGGCCTGTTTCCACACTGTATGATTCTATGACTATGACTAAATGCAACCAACAACTTTGTGTGAGATGCAACGCCAATCAGTTTGGTTTCCCTCTGATGTCCATATACTTTGATGTCACAACAAATGTTGCCTTGAAGTTACCTCACCTTATATTTTGAATTCTGCTTAC
The DNA here is from genome assembly GCA_963514005.1 of Raja brachyura. Next base: position 137,433,517 of record OY740781.1, read on the forward strand.
TAATCTGCTTACCCTGCAATTTCACAGTAAATGGCAGGACCCTGGGAAGTGTTGTAGTGCAGAGGGATCTAGGAGTGTAGGTACATAGTTCCCTGAAAGTGGCGTCACAGGTAGATAGGGTTGTCATGAAGGCTCTCGGTACATTAGCTTTCGTTAGTCAGGGTATTGAGTATAGCAGTCAAGATTTATGTTGCAGTTGTACAACACGTACAACAGCCTTTACTATATTCAGTGCTTTTAGCTGCTTCTTGGCATTAAGTACAGGAGATAGAATTTACCTGAAGAGCGGCTTCTGTTATTGCACGCTTTGGCCATTAATCTTAATATCAATCTTGGCTCCTGGCTAATGATTTCTTTAAATAGCTAAAGCAAGGCATCCTTCATTGCAGAAGAGATGGTACTAAGTTGCAGCAAATTACTGAGAGCCAAATAATTAACTGAATAGGAAATATGTTTCAGAATTCTTTAATTGGACGTGCTTGAGGATCAGAGGAATAAGGAAACAGGCATAAGCTATTAACCCTGAAGCCTGTTCATTTTGAATTTTAAATTGAATAAATTTTCTCTGTGCTATCATTTCAAGTTATTTCTATCAGCGATTCCCTCTTTCGTTTTCGAAATCATCATGTATTTTCCTCTGCCGCTAGGCAGATGTTGGAGATTTAATACCCAACACGTACCGTCAACAGAAATAGCAGCAGCTGTTAACCTTGCCTTGTAACTCGCTGATAAAGGTGTCCGTGCAGACAGCGAATGCCAGAGAACAGTGGAAGAATAAAAATGTGAGGGAGCAGAACTGCAGATCCGTCTAAAAATAGCTTTGGCACCAGCAGTGACGCTGCTGGGGTTTTTGCTTGTCTGCATCATTAGACTGGACCATCTGCTTTCATCTTTTTTCTCTCTCTCGCCCAGCAACTTCCTGCATGTCAGACGCAGAGTCCCACCCCTGCACTTGCAGGGTAAACACAGAGGGGATAGCACGCAATGACGTCACTTGTTTTTTTGCAAAGGGAGAACCCTGCTTCCAGATTACCCTGCGGCAGTGTTGATCTTGGCCTTTGTTTCTCTCTGCATTCCTTCCCAAAGGCATAATCGGCTCTTTGGTCATCTGTGCTGGCTCTGATCTGTTCTGTACCTTAACATACCTCTTGCTTCCCTATTTCCCACCACCATCCCCCCCCCATCGACTCTCATTGTGAAGAAGGTTCTTGACCCAAAATGTCATCTATCCCTTTTCCCTAGAGATGCTGCCTTACCCGCTGAGTTACTCAAGCATTCTGTGTCTATCTTCCCAAAGACATGTTTTCTTGCCAATCCAATGAGGTAGTTCCTGATGAATGTGAGCTTGCAACTTTGTGACTAGACACTGCTGTTGTTCTACTTTAATTGGTACCTGGTGTAGGTGGAGGTGTTCCCTTTGGACTTTACTTTAGCCTTTAGAGATACAGCACCAAAACAGGCCCATCGGCCCACACCAACCAGTGATCACCCCATACTAGCTATCCTACACACTAGGGATAATTTACAATTTACAGAAGGGTATCAGTAAAAAAGCAAGTTGCGCTGTGCTAAAACTGACGAGCAGGTGGACTAATCCTTGTCAAAACAAGGAACTGCCAACGCTGGTTAATACACAAAAGGACACAAAGTGCTCGAATAACTCAGCAGGGCAAGCAACATCTCCGGAGAACATGAATAGTTGACTTTTCAGGTTGTGACACTTCTTCAGACTGATTGTAGGGAGGACGGTGAAGAAGGTTAGAAGAGGGGAGAGGCAGCACAAAGCATGGAAGGTAATAGGTGAATAGCTTTATCTGTCTATCTTTGGTTTAAAACTAGCATCTAGTTCCTTCCCACATATTGTGATAGAATTATGTGTGAGTTCACCTGGAGTGGCATGTTTCTGATGTGAGCCAACAGATGCTATAGTCAGCAGACTCTGTCTAATTATCCCTTTACTTCATTTCTTGAGATAGTGGATTCATAGAGGGGTGGTGTCTTCTTAGTCATAGGTAGCCAGAGTGTATTAAAAGGTCACATATGAGTCTAGAATTAAACAATCAGGATTCTGTTTATTTATTGCAGATCCAACAAATCTCAGTCTAATTTCATCTGCTGACTCAGTCCAAAGTGTGGATCAGCAATAACAAATTTAGTTGGAATAATACTGACTACCAAAACAGTGTAAGATACTCCCACTTTGCATGCATACAAAACTTTAACCTTTTAACAAAACACTTTTCACAAATTTAGGATGCCTAACAACAGGTTACAGTCAATAAAGTACTTGTGAGGTTTAATTTGTGTTGTAATGATCCAAATGTGACAAGAAATCAAGCTCTCAATGGGTGATCAATGGTCGACATGTACTTGTTGTGCTGAAGGGTCTGATTCAGGGCAGACCAATTGAATAACTACTTTGGTTCTGTCTTCACTAAGGAAGACATAAATAATCTGCCAGAAATAGCAGTGGAACGGAGGTCAAATAAGATGGAGGAACTGAGTGAAATCCAGGTTAGCCGGGAGGTGGTGTTGGGTAAATTGAACGGATTGAAGGCTGATAAATCCCCAGGGCCAGATAGTCTGCATCCCAGAGTACTCAAGGAGGTAGCCACAGAAATAGTGGATGCATTAGTGATAATTTTTCAAAATTTCTTAGATTCTGGAGCAGTTCCTGAGGATTGGAGGGTAGCTAATGTAATCACACTTTTTAAAAAAGGAGGGAGAGAGAAAGCGGGGAATTACAGAACAGTTAGTCTAACATCGGTAGTGGGGAAACTGCTAGAGTCAGTTATTAAAGATGGGATAGCAGCGCATTTGGAAAGTGGTGAAATCATTGGACAAAGTCAGCATGGATTTACGAAAGGTAAATCATGTCTGACAAATCTGATAGAATTTTTCGAGGATGTAACTAGTAGAGTGGATAAGGGAGAACCAGTGGATTGTGTTTTATCTAGACTTTCAGAAGGCTTTCGACAAAGTCCCGCATAAGAGATTAGCATACAAACTTAAAGCACATGGTATTGGGGGTTCAGTATTGATGTGGATAGAGAACTGGCTAGCAGACAGGAGGCAAAGGGTAGGAGTAAACGGGTCCTTTTCAGAATGGCAGGCAGTGACTAGTGGGGTACCGCAAGGCTCAGTGCTGGGACCCCAGCTATTTACAATATATATTAATGATTTGGACGAGGGAATTCAATGCAACATCTCCAAATTTGCAGATGACACCAAGCTGGGGGGTATAGTTAGTTGTGAGGAGGATGCTTGGAGGCTGCAGGGTGATTTGGATAGGCTGAGTGAATGGGCAGATGCATGGCAGATGCAGTATCATGTGGATAAATGTGAGGTTATCCACTTTGGTGGCAAAAACATGAGGGTAGACTATTATCTGAATGGTGGCAGATTAGGAAAAGGGGAGATGCAACGAGACCTGGGTGTCATAGTACACCAGTCATTGAAAGTAGGCATGCAGGTGCAGCAGGCAGTGAAGAAAGCAAATGGTATGTTAGCATTCATAGCGAAAGGATTTGAGTATAGGAGCAGGGAGGTTCTACTGCAGTTGTACAGGGTTTTGGTGAGGCCACACCTGGAGTATTGCGTACAGTTTTGGTCTCCAAATCTGAGGAAAGACATCCTTGCCATAGAGGGGGTACAGAGAAGATTCACCAGACTGATTCCTGGGATGTCAGGACTTTCATATGAGGAAAGATTGGATAGACTCGGCTTGTACTCGCTGGAATTTAGAAGATTGAGGGGGGATCTTATAGAAACTTACAAAATTCTTAAGGGGTTGGACAAGCTAGATGCTGGAAGATTGTTCCCGATGTTGGGGGAGTCCAGAACAAGGGGTCACAGTCTAAGGATAAGGGGGAATTCCTTTAGGACTGAGATGAGGAATACATTCTTTACACAGAGAGTGGTGAGTCTCTGGAATTCTCTGCCACAGAAGGTAGTTGAGGCCAGTTCATTGGCTATATTTAAGAGGGCGATAGATGTGACACTTGTGGCTAAAGGGATCAGGGGGTATGGAGAGAAGGCAGGTACGGGATACTGAGTTGGATGATCAGCCATGATCACATTGAATGGCGGTGCAGGCTCGAAGGGCCAAATGGCCTACTCCTGCACCTATTTTTCTATGTTTCTATGTTTCTTTGATTCCATACTGTATCTTTCAATCAATTTGATTGATGTCTGGATAATTTAATTTTAAAGACACAGTGTGGAAAATGGCCCTTTCACCAACGGAGTCCACACCAACCAACAATCACCCACACACCAGTCTGTCCCACACATTGGGGACTATTTACAGAAGCCAATTTACCTATAAACCTGCACGTCCATGGATTGTGAGAAGTAATTAGAGCACCTGGAGAAAACATTCGATCATAGAAAGAACATACAAACTCCATACAGACAGCACCCATGGTCAGGATTGAACCTGGGTCTCTGGCGCTGTAAGGCAACAACTCAGTGTTGCCCTTGACCATCTACTTTGCCATGTTGAGTCAAGAATTAATATTGAGTCGAATACTTGGGACAAGTCCCCTGATCTACACTGAGTTTTATTCATGACAATGTTCTCATCCAGTTAAAAAAATGAAAGGAACCTCAGTTTAAAACTGCATCTGAAAAACATAGTTCACCTTTATGGCCCTAAATCAGAGTTGAACTTGAACACACAAACAGAGACTAGGCTGTCCCAAACTGAGAGAGAACTGCCAATATCTGGCCCCTATATCAGGCCAGCACAATGGCTCAGCTAATACAGCTGCGAACACACAGTGCGAGGGACCCAGATATGATCCTGACATCGGGTGCTGTCTGTGTGAAGATTGCATGTTCTCCCTGTAACCTTTTGGGTTGTTTTGTGGGTGCACCAGTTTCTTCCCACATTCCAAAGATGTGTATGTTTGTAGGTTAATTTGTCTATGTAAATTGCTCCTTGTGTGTAGGGGGTGGATGCAAAAGTGGGATCACATAGAATTAGGGGCGGTACAATGGCGCAGTGGTAGAGTTGCTGCCTCACAGCACCAGAGAGCCGGGTTCTCCTCATGGCCGCGGGGTTTTCTCCGGGTGCTCCAATTTCCCCACACATTCTAAAGACATGCAGTTTGGAGGTTAGTTGGCTTCTGTAAATAGTATACAGGTAATCATTGCTTAGTACAGATTCGATGAGTGGAAGAGCCTGTTTGCTTTCTGTATCTCCAAACTAAACTAAACAAGTGTGAACGGGTGATTGATGGTCAATGTTGACTCAGCGGGCTGAAGGGCCTGTTTCCATGCTGTACCTTTCAACCAATTCAATCAATCAAACCTATAGTACCATTTACAATACTACATAGTAGTTTCTATAAGTACTTTACTTTGTAAATTCTCACTCACAACAACCAAGGTCTTTCCCTTCCCTGCTGAATGTGAACATTCATAGTCACTGCCAGCAACTGTGCTTGCTGTGATATTGCCAAATAGTTTTCAATATAAGTGCTGTCTTCAGTGAGATTAGATCTCAGCATGGATTTGGAAGTGAGGAAGAGTGTTGCTTTGCTCATGGCTGGGGTTCTGAGGGTTATGGCCATTGGAGCTGCCTGCTGCTTCATGGATACCTGCATGATGCACTGAGTGCAAGCTAATGATTGCCCCACAGCCAAGGGAGATCCCTGCGGCAGATGAGTTCTTCCACAGGTCCAGCTGCAAATGCAAACACAACAGTCACAGGTCAGGTTACCAGCTGCTGTCTCAAGCATCCTATTGCACCAGAGAATACTCATTAAGGCATTTCTAGACCCAATGTTGCAGCTCGGTTTTCATGGCAGAGCTAAATTGCAAACCATTGTGCAATGCTGATAAAGAATATGAGGTTTTGAGTTGAATTTGAGTTAAGTTTCGTTTATTGTCACATGTTTATTGTCACATGTCACATTGTAGAGTGAAAAGCTTTTGTTGCGATTTAACCAGTCAGCGGAAAGACAATACATGATTATAATCGAGCCATCCACAATGTACAGAAACATGATAGAGGGAATAACGTGAATAACGTTTACAGCAAGATAATGTCCAGTAAGTTGCAATAAAAAATAGTCCGATGGTCTCCAATGATGGTGCATATGGTATCCATGAGTATGATGGTGGTTCAGAACCAGACAACTGTTGGAGAAACAAAGAACGGCAGATGCTGGTTATTACACAAAAGAACACAATGTGCTGGGGTAATTCAGCAACTCAGGCAGCAATTCTGGCGAACATGGATAGGTGACGTTTTGGGGCGAGACCCTTCGAAGAAACATCACCTATCCATGTTTTCCAGGAATGCTGCCTGACCTGCTGAGTTACTCCAGCACATTGTCTCCAACTGTTGGATTTGGATCATGTTTTCCCATTATAGAAACATAGAAACATAGAAATTAGGTGCAGGAGTAGGCCATTCGGCCCTTCGGGCCTGCACCGCCATTCAATATGATCATGGCTGATCATTCAACTCAGTATCCCGTACCTGCCATCTCTCCATACCCTCTTATCCCATTAGCCACAAGGGCCACATCTAACTCCCTCTTAAATATAGCCAATGAACTGGCCTCAACTACCCTCTGTGGCAGAGAGTTCCAGAGACCCACCACTCTCTGTGTGAAAAAATTTCTTCTCATCTCGGCCCTAAAGGATTTCCCCTTTATTCTTAAGCTGTGACCCCTTGTCCTGGACCTCCCCAACATCGAGAACAATCTTCCTGCATCTAGCCTGTCCAACCCCTTAAGAATTTTGTAAGTTTCTAGAAGATCCCCTCTCAATCTCCTAAATTCTAGAGAGTATAAACCAAGTCTATCCAGTCTTTCTTCATAAGACAGTCCTGACATCCCAGGAATCAGTCTGGTTTATCTAGTTTCTATCTAGTTTCTATAACTCAATATTCACTCCAACCAAAATGTTTAAAAGCCTCTTGTTAAGTAGGACTGTCAAAAACTGTAGCAATGCTGTTTGATGAATTAGAATGGAATTTTCTGCAAATCAAATTCCATTGTTTTTACAGACAGGGGAATGGATTGGGTTTATTTAAAACTTTCTTGAAACAAATTGATTTAATTTGATATGTGGAACCAAGCAAAGGCTGCTGCCAAATGGAAACATTCCCAGTGAAAATCCAAACAATTGGGGAGACTGTGCACACTGAATGGAGGCTTTGGGCAGGAGATGAAGCACCTCAGTGACTGTGAAGGATTACAGTACTGGATGTGCAGTAAATCACGTGGGGCTATAGTATTTGACGTGACACGTTTAAAGCTTCAAAAGTGCAGCCAAAGGCAACTGGGAGACCGACAGAAGTGTGCAACTGCTGGGAACTCTGATAAGATCTCCCCGGTGACAAGAGAAAGATTTTGCCAATAGACTGAATCACAAATCTTCTCTCTAATCTAAGCATTAAGGAGAATTCCAATGGAGATGGGGCGGATATCCCGGGGGGTGGGGACAGGGGGGGCACGTCTCCTCCATGTTTTCAGAGGTGGGGAACGATCCCCCCCCCCCATGTTTTGTAATCCGTATTTAAAAATTCGGTGAATAAAAAATCTATTGCAAATCTCCGCTTTCCGCAAGACAGTGGGGGTGGGACTGATGATCGAGGGTGCCGATTGGATGTGAGACATCGGTCAGCAGGCAGTGGGGGGGGGGGTGAGGGGACCATGGTGATTCAGCGCGATCATTGGAGGAGGGAGGTGTCGGTCAGAGGCGGAAGTAGGGGGTGGGACTGAGGATAGAGTGATTGGAGGAGGGAGATGTCCGTGGAGCAAAGATCATAGAGTGGAGCTTGAATCGCCCCGCGCGGCACAGCCGGCCGTGGGATCTTCCACCGCCCCACGGTCAAATTGCTGCATCGAGACGATCGAGGCTCCTGATGTTGAATCCCCACGATTCGGAGTGGACGAAGCTGCTGTTGCTGGAGTTCGGAGTCGGTCACCAACCAAGTCAGCTCCTGATGTCACCGTCACAGGGCATACGGCCGAAGCCTGGCATGTGTGCACATGCACGCGTGCGTCCGCCAAGAAATCGTGTGTCCCCCATGTTTTGATAGCGATTTCCATGCCGGCAAGAGAGTACATAAAAGGGAAACGGGTAACTAGGAAGAGAGTGGGACCCCTCAGGAATCTAAGCATTCAATTTCTGTGTGGAGCCACATGAAATGGGCAAGGTCCTCAATGAGTATTTCTCCTCTGTTTTTAACAGGGAGGACTGAGGAACTTGGGGCAGTCAATGGAATCAGTAATGTCGTCAAAAAGCTGCTGAAGGTCCTGACACATATGAAGGTAGACCAGTTTCTCAGGCTGGATCAGATATATCTGAAGACACTGTGGGAAGCTAGAGAGGAAATAGTGAAAGTCCTAGCTGAAATTTACGAGTCGTAATTAAATGCCAGAAGTCTGGAGGGTGCAAGTGTTGTGCCTCCATTAAAGAGGGCTGCAGGGAAAAGGCTGTCAACTATAGGCCAGTGAGCTTAACATCTGTAGTTGGAAAGTTACCAGAGATTATTCTGAGGGATAGGATATACATGCATTTAGATAGACTAGAGCTGATTAGGGAGATTAGGTAACATTTTCACACAAAGGGTGGTGGATGTATGGAACGAGCTGCTGGAGGAGGTAGTTGAAGCAGGTACTATTGCAATATTTAAGAAACATTTAGACATGTACATGGATAGGACAGATTAGAGGGATATGGGCCAAAGTAGTCCACGTGGGACTAGTGTAGATGAGACATGTTAGCCACTGTGGGCAAGTTGGGCCGAAGGGCCTGTTTCCACGCTGTATGACTATATGATTCTATGAAATGAGGGAAGAGTCCCCTGCTCTTCTTCCAAATAATGATGGGGGATCTGTGCGAAGATAGAGGAACAATTACAGCCGGTGGTCTTATAGTGTTCTTACTTGCTCCTGACCAAATAACTGCAAATGAAACACTCTATATTCTACATTGAGTAGTTAAGGGAGGCACACAGTGAATTAAGTGACCGAGGCAAATTGTTGAACTGTGAACTAATCACTTCAGTATCAGGCTTTAATAATTATATCACGTCATTTGGTGCCCACAAAGTTTGATTACATCTTCTCTTGATCTTTCTCCACTGTCCAAAAGCTACCAATATTACATTTATTGAAACATCTTGCATTGTCACAAATTCTTTCTCAGAGACCATTTTCTCTTTATTCCCCATTCTCACATTTATTTGATCACATCTTTGCTTCTTTTCCCTCTTTCTACAAGTCTGACATTCTCTCTGTGTTTACTTTCTATTTAATTGAGGAACAAGGAACTGCAGATGCTGGTTTACAATAAAAGGCCATTGAAAGATGACTGCCTTTCAACTGAGTTATATGGTGATTCATTTCAGATATGAAATACATTCATTCACAGAGCAGCATCTGGACTGTTAGATCCAGCTGGGTGGCACCTCCCAAAAGGAACAGGTGCCATTTATTGCCTGAGACTGAGTGGTGACTGTAAGGCATTCAAGTTCATGACATACCACAGGCGCCCAAGTAGAATCTTCCCAGAGAATACCCTCTCTCCATTTACTCCACATCTCAATATTCCCCTCAACTCTTATAGCAAGTTAACTTATATCATCCGTCAAGTTGCACAAAAATGTGTTCATGTTTATTTTTGATGGTAATTATATAACCTCCCTTCTGTAAAACTACAGAATGCTTGTTACTTTAAAAAGCTATCTGCACAGCAAATGGTCAATGGGATTGGGACGGGATCATGGGAAGATTCCGGGTGACTTCCTGTAAGTGAGGAGACATAACAAACTTTTGATCTCAAGAATCATTCCAATGTCTTCATTCATCAAAACACTATCTGCAGTTCTAATAGATCAGGAAATTAAACATGTTTAATGTTTGTTCCAAATAAACATTTCTGTTTATATATACTCAATCATGACTATGAAAATCAGCAGCACATGGAAGTTATAGCACACTCACCCCAATGCAGGTGTTTTCACAAAGAGGAATAATCCAGATTTGACTTTAAAATTCCAACGGCTCCGGGGAAAACTCTAGACCACCCTTAGTCACGTCCCCTCAAAGTAGTTGCATGTCCATACCTCACATCAAATCAGTGCAAGTGAAGCTTGTAGTCTCAAATGTCTGATGGTCAGACTGTTGCAAGCATCCCTGCATTGAGACAACTCTTCCAATCGCTTTAACATCCTTTCTTACTCACATGCTTATGTGGCTTCCCATTAAATCCATTCTGTTTAAATTAAAATGCTGGCAATCAAACACCTGGCTGACTCGTTGATCCAGAGTATGAGCTGGGAATTTGGACTGGGAGTGAGTGAGCAGTCAGGGCTGAATGTCCATAATATCCCTAATGTGGCCAGGGCCAGGGTCATGATTGCGGGGCCGTGTCTGGAGCTGAGGCGTCAATCTGAAATATACAAGACGAAACTCGCGAGCTCAAACTCAGTAGGTTCTGGTTACTCCTGCTCTGAAACTCATCGGGTTTATTTAAAATGTCACAAAGTGCTGGAGTAACTCAACAGGACAGGCAGCATCCCTGAAGAACATGGATAGTTCCAGCTCAAGACCCTTCTTCAGACTGAGTCACTCCAGCACTTTGTGCCTTTTTTTTGACTGAGTTACTCCAGCACTTTGTAATTTTTATAGTTTAGTTTAGCTTAGTTTATTGTCACGTGTACCGTAGTACAGAAAAGCTTTTTGTTACGTGCTATCCAGTCAGTGGAAAGAACAAACTAATGAATGAATGAATGAATACGTTTATTGGCCAAGTATGTACACATACAATGAATTTGCCTTGGTGCTCCGCTTGCAAGTAACAACACGACATACAGTAACAATTAAGAATGACACATAAAACATTAAACATTAATAATAAAAGGTTTAATAATAATAGGTTTAAGACATTAAGACTGTTCATGATTACAATCCAGCCATCCACAGGATAAAGGGAATAATGTTTAATGCAAGATAAAATCCTGTAAAGTTGGTGCTCCAGCACTTGGTATATTTTATTGTAAACCAGCATCTGCAGTTCCTTGTTCCTCAATTTAATAGTTTGCATATTACACCACTGTAGCGTTCAAGATCGTAAACAACAAAGAAACAAAGTACAGGAGGGAGGTAGAGAGCTCAGTAACATGATGCTGAGACAACAACCTCCTCTTCAATGTCAGTTAAATGAAAGAGCTGGTGCTCAACTTCAGGAAGTTGGGTGGGGTACACTCACTACATCAATGGTACTGTCAGGGAGGTGGCGGAAATCTTTAATCCTGCTGAGTTACTCTAGTATTTTGTGTCCATTTTTGTAAACCAGTATCTGCATGCCCTTGTTTCTACATTCTTACTTAAAAATGTATTATACCTCTTCTTCTTCTTGCGTATGGCGTGCACAGCCTAAAGTTGTAGGACAACTTGTTCTGTTTGATCTAATTTGATTGTGCACGCCAGGTTGGTTGCATTCGTCCAAACAGGGTGGACCACGTGAAGGTTGCAATCTTCCACCCCATACTACTTCATAACACGTGAAAAGAAAGTGCATGGTAATAAATGGAAGAAACATCCAATATTCCAGAAAATCTGCAAGTTCAATTCCACCAAACACTGAGGGTGCCGGATTATCGAGATCCCTGCAAGAACAAGTTTCATTTTCTGATCATTCGCAACATGAAGAGGCGATCCTGGAATTTCATGTTGGATTATTTAGTTTAGAGACACAATGTGGAAACAAGCCCTTCGGACTATCTTTGACCGTACTTTACAAGTATTAAATCTTTATCTTCTATTAAATGTTCTTCATGTTATTCTCTTGATCATGCATCTGTACACTGTGGATGGCTCGATTGTAATCATGTATTGTCTTTCTGCTGACTGATTAGCACGCAACAAAAGCTTTTCACTGTACCTTGGTACATGTGACAATAAGCTAGACTCAAACTGACACTCGCCGCTAGTTCCATGTTACCCCACCTTCAAGTCCTGCACACCAGAGGCAATTTACAGAAGCCAATTAATGGACAAACACACACGCCTTTGGAACGTGGGAGGAAACAGGAGCACCCGAAAGGAACCCACGTGGTCACAGGGAGAACATACAAACTCCGCAGAGACAGCATTTGTGGTCAGGATTGAACCCAGGTCTCTAGCGTAGTGAGGCAGCTGCACTACTATGCCAGATTCTGAATGACTATCTGATTTTTAGGGACCCGAGTTCTGGTCTTATCAACGACAATTCCATTCAGTTATTTTGCAATTTCCAAACTGTATTTCAATGATTCAATGATACTTTATTGACACATGTACCTAGGAACAGTGACATTCTTTGTTTTTGCATACAATACACCAAGTACGCAAAAACACATGTATCTGGTGCCGACAAAGTTACAAAAGTACTCATTAGAGTCCTGATGGATCCTCTTTATTTTTAGTGCCCCCCCCCCCCCCCAGCTGGGTCCCTCTTTGTTCTCGGTGGCCAGACTGCATCTCCCTGGGTTATTTTTAACATATCCCAGTGGGAGCAGTCACCAGTGGGAGATAAACAGCTGTAATCGCTTCGATTCAGCACCTGGACCTGAAAATGGACTATAATTTAACTCTGACAAATCATTTAGTTACAGTGCGAGACACACACATTGCTGAGCAGCAGAATTCAGCTGTGGAGCAGTTCTTTTGAGAGAGGCGCAATGAGATGAATGGGCTGGGAGCACCACTTGCGTCCTCTCCCCACCGACCTCATCTGCTCCATTAACCCACACACTAACATTTAAACCATTTTGGAAAGTTCCCAGCGAGTCATTAGTCAGTGGTGTGACTGTGTAGGTTCACTGAAGTGTGACCCCCGTGTCTGAAGATCAGCAGGTGAGAGGAATTTGCCCTGTTCTTCATGTGAAGTGAAGGCAGTTACCAGTTTCTTCTTGTGTGATTTGAGGTTTTAACAAGAATTCAGCTGGAGTGTTTGATTGATTCAGGGATTGAGATTGAAGTAGAACAAACCACAGTAGCCTACTGAGAAATGGTGTTAAAATAAAAAAAACAATACCAGGTTGACTGAAACTCCGTTAATGCAGCACACTTTGGGCTTGGGTGGTACTGGATTAACACATTTTCCAGACTTTTGGATGTTATTCTATTAATATCCCAACATCCATGTAATTAATTCTTTTTTTTCCAATGTCACACAGAGGAAGAAGCTGCCACAGATAGTTGTGCAGGCCCAAGTAATTGGGTATTTTTTAAATTGGAGATTGACAAGTTCTTGATTAATAAGCGTGTCTTAGTGTACAGGGTGAAGGCAGGAGAATAGGATTGAGAGGGAATGATAGATCAGCCATGATTGACTGGTGGAATAGACTCAATGGGCCGATTGGCCTAATTCTGCTCCTATGACATATGACTAAGGATACATTTTCCAGAAAACCCAGTTGGTTTAAATGAGTGTGGGAAATGGGAGACCAGATGAATATAAAGGGAGCATGAAATCAAAGTCCAGTGAGTTTAAAGTGAGCAGGGGAAACATGTCTTGCTGAGGTTAATGGGACAGAATGAGACTGCATTGTAAATTTCCAAACTGTGAATCTGTGGTGTTCATTGCCACATATGGCTGTGGACGCCAAGTCATTTTGTATTTTTAAAACATAGGTTGACAGATTCTTGATTGGTAAGGGTGTTAATGGTTCGGGGAAGAAGGTAGGAGAATGGGATTGAGAGAGAAAGATAGATCAGCCATGATTGGATGGAGGAGTAGACGCGATGAGCTGGATGGCCTAATTCTGCTCAGTGGGTAGGGCAGCATCTCAGGAGAAAAGGAATAAGTGACGTTTAGGGGTGAGACCCTTCTTTAGTACCCTCTGAGGTACAGGGGAGGGGGAACCGAGATATATGAAAAAGTACATAGAACAAATCAATGAAAGATATGTAAAAAGACAGATCAAAGCCAGCAACGGTAATCACGCAAAGGTGGAGCCCACAATGGGCCATTGTTGGCTGTATGGAAGGTGATAACGAGTGATACAAACAGTGAAACTCAGCAGGACGACAGTAAAACTAGTATGACGGCTAGGGTGGGGGAGGGATGGAGAGAGAGGGAATGCAATGGTTACTTGAAGTTAGAGAAACCAATGCATCAAGAGTCATCAACTCTACCTAAGCCTCCCATGGCTTTGCATTATGGTCTCAGGTCACTTCTCAGTCTCCAAACATTGCAAGAAAACAACCCACGTTTGAACAACCTTTAACACTCACTAATCCATGAAACATCCTGCTGAACCTTCCACTTCTTCAAAGGTGACCAGACTGCATCCATATGTGGTCTAACCTAAATTTTATACAGCTGCAACATAATTTATTGCCTTAATGAGTTGGAGCTGAGTATAAAAGTGAAGTATGCTGTATGCCTTCTTTACCTGTTGCCACTTTCAGTGAACTTGCACTCCAATAACCTTCTGTACATGAACGCCCCCAAGGGTCCTGGTATTTACTGTACCTTCCTCTTACATTTGACCTCCCAAAGAGCAACACTTCACACTTGTCTGGGTTAAACTCCAACTGCCCACATTTCCAACTTGAACTATATCCTGCTGCATTTTTTTATATAACCTACCTCTCTATTCACAGCTTTGTCATCTTTATTGCCGTCTGGAAAATTGTAAATCAGCCCACCTACATTTTCAATCAAATCATTTATATATTTCACAAATGATATTGGTCCACGCATTGATCCTCCTGGAACACCACTGGTCACAGACCTCCAGTTAGAATAACACTCTACCACCAGTATTCTCTGATTTCTATGACCAAGTCAATTTTGAATCCAAGCTAAGGATCCTCTGTGCCTTAATCATCTGGATCAGCCTACCATGAAGAACTGTCTGAATGAAGATCACCATGATGATTAGTCTGACGAAGGGTCTAGACCCGAAAAGTCGCCCATTCCTTTTCTGCGAAGATGCTGCCTCACCCGCTGAGTTACTCCAACATTGTGTGTCTACCTACCATTAAGAACCTTGCCTTTGTTTTACTAAATGCCAATTTTATAAGACAACCTCCCCTGCACAAAACCATGCTGACTATCCCTAATAGGTCTATGCTTTTGGGATGAGAGAGATCCTTTCCCTAAGATTCTTCTCCAATACTTTTCCTATTGGTGGCGTAACGCTCACCAGCCTATAATTTCCTGCTCTTTCCATATGATTCTACTTGAACAAAGAAACAGAATTGGCTATTCTCCAGTACTCTGGTACCTTGCATGTGGCTAAAGAAGGATACACATAATGTCTGCACTCGAGCCATCTCTTGCCTCATTTGCCTGGGATAGATCCCTTCAGGCCCTCAAGACTTATCCATCTTAACGTTCTTCAATTGACAAACACCTGCTCCATCCTGACATTAACATGCCCAAGAATATTTGCATACATCTCCCTAATCTCACTATCTTCCATGTCCTCCTCCTTGGACATAACCGATGTGAAACACTCATTTGTCTCACCCACTTCCTCTGAATCCAGGTATTAATTCCCTCCTTTGTCCTTGAGTGTTCCTACCCCATCCCTAAATATCCTTTTTTTTTAATGGATGCATAAATTGCATTGACTGTATTAAATTCCAGAGGATTGTAGAATCTCGGTTATTGAACACATTCAAAACAGATATCAATTGATTTTGTACTTTAAAGGTATCAAGGGAAATGGAGATAGCCTAGAAGTTGGTACCAAGGCAGAATATTATGAATGATCATAATGAATGATTGAGAAGGCTTAAATAGTCAATTCCTGTTTCTATTTCTCTTATGTTCTTCTGAACTGCCACAATTTCATAGTGACTGAGGAGGAGGTCCTTAAACAGTATGTACTGCCTATCCATGCATTGAAAAGGCAGGAACTACAGTGCCCTCCATAATGTTTGGGAAAAGACCCATCATTTATTTATTTGCCTCTGTACTCCACTATTTGAGATTTGTAATAGAAGAAATCACATGTGGTTAAAGTGCACATTATCAGATTTTATTAAAGGGTACTTTTATACATTTTGGTTTCACCATGTGGAAATTTCAGCTGTGTTTATACATAGTCTACCCATTTCAGGGCACCATAATGTTTGGGACACATGGCTTCACAGGTGTTTGTAATTGCTCAGGTGTGTTTAAATGCCTCCTTAATGCGGCTATAAGAGAGCTCTCAGCACCTAGTCATTCCCCCAGTCTTTACTTCACCTTTGGAAAAATGTATTGCTGTTTATCAACATGAGGACCAAAGTTGTGCTAATGAAAGTCAAATAAGCTATTACAAGACTGAGAAACAAGAATAAAACAGTTAGAGACATCAGCCAAACCTTAGGCTTACCAAAATTAACTGTTTGGAATATCATTAAGAAGAAAGAGAGCACTGGTCAGCTTACTAATCGCAAAGGCACTGTCAGGCCAAGGAAGACCTCCACAGCTGATGACAGAAGAATTCTCTCTATAATAAAGAAAAATCCCCAAACACCTGTCCGACAGATCAGAAACACTCTTCAGGAGTCAGTTGTGGATTTGTAAATGACCACTGTCCGCAGAAGACTTAATGAACAGAAATACAGAGATTACACTGCAAGATGCAAACCACTGGTTAGCCACAAAAATAGTATGGCCAGGTTACAGTTTGCCAAGAAGTACTTAAAAGAGCAACCACAGTTCTGGAAAAAGGTATTTTAGACAGATGAGATGAAGATTAATTTACATCAGAGTGAAGGCAAGAGCAAAGTATGGAGGAGAGAAGGAACTGCCCAAGAACCAAAGCATGCCACCTCATCTATGAAACACGGTGGTGGAGGTGTTATGGCCTAGGCATGTATGGCTGCTGAAGGTACTGGCTCACTTATCTTCATTGATTATACAACTGCTGATGGTAGTAGCATAATTAATTCTGAAGTGTATAGCCACATCCTATCTGCTCAAGTACAAACAAATGCCTCAAAACTCATTGGCCGGTGGTTCATTCTGCAGGAAGACAAACTTTACTACTAAAGCAACAAAAGAGTTTTTCAAAGTTAAATATGGTCAATTCTTGAGTGGCCAAGTCAATCACCCAATCTGAACCCAATTGAGCATGCCATGTATATGCTGAAGAGAAAACTGAATGGGACTAGCCCCCAAAACAAGCATAAGCTAAAGATGGATGCAATACAGGCCTGGCAGAGCATCACCAGAGAAGACACCCAGCAACTGGTGATGTCCATGAATCGCAGACTTCAAACAGTCATTGCATGCAAAGGATATGCATCAAAATATTAAACACAATTACTTTCATTTACATGACATTGCTGTGACACGAACATTATGGTGCCCTGAAATGAGGGGGGCTATGTATAAACAGTGCTGTAATTTCTACATGGTGAAACCAACATTTATAAAATCTGACAATGTGCACTTTAACCACATGTGATGTTTTCTATTACAAATCTCAAATTATGGAGTACTGAGGCAAATAAATAAATGATGGGTCTTTGTCCCAAACATTATGCAGGGCAATCTTAAACAATATGTAATGCCTATCCATGCATTGGAAGGGCAGGAGCTACCTGTTAGCATTACAACAATGTTTCAGGACCTCCATTGGTGCATAGTGTGCACAGAGGCATTACCAGGCATTATGGCACTGCTTGTGTTTCATTTTGCCTTTAAGATTTTAATCTTAATCTTGAAGTCAAAGAATGGCATGGGCCAATTGCTATTCCCACATTTAGGAAAACAGACGGTCTATATGAAGGTCCGTGAGAATAGTATTAAAGGATGGACGGTTCCCAACCCGAAACGTTGTCTGTCCATTTCCTCCTCAGATGCTGCCTGACGTGCTGAGTTCCTCCAGCATTTTGTGTTCTGCTCAAGCATCTGCAGTCTCTTGTCTCTTGACATTTAAGGTCTCTCTGTATGTTGCTGCTGGCTTTGTTTGAATGACACACTCTGGTCATCTTAGGTAAGTACAGCTTTCGGCTCACTAAGCAATGGGTCTCAGACGCCAGTTCAAGTTAAAGAGGCATGATTTCCTTTGGGCTCCTGCGGAGGCGGGTGGAAGGCTGGATGGGGATTTATTCAAATTAATATCAAACACCCATCTCAGGAACATTAATAATAAGATTAATGGAGGTGCAAGGACAGCATTGCTCGCAATCTAGTCAGCTTCCTGACTGAGCAGTTTAACACTTGCAATCCCTCAAACTTTGGCTTCAGGCTTTAAACAAAAGGAGACTTCAGGGTTATTTGCATGGTGAGGAAGCTATCTTGTTTGAATGGGGATTACCTCACTGCTCCAGTGACTGGAATTCAATCTTAACCTTGTGTGCTGCCCATGTATTCTCAGAATAACTGCGCGGGTTTCCTCTGGGTGTTCTGCTTTCCTCCCCTTCCTGAAGACATGATGGTAAATTAATTGGATGGTGTAAATTAATCCCTGCCGTGGCAAAAATAAAGGAAATTGATGTACATGTGTGAGGGAGTGTCAGTTGCTGGGACGCAGGGAAGAGGGGGAATGGGAGTGATTGGATTGCTCTCCTGGGATCTGGCAAGGTTCCAATGGGAAGAATTCGTTGATCTGAGACTTTTGGATTAGGTTTATTATTGTCGTGTGTACTACAAAGCTTTGTTTTGCATGCTTTCCCATCAAATCAGATAATACTATACAGTAATACAATGAAGCTAAACTCAAAGTACAATAGATAGAATAAAGAAATGACACAGTCCGCAGAATATAGTTCTCAGTAATATGATGGCAAATGATGAGGGCACAGTGAAATAAGAAGGCCTTGGATCCTCTGAGGGCTACAGCAATGATAGATTTACAAACAATGTCACTGTATTTAGAAACAGAACATTCACACCAAGTGGACTATCTCAGGGCTTGTATTACACATGAACATGGAAGAGTACGGCACAAGAACAGGTTTAGGTTTTGGTTTTTATTGTCATGTCTACTGAGGTACAGTGAAAAGCTTTGCTTTGCGTGCTTTCCAATCAAATCAGATAACACCATACATAAATACAATTAAGCTAAACTCATAGTACAATAGGTAGAACAAAGAGAAAGATATAGAAAACAGAGTATAGTTCTCAGCATTGTAGCGCATCAGTTCCATAGACAATGTCTCATGTATCTGCAGGGAGTAGAACGATTAGCTGAGATGGAAAAGGTAATTGATTCTGTTGACCAAGGCTGCAGAAAGTGCAACTGTAGTCATTGGTGGGGAGTCTGGTCTGTCTGATTGATTGGAAACTGATAGTAGGGGATAATTATTAACAGTGCACTGAATCCAACTTCGGAAATCTCATTGTGAAATGAGAAGTGACGCAAAATAATGTACTCTGCCATGTGTTAAACTTAAGAAAACTAGGGTTAATTAACATTTAGTGTGGCACAGTAGTACAAAAGTAGGGTTGCTGCCTTGTATCGCCAGAGACATGGATTTGATCCTGACTATGGGTGCTATGGGTCTCCCAGGTGCTGCACACTGCTCTCTCTCTCTCACCTTGACAGCCAGAAGGGGGGGCTACGTGAGGATGCTGTTCATAGACTTCAGTTCAGCCTTCAACACAATAGTCCCCACCAGACTTGCTGAGAAGCTACTAGAATTAGGGCTCAACACCCCGCTGTGTGCCTGGGTCCTGGACTTTCTCAACACCAGGCCCCAGGTAGTCAAGATGGGAGGAAATACATCAAAGTCCCTCACCCTGAGCACAGGATCCCCCCCATGGTTGCGTCCTCAGCCTCCTACTGTACTCCCTGTACACACACACTCCCTGTGGCTAGGTTCAGCTCCAACTCTATAGTCAAGTTTGCTGATGACACTGTGGTGGTGGGCCTGATCTCCGATAACAATGAGAAGGCCTACCGGGAAGAGGTGGCTGATCTGGCACTCTGGTGTCAGGACAACAGCGTCCTCTTGAATGTCAAAAAACTAAGGAGCTGATCGTGGACTTTAGGAGGGCCCAACATCCGAGGACATACACACTATTGAAGATAAATGGGGATACTGTGGATAGGGTGAGCTGCTTTAAATACCTGGGAGTCCACATCTCAGAGGATCTGACATGGACATCACACGCTACCCCACTGGTGTGTAAGGCAAGGCAGCGCCTTTACCACCTCAGGCAATTGAGGAAATTCAGAGTGTCTCTGAGGATCCTCCAGTGATTCTACTCAGCGGCTGTGGAAAGCATCTTGTCTGGAAATATCACAATTTGGTTTTGGGAACTGCTCTGCCCATGACAAGAAGGCTCTGCAGCGAGTAGTGCGTTCGGCTGAACACACTATGGGAACTACACTCGCCCCCCTGAGGGAACTATACATCAGAAGGTGCAGCTCCAGAGCCAACAAGATCATGGGGGACCCCTTCCACCCCAGCAATGGACTATTCCAGCTGCTACGGTCAGGCAAACGCCTCCGTTGCCATGCTGTGAAAACCGAGAGGATGAGAAGGAGTTTCTTCCCAGAGGCCATTAGGACTGTAAACTCCTATCTCACCAGGGACTAACTTACTGTACCAATTTACTGTTGTGTGGTGTCTTTTTGAATTACTGTTTCTTCTTTTGTTTTTCTCCCACAAATCTTTTTGCACAATCCGCAAGCATTGCCACTTTTCATTTCACTACACATCTCGTATGCATATGTGATGAATAAACTTGACTTGACTTGACTTGACTATGGAGTTTGTATGTTCTCTCTGACCGCATGGGTTTTCTCCGGGTACTCCAGTTTCCACCCACAGTTCAAAGTACAGGTTTGTGGGTTAATAGGCTTCTGTAAATTTATAAATTGTCCCTAATGTAGAGGATAGTGCTTGAGTACGGGATGATCACTGGTCGGCACAGACGGTGGGCAGAAGAGTCTGTTTCTGTGCTGTATCTGTAAAGTCTAAAGTCTGTTCGCCGCTGTGAGCAGCAGATAAGTCTGTTCGATTAACTTTATGTCACTTTTGCGGTGCCCGAAACGTGGCAACTCTAGTGTACTGCCTTGGTGAGGTCTGCTGTATGATTTTACTGGGTTGTATGCAAAGCAAAGCATTTCACTGTACCTAGGTACATGTGACAATAAAGTATAATTGAATCATTGCAATCTTTCACACCAGGTATTTCCCCAAATATTTGTTCCTCGCTTCAGGCAATGGGTTGCCCCAAGTTGATTTGATTTGAAATGAGATTTGAACGGTAACGTTGTCTTGGAATTGGTTACAGGTTTGAAAAAAACAAGCTGCCGGGACTGATATGTTATAACACATCCCTCTGACTTCAGCCAGAGTGACTACACCTACCTGACCACATTACCACACTAACAGGGAGCGGACCCAATTTGCTAAAGTGACAGCTAAGCGATACACATAACAAATAATTATTGGAGCAAAGGCATTAGTTTAACTCCATGGAATAGTGTCAAGAATGAAGGTGCTTTGTTCCTTTAGAGGATGATGTCATGTCAACGTCCTTCAATTGAATTATAGGTTGTGTGAAATTCACTGCCACCCATCATTATATATTCAATTTCTGAACCTTATGGCACCATGAACAGATTTGTGCTCTGCTATTCAAATAGTGACAGAAATATCGGACTTTTTATAACTTAGAATTTAGTTTAGTTTAGAGAACAGCGCGGAATCAGACCGCTCGGCCCACCGAGTCCGCAACGACCAGTGATAAATCCATACACTAGCACTATCCTACACACTAGGGAGAATTTACAAATTTACAGAAGCAAATTAACCTCTAAACTAGGAGGTTTTTGGAGTGTGGGAGCAAACCGGAGCACCCGGAGAAGACATGGTCACACGGAGAACGTACAAACTCCGTACAGACAGGATCGAACCTGGGTTACTGGTGCTCCAAGGCAGCAAATCTACCGCTGCACTACCGTGCCGCCCTCAGAATTCACAGGAGAGATAAACACCAGGCGAATGGTGGAGTAAACTTGATGGGCCAAAAGGTCTATTTTTACTCATATCACTTATGAGGTTATGAACATTATCAAAGACTTGTTCCACTTCAATTATTCCTTCTTTTCCCAACTACCATCCAGCAGGATATACGGAATATTGAAAGTCCATACCATTTGACTCAGGAACAGCTTCTCGCCTTCTGACTTCAGACTTCTGAAACGGTTCCTCGATAAGCTAGGGTACTGCCTGATTCATCTCTACCCCATTGCTATCATTGGACTTTGTCTATGAAACCGATGTGCTACAATGCTGAGAATGATAGTCTACACTTTATATTCTCCCCTTTGTTCTATCTATTGTACTTGAGTTAGATTTGTTTGTATCAATGTACAGTATTATCTGATCTGTTTGGGAGGCATGCATGCACCTGGGTAGACGTGACAATGATAAACCTAAACCTGTTCCGGTGTGAATATTTGATATGCATGTTGAATACAAAGCTTGGGATAGTCCACTTGGTGTGAACTTGACTGTGGGCCACGGTGACGGATGATCCGGTGGGCTGCCCACGGTTATGTGTGGCAGTAGGTCAACCTCGCTGCCACCAAGAAGGCCCCAGCGGGCCACCGCCTGCGGGGGGGATGTTCGGAAGCCGCCAAGCTCCGCCCCGAAGACCGAGAGTGGAGGAGGAGGTAGCCGCTGGCGACAACGGACGCAAGGAGTGGGCCAGTAGCAGAGGGACTGGGGTTGCATTCAGCACCTTCAAGGTCGGCTGCAGGAGGCGCCTCCGGGACACAGAGACGTTCGGGCAAGAAGCGGGACGTCGGTTCATGGGCCTAGTCAGTCGAGGATGACGGTGGAGACCCTGCAGGAGCCTGGAGCTTACCTGGATCAGGAGCTGCTCCTGTACAGCATGCACATTGACTATACTTTTGACTTTAATAAATGGCGCCAAAATATGGAGACTTGAGCATGTGAGATCTATGCAAAAAGAATTTCACTGTGCAGTGCACACGCAACAGTAAAGAACCATTGTTCGCTTTCTAAATACAGTGACATTCCTCGTAAATCTGTCATTGCTGTAGCCCTTACAGAGGATCCAGGTCCTCTTCATTACACCGTGCTTTGATCATTTGCAGCCATAGTGCTGAAATGCAGCAGCTTCTGACCCGTTGAATTAAAATCTTCCTGTTAAATTATTTAAGTGGTTCATTTGGCAAAACAGATGTTCAATGTGAGAAGCATTTCACTAGGACACGAGACGTTTTTTTTCAGTCTGCATCGCGTTTTTTTCATCTTAGAGGCCCAGGTTACCATCATTTCTGGGCACACACCCTCTTCCATCTGTTGGATGTAAACAAGGGGAGAGAATGATCTTAACCAAGAGGAACAAAGGTCAATTTTTGGTTACGGAAGAGAGGGAATGCTGGAAAACACGACAGACAACAAACTGAACGTGAAGATGAGGGAAAAGGGCATTTGTCAGTCATTCAAGTGACAATGTGCAGCAAGGTGAGGCAACACAAGAGAGGGAGCTTCTGGCTGTAATTCCTTCTCTCCTCAGACGTTGTTCCATTCCACATCTCCCCTGAATTACTGCAGAGAGGAAAACTCGGACGAGGGAGGGAGGGAGGGAGGGAAGATCAGAAACGTAACTGTTCCTGGGTTATTCTTAACCAGATTGACAACATTTTCACTTGCTGCAAAGTTTGTAAGTTAATTAGTCATTATAAAAACATCCCTTAATGCGTAGAGGGTGGAGGAGAAAGTGATATAACATAGAACTAGTTTGAACAGGAGATTACTGGTCAGTGTGCACAGTAGGCTGAAAGGCCTGTTTCCATACTCTATCTCTAAAGTAAACAGAACTAAACTAAAGGCACATTAAATGCAACAACAGCAAAAACATATAGAATATATACAATTCTAAATAAATTAAACTTTTATAGTGCACAAGCCAAAGTACGTAAAGCAACCATAGTAAAGCAAACTTGCTTGTTTGGAGCTGAGGTAGTGATCAGGGTTGAGCAGGTTGATTCAAGAATAGTGAGATTAAATGAGAACTTACCAGTTTGAAGTTTGATCTTGATTTTATGAGGAGTTACGTTGGTGATTACGTGAAGAAGACCCACCAGGCCGCATGCGTGCCAATCTTCAAAGCAGCGGTATGAATTCACAAATAACAACACCGAAGTGACATAGTAAGATGCGTAACCCTTTATGAGAGAGGGTTGGCCGTGGCAGGCACTTAATCACCAACATAACTACTCATAAAATCAAGATCAAACTTCAAACTGGTGAGTTCTCGTTTAATCTCACTATTTTACTTCGGAGTCACGTGAGTGATTCCGTGAAGAGTTCAAAGCTTTGTGATTTCATGCCGCAGATTACAAATCTCGGCATCCCTCTGCATCGATTGACTCGAATGAGAAATTAATGCATTAGTAGTAACATTGCATTTAATGCAGTAATAAAGTTTATTTAAAATATATAAACAAACAACAGTACCCCTCTATCCCAGGGCACTTTAAACAGAACTTAAAACAGTGTTGGCAAACAGCCCTGGATCGGCAATTGGCCGATGATAGAAATTCTGAAACATCAGCTCATTTGCCCATCCCGCGGCCGCCAAAATATGGTCGACGGACACGTCCCTCGGCTTGGTGCCGATGTAGCTGCTGCCCTAGTGGAATGAGATGTAAATACACTATCTAAATGATACGCTGACGTTGATGCTGACCTGGTGGAATGAGATATACAATCGTCAGTGTTAATACCTGTATAACCCAGAACCTGCTGCAGCCACCTTGAAATAGTCTGATCCGACCTTCCTTTGTGTAGTTGTTTGTTGACTAATAAACAATGCTGATTCCCTACTTCTTAGAATTCTGGTGGCCTTGATAACTTAGACGTGAGACCGTGGGGTATCTGAAATGATCTTAAATCATGCCACCCCTAGTCTATTTTGCTTGTGTAGACCAGAATGTAAAATGTAATGGCACCTGCAGCCTATTCCATCCTATCTAGCCACAGCGTTTGCAATGTTTGCCGTCGTTGTGCTGATATAAGTGTCATAACTAAGGATGTAGCTGGAACCTCTTGGTGAAGTAATGTTCACACATTTTCAATAACCAACTGCATAATCTTGTAGTGGGAGAACTTGTGTCAAGATCTTTTAACAACTCGATATCCGGGTTGAACCCGACAGCGTAGTTCCCTTATGTTGCAGCTGTAATGTCTCTATAACTGAATTATTGTCAAATACCTTTTAAAATGAGCTGGAAATGTCAGTAATCTGTACCGTATTAAATGTAACATTAACATTTAACAAAAACACTTCTGATCCTCTCAATAGAAATGTACTGCATTTTTGGGTGCTATCCCTGCACACTGCAGTGAGCACCTTCATGGCTTGATGTGACAATCTGAGTGTATCCTGGCTCATAATACAATGTTGCATGCAGAAAAAAATGTAATCTCTGGTTCCTTTTACAAATTTATTACAAATGGCACGCTTCTGCTTACAACCAATACCTAGCAAAGAAAAAGAGCTGGAGTAACTCAGTGGATCAGACAGCATCCATGGGGAACATGGATCGGTGATGTTTCTGGTTGGATCCATCTAAAGCCCAGTAACTGCTGGGAAGACTCAACGGATGAGCAAGTCAAGTTTATCTTGGGTGCTCATCTACACTGAGGGGGAAGTGCAATGTGATGAGCTGGTAATTCTACTGCTTCAAGCTCCAGAGAGCTGGGTTTGATTCTGACCTATATGGAATTTGCACATTTTTACCATGACTGTGTGGATTTTCCCCCAGAGCTCTGCTTTCCCTCCATATGCCAAAGGTGTTTAGTTGTTAAATAAACTGGACACTGTTAGGTCTCTGTAAATAAGCAATTCACATACTCTTGAAGTGTAAGACGTCCTTTAATGATAGCACAGGGTATAACACACGTCAGCAAGCACTGGTTACATTCTTCTACTGAACTGTGCCCAGGGAGGGGAAAGCATTATGATTGATGTTAACAAAGGTGGGGTTAATGGTACTGAGGTAGCTATATTATTGGTTACATGCATAAACCATCTACATCCTTCCCCTTAGAAAATCAAAACAGATTGGAAGTCATGACAACAGAATTAAACATAATCGCCATAACGGACAGGTGGCCTACTAATCCGACCCGAGCGCGTACGCGTCTCTCCCCCTTCCCCCGAAAGATCAGAAGGAACAGGAGGCCGCGAAGCAGCTGGGGATCTGGAGAGGGGCTGCGGGGTGGGAGAAGCAGGAGAGTCGGAACCGCGAACACGAGCGGCAACAGGTGACCCGCGCAGAGGGGAACAGGGCGCGCGAGGTGGGTACCGAGGCATGCAGGGAACACTGGCAGGGACGGCAGCCGGCTGTTGGTATGAGAGAGAGGCGGGGCATAGGGGCCCGGAGGCTGCGGCTTCGGTTCGTTCACCGCAAGCAGGTGTTGACGGCTTCGACGGTAGATAGTTCCTTCAAAGTCGACCAGGTACGAACGAGGTGCATCAACCACCCCAACTATGGTAGGCAGACGGGAGTGACAGGCAGCAGAAAAGTGGTTTAACTTTTTGCAAAAAGTTAAGGTCTCCAAAAAGTTTGGTCTCCACTTGGAGGCGTGGGTTCGAATCCCACTTCTGACACCATGTAAATAAGCAATTCACATACTCTTGAAGTGTATGATAGCACAGGGTATAACACACGTTAGCAAGCACTGGTTACATTCTTCTACTGAAGTGTGCCCAGGGAGGGGACAGCGTTACGATTGATGTTAACTAAGGCGGTGTTAATGGTACTGAGGTAGCTATATTATTGGTTGCATGCATAAATCATCTCCAGTCTCCCAAATAAGTGGGTAATAAGACAATCCATGGGGGAGTCAATGGCATGTATACTTTAGTTTAGAGATGTAACATGGAAACAGGCCCATTGGCCCACCAGTTCCATGCCGACCAACGATCACCCTTACACTAAGGCAATTTTTACAGAAGCCAATTAACCTACAAACCTGCATGCCCATGGAATGTGGGTGGAAACCGGAGCACCTGGAGAAAACCCACACGGTCACAAGGAGAACGTACAAATTCCATACAGACAACATCCATATTCAGGAATGAACCCAGGTCTCTGGCGCTGCAAGGCAGCAACTCTACCGCTGCAGCACTGTGCCATCTCTTGTGTGAGAGAATGGGGTACAGAGTAATAATTGGGGGAATGGGATTGGATTAGATTCAACGGGCTGGATAGCCTCCTTGTAAGAATATATGTGAACTACAAAAATAACATTCTCTGCCTAAATAAGACTCTTGTATTTCTGGAGTCTAATTGTCATGTTTTCCTGAAAATGTCCTTTAATAAACCAAGCTGTAAATATTTGAATGATCTCCTGCCTGTACTATTGCCCAGTATTGAACTTATCACTGAGGACAATGCCTTGCACTGGACAAAAGGGGGAAGGCCATTGACATGAGCTCAAGTCCTGAATATTGTTGCCGCAGCATTTTGCCAATGGAGACGTTATATTTAAGTTTTCACTCCCACATGTAATTTAGAAATCTTACTGCGCCAAGTGAAGAAGGCACCCGAGCTATCCTGAATTTCCTGGGATATTTTTACCCTTTGCACACATTAGTGCAAGAGTTAGAGTTGCTGCCTCACAGCACCAGAGAGCCGGGTTCAATCCTGACCTCGTTTGCTGTCTGTGTGGAATTTGCACATTCTCCCTGTGAACGCGTCCTCCTGTTTCCTCCCACATCCTAACGACGTGCACGTTTTGAGGTTAATTGGCCTCTGTAAATTACCCCTAGTGTATGGGTGAGTAGATTCGGGAGTGCCCAGAAGAAACCCACGTGGTCACTGGGAGTATGTGCAAAGTGCACATAGACAGAACCCAAGTTCGGGATTGAATATAGGTTTCTGGCACCATGAGGCAGCAGCTCCACCAGTTGTTCCACTGTCATCTTATTTTACTCATAATCTAGCTGTTCAAATTTCTGATTTAGAAAATAATCCAATTTACGTATCCCAGCTGCAATTGTTTAGTTTAGTTTATTGCCACGTGTTGTGAGGTACAGTGAAAAGCTTTATATATTGCTTGTTATGCAGTCAGCAGAAATATTATAAATGATTACAATCAATCAGTCCACAGTGTGCAGATACTGGACAAAGGGAATAATGTTTAACGCAAGTTAAAGTCCGGTAAATTCCAATTAATGATAGTCCGAGGGTCCAAATGAGGTAGATAATAGGTCAGGACCGTTCTCTAGTTGGTGATGGGATGGTTCAGTTGCCTGAAAATAGCAGCATTGTGTTATGTCATCTCATTAGCTGGGACCATTGGATCACTAGTTCATCAAGGTGATCCCAACACTGCCCTACTGAACATTTCCTGGTTTTGCATCCTTATTTGGCTTTGCACTGCTTCCTACACATTTTTTTAAATTGTCATTTCAAGGGTCCATCTATGACACAACTGGCAAAAGCAGTGGCTGTCTGTAACGTCAAAGCACTGTAGTAGATTGAACCACAGTGGTCTGAGTCAAGCAACTGGAAATTAGTCTGGTGATTGAGCAGTGGGGATGATGTAATTATTTGATAGAAGCACAGAATTCTGCCACTTCATCCTGAAAGCATAAATAAATCTAAAGTAAATAAGTTTGAAATATAATGTTTATGAGAATATCCAGCTGTTATTCAAGTGCTGAATGCTCTTGATTCGGTGATCACATGTGATATCAACAATAGATTGTTGCCATTCAGTTCACCATGATAGAACTGATACACTTGATCAAGTCAAATGATACACAAGAACAACTTAAGCTCACTTTTTAAGATTAATCATCTGCCTGCTAGGAGAAGAGGGAATGGCTGGGGTGAAAGATATGGAATTGCTGCTCTTATTTATGATTTCTGTGTCAGAAAATAAGGGGAGAATAAAATGGATTAGTGTGAATGGCTGGATTCAGACTCGAAAGACCAAAGAGCTTGTTTCTGTGCTGCTTGACTTTAAGCCTATGACAAAAGATAAAACAAATGACATTCATTTAGTACTGCCCCTTCTGCACCTCCAGCAGTGTTGAATATATTATGCACTTTCTTTCTTAATTTTCTAAAATAAATCAAGGCTCGAATCAAATCTGTCTTTATTAGATTAGCCCTCTCCACTGAAACCTAGTCCTCCTTTCCTTCCTTTCTCTTCTGCCTGTCTTTCTCTTTCTCCTCTCTGTCTCCCTTTCACAATCTCTTTCTAACTTCCTCCCTCTCTTTTTTTTTCCTTTTCAAAAACTTTATTCGACACAATCATATAATACAACACATCAAAACATAATCAAAAATAACACTATATCAAACAAATCATTGTAGTACAACAGTACATTCATTGTTTACAATACTCTCAACCCCATGCGGTTCCCCCCTCTCTCTTGTGTCCTTTTTCTCAATCTCTCTCTTCCTTTAGAGCCTGACTACTCCATCCCACATTGATCGGACCTCACTCTTTACCTTGGGTTCAGTTTTGGTTGGATGTGTATCCATTCAGGTTCACCTTGAGTCATGCTGGTCTGGATCAGTACTTTATACAGGTCAGGATAATTGGCCTGGTACAATGACATGTGTTCTCTTTTCTTGATTACCAGCAACATATACACAACATAGCAAGTCCTTCTCTGGAAACACAAGAGACTGCAGATGCTGGAATCTTGAGCAAAATGCAGGAATGTTGGAGGAACTCAGCGGGTCAGGTAGCATCTGATGGGGGCATGGACATATGATGTTTTGGGTTGGGACTCTTCTTCATATCCGTCTATTCCATTCCCAGATGCTGCCTGACCCACTGATTTCCTCTCACATCTTGTGTTTTGCTTGTCGGTCTCTGAGCTTTTTCAAATAGTTTTGGATCAAGTCAGACGTGGAACGAATGACATGTAATTAGGTTTGCAATAGGTTTGAATTGGTCACACTTTGATTGAGTATTAATTTTATAACAGGGGATATTCTATACCAAAGTAGGGGAATCAAGAACCAAGGAACATAGGTTTAAGGTGATAGGGGAAAGATTTAATAGGAACCTGAGGGGTAATGTTTTCACACAGGGGGTGGTGGGTATGTACCTGCAGGTAGGTACTATAACACCATTTAAACGTTATTTGGACATACATGGATAGAAAAGGTTTAGAGGGATATGGGCTGGTAGGCCGAGTGTAGATGGGGCATCTTGGACAGCGTTGAGTCGAATGGCCTGTTTCCATGCTGTATGACTATGATTCTACGAGTTTTTTACCTCCAATTATTCGTTTTCTTCTCTCTCAGTTAAAATATTTCTTTTTTTACCTCTTTTTCTCTATCCACCTTGTTCTTTCTCTATTTTTTTCTCACTTTCCCTTTTCTTAACCTTGAATAACACAGGCTATTTGCCATTGAATAAGCATTTGTTTAATTCCAGCCTTGGCTTACAATTAAGCATCTCCATGAATATTAATTTGTGTCACCAGGACTTGTGTATGTTTACTATGGATCGGGGTTGCTGGACTTTTATCTGTTGCCTAAATAGTGCCCAATAGCGAGTGGGGTTACCTCGTATATATGCAGTAATTCTCTTTCAGCGAGAGATAGCGGTCTAATTAAACATCATCCTTACTGTTGCAGCTAGCTGTTAGTTTACCTGGTCTGCTCACCTGCAGTAACAATGCAATGACCAGTATCATCCACTGGGAGGCAGGAAATCCCACCAAACCCAGGAACCAACGAACAAAAAACACATTATAAGCAGTGTTACAACAAATGCTTATTTTCCTTACATAATTATAATGAGAGCAATGATTATTCATTTGAAGAATATAGGATTTAAATAATATTAATTGAATATTAGTGAAATAATATGTTGATATCAACCTCTTTGACTAATACATATTGTTGTCTCATAAATCTCTCAGCAATCAGGCTGAGAGATTTATCAAGTAACTGCCTACAATACCGATAACATTTCCTACAATCTTGCTGGAGCCCTACCCATGTTTATAGAAATATTTTGATGAGGGCACAAGTTTAAACACAATGCCATCAAAAGTTCTGGGACACTTTGATCTTTCAGGAGTATTGAGCAGGATGGTGCTGCTGTCTATAGTTTCAGCAATCCAGGTTTCAGTGGTAGGAGAATCAAGGGACACATGTGAGAGGATAGGTTATAGGAAAATAAGGAGGGGATTGAGTTTGCTCCAAGAGCCAGCACGGACTTGATGGGCCACATGGCCTCCTCCTGTGTTGAATATAAAGGGTGAAATTATCTGCATATCCTGCTGGAATTATACGTTTTTTCTGACAAGAGTTGGGACGTGAACTAACAAAACCAAGGAACTAATTGTGATCTTTGGAAGAGGTAGGATGGGGACCCACAATCCCGTTTATATCAATGTAGCAATGTTACAAAATTTTGAGATTTTAAAAATCAAGTCTGTAATTTATCCCATCAGATAAAGCATAAAAATAAGTTTAATTTGACACCTAATTCACTTTCATATCTTCAGTATTAAGAAAGTTATGACCATTTTCATACTCGGAAATTAGCATCTTGTTCCCCATTGCCTTTCAATTGACTTAACTCAAAAGCTGTGATCTAGAACAGTTAAAAGCCCATAACTTTCTTAAATGTAAGAGAACTCAATGACATTTTCAGTTATTATAGATTGAAGCATTCTGAAACAAATATGAAACAATCTTACTTGGATTACCTGAAATTAAAGCATATAATTAGTTAGTTATCTAATTGTAGCTAATTACAAAATTCAATGAGTAGATCTAAACATCTATCCATTTCTTAAGAAAAGATAAACTTTTTTTAAATTGCCTAAGTGTCCAAATAACATTCACACAATAATCCACAATATAACACAATTTTTAAATCTCATTTTCATGAATTTCTAGGCCAAATGGAAGGAATTTAGTGTTTAATGCCTGTAAATTAATGGCCATTTAAATCAACTAGCGAGTGGGTTTTAGTGGAATGCGGTGGATTAGAACGTTGCGGTTTGCGGTGAAGTCAGTATGAAAAATACAGCCGGTTCATACATTTTTTTTGTGGTCCTTTTTCACAACATGAAAATGTGATTAAAGCCTTCCTAAAAACCAAGTTTTTATGTAAAAATAAACTGTGTAGCGTCTTTTATCGCCTACCTTAGGTCTGTTCCGCTGTCACCATTCAGAGCTTTAGAAGATGATTTTTAAACTACTCTAGTTAATAAATAATCTAGCGTAGTTTAAAAATACCTTTAAGAATGAAATGTCGGAGCGATTTCTCTTTAGAGACGAAATCGCCCGACACGGATCGACTTGGACTGCCTAGAAAAAATCGGCATTTTAAACCCGCCCCCCTCTGAAAGGCGCCAAAGTCGCGCACACAGGGAGCGGCAGAACTGCAGCGCTGCTCAAGGTAGGTATTGTAACATACCGAATCAATGGGTCGATGGTGGAAAGGGTCAAGAGCTTCAAGAGCTGGGCGTGAACATCTCTGAAGATCTCTCCTGGTCCGAGAACACTAGGACAAAGGACAAAGGACATTTATTGTCACATACACCAATTGGTGTAGTGAAATTTGTCTTGCCATGCAGCACATAGATAAAGATAAGACATAACATTAAAGAATTTGACATAAAACATAAAAAAACATCCCCCACAATGGTTCCCATTATGAGGGAAGGCACAAAGTCCAGACCCCATCCCCAGTTCACCCATAGTCGGGCCTATTGAGGCCTCCACAGTCGCCTCTATGGGGGCTGATGTTCCAGGCCCTTCTTCGATGGTGCTCTGGCGATGGGAGAACCCTCTCAGCGGCTCGGGGTGCCTGTAACGGCTGCTTCCTTGCTGGAGACCACGGCTTCCGACGTCAACAGGCCGCGCTGGATGGAGCTCCACAACTGACGATCTCGCCGAGAGATCCCATGCTCCCGATGTTAAAGTTCAGCGCCGCCACCTGCGGCCGGCCGGCCCACAATCCCGCAGCTCCGCGATGTTCACCTGCGGTCTTCAGCTCACCGGAGCTCCAGCGCAGCGACCCAGGCAAGGCATCGCCCGCTCTGCTCCGCGATGGCACTCCAGCGCTGCGCCGCTGCCGAAGCCGTGGTTCTGGGCGGTCCCCCCAGGAAATGCCGCTCCAGGCCTGCTGGTAGGCCGCGAGGACGGGTCGACGGTGCAGCCCGGAGAAAGCTCCTCTCCGACCAGGTAGGGACCCTAGAAAGCAGTTTCCCCCTTCTCCTCCCCCACCCCCACATAAAAAAGGCTAGGACTCTGAAAAACAGAAAAGCTCAACTAACTAAAAATAAAAAAAAGAGAAAAACGGACAGCTGCAGGCTGGGCAGGCTGTACAGGACGGCACCCCCAGATGCAATCATAAAGAAAGCACATCAGCGCCTCTAATTCCTGAAAAATTACAGAGTCGGTATGTCAAGGAGGACTCTCTCTAACTTCTACAGGTGCACAGTAGAGAGCTTGCTAACCGGTTGCATCGTGGCTTGGTTTGGCAACTTGAGCGCCCAGGAACGGAAAAGACTACAAAAAGTAATAAACACTGCCCAGTCCATCAAGGACCCACACCATAGTGGTGGTGTGGGGGGGGGGGGGGGGGTTGTGGGAGGAAGCTGGAAATGAGATAGGGGAAGTGATAAGTGGACAAAGGTGAGGGTTGGTTTTTATTGGCAGATGGTTGGATAAAGGCCAGAGAAGAAAGACAAATAGTGTGAGATGAGAAGATAAGAACAAAAGAGGTGCGAATTGAAAGTGCGAAAAGCCAGATGAATGAGTACAGGAGGAAGGGGACGATGGAGAGGGAAGGAGAGAGATATGTGAATCAAGGTGTGGTACAGAGAAAGGGGGGGATAAAAGGGGGGGGGGAGAGAAGAACAGGAGTCGGGCGTTGTTTGTTGGTTAGAAACTAAACATTGGAGAATACAGTCTTCAAAGTATTAAGGGCCTATCCCACTTAGGCAACTTTTTAGGCGAGTGTAAGAGACTCAGCGCTCACCATATGATCGCCACATGGTCGCCACATGGTCGCTGGTGGTCTCTGGTTAGTCTCCTTCATGGTCGCGAGGAGTTCCCGCATTCTAGGAATTAGTCGCGGCCTCAGTATGGTTGCCAAAATACGTAAGCGACCATACTGCGACCAAATTTCTGTGACCAAAAAACGTAAGCAGAAGTTTTCAGAACCATGGATAACCGACTGGCTTCCTAAAAGTGTCTGCACTCCTTCTCCTCCCTTCTCCCCCCTTCTCCCCTCCCACCTCTATTAAAGGACGTACCGTACACTGTGCTAGCCGTCTTAACCTGCCTGTACATCGTGGTGTGTGTCTGTATCACCTTGGCTTTGCACCATGTGAATTTCAGACAGCGTTCCCCCTAATTGCCCTGGCCCCCGCCTTTGCGATGTGTTTGTGTGTGTTCCACTCTGACAGTCGCCGTTCCAGTTCCTGGTTTTTCAGGCGAGTGACAGTCACCGGCAATCCGCTGAAAAATCGCCCAAGTGGGACAGGCCCTTTAGACTGTAAACTACTCACAGAGAGGATTTGAGTCCAGCATAAGTGAATGGCAGGGCAGGTTTCAGGGGATTGGTTTCCTACACTTGTCCCTATTTACTGTGTTCTCATGGTTTTGTCGAAACCAAATACAATCTTCAGGGGGTTAGTTATTCAGTGACTTTAACCTCCACATCGCCTGTTGATATTACTGGCGAGGCCACCATTCAATGCCTGTCTGCTATTTTAGTTTTACTTTTTGAGATGGAGCATGGAAATAGGCCCTTCGGCCCTCCGGCTCCATGCCGATCAGCAATCATGCGTACACTAATTGTATGCTACACACTGCGGACAATTTACAGAAGCCAATTGTACTACAAACTTCCACATCTTTGGAATGTGGCTGGAAACCGGAGCGCCCAGGAAAAAACCTCTTGGTCACAGAGGGAACATACAAATTCAATACAGACACCACCTGAGGTCAGGACTGAACCCGGGTCTCTGGCACTGTGAGGCAGCAACTCTACCGCTGCGCCACTGTGCCGTCTTAATTGCCCTGGGGAAGATGGTGGTGACCTGCCTGTTGGCGCTGCTGCAGTCAGTGCGATGGAGGAACTCCAGGCCCTGGGAGGGAGTCCCAGGATTGACTCCCAGCAGCAGCAAAGTATTCATAATATATTTCCATCAGAATGGTGTGTGACTTGAAGGAAAATGCACAGCTGGTGGTGTTTCAGTGTGACTGAGTGGGTGAGCTCATGGTTTTGGAAAGGTTATCCTGAAGAAGCTTTAGCAATTAGCTGCAGTGCTTTTTGTAAATGATGCACACTGCAGCCATGATGTGGAGGTTGTGAATGTTCTTGGTGACGGATACCATGCTGATTGCCCTGGATGGAGCCAAACTTCATGTGTATAGAAACCTTTGTTCTGATCTTTCATAGTTCTGAGAGTTATTTACTGATAAAAGCTGAATCCGAGATTCTTCCTTTTGACTTACTCTGATGTATTTAATGAAAAACATAATTCAACAGCACAAAATCTGATTGTTGCCTTATGAGATGCTGAGACATGATTAAAATAGGTGGATCTGTCTTATGTCTCTCTTGGTACCTACATAAACATTGTTACCACAGCAAAGAGAGCCTATCATCATTTTACAATCAACCTGATGATACTTTCAAATTATATTAAAATAAATTATTATCATATGAATAATATGAAGATGGAAAAGCGTACTTCATTATACCCAAATTGATAAAGTACATACCATATATTTGCCAGATAATATTACAATCAGTTACTACCAAGCTATTGTAATTTTGTTTACCACTGTAATGATAAAAGAATTACAACCTGTTTTTAATTACTTTATGGGATTTGGATGGTTACTGGCAGCGCTAACATTTATTACAATCACTAATTACCCCTGAGAAGATAGCAGAGATCTGCCTTCTTGAATCACTGCAGTAAGTCTGGGGAAGTTGGCCCATGATAATTGTGAGCAAGGAGTTCCAGGATTAGGCAGAGCAATGATAAAGAAATGGTGATGTCAGAATGGTGTAAGACTTGAAGGGGCACCTATAGATGCTGATGTTTCCATGAATGTGCAGCTCTTTGTCTTTCTTGTTGATGGAGGTCATGAGTTTGAGATATGCTGTCCAACTGGATGGGCGAGTAACTGCAGTGCACATTGTAGATGGCACATGCTGTTGTCCCATTGCACTGATGGTGATGGATGCATTGCTTACACATGGTGGTGCCGGGCTGAAGTATTAGAGATGCAGTATTTCAGGATGTTGGAGATTCATCAGCCACAAGAACAGAATTGGGCCATTCTGCCCATGGAGTCTACTCAGCTATTCAATCATGGCTGATCTATCTTTCCCTCTCAGCCCCATTCTCCTCCCCGTAACCTTTGACACCCTTACTAAACAAGAACCTGTCAATCTCCACTTTAAAATCACCCAATGACTTAGCCATCACACTAGCTGGTGCAAATGGCTTTGTTTAGTTTAATTTAGAGATACAGCATCAAATAATAACTTAGCTCATGGAAGGACTGTTCAGAAGCCTGAGAACAGAGGGGAAGACGCAGTTCCTGAGTCTGGTGGTGTGCACTTACAAGCGTCTGTACCTGCTGCCAAATGGGAGCAGGGAGAAGAAGGAATTATTGGGATAAGATACGGTTTTGATTATGTTGGCTGCTTCTCTGAGACAGCGGGAAGTGCAGATGGAGTAAATGATGGGAAGTCTGGTCTGTGTGATGGGCTGGGCTACATCAGCAGCTCTCTGTAATTTCTTACTGTCTTGGGCAGAGCAGTTCCCAAATCAAGCTGTGACACAACCTGACAGTATGCATTCCCCAATGACTCTTACTAATTTCTACAGGAGTACCGTAGGAAGAATTCTTTCTGGATGCACCACAGCTTGGAATGACAATAGCTCTGCTCATGACCGCAAGAAATAGCAGAGCATCATGAAATCAGCCCAGTCCATCTCGCAAACTAGCCTCTCACCCATTGACTCCATCTGCACCTCACATTGACTTGGGAAAGCAGCTAACATAATTAAGGCCCTCTCCCCTCCCCCCCAGATTATTCTCATTTCACCCCTCTCCCATTGGGCAGAAGATACCAAAGCTTGAAAGCACGTACCCCGCAGATTCAAGAACAGATTCATCCCCTTTGCTACCAAGCTCTTCAACAGGCCTCAATAAGGGAGAATTCCTCATCTTCCAACCTATTACGTTGTGGGCCTTACACTTATTTGATGTGCACTTTCTCTATAGCTGAACTCTATATTAAGCATTAATTTTTGTCTTTCCCTTTCACAACCTTGATGGTGTGAAGTGCCTGTCATGCAAAACAAAGCTTTTAACTGTATATCAGTACATGTGACAATAATAAACTAATATCAACACTAACAACTACAGTATTCCACAAAATAACAACTATACTTGTTGGAAACAGACTCCATTCCAATTTCTGGGTTTATTCTTCCTTGTCCTCTCCAACAGAGGCTCCCTCCATCATCCTGGGCCAGTTGGACTACTTGTGTTGTGGACCAGATCAACATGGTATATAGAATAGAGCCCAGATGTTCCTTTGAGTTATTATTTATAACTGCTGTAGTTTTTTTTGTGAAAACATGGGGATGTAATCAAGCATTGCAGAGACTGGAGGCAGATTCTGTTTAGTTACTTCTCTGTTTACAGCCAACCACAATGGTGACTTGCTCACTGCTGTTTGTGTCATCGTAAACACACTCTCCAAACACGGGAAAGACATTCATAAACACAATGATGTGGTTCCACATAACAGCATGGGTATTCCTTCCCCATCATGGTGTGACGTACTGATGTAAATGTGGCGAAGAACAAAGATTTAATAGATGGGTGTAGAAAATGTAGCTATTTAAATCACTAGTGTCATCAAGCCCGGGATCCTGACTGGAATATTTTTGCATTCCAATAGCTCCCATTTGACCCCACTAGGACTGTATCCTTGTTGGACAATGGATTGGAAAATAGGGCAGAATCTAGTTCTGCTGGGATACCGCTCTATCTTTTTTCCTGTGAACCCATGAACTAATATGAGGGACTGTGCATAGATTTTCTACTTTTCGTTTTTTTTAGTTTACTTTTGTTTATTGTCACGTGTCAGTGAAAAGAATTTTTGTTGCATGCTATCCAGTCAGTGGAAAGACTATACATAATTACAATTGAGCCATCTAGATACAGGATAAAAGGAATAACGGTTAGTGCAAGATAAATTTCTGTAACGTTGGATTAACCATAGTCCGAGGGTCTCCAATGAGATGGATGGTAGGTCAGGACTGCTCTCTAGTTGTTGATAGGGTGGCTCAGTTGCTTGATAACAGCTGGGAAGAAACTGCCCCAGAATCTGGAGGTATGCGTTTTCACATTTCTGTATTGCTTGCTGGATGGGAGAGGGTGATGAAGGATTAGACTAGTATGCAGATCGGCCATGGTCTGCAGTAGCATGGAAAAGCGGTGGAACACACAGACAGCCTCTCGGTTCTAAGCCGAACCCTACTTCACTGACGCAGTGACACTGCCAGAACACAATAAGTCTCGTTATGATTAAGAGCTTGATCTACCTCGTTGGAGACGCTCAGATTATCGTTAATCAGACTTTACTGGACTTTATATTGCACTAAACATTATTCCTTTTATCATGCATCTGCATCAGAGGATGGTTCAATTGTAATCACGTAATGTGTTTCCACTGACTGGTTAGCACACAACAAAAGCTTTTCATTGTACCTCAGTACCAGTGACAATAAACTAAATTAAACTATGTTATGCAGAGCAGGCTGACACGGTCGAAAACACCATTCTGTGCAACCAAAGACAGATGTGGCTTTAATTAAACAGCATTGTCTATTAACCAGTATTGAGAAGACTCCAGTTTATTGCAGACAGTGAAGGGTGGGACATATCACCACTGTAGCCTCTTCTGAGGTTAGTTGAATGATCTGTTGCCGACACCGGTCGCTTGCGTGCATTCCGTTCTTGGCACCTCTTATTGGACCTTCTTTCAAGTTTAACTCAGTTGTTTTCCGCGCCTCTTGTTTGTTGTGGTTGGGCAAGACATGTTGGTCTTGTTGCAGATGTTCACATCCTGAAAAATGAATAAATAACAAAAAAAATAGAATTGCATTTGTAACCACATCCACTTTTCTGCATGTGGTACATATGAGGATGGAAGTTGTGGGTAAGATGAGTGATCAGTACACTATGAGGAATTTTTAAATAATGGACATACCACTGATTCACAGCCAAAACCTTGGTTTCTCCATCACTGAGATGATGAGGTTATAGTCTTGGGCCCTACAGAGTGAAACATGACGATGATACCTTCAGCTTCATTTCAGAACAAAACGCCCCAATATCATGCATCATTCCCTTTGCCATCCCTTCTTGCGGTTGCCTGCGCCCAACTTGACCAACACAAGAAGTCCATGCTTCAACCAGTTGCAGAATCCCTGATATCAATCTGTGGGACACTTTGGGACACAAGCCAAGCCAACCCAACCCACAATGTCAAGGTCAAGGTCCCAGCTCTATGAACATGTAGTGTCTTCCACTTGTAAGTGATGACTATTGTTTGAATGGGGCACAGCACAGAACAAGATCTACCTACGAAACAGTAAAATAAAACATAAAATACTGAAAACAGTCAGTAGAAAGATTGAGATTAGTTTATCATAAGTCAGTGGAGCAGAATTAGGCTATTCGGCCCACCAACTCTGCTCCACCATTCGATCATGGCTGATCCATTTTTCCCTCCCAACCCCATTCTTCTGCCTTTTCTCTGTAACCTTTGACACTTAATCAAGTACTTATCAATCTTCACTTTAAAAATACCCAATGTTTAGGCCTCCACCACCGTCTGTGGCAATTAATTTCACAGATTCACCATTCTCTGGCTGAAGAAATGTCTCCTCATCTTTTACGCAGGGTGGCACATCGGCACAGCAATGGAGGTACTGCTTTACAGCAACAGAGACCCGGGTTTGATCCTGACTACGGGTGCTGTTTGTATGGAGTTTGTGTGTTCTCCCTATGACTGTGTGGGTGTTCTCTGGCTCCGGTTTCCTCCCACATTCCAAAGGTGTGCCGGTTTGTTGGTTAAATGGCTTCTATAAATTGTCCCTCGCGTGTAGGATAGAAATGGTGTATGGGCGATCATTGGTTGGCATAGATTCGGTGGGCTGAAGGGTCTATTTCCACAATGTACCTCAACACTAAATTAAACTAAACTATTCTGAAGCTGTGCCCTCTGGTCCTAGACACTCCCACTACTGGAAGCACCCACTCCTCAATCACTTTATCAAGGTCTTTCATAATTCAGTTGATATCAATGAGATCCGGCCTTACCCTTCTGAAGGTTTATTATATCCATCATGATGCAATGAAATTCCTTCTTCAGAGTAAACAGTAAACATGGTAATGATCAATATGACAATAAATACATCGACGATTAAGAAACAGCAGAATAATTGTAGTGTAAAATCCACACAATGCAGAAGAAGATTAAAGTTTAGGTTAAGCACAAATTTTCCGGCAACTGATGGTCCGCCCATCCCTATAATCTCCCAAATTACGAGAGCTCAGTTGAAATTTCCCTAAGCCACCACAAATGGCATTGTGAGTGGCGAGCGCTCCTTCCCCTCATGTCTCTCCGTCATGTATTAATAACTATGCTCTGTCTTCTCTCCTAACTGTTTCGCAAGGACAATACAGTAAACCCTCATTTACAACAGATGTTGGATCTAGCAGACAGACGTGCCAAGCCATCCCCGGCTTGCACTGTCTCCCCGGCCGTTTAGAGCCCCAGTTTCCGATGCCACTCCCGACTCGCAAGGTGCACCAGTGAGCACCTCTTCACTCACCAAACATATATGAAATGCAGGAGTAATTCAACGGGTTAGGATCTCTGGGGAACATGAACAGGTGATGTCGGGATCCTTCATCAGATCAATTTGGTTGAGTTACTCCAGCACTTTGTGTTTCAG
The DNA here is from genome assembly GCA_963514005.1 of Raja brachyura. The sequence goes on from OY740781.1 coordinate 137,474,476, forward strand.
TGCCCCCTCAGTCACCGTGGGGCTCCCTCTCCTCTCACCAGCTGTCGCTTCCAATTTGGAGTATGTCACTGACTCTGGGAGAGAAGGAGAGGCGACATTGGTGGGTGGAGGAGGGAGGGTGAGGGAGAGGGTGGGGGGAGGGAGGCAGTATCATGAAGATCAGAAGTCATGGCTCCTCCCCCCCGACTGCGGAGACAGTGTGAGCCGGGGATGGGTCAGCAGGGCATTCCATTTACGTTCAGCTTACATTTTATATTTGTTTTATTAAAGTTTCTGGCACCCATGGTGCTTGCGAGACACGGGAGGGGTGTCACTAGTGGATCAAGTGTGTATTCTTGTTACATTATCATGTGACCTCAGTTAGTCCAGGAAAATGGATAATCCAGTAAATCCCTGGAAATCGGTGTTCAACCTGCACAATAATGCAATAACGAAAGAGATAAGATTATGAGTATGTGGCAGTAGCTCCAGGAATGGGGAATGAAAGAGGTGGCTGGTTTAAGAACTTGATAGCAGCCAGGTAGAAGCTGTTCTTGCGATGTTTGAGATTTCAAGATTCAGCATTTTCTCCCAGAAAGTAGAAGTGAGAAAAGGGAATGCCCGGCGTAGCAGGCATTTAATTATACATCCAGCCTTTCTGATACAACGTACCATGAAGATGGACTAGATGGAAGCAAGTGGCAGCACGGTGGCGCAGCAGTAGAGCTGCTGCCTTACAGTGCCAGAGACCCGGGTTTGATCCTGACTACGGATGTTGTCTGTATGGAGTTTGCATATTCTTCGTGTGACAGCATGGATTTTCTCCGGATGCTCCGGTTTCCTCCCACACTCCAAAGACATGCAGGTTTTTAGAACAATTGGTTACGGTGAAAATTGTCCCTAGTTTGCAGGATAGTGCGAGTGTATGGGGATCGCTGGTCAGCACCGACTCTGTGGGCCAAAGGGCCTGTTTCTGCGTTGTATCTCTTAACTAAACTAAACTAAAATTTATGAGCATGTGATGGACTGGGCTGTGTTCACCACTCTCTGCAGATTCAGGCAATCAAGAGCAGATCAGTTGCCATACCAGGCCGAGATTCATCCCATCAGAATACTTTCTATAATGCATCTGTGGGAGTTCTTCGACTTACCAAATCTTCTCAAACACCTAAGAAAATATATACGCTGTTGTAGTGGCCTGGATGAGGTCAGGAGGGGCCCGCGGGCGCAGTCGACGCTCCGGCATTGGTCTCCTAGCACCCCTCGGCATACCTCGGGATTGCCCACAGCCAGAGCATTGATTGCGCCCGCGGGCCCCTCCTGACCTCATCCAGGCCACTACAACAGCGTATATATTTTCTTAGGTGTTTGAAAAGATTTGGCAAGTCCTTCCATCCTGACTCACAGCCGGGGCGCCACCGACCTCACAGTAAGAGTCGCCCATCCTTTTTAGACGTCTGCCATCACGGTCTGCCTGTAGGTTTTCGAGTCAGGCTGCCACATTTTGTCAGCTTGCTCGTTTTCCTGCCTCCGATTCTGGGGCGGGTCCTGTAGCAGCACCTAGTGGTTAGGCCACTCTTGCTATGCGAATCCTCGGCAGTCACGGGAAGGTGTCACGGAGTATAGGGGTGTGCCCTAGTATATAAGAACCGACCTTCCCTCTCTCGCCCTCTTTCTCTTCCCCTTCCTCTCTCTTCATGAGAGTGTCCTGCCACCTCAGCAGGAGCTCAACCGAGCCCATGAGGCAACAGCCTCTCAGCAACAACAATTACTATTATGTTAGTCCTAAACGTGCATGTATATCTAACCTACAATGCCTGAATAAAGAATCAATTTATTCACGGCGTTTGTGGCTCTACACTGTAATACTTTTATGATCACTGCACCACCATGAAGGGACCAGGTGAGTTTGTTGCTGATGTGGATGGCGAGTCATTTGAAGCTGTTGACTATCTCTACAGCAGCTTCACACCAGGGACAATTTACACTCTTACCAAAGCCAATGAACCCAAAACGTATATGTCTTTGGAACGTGGGATGAAACCAGAGCACCCGTAGGAAACCCACGCGAACACAGGGAGAAGGTACAAACTCCATACAGACAGCACCCATAATCAGGCTCGAACCCAGGTGCCTGGCTCTCTAGAAACAGAAAAAAGACACAGGAGTGGGATATTTGGACCTTCGAGCCAGCACCGCCGTTCAATATGATCATGGCTGATCATCCAAAATCAGTACCCCGTTCCTGCTTTCTCCTCGTATCCCTTGATTCTGTTTGCCCTAAGAGGGCTATAAAGACTTAGATGGGATATCTTGGTCAGCATGAACGGTTTGGGCCGAAGGGCCTGATTTTGTGTTGTGTGACTATAACTTGAGTGAGTAGTCTGCTACTTTTCAGATAACACATCATCCACCATTCCACTGTATATCTGACCACACATCTCCCGTGTATTGCTTCTCAGCACTTTATAATTATGTGAAAACATGCCTTTGTGTTTTGGTTTCACACTTTGTGCATTTCCCTATCAGGTTTTGGTTATACTTAGTTGTACATAAACTATAATCAAAATATAATAGCTATGTTAAGTGTTGTGCATAATAGTAGACTTATGTCAGATACTTTTTAAAGGAATTTCAAAACACAGAATGGAAAATGCAATAATTTAAATGGAATGGAAAACAGAGCCGAGGACCATAAAATCCCATGTATATGTCGCACCTGCGTAGAAGCTCTTTGTCTTTATTGGTGATTTCAGTTTTAGAAAAATATATTACTTTTAAAAAGCTCAACTGGTTCTCTCTTTGCATGCCTGAGAGATGCAAATGGTATACTATACACAGTATGGAAAAACTTGTTACTCTCTTTGCAAGAGTTAAAATCCAGGAAAACAAAATAGTAAACTTGCAATCTTTACCTCGTAGCACCAGAGTCAAGGGTTAAATCCTCACCTTGGGTACAGTCTGTGTGGAGTTTGCATGCTCTCCCTGTGACTGCATGGGTTTCCTCCGGGTGCTCTGGTTTCCTCCAGCATCAAAAGGCGTGCGGGTTTGTAGGTTTGTCTGTATATTCTGCCAAGTGTGCAGAGAGTGGATGTGAAAGCGGGATAACATAGAATTAGTGTGTTCGGGTGATCAATGGTTGGTGTAGACTTGGTGGGCCGAAGAGTTTGTTTCCATGCTGTATCTCGAAACTAAACTAAACTAAACTAAACACGAAGGCATAGTTTTAAGGTGAGAGGAGCAAAGTTCAAAGGAGATGCAAGGGGTTAAATATCACATAGTGTAACTCCACATCGCAGCAGATAATTCAAAGGAAATTTGCCCTTATGGAATTCAGAAAACACTTCCAAAAAATTGAGATATAAGATAAAAATTGTTCTTTAAGATTTTGCGTTAAAAAAACATAACATCAAATGTATGCAAAGAATATGGACAGGCACATGGTTAGGAAAGGCTTGGAGGAATATGGACCAAATACAGACAGGTGGGAAAACAGAGCCGAGGACCATAAAATCCCATGTATATGTCGCACTAGCTTCTCATTTTCACACCACAAACAGCTTACAATGGCCTGTTTCCTTTATCATCAATACTTTTTTGCATATCTTTCATTCATTGTCCTTTATCTCTCCACATCACTGTCTATATCTCTCGTTTCCCTGATCCCTGACCAGTCTGAAGAAGGGTCTCGACCCGAAACGTTGCCAATCTCCTTCGCTCCTTAGATGCTGCTGCACCCGCTGAGTTTGTCCAGCTTTTTGTGTAACCCTCGATTCTCCAGCATCTGCAGTTCCTTCTTTAACACAGACAGGTGGGACTAGTGTTGGTAGGGGACCTTCGTCAGCATGGGCAAGCTGGGCCTGGTACCTTACTGTAAGACTAGATCTCTAACTGGAATAGCTTATCAAGGTCAACAATCACAGCCAGCCAGTTCAGAGTGGAGGGCAATCAGAATCAGACTGACGAAGGATGCCGACTTGAAACGTCACCTATCCATGTCCTCTGAAGATGCTGCCTGACCCGCTGAGTTATTCCAGCACTTTGTGTTCCATGCAAGATTCCAGCATGTGCAGTTCATTTGTGTCACTGGGACCTCCATGTCTGACAGCATTGTGGGAACACCTTCATCAGAAGGAGCATTTGGTCAAGAGGTTTTCTCATCGCTTTCATCTCAAGGATAGTTAAGTACGGGCATTAGATATTGGTCCTGTCAGTGACATGCAGGTGAAAAAAATCAATAAATAAATAAAAGCAATTTTACTTTGGAGTCACGTGAGTGATTCCGTGAAGAAGCCCCGCCAGTCCGTATGCGCGTCATTACGTCGCTCGCATGGCGACGCACCAGACTGGCAGGCGCATCACTCCTGCCAGCGGTAAGTTTAAACCTGCAGATATCCAGGTTGTGTTTTGTCTTGCAGGAATCTCTTAATAAGAGTTTTCCTGCTGGAACCGGTTTCCCGTGGGAAACCGGTTCGGCTGTGAGGAATTGATGCTCCGGTCAGCACCGTGGAAGCGGGGGTAACCGGCGGCCGTCAGGGTTCGCTACCGCAGTGACCGCTGTGGTTCCCGTGAAGAGGGTGAATCCAGCAGCGGTATCGCCATCAGAATCACTGACAGTGTGTCAACAGCTCCAGACCGCTGTGGTTCCCGTGGAGGAGACAAATCCAGGAGCGGTATCGCCGCCAGAGTCGCTGACAGTGCGGTCAGCGGGTCCCAGGCCGATGGTGTGCCTATGGGGAAAAGATAAATCCAACAACAAGTTGGTCAGACCTATGGACTCGGGGAGTCAGGCCAGGAGGGTTCACCTCCTTCAATGGGTAGCGTCTTTGGACGTTTGGCCCACATGGAGCACCTGATGCAGAGGTGGCTCCACTATCAGCCCGGGTCTCCTTGGGGGCCTGTGGCAGCAGCACCTATTTCAGGGCTGTCCAGAAAAGATGCTCCAGCAAGAAGAGCTTTATATCCGCGGGCCTCCTCAGGGGCCCGTGGCAGCAGTGCCTGTTGAAGGGTTGCATGATGTCTCCCTCTTGGAGGAGGTGAGCACACGGAGTCAGTTTTGTTCTTACTCCAAGATCAGAGGTGTAGCTGATGAGCATACCACGAGGCAGGGGCCTGCGGCAGCACCTGTTCAGGGCTGCCTACGAATCTCCCTCTCTGTGGAGGGGTGTGCGAGTGTCAGTGGGTAACTGACTTCAAAGTCTAAAATATGTCCGTGGAACGTACTGGAGCACTTGGGTATGGATTCAAGAGAGACCTCGCAAACGAAGGTGGCAGGATACCCGGAAGGGGCCAGAGTTCCCCTCATGCTATAAGTGTCGGGAATGAACAACTCTATCAGGGCTGACATTAAAGACCAGCCGCCGAATCTTCTCTTCAGGTAAGACCTATTCAACAAGTAAAACCTGAATGTGGAAGCAAAAGCTGTCGGACCAATCAAGGTACCAACGACGAGCAAAGCTTCATCGTTGCGGCGACAACACACCCCACGCCTCCATTGGCAGTAAGCAGTTCACTGAAGTTGGTGGCAGCATGAAAGCTGGGCAGAGGTCTTCAAGCCGAGGCCCAAGTCGGCCTCAGGAAAACAACGGGACCATCTACAAGTTGGTAATATTTACACTTGTTTTTGTACAAATGATAATAATAACACGTGTTTAGTTTATGTGTTGTATGAAAGTAGAATTCCCTTGGTAAGGATGGAAGGGGCCCTAGTGGCCTTACAACACACAAATGGTTGTGGCATCTAACCATGTAAAACTGCACAATACTGGGGTCCCAAGCACAGAATTGTGGCCAGAATTGTCTTTTGAGGCAGGCTCAGTATTATGGCCAGGATTGGTTTTCAAGACAAGCTCGTAAATCGGGCCAAAGTTGTTGCTAGAGCAGGTACGGAATTGGCGTGGCCTGTTCATTGTGAAAGATGCAGAACGTCGTTTAACTCACATGTGCAGTATAAAATTTTCCGAATAGGAAACTTCGCATCTGATTTCCATAGGTTGTTCCCATTTACAGGGATCACCGGAGACATTTGAAATTTATCTGGATAGGGCAATGATAAAAAACATTGCAAAATGGGTTAACTTCAGTTACTAGGTTATTTACCGATGCTTGAACTGGTCAGAGCTCAAAAACATTTGTTATGCCTTGTCTGGAGGATATTCTAACGCTGTATGTTGGTAAAATCAACTGTTTCAGCCTCAAACTATATTTAAGAAAAATTAAGGTGATACCAACTAGACTTGTTGACCATTGGGTTTACCTTTAACTATTAATTAGCCTGTGACTCCGCCCTGGGGTAAGAGATTGGAATTAATAGGAGCCTGTAACAATCTTGCTGTGATAAGGGAAGTTAATCTTGCTGTGATAAGGGAACTAAGTCTTGATGGAAGTTAGTGTAGAAATAGCCGGGGCTATGACAGAAATATTTCAAATGTCATTAGAAATGGGAATAGTCCCCGAGGATTGGCGTACTGCGCATGTTGTTCCATTGTTTAAAAAGGGTTCTAAAAGTAAACCTAGCAATTATAGACCGGTTAGTTTGACTTCAGTGGTGGGCAAATTAATGGAAAAGATACTTAGAGATAATATATATAAGTATCTGGATAAACAAGATCTAATTAGGAACAGTCAACATGGATTTATGCCTGGAAGGTCATGTTTGACTAATCTTCTTGAATTTTTTGAAGAGGTTACTAGGGAAATTGACGAGGGTAAAGCAGTGGATGTTGTCTATATGGGCTTCAGTAAGGCCTTTGACAAGGTTCCTCATGGAAGGTTGGTTAAGAAGGTTCAACTGTTGGGTATAAATGCAGGAATAGCAAGATGGATTCAACAGTGGCTGAATGGGAGAAGCCGGAGGGTAATGGTGGATGGCTGTTTGTCGGGTTGGAGGCAGGTGACTAGTGGGGTGCCTCGGGGATCTGTGTTGGGTCCTTTGTTGTTTGTCATGTACATCAATGATCTGGATGAAGGGGTGGTAAATTGGATTAGTAAGTATGCAGATGATACCAAGATAGGGGGTGTTGTGGATAATGAAGAGGATTTCCAAAGTCTACAGAGTGATTTAGGCCAGTTGGATAAATGGGCTGAAAGATGGCAGATGGAGTTTAATGCTGATAAATGTGAGGTGCTACACCTTGGCAGGACAAATCAAAATAGGACGTACATGGTAAACGGTAGGGAATTGAAGAATACAGTTGAACAGAGGGATCTGGGAATAACCGTGCATAGTTCCTTGAAGGTGGAATCTCATATAGATAGGGTGGTAAAGAAAGCTTTTGGTATGCTAGCCTTTATAAATCAGAGCATTGAGTATAGAAGCTGGGATGTAATGTTAAAATTGTACAAGGCATTGGTGAGACCAAATCTGGAGTATGGTGTACAATTTTGGTCGCCCAATTATAGGAAGGATGTCAACAAAATAGAGAGGGTACAGAGGAGATTTACTAGAATGTTGCCTGGGTTTCAACAGCTAAGTTACAGAGATAGGTTGAATAAGTTAGGTCTTTATTCTCTGGAGCGCAGAAGGTTAAGGGGGGACTTGATAGAGGTCTTTAAAATGATGAGACGGATAGACAGAGTTGATGTGGACAAGCTTTTCCCTTTGAGAATAGGGAAGATTCAAACAAGAGGACATGACTTTAGAATTAAGGGACAGAGGATTGGGGGTAACATGAGGGGGAACTTCTTTACTCAGAGAGTGGTAGCGGTGTGGAATGAGCTTCCAGTGGAAGTGGTGGCGGCAGGTTCGTTGGTATCATTTAAAAATAAATTGGATAGGCATATGGATGAGAAGGGTATGGAGGGTTATGGTATGAGTGCAGGCAGGTGGGACTAAGGGAAAAAAGTTGATCGGCATGGGCTTGAAGGGCCGAGATGGCCTGTTTCCGTGCTGTAATTGTTATATGGTTTATATGGTTATAAGCAGCCTTCTATTCACCAAGTGTAATTGGCAAAATAGTAGCTGTGGTTCAGCTGTGCGAGTGGGGGAGCTTACATCGTACAAAGTGGTAATCTCTCAAGTACCAAGTAGGTCTTTGTGACAGACCTTATGCTATTACCAGCTGAAGCTACCAAGGTCATAATGGTGGACAAACAGTATTCAGCATTTCAAAATTTCAGTTATATTATAAACTGATGGGGCTCCAAGGTGAAAAATTATGAATGCCACCTCTAGTTCGGAGTCGGAGGAGGTTTGCATGAGTTAACAATTATTCAGTTATTGGTATCAACTACCTATAGACACTAAGTGCATTCTATAGGTTAAAGGGTTGTTGTGCGGATATGCATAATCTGCATGCTCAACGTTGAGTTGATACACTATGGTGGTGACATATGTTAGTCACATGGGTGCAACCAAGTCAGAATACCCTGTAATAATTTACCTAATCTCATTTTGTGCTGGAGTATCATCACCATGGAACACCGAAGATCGATAAGTTTGTTTCCAGGCTCATTTACCAGTTGCAAAATATGTGGCATAACAGGAGCGAAAGGTTCATTCTTGCTCTAAGGAGAAGGAAGTTATTTTTGTCTCCCTTCATTTTGCATCATCAGTTGGGTCTTGCAATAAAGTCAGCAAGATCCCGCTTTAGGTTGTCGTTCTGTCTGACTGGCCTATGCAGCCATGCTTCCCGCTTTTGTCGGGAATAATAATACAACCTTTTACGGTTATTCTAAATGTAAAACTTTGCTGGTTCAGCCTGTGGCTCGGGAAACCACCCTCTGGATGATAAAATCCATTTATTGACATAGATTCTGAGTAGACTGCTCCTGCGGCTCGGATTATCAGACCATTATCATCCATGTGTCATCCATAAACCTCCAGCGGGCGGCCTGGTTTTCGGGAGCTGCGGTGCTCCAGCGACGTTCCGGCGGCGGGCCCTGTGGCGGTGTTCCGGCGTTCTGGCGTCGGCGGTGGCGGCGGCCTGGATCTCTTCAGCGCAGAGGGAGAATAAGGAGGGGAGAAAGATAGAGACCCTAAGACTTTTGCCTTCCACCACAGTGAGGAGGTGTTTGGTGAACTCACTGTGGTGGATGTTAATTTTGTGTTTATTGTATGGTATTGTTATTTTTATATATGTATGACTGCAGGCACGAAATTTCGTTCAGACCGAAAGGTCTGAATGACAATAAAGGCATTCAATTCAATTCAATTCAATGTGCTCACTGCAGAATGCAGGGATAGCACCAAATAAGAAAAGCATTACATTTCCTCTTCAGGAGATGGGAAGCATTTTGTTTGAATGCTAATGTTACATCTAAGACGGCAATGACATCTGAGGTAACTGACGTCTTGGAGTTTGTTTCAAATGGGTCTTTGACAATAAATGAAGTCATCAGACCATTCACTGTGCCAACGTGTCTTCCCATCATATTTGCTGCAGCAAACGGGACCCACTCTGTCGGGTTTCACCCTCTGATACCAAGTCTTAAAGGTTATCTTTCACACAAGTTTTCCCAGGACAAGCACAGGCAGTATGGGATATTGACATGGTATTTACACCATTTCACCAGGGGGCTCCAGTTACATCCTTAGCTTTGGCTTGGCTCTCATAAAGTAGTTATCCTCATGGCGCTGGTCAGCGCAACGGGTTCAGTCACTACATGTTGTGACTGTACAGGAAGGTTACATCTGCAACTAATATTATATTTTAATGTTTAGTTAAGCAGAGCAGACGTGAGATCTCAAACTAGTTTCATGACATACCCCATGGACCTTTCGGTTATGTATGGTCACACATATACAACAATACGTCAAGGTCACCAAGAGCCTTAGAGGCTCTGAACTAGCAATGTTTGTTAATTACAAAAACTTTATAAGAAGATATTGGTTCAGACCATCTCCAGGTGATTAAAATGGGTTTTGGCTCATGCAGGAGTAGATACTGATATTTTTCAAATCTCACTCCACCAGGGCTGCTACAACATCAGCAGCAAAGGTTATGTACGTTTCCACTGGACCACATCCTCGCACTGCAGGATGGTCGAACGGACGAACTTTCTGAACATTTCATAATAACCTATTGCCAGACCAGGGTTATTTGCCAACTCTATTTTAGATTCAGTGGTTAAGTTTACTCCCGGATGAGAGGAGTTACTATTATTATAATTTATTCATTATGAATGTTTCCCTCATCTGTCAATTAAGGCAGTTGTGGCTGTGTAGACTCGGTCTCATGGCAAGAAATCACAGAGCTTTGAAATCTTCACGGAATCACTCACGTGACTCTGAAGTAAAATAGTAAGATTAAATGAGAACTTACCATGTTTGAAGTTTGATCTTTATTTTAAGAGGAGTTACGATGAGCGATTACGTGCACTCCGCTCCCAACCCTCGTATTATAAAGATCATCTGGTAGTTCTAGTCATCTCTAATCTTACTATGTTAGTTCAACTACTGTTATCTGTGATTTCACACCGCTGCTTTGAAGATTGACGCGCATGCGGACTGGCGGGGCTTCTTCACGTAATCGCTCATCGTAACTCCTCATAAAATAAAGATCAAACTTCACACTGGTAAGTTCTCGTTTAATCTTACTATTATATTGCAGGATTAACCACTAAATCTAAAATAGAGTTGGCAAATACCCCTGGTCTGGCAATAGGTTATTATGAAATGTTCAGAAAGTTCGTCCGTTCGACCATCCTGCAGTGCGAGGATGTGGTCCAGCGGAAACGTACATTTCAGAAGCATTTGAATAAACAAGTAGTTTTCCCTTATTTATTATTGTTGCTATTATATCTGGCCAAGTAATCTCAGTATCAGAAAACAAACGGAGGACAAGCCCTCACAATCTCTTCATTGAACATGGTGTTTGTAACAGATTTTATTGTTGATACGAGAACTGAAATAGCCTGTAAGCCCTATTATCTGAGTTTGGTTCATTAGTTTTTTTGATTATTGTACAGAGGTACAGTGAAAAGCTTTGTTGTTGAATGCTTGCCATTCAGCGAAAATACTATATATAATTACAATCAAGCCATCCACATGTACAGATACAGGATACAGAGTATAACGTTTAATGGAAGATAAAGTCCAATAAGGGTGATTAAAGAGAGTAATGATTTGCGTGTCATGCTTATGTTTATGTAAGGATTCTTCAGTTATGATGGATAAAATACATTTTAAATCTCAAGTTTGCCTGAGATATGCCATCTTGGTTGGCATGGACACTTTGGCCCAAAGAGCCTGTTTCCATGCTGTATATGACTCTATGACTCTAAGTCCTAACAGTGGAGCATGAACACAGGGATGAAAGTCACTAGGAAAGAGGTGGAAAATGCTAGGGTAAATTATTGTAGTGATTGTGCAAAGAGGAGGACAATGTAAGGTGGGACATCACAGGGCAGAGAGGCAGAAGTGGCACAGTGGCAGAGCTAGCAGCAGCTCCAGAAATCCAGGTTCAGTCCTGACCTTGGGTGCTGTCTGTGTGAAATGTGTACACCCTCCCTATGACCACTTGGCTTTCTGATGATTTCCAGTTTTCCTTCAAATCCCAAAGACATGTGGGTTGATACGCTAATTGCCCCTAGAACTGTAGATGAGTGATGGAATCTAAGGAGAACAGATGGGAATATGGGGAGAAGATGTCACACAGAAAATTAGTTTGAGTGAATGTAAAATCATAGTCAAAGCATGGAAACAGACCCTTTGGCCCAACTTGCCCACACTCACCAACATGCCACATCTACTCTAGTTCCACCTGCCTGAATATGGTCCATATTCCTCTAAACTTATCCAATCCATGTACTTGTCTAAATGTTTCTTAAACTTTGCAATAGTACCTGCCTCGACTAACTCCTCCGGCAGCTCGTTCCGTACACCCACCACCCTTTATGTGAAAAAATATGTACAGGTACATGAATGGGAGGAAATAGTTCCCTTCTATGTCGTAAAAAAATGGAAATTATATGTATTTTATATTGCATAGGAGAACTCTATAAGGTAGCTTGGTGGCACAGCAGTAGAGTTGCTGCCTTGCAGCGCTTGTAGCGTTGGAGACCCAGGTTCAATCCCGTCAACAGGTGCTATTCTGTACAGAGTTTGTACGTTCTCCCCGTGACCACGTGGGTTTCCTCCAAGATCTTCGGCTTCCTCCCACACTTCAAAGACATACAGATTTGTAGATTAATTGGCTTTGGTATAAGTGTAAATTGTCCCTTGTGTGTGTAGGATAGTGTTAATGTCCTACACACTGGTCCGTGCAGACTTAGTGGGCCGAAGTGATCTGTTTCTGTGCTGTATCACTAAACTAACAAACTCACATATAAATATTTCCTCTTAATTTTGCAAAATAACTCACAAGCCCCGAAATAAGTTATCAAACAAACTGGTGATATAAAGCTTGGCAGTGAAGGTACGTTTTAATCAGTTTAAGGAGGAACAGGGAGACATGATTAAGGAGAGAACCTCTGAGTGCCTAAGTTGCTGAAAGTATTTAGGGTAAAGCCAGAGGAAGTGGAGAATATTAGTGTCGGAGATCAGAGGGATGGTATGCACAGACAGAGACCAAAACAGTGGAGAAAAATCAAGGAAGGCAGTGGATGTAATAACACGGAACTGCAGATACAGGTTCATACCAGAGATAGACACAAAATGCTGGAGTAACTCAGCAGAAGGTTAGGCAACATCCCTGAAGAACATGGATAGGTGTCTACATATAGAGTCTGAAGAAGGGTTCCAACCCGAAACGTCACCTATCCATGTTCTCCAGGGATGCTGCCTGACCAGCTGAGTTAGTCCAGCATTTTGGGTCTGTATTTGGTGATAGAGCAGGTGGATCATTGAGATAAAACACAATCCTTGATAAAAAGAGGTTGGAAACCTGAGGTAGAGAGGGGTAGAGCACAGCAGTATGCCAAAGCCTGAGAAAGGTAAGGATGGAAAGATCTCCAGGGATGGAGAAAAAATTCGGACCACCCAGAGATTGCTACATCTTTGTTTGACTCTGGCATCAATGTACTGACCTTTCCTTTTAATTTCTTTTTACAAAACAAAAAGTGAGTCACACATTGTGACCTTTGGAAAGTATATCGCTATAAAACAGTGAACTGACCAGCTCTGCCCCTGCACAGCTTTGGCCAAACTTCTGTTTCCTTTTAGTCAGCTCTATTTATTTTCATGCATAATATTTATGGTAAAATATTTACACTGCTTAAATCATGTTTATGCTTTAACAAATTATTGCACATATTGTTTTTTTTTCACAGTATTTCAGGAATATATCTGCTTGTTCCATTGCAATCTGTATTTACACAAATGGATAAATGATACTAATATGTTTTACACACAATGCCATGAACTCCCATTGAGATTCAGCTTCATATAAGATTCTGAAACGTGCTAGAAAGCAAGCATTAACCATACCTACCTCTTCAAACAATAAACCAAGGATTGTTGTCCTGTTCGAGGAATACTCCAGGCTGTTTACATGACATTATATAATCAAGGTTTCTGGGAAAAGTTAATGAGGGGAGGAGGGGAGGAGGGGGGAGAGAGAGAGAGAGAGAGCGAGAGAGAGAGAGAGCGAGAGAGCGAGAGAGAGCAAAGACAAACAATGTAATTAGTCAATGTGAAATTAAAATTGTAATAAAACTATGATAAGCAGCATTAATAAACTCACAAAAAAAACATTCTTATGCAGATTAATTGTGGTTTTATTAAGATTTAGTATCGCGTTCTGATGGTTCATGTATCTAAGGAGCCCTCGGCCTTTGCTCATTTGGTGGCACTCTTGCTTCAGGGTGTGGGTTCAGACCTCACCCAAGGAGTCCAAGAGTCCAGGTTGACCAGTCTAGGACATACCTTAAGGAAGATGAGGAGGAATTTATTTAGCCAGAGGGTAGTGAATGAGGAATTTATTGCCATCGATGGCTGTGGGGGCCAAGTCATTGGATATTTTTTAAGCGGAGATTGGCAGATTCTTGAATATGTAATGGTGTCAAACGTTATGGGGATAAGGCAGGAGAATGGGGTTGAGAGTGAAAGGTAAATCAACCATGTTTGACTGGCGGAGTAGACTTAATGGGTCAAATTGTCTAATTCTGCTCCTATGAATTTATGACTATCCAGTGTCGATTTGAGGGGTGATTACTGTGTCAAAGGTGCTGTGTTTATGTGAATGCAACTCCCAAGCCCTTGATTAGGGATTTATCCCCCTATCCTGCCCAATATTTCCCATTCCAACAATATCACCCAAAGCACATGTTCTGGTCATTATCGCATTAGTTATGTCCAGGAGAATATGCTGTGTGCAAATTATCTGCTGACTTTCTTATATTTCAATACTAAATACTTGATATTTCAGTGCCAAAAATCTGTTTTGGTGCCTCCTCATATCAGAAAAAACAAATTGTTTTTTGATATGAGTGCACTTTATTATTTTTTTACTATTGCACGGATGAGAAATGTGGATTGGATTTATTTGACGTTGATATCTTCTGAAATGTGTTTAGATATATCAACGCAAGCAGCCTTATGCACTTTGACAGATTTGCTCAATGCCATGTGTCCAATTTAGCATGGACTTGTCTGTTATCCCTCGTGTTTGCACCTCTGTAGGACATCATCACTAACGAGTGTTGTTTTAAGTCCGAATGTCCAAAATAGAAAATGGCAAAAAAGTGGTGACATTTATCCTTTAAAACAAAACGGTAGTATGTTCTTCACTCTGTGTTAAGTCACAGCCAGCAAGAGTCCCAATGGCTGCAGCCTATGCACTGACTGCTAGGAAGTGAGTCATTGCTTTTAAAGAACACCCTGGCAGCCATTTTACAGCAGCATGAAAGCAGCCATTGAAGTGAGGGACAGTTGTAGGACAGGAAGCATGCTTATAGTATCCATACCCACTTCCTGCAACACTGGCCACTTCAGAGATACAACGTAGAATAAGATAGGGTTTAAGAAGGAACTGCAGATGCTGGAAAACCGAAGGTAGACAAAAATGCTGGAGAAACTCAGCGGGTGAGGCAGCATCTATGGAGCGAAGGAAATAGGCAACGTAAGATATAATTTTGTTGCTTTTCTTTATTTTTACTTTAAAGATACAGTGTGGAAGCAGGCCCTTCAGCCCACCATGTCCGCATCGACCAGAGATCACCCAACACACTAGCACTATTCTACACACTATGGGTAATTTACAATCTACAGAAACCAATTAACATGCAAATGTGTATGGCTTTGGCGTTTGGGAGGAAACCAGGGCACTCATGGAAAGTCCACGTGGTCACAGGGAGAACATACAAACTCCGTACAGAGAGCACCCTTAGTCAGGATTGAACCCGGGTCTCTGGCAGCAGTAAGGCAGCAACTCTATTGCTGCACCACTATGCCATTTGTTGACACCAACTATAAAGAACCATTGAACTCAGAACGAGAGTTGCCCATGCGACTGCAACGCATGGCTCAGGACCAACATATTATCTTGCTGTGGTTATATTCATTAAGAACTGAGAGCCAACATTGATGTATAGTGCAGTGGTTGGGCATGCACACAGAGCATAACATTTATTTCTTGGTCAGAACCTCATAATCTCTGTTTGCTTGACAATTTCAGGTGGGAATTGCTCTGAGCCTGACTTTGAGTTACAAAGCAAGGTCAGAGGTCACGACTTTTCGACCCAGTTTCTGACACATCAGTACATGCTGATGACATGATCATACGTAGGAATAATGTAGGAAAAATCAGCTCTCTCTAAGGTTCATTAGCTATTCACACTAATTCGGCATTATCACACTTTTACATCCACTCCCTACACTAGCAATGTTACAAAATTTTGGGATTTTAAAAATCAAGTCTGCAATTTATCCCATCAGATAAAACATAGAAAGAAGTTTAATTTGACACCTAATTCACTTTCATATCTTCAGTATTAAGAAAGTTATGGCCATTTTCATACTCAGAAATTAGCATTTTGTTCCCCATTGCCTTTCAATTGACTTAACTCAAAAGCTGTGATCTGGAACAGTTAAAAGCCCATAACTTTCTTAAAAATTAAGAGAACTCAATGAAATTTTCAGTTATTATAGATTGAAGCATTCTGAAACAAATATGAAACAATCTTACTTGGATGACCTGAAATTAAAGCATATAATTAGTTAGTTATCTAATTGTAGCTAATTACAAAATTCAATGAGTAGATCTAAACATCTATCCATTTCTTAAGAAAAGATAAACTTTTTTTTAAATGCCTAAGTGTCCAAATAACATTCACACAATAATCCACAATATAACATAATTTTTAAATCTCATTTTCATGAATTTCTGGGCCAAATGGAAGGAATTTAGTGTTTAATGCCTGTAAATTAATGGTTATTTAAATCAACTAGCAAGTGGGTTTTAGTAGAATGCGGTGGATTGGAACGTTACGGTTAGCGGTGAAGTCGGGAGGAAAAATACTGTTTGTTCATACATTTTTTTGGACCCCATTTCGCAACATGAAAATGTTATTAAAGCCTCCGAAAAAACCAACTTTTAATATAAAAATAAACTATTTACCTTTTTTTCTCCCCTACGCAAAATCCTTCCGGTTGTCGGCGCTCACGGCTTTTGAAGGTGATTTTTAAATTCTTAAATTAAGAGCGATTTTTCTTCCGCAACGAAATCGCCCGACATGGATCGATTTTCCCTGCCTGTGGAAAAACGGCACTTTAAGCCCGCCCCCCTCTGAAAGGCGCCAAAGTCGCACACACGGGGAGCGACAGAACTGCAGCGCTGCTCAAGGTAAGTTTTGTAACATACCTACCTACACACATGCGGCAATTTACAGAGGTCAATTAACCTGTAAATTGACCCCAGTGTGCCGAGAGTGGATGCAAAATAACATAAAACTAGCATGAACCAGCGGTCACTGGGCAGTTGGGGGAAACCGTAGCACCTGGAGGAAACCCACACAGCCAGAGGCAGAATGTGCAAACTTCACTTTACAAATTTTCAAGAGACAATCCCTAGACGTGTGTACTTTTGATATCTCCCCAATGTCTTTGACCTGCTGGGAGATCTCACTCTACAAACTCCATATGCCAGCCACATCTCTTTCTCCCTAAAACATTTAGTTTAGTTTAGAGATATAGCGTGGATTCAGGCTCTTCAGACCACCTAGTCCGTGCCGTCCATGGATCCCCATACACTACCACTATCCTATACCCAAGGAACAATTTACATGTATTTTACAGAAGCCACTTAACCTACAAACCTGTACGTCTTTGGAGTGTGGGAGGAAACCGGAGCAGCTGAGGAAAACCCATGGGGTCACGGAGAGAACGTACAAACACCGTTCAGATAGCACCTGTAGTTAGGATCAAAACCGGGTCTCTGGTGCTGTAAGGCAGCAACTCAACCGCCACCATATAGCAATGTTACAACATTTTGAGATTTAACAAATCGTCTGCAATTTATCCCATCAGATAAAGCATAAAAGGAAGTTTAATTTGACACCTAATTCACTTTCATATCTTCAGTATTAAATATGTTATGGCCATTTTCATACTCTGTAATTAGCATCTTGTTCCCTATTGCTTTTCCATTGACTTAACTGAAAAGCTGTGCTCGAGGACAATCAAAAGCCCATAATTTTCTAAAAAATTGAGAGAACTGAATGAAATTTTCCATTATTATAGGTTGAAGCATTCTGAAACAAATATGAAACAATTTTACTTGGATGACCTAAAATTAAAGCATATAATTAGTTAATTACCTAATTGTAGCTAATTACAAAATTCAATTATTAGATCTAAACATCTATCCATTCCTTAAGAAAAGGTTAACATTTTTAAATAGCCTAAGTGTCCAAATAACATTCACACAAGAATTCACAACATAACATGATTTTTAAATCTTATTGTCATAAATTTATAGGCCAAATGGAAGGAATTTAATGTTTAATTCCCGTAAATTAATGGACATTTTAATCATCTTGCATGTGGGATTTTGTGGAACGCGATCAATTTGAACGTTGCATTTGCGGTGAATTTGAACCCCATATCAGCAGGAAAAACACTGCCGGTTCATATGGGACCAAAATCACATTTTCGCCAAACAAATATTGATTAAAGTCATCCTAAGCAGCAGGTTTTTACATAAAATACACGACTTACATTTTGTTTTGTCCCCTACGTGAGATCCGTCCCATTGTAGGCATTGACGGCGTTAGAAGTAGCTTTTTATTTTACTCCAGCGATTAAATTGTCCCGTGATGTTTTTTAAAAAACTTCCGAAAATGGAAGTCGGAATGATTTTTCTGCAGCAGCTGAATAGTCCGAGGAAGTTCGCCTCCGACAGGCAGGAGAAAACGGCATTTTAATCCCGCCCCCCTCCTCCCCCTCCCTCAAAGGCACGAAAGTCGCGCACACGGCCAGTGGCAGAACTGCAGCGCCGCTGAAGGTAGGTATTGTAACATCGCTACATGATATATTTGAACATGGAACTGTATAGCATAAGTGTCCTTGTCAAACACAATGCCAAGTTAAAGTAATCTCCTGTGTCTGCGCATGATCCATATCCCTCCACTTCCTACATATCTACGTGCCTATCTGGATGACTCTTAACATGCCACTGTCATATCTATCTCCACCACCATGTTCACCTCAATGGTGCAACATGTTCCAGGCACCCGCCATTCTCTGTGTAAAGAGTGTGCCCCCTCATGTCCCCTAAGCTTTGTTCTCACAATAAACCTATGCCCCCAAGTTCTTCACATTTCCACCTCGGAAAAAGGGTTCTGACTGTCAGCCCTACTTATATTTCTCTATATTCCACACTCCACTTTCCTCACTAATTCTAACTCCCCTCTTCATTAATATTTTAGCAGAGATAGATTCTGTTGCGCGATGTGGATGAAATGCATTGTCAAAATGTCTGTGACGCTTAATAGTAAGATGAAATGAGAACTTACCAGTTTGAAATTGGTCTTTATTTTATGAGGCGTTACGATGAGCGGTTATGTGAAGAACCCCGCCAGTCCGCATACGCGTCAATCTTCAAATCAGCGGTGTGAAATCACAGATAACAGTAACTGAAGTAATATAGTAAGATTATAAACCAGACCTTCCAGTTGACCTTTAATATTTTGAGGGCCGGGAGCGGTGGGCACGTAATCGCTCATCGTAACTCCTCATAAAATAAAGATCAAACTTCAAACTGGTAAGTTCGCATTTAATCTTACTATTTTACTTCGGAGTCACGTGAGTGATTCCGTGAAGATTTCAAAGGTCTGTGATTTCACGCCGATCCAAATCCAGGCATCTCACACTGCATCAGTTGACTCAGGAGGAGTGAATAATGAGCAATACATTGAAACATGGTACGGATTAACATGTTGATGCTTTAATTCACAAATAAACAAAAGAAACACAATAGCGACTCCTCTCTCCCAGGGAGAAGCTATAAAACAGAACTTAAAACAGAATGGGCGAACACCCCGGGTTCAATAAGTGGTTTATTATAAAATCTCTGAAAAGTCAATTCATTTGACCATCCTGCGGCTGCAAGGATATGGTTTAGAGTGACGTCCATTGCCTTCGCTGCTGATGTTGATGCCACCCTGGTGAAGTGAGATTTAAAATTGTCAGTATTAACTCCTGCACAACCCAGCACTTGTTTCAGCCATCTTGAAATGGTCTGAACGGACACTTGCATATGTGGTTTTTTGTGACTAATAAACAATGCTACTTCGTAGCCTCTGAGGCTCTTGGTGACCTCGATATAGCACCTCAAGTGCCCCACGACACACAGCCGTAAATCCGTGGAATATGCTGAGAGTACAAGCTTGAATCCTGACACCCCTGGTCTGCTTTGTTTAATTAGGTCATAGATGTAAAATATAACGTCATTCCCTGATGACACCATCCTGTCCAGATGCAGTTTGTGCAAAGTCTGAATCCTTTGCGCTGATACCAGCGCCATGAGCATAACCAACTTTAGGGTCATCTTTGGCAATGACAAGGATGTCAGTGGCTGTACCCCACTGACAAAGCAGCGTCAGTACCATGCTCACATCCCAGATTTCAGAATACCTAGGCCTGGGGGGATTGGAATTAAAAACACCCTTCATAAATCTGGATATTACCGGATGAGATCCTACAGACTGAAGTTCTGACCCCCGGCATAGGTACGATGACAGGGCACTCCTGGCACTATAGCTCAACCAGGCACGTGCCGTGAGTAATTACTCAGGGTAGGCACTCAGTCCGCTTTAAAAAAAATGTAAACCGCGCATGCGCAGATTGTTCTCCCCGTTAAATAAATAAATAAATAAAAACAGTGACATTTCGATTTGCCCAAGGCTTCCTAGTCCAATTGTGGGGATAGTTCCTTTCACAGTGTGTGGAGAGTCTGTGACAGGGGTAAAGTTGTGGGGAGGGCACGAGCGTTGAGAAGGAGGGTGTCGGGGATACTGCCAGTGCTGGAAAGGACACAGAGAACATTCACGAGGAAGGTGCCAGGACTAGAGGTTCTGAGTGATATATAGAGGTTGTAGGCTGGACATGTGAGGAACAATGGTAAAAATCGCAAGAAAGTACTTATCACAAAGTGCTGGAATCTTCACTCCCTCACCGCTGCCGCAGCTCTCCGGGTGCGAAGCCACGGACTGTAGCTGGGGATAGAAGCAGCTCGGGGAGCGGCCACCGGGACCCTACAGCTGAACTGGCCACCACTTCAGCGCCTTCTGCCGGCCCGCTCACCTTTGGCAGTGCTCTCCGTCTGAACACCTGTCACCTGCCGTTCGCCGACTTCGCTCATGTCAGCGACTTCCTGCAAATCCTTAAATTCCCACAGCCGAGTAACCTCAATCGCGCTGTCGGAATTTAAGGACATGAGTGAGGCCAGCGAGCGGCAGGAGAGAGGTTTTTAGATGGAGAGCTGCCAAGGTGGGTGTGTGGTTCTGGAGCTAAGGTGGCGGCTGGTTCCGCTGTCCGGCTCGGCGGCCGCTCGAGCTACTTCTCTCTCTCTATCCCCCCCCCCGGCCTCAGAGCGGTGGTATTTCATGCCCCCTTGCAAGGAGCGTCGCAAGTGGATGCCCCCGGCCCCTCATTCATAACATTTGTGCCCTCCCCGCAATGTTACCCCGGGCCAGACTCCCCAAACGCTGTGAAAGGAGCTCTCTCCCCACTCCGACTCCCACACCCCCCCACACCCCGGCAAATACGGTATTAAAAAAAATAAATCACAAAATGTACTTACCATATCATTGGGACACGACAAACCATGGTTGAAAACCCCGCCAATAAACTTGCGCTGCGCATGCGCAGTAGACTGATGCGTATGCGCAGTGCTACAAAGGCAGGATTTCTGCTTCCTTCAGCCCCGATTAAAATTGACGGCTTCAGGCAGCGCTGATGGCACGTGGGCTGCACAGAGCTTCCCGTGTCACAAGCGCTGCGGGTGAAAGGCACGGAGAATTATGCCTACCTAAGAGATCAGTCTCTTACATAGGCATAATTCTCCCATGCCTTTACTATTTATATTTAATAATTCCCATTTCATAATTTTAGTCAGGGTAGGCAGTGCCTACCTTGCCTACCCTGACGGCACGTGCCTGAGCTCAACCCTTCATCGAAATGTAACTTGGACAGAAATTCGAGCACATATGGGATGGAAGCTGTGTGGTATGCAATGTTCCCATGTAAACAAAACTCCTCCCATTTCCTGACATGAGAGATGTACTGCATTTTCATACTATCCCTCCAGGAAGATGTGATGACATCCACGGTATGAATGGATAGTCCCAGACCCAGGTATGGCCTTCTTAAAATCTGCAAATTAACAAATGAACACGATCATCCAATGGGTGTTGATCTCCAGTCACAGGGTGCACCAATAGATCATGACGTTTTGGAACCACCATAATAGGCTGTGTAATAATGTCCGAAATGACAGGGAACCATGGCTGTGTAGGCCAGTCGGGTACCACCAAAACTCCTGAAGCCAAATCCTGCTTGATCTTGGTCAAGCACCGATTGATGAGGCAGAAGGGGGGAAATGCATATAAAAACATTCCGCCCCAGCGAATGTAGCGAGAATGCATCCACCGCTACTGCCCCTGGATCTGGTTCCCATGAAACATACTTCGGTACCTGGTGATTGAGTCTGGATGCAAACAAATCGATATCTGGCATCCCATACCGAACATCATGATTCAACATCCACTCTGTGTTGTAATTGAATTTGCATGACCTGGTGTCTGCCACCATATTGAATCTGCCTGGCAAGTAGACAGCTGAAATCCAAATGTTCTTTTTAATGTACCAGTGCCAAATAAGGTAGCCAATCCATCACAAGATTTTGACTTGATTCCAACCATGTGATTAACATACGCCACTACCGTGGTGTTGTCAATCTGAAGCTGAACATATAAGTGATACAGTAAGCCTTGAGCCCGTAAAATGCTCCTAAAAGCTCTAAATAATTAATTCCATGTGATTGGAGAATAAATGCCTCATGCATATTCCATCTGCCTCCACAGCTAGACCTGCTATCAGAAGCACCCCAACCTAGGGCACTAACATCAGTCTACAAAACAACTGAAGGTGCTTCCATCAGAATTATGCTAGAACAATTTGAAATATTTCTTATCCACCACCGTACTTCAGCAATGGCTTCAGATGGTAATTGCATAGGCTGGTTGAAATGACCTGCATGTATTCTGAGTGCCTGTACCTTTGTCCACTGTAAGTTTTGGTAATGCAAAGGTCCATATTGCACAGCTGGAAAGGCAGCTACCAATTTGCCAATTAAGCTGGCCACCTGTTTAATTGAAGGTGATTGCTCCCCCAAGGGCTTGATACAGCCTTCAATTAAATCTAATCTCTTGCCCTTGGGCAGAGTTACAGACATGTGAGTCGAATTAACTGTGAATCCCAAATAGTCAATTACTTTAACCGGCGCCAATTTTGATTTAGCTGGATGGATGATGAACCCCAACCTCTCAACCATGAGTTCAACAGCTGAAACTGATAACTCAGCTGCCACAAATGTTTTTCCAATTATTAAGATGTCATCCAAATAAGCCATTACAATATGACCCTGTGCCCGGAGTAACCCCTCCGGGCACAGCTCTTTACAAAGCTGCTTTTTTTTTCTTTTTTTTTAAATATTTTTATTAGAAGTAAGTACATATCAAAATAAAAATATACGTCATATACATTCTTAATGTTATTAATATTAATATTAACAGTTATTTCTAATTTTTACTTCTAAGAATTTTTCATTTTTTATATAGATAGAAAATATAAGAGAAAAATAAAATAAAAATAAAAATTCAGAAAAATGAATGAAGTATTAAGCAGTTTGTACAACATTGGAGATATATCATGGGTTATTATATGTAAATCTTCGTCTATTTCTTCGTTCAGGCATCAGTCAGGTTCTCGCACCGAACCACTTTGACCCTTTAAATATTCAATAAATGGAGACCATATCCCTCTGAATTGATCCAACTTGCCCAGAAGGACAAGTCTTAATTTTTCAAAATTAAGTGTCTCCGACATTTCAGTGATCCACATTTTAATTGTGGGGGATGTAGGAGCTTTGTAAATAATCTATGGGCTGAGGTTAACCCATTAGACAGTGCTTTAAATTGCTATAATTGTCCCATCCAGCTAAATTTCAAATATCTCCGTTACTCTTTATGAACAGCTTCAGCTTGAATCTCCAAATTCTCTTTTTGTGAGAAAATGAGTGCCCGCTCTGGCTTGTGCTGGGTGGGTGGACACAAATTGGGAATAAATTCAATTTGAAACCCTTGTATACTCTGCAGTATAAACAGGTTTGATGTTATTTCATACCATTCTTTCAGAAAGCAGTGTAACCTCCCCCCAACTGGTAGGTAATTCTCACTCAATATGTTTCGACAAGAACCAGACCAACCTACCTCCATGGTTACCGGTAGAGTTCTTTGTCCCCTGGTTCTGGAGGGAAAAGGCATGTTTGCCCGTACTCCTGCTGGAGTGCGCCAGCTGCGCACATTGAACGGCCGGACCCGGTTTCAACAAACCGCTCGTAGGGGTACTGCCTCCGAAGGGTTCTGCTGGTCACTGCTGCCTTGATGAGCCCAACAGTTTTTGCCTCGTCATCTAGCTCCTTCACCCGCTTAGCGAGGTCTTCCCCGAACAGCAGGTTCGGTGGCTGGATGTTACTAGGCTTACACAGGGCCTCGGGTTAATGGTAGGGCGGATGGCAGTTTATCGCAAAGTGCACGTTGCACATGAGAGCCAGGGCATCCTGCTGAACTTCAGTCAGGTGCCCACCATCCACCGATCTACCGAAAGCCGTAATGCCCGATGCGAGCGGCTTTAGCACCCTTTGCAGTTTTATCTCCTGCGCCCTGATGCCTACTCCCATATGGCCCCAGATGGCACGGTTTACGGCCGGTACTTCAAGCAGGATACAATTCGCCGGGGTTTCATACTTTTTGGCCGTTGTATCCATGGCCAGCTCCTGAAGCTGGTGCGAGGCCAAGTAATTTATACTGGCAGCCAGCTCTTCCCCCAACGGCTCTCCAGAGTCTATTGGGATGGCAAACCTAGCCGCCAGGAATGGGACCTCTGGCTCGTGCCCTTCGTCCCGTGGGGCAGCTTCCAATGCTAAGCCCACAGATTCGGCGTCAGAATCGTACTGACCCATTATGCTCTCCTCCTCCAAGAGGGAGATACTAGGCAGCGCGGGCTCTTGGAGAAGCCAACGCTCTTGATGGAGCATCCTCTGCAAAAGGAGCGCCATCCTGGATATCCTTGCTACTGTATCCATTCTCAAGGGATAACCTACCCGACTGGACTCGTCCTAATCTATCGGCCGTACAGACTTTCTGGTGGCATTACGCCCCTCCAGCGTAGCCACGGTGCCCTCAGACGCCAAGTCTGTAGTCGCTGGTCTTGTTACTAACGACTCAGTAGATGAGCTAGGCGGCCGCCCGCTAACCGCACTCCCGCGGTCTTTAGTTACTTTTGCAACGGCTCGCCTTGCTCTCAACGATTTCTCCATGCTTGGACTTGTCGTCCTGTAACAATATTTAACAAGCGCAGAAACGACCTCCAACAAGTTTGACACTTACCCGAGGCTTTTTAAACTTACCGCTGGAGAAGCGCTGCTCCTCCCAGCCGGTCGCTGCACCATGCGTCAGACGTAATGACGAGCATGGGGACTGGCGGGGTATCTTCACGGAATCACTCACGTGACTCCAAAGTAAAATTGGTCTTTCTTAACCTTTTTATTCAAGGCCTTCTTTATCCTGCAAACTCGCCTTTCTGTTGCTTTCCCCCCCAATGGCTGGGTGGTAAGAGGCAGTGAAATGGTGTTTTCTTCTATTGCTTTGCACGAGGCACTCAAATTGGAAAGATGCAATCTGCACCTTATCACTAACACCTTCTTCAGGAAATCCATGGGTGGCAAAGACAAAATTTAACTCCTACACTATGTTCTGTGGTAGCCCGCAACTCCAAATGCTTTGCATCTTATCACTTGAAATGGCTATCGATTTATTTGAGAGTGTAAGAAAGAACTGCGGGACAGGCAGCATTTCTGGTCAAGGCCCTTCTTCAGACTGGTTAGGGATAAGGGAAACGAGAGATATAGACGGTGATGTGGAGAGATAAAGAACAATGAATGAAAGATATGCAAAAAAGTAACGATGATAAAGGAAACAGGGCATTGTTAGCTATTTGTAGGGTGAAAATGAAAAGCTAGTGCGACTTGGGTTGGGGAGGGATAGAGTGAGAGGGAATGCTGGGGCTACCTGAAGTGAGAGAAATCAATATTTATCACACTGGGCTGTAAGCTGCCCTAGTGAAATATGAGATGCTGTTTCACCAATTTGCGTTTAGCCTCACTCTGACAATGGAGTAGACCAAAGTCAGAAATGTCTATGTAGGAATGGGAAGGAGAATTAAAGTGTCCAGCAACTGTGAGATCAGGTAGGTTCAGGCGGGTTGAGGGAAGGTGTTCAGCGAAATGATCGCCCAGTCTACGTTTGGTGTCGCCGATGTATAAAAGTCCACATCTTGAACAACAGATACAATAGATGAGGTTGGAGGAGGTGCAAGTGAACCTATGCCTAACTTGAAAGGAATGTCGGGGTCCCTGAACAGAGTTGAGGAAGGTGGTATAGCGACAGGTGTTGCATCTTCTGCAGTTGCAAGGGAAGGTACCTGGGGAGGGGGTGGTTTGGATGGGAAGGGATGAGTTAAACAGGGAGTTGCAGAGGGAACGGTCTCTGCCAGGCACGGAAATCGCTATCTAAACATGGTGGGGACACAATTTCTGTGCATGCGCACATGCACACATGCAAGGCTTCGGCCATGGGCCCTGTAGACGGTAACATCGGAAGCGGACCTGGTTGGTGACCGACTCCGAACTCCAGCAACAACAGCTGTGTGCCGCCCGGAATCGCAGGGCTTGAATCAGCCCGTTTGCGGGGCCTTTCATCTGCCGATGGGGGCTTCAACATCAGGAGCCTCGATCGCCTCAATGTAGCAGTTTGATTTTAAGCCGCACCGGGCGTTGAAAGGCCCCGTGAATGGGCCGATCAGGCCTTAGAAAGCATCTGATGAAGTCCGGATTACAAAACATGGGGGGGATTGTTCCCCAACTCTCAAAGCATAGGGGGGACGTGTCCCTCCCGTCCCCCCAGAATTTCCGCCCATGGTCTCTGCGGAAGGCAGAAAGGGGTGGAGATGGGAAAATGTGGCTCGTGGTGGGATCCCGTTGGAGGTGACTGAAATTTTGGAGGATTATGTGTTGTATGAGACGGCTGATGGGGTGGAAGGTAAGGACTAGGGAGACTGACGAGGGGGAGGGGGAGCACAGGTGGAGCTGTGGGGTACCGAGGAGACACAAGTGAGGGCCGCATCTACGATGGGAGTAGGGAATACCCATTCCCTGAAGAATGAGGACATCTCGGATGTTCTGGTATGGAACACTTCATCTTGTGCGCAGATGTGGCGTTGATGGATGAATTGGGAGTATAGAATAGAGTCTTCGCGGGAAGCAGGGAGGAAAGAAGAGTAGTCGAGGTAGTTGTAGAAGTCAGTGAGTTTGTAATAGATGTCAGTCAATAGTCTATTTCCAGTGATGGAGACTGTGAGATCAAGAAAGGGGAGGGAGGAAATTTGAGTGCAGGATGAAAATTGGTGGCGAAGTTGATGAAGTCCTTGAGTGCTGCATGGGTGCAGCAGGTAGCACCGATGCAGTCATCAATGTAACGGAGATTGATTTTGGGGATAGGGCCAGTGTACGCCTGGAACAGGGATTGTTCAATGTACCCTACAAAGAGGCAGGCATAGCTGGGGCCCATGCGGCCCATAGCTCTGCCTTGGACTTGGAGGAAGTGGGAGGAGTCAAAGGAGAAGTTGTTGAGGGTGAGGACCAGCGCCGCTAGGTGGATTAGAGTGTTAGTAGAGGGAAACTGGATGTTCTGCAGTCGAGGAAGAAACGGAGGGCTTTATGGCTTTCCTGGTGGGGGAGGTGTAGAGTGACTGAAAGTCCATAGTAAAGATGAGGGAGTGGGGTCTTGGAATGCAGAAGTCATTAAAGAGATGAAGGGCATGTGAAGGATCTTGGACATAGGTCGGGAGAGATTGGAGCGGGGGGATAGGATGGAGTCGAGGTACATGGGAATAATTTCCGTGGGACAGGAGCAGGCAAAACAATGGGTCTGCCAGGGCAGTTGTGTTTGTGGATCTTAGGGAGAAGGTAAAAACGGGCTGTGCGGGGCTGGGAAACGATAAGGCTGGATGCTGTGGAATGGCAGAAAGCCAGAAGTGATTAAATCAGTAATGGTGTTTGAGATTAAGGCCTAGTGCTCATCTGTGGGATCATGGTCCAAGGATAAGTAGGAGGAGGTGTCTGAGAGTTGTCACCTGGCCTCAGCCCGGTAGAGGTCAGCGCACTAGACTACCTCCCTTGTTGGCGGGTTTGACTATGTCAGGGTTGCTGCAGAGTGAGCGGGGGCTGTACGTCCAAAGGGGTGAGGTTGAAGTAGGGAAGGGGAGTGGAAAAGTTGAGACAGCACCTTGTCAGTCATCGACAAAGGTCAGCGATTGGTCCAGACCGCCCGCGTCTATCACACCACTGGCCGGGGGGGGAAGGGAAAGTGGGGGGATGCTTGAGCTTGCGTTTGTAAAATGGTGGCAGCGAATCCAAGCTGCTGTGATTGCCACAGAGGGTTTCCACGTCATGTCTGTTCGGCGTTAAAATCTGACAGGGAACGAACATGACGTTGAAAAGCCTCTGTGGCAATTGCAGCAGCTTGGAGTCACTGCCACTATTTTACAAATGCAAGCTCAAGCTCCTCCCCCCCCCCCCCCCCCAACCCTCCCGTCTCCACTCCGGCAAGTGACGTGATTGACGCGGTGGTCTGCCCAATCGCTGAGAAGGACTCGGACATGTTGTGTCCGTTCGGCGGCTTTTCGACGTCATGTCCGTTCTGCGTCTTGTCCTTTTCAGCGTGGTGTTCGTTCAGCTTTGTATCCTTTTGGTGTTGTGTCCATTCGGTATCTTGGCTTTCATTTCTTGGCTTCGGCTTCTCGTCCTTCGATGTCGGTGTGGACTCGGTGTGCAAAGGAGCTGTTTCCGTGCTGTTTCTCTAAACTAAACTAAACTAAACCTCTCCACACCCTGCTGATTGCTAAATCCCTTAAAGGTTGAGGATGACTTGCTTCCTCTCCAGTTTTGTAGGCTGTCAGGTTTCATTCATAGATCGTAAGACACAACATGGGAATAAGCTCTTCGGACAACAGAGTCCATGCCGATCAACCATTCACACCAGTTCAGTTGAGTTTAGTTTAGTTTATTATTGTCACGTGCACCAAGGTAAAGTGAAGAGTTTTAATGTGTGCTATCCAGTCAGTGAAAAGACTATACACGATTACAATCAAGCTGTATGTTATTCCACCTTTGCATCACACCCCCCCCCACGCTAGGGCAATTTACAGAGGGCCAATTAACCTGCAAATTGGCATGTCTTTCGGATGTGGGAGGTAATTGGACCACTCAGTTAAAACCCAGGTAGGCGCAAGGAGAACATGCAAACTCCACACAGGCAGTACCCAGGGATAGGATTGAACCTGGGTCGCTGGCGCTGTGAGGCAGCAGCTGTACTAGCTGCGCCACTGTGCCCCCGGGCGTTTGATGAGGCATTCCCAGACTCTGCACAGCTGGGACAGGTGGACCATCCTGGGGCAGCTGGGTGGGTCTTGTGCTCCTTGCTCTGATTTCAGCATCATCACCGCATTGAATTCAGGGAACAGCATAAATCTCAGTTGCAATTTGTTGAATAATAAGACAACGTTTCTTAGCTTTGCTTTATTTTCATTTTACTTTAGAGATACAGTGCGGAAACAGACCCTTCAGCCCACCTAGTCTGCACCGACCAATGAACACCCCATACACTAGCACTATCCTACACACTAGGGGCAAATTCAAAATATTATTGAAGCCAATTAACCTACAAAACTGTATGTCTTTGGAGTGTGGGAGGAATCCATAGCTGGAATAAAACTGAATTTAGTATGTTCTCAGGATATAGAATTAATTGGAATAAAAGTGAAATTATGCCTATAACAGGAATAAAATTGAATAAATTACAAAAATTCCCATTTAAAATAGTTAATGATCAAATTAAATATCTTGGAATTAATGTATCCAAATCTTATAATTCTCTATTTAAATCAAATTTCCCACAATTATTAAATAAACTAAAAAATAATATCTTATATTGGAAAACATTACCAATATCAATGATTGGCAGAATAAATGCCATTAAAATAATTTTTTTACCACAACTACTATATTTATTTCAAGCTATCCCGCTATTTCTTCCTAAAACTTTTTTTTTTTTAAATTGATCTCATTGTCAATAGCTTTATTTGGGACTATAAAAATCACAGAATAAGTAAAAGACACTTCTGTAAATCTAAGATAAATGGTGGACTAGCACTACCTAATTTTTTATATTATTTCTGGGCGGTTCAGATTAAGAATATGAATTTATGGTTGGTAAATATGGAACAGGAACCAGCTTGGTTAAGAATAGAAAAGGAAGATTGTTTATCCTTTGATATAAGTACAATACTCCTTGCCCCAAGGAGTATTGTACTTATATCAAGGGTGGTACAAAAAAAATGTATAAGGAAAATCCTATAATTTTAAGCAATATACGTATTTGGAAACAAATAGTTAAGACTTTACATTTAGAAACTATGTCGCTTTGCTTAGCAATTATGAATAGTCTTCTGTTTAAGCCCTCGTTATTGGATGGGGGGTTTAGACATTGGAAAAATTTAGGAATTATAAGGATAGAACACCTTTACAGGAATGGGAAATTTCTCTCATTTCAAGAGTTGAAAGATATTTATGGATTGCATGCAAATAACTTACTTAGATATTTACAAATCAGAGATTATGTTAAATCCAATACGCAAGATTATAGAAATAGAGAACCAGGTTTACTGGATGAAGTGCTTAATAAACACAGAGAAATTAATAGCTTATATATATAACATCCTTTTGGACAGGGAAATACCAACAACAGAATCATTCCGACAAACATGGGAAAATGAAACTGGTTTACCGATATTAAAAGACTTTTAGGAAGAAAGTTTACAACGTATACATCGATGTTCGTTAAATGCCAGACATACTTTGATACAATTCAAAGTATTACATAGATTACATTATTCAAAAAAGAAATTAAATAGAATTTTTCCTAATATATCACCATTGTGTGATAAATGTCAGCACATAGAAGCTGATTTAACTCATAGTTTTGTAATATGTACAAAACGTAATAGTTATTGGACTGAGATTTTTTTAATTATTTCTATAGTTCTTAAGATTACATTAAATCCTGACCCAAAGCTAATAATATTTGGTGTTTTAGATTCAAATCAAACATTAACAGCAAATCAAAGACATTTTCTTGATTACTGTTTAATGATTGGAAAAAAAATAATATGAAAATTTTGGAAGGGACCATTATCCCCTACAATCAAAATGTGGACAGTTTGGCTCCTAGTTAAGTTCATACTGAAGTGTAGTCATAGAGAATAAAAAAATGCTGAAATTAATTACAGACAGTGTTGAGCGTCAGAATAATTAACTTATGATCCCAACCCAATGACCTCACCACCAATATGGAGATGGGCAAGCTGGAGCATCACACTTGCAGATTCCCATCCAAGTCGCATTACTGTTCCCTTTTCCTTGCTGCTTCTAAACACTGGCACTTGCAGCCCATAAACATCACGGGAACACCGTCACCTAAACAATTGCTGTCTGTGTGTAGTTTGCATGTTCTCCCTACGAATTTGTGGGTTTCCTCCGGGTGCTCCGGTTCACGTCCACATCCCAAAGACGTACAGATGTGTAGGTTAATTGGCTTCTGTAAATTGCCCTTAGTGTGCAGGGAGTGGATGAGAAAGTGGGACAATATAGAATTCCTAAGTTCATAAGTTCATAAGTTATAGGAGCAGAATTACTGTAGGCCATTCAGCCCATCAAGTCTACCCCGCCATTCAATCATGACTGATCTATCTTTCCCTCACAGCCCCATTCTCCTCCCTTCTCCTCTTAACCCCTGACACCCATACTAATCAAGAATCTATCAATCTCCGCCTTTGTTAAATATCCATTGGCTTGGTCAATTGAATTAGTGTAAATGGGTGATCAATGGTCAGCATGGACAAGGTCCGATGAAAGTCCTGTCTCCAATGCTGTATCTCTACACTAAACTAAACTAAAATTTGAGAAAGCAGTTCAGGTCACCTTCTGAAGGACAGTTAATGATGGTCAATAAAGCCTGGCCTGGCTGATGATGGCCGCCTTTAAAAAAAAGAATAAATACAACAAAAAAAACCCACACATGTCCTAAAAATAAAATGGTAAATATTTTGTTGAAGTGTATTAACATGGCATTTGGTAAGCATAACATTCCAGCTGAATGTCAACTGTAGATGAGGATGCTGTGCACTTGAGATTAATCAATAAACTGTTTGTACAAAGGGAACTGAGTGACAGACACGTGTGGGAGTGAAGGTGAGAGTGTATCCATCTTCGATCTATTCATGTACAAAACATTGCAATATGTCGACTACAAAGGGCACGTTTAATTTATCATCTCATCCTTGTGATTGCTGGGGAAAATCTAAAAACGCACCCACAAACTGACCACACTTTTGATCACCGAACAGCCTTTAAATCTTATCCTCATCTGCAAAGGGCTTATTCTCTCATCAGGATCCGTGAATTTAGGTGAGTGCACTTGGGCAGCACAGCAGCGCAGCTGGTAGACCCACTGCCTCATAGCACTAGAGACCCGGGTTCAATCCTGACCTCGTCAGGTGCTGCCTGTGTTGAGTTTATATGTTCTCCCTGTGGGGTTCCTCTAGGTTCTCCAAGTTCCTCCCACATTCAAAAACGACATGTAGGTTTGTAAGTTATTTGGCCACGGCAAATTGGCCAAAGTGTGCAGGGAGTGGATGAGAATGTGGGAGAACATAAAACTTTAGAAGGTTATTCTTCTGACTGGATGTGCCATGAAAAGTGAAGGGGTCTGCGTAGAGTCAGTGCGCCGAAGGGCATGTTTCCATGCTGTAAACCAGTGGTTCTTAACCTGGGGTTCGTGTCCCCCTATGTGGGTCGTTTGAGGCTTTGTTGGGGGTCATGAAGGGGACACAAATAACAAATTAATTTGTTGAGCCCATGTTTAGGAACCTAAGAAAGGTACATACCACATTGTTTGTGTATGCGCGTACTCATGCCAAAAAGGTTAAGAACCACTGCTGTAAGCTAAAATAGTAAGATTAAACGAGAACTTACCAGTTCGAAGGTTGATCTTTATTTTATGAGGAGTTGCGATGAGGGATTTCGTGAAGAACCCGCCAGCACGCATGCGCGACATTCTTCAAAGCAGCGGTGTGGAATCACAGAACCAACAACAGAGAAATGACTTGTTATAGTAAGATTGAAGAGACTCTAATTACCAGTTGACTTTATGATCGAGGGTTGGGAGCGGAGGGCACGAAATCCCTCCTCGCAACTCCTCATAAAATAAAGATCAACCTTCGAACTGGTAAGTTCTCGTTTAATCTTACTATTTCATTTCGGAGTCACGTGAGTGACTTCATGAAGACTTCAAAGCTCTGTGATTCCATGCCCTGGACAACGTCCATGCTGTCACACACCACTTATAAGGATGGATAGGAGTAATCAACTTTCCAGACTGCTTGTACTGAAAAAAAAAAAAAATATTTATTAACAACAACAAACAAAGGAAAAAAACCCTCTGGGGGACATCTGTATGCTCTTGACCCGCATTCAGCACGGCCTCTGCGAACAATACAGGAGCGGCAACAGGTTTATTGTAAAACCGTTGGAAGGTGGCTTCGTTCGCCCATCCCGCTGTGGCAAGAATATGATCCATGGGCACCTCCATGACCCTTGCCGCCGATGTCGATGCAGCCCTGGTGGAATGGGATTTAAAGACATTAGTGTCAATACCTGCCTCATACAAGACGATCTTGAGCCATCTGGAGATCGTCTGTACCGTCACTCTATGGTGAGGTTTCTTGTGGCTGATGAGTAGGTATTTCTCCATTCCCCTTAATTTCCTCGTCACTTTGATATAGTGGCGGATATGGGTGGCTAAACATAGCCTAGCATCAGCGGGGTATGCTGGAAACTTCAGCTGCAGCCCTGTGAATCCAGGTCTATGCTGCTTGAGTAATTCATCTATAAAGAAGATTACTTCGCCAGGGGTAGAGATCATCCTGTCGATCTTGACCTTGTGGAGTGTCTGTACCCTTTGCGCTGAAGTCAGTGCCAGTAACATCACCAGCTTCAGAGTGAGTTTGTCCAATTCAAGCCCTTCCATGGGCGACCACGTCCTGAGCAGGGTTAATACTCCCCCAACATCCCAGGTGATGTTGTAACGAGGTCTAGGCGGATTGGAATTAAATATTCCCCGCATGAGTTTGGACACCAGCTTGTTGGATCCTACCTCAATATCGAGGTAGAATGATAGCGCACTCCTGGCGCTGTTGATGGCACTGTAGCTGAGGTGTTCGTCATGATGCAACCCCGCCAGGAATTCCAGCACATCGGTGATAGTAACTGAGTCGTATGCAATGTGGGAGCGGCCGCAGTAGGTTTCCCATTTCCGGATATGTGTAAGATATTGCTGCCTGGTGGACTCCCGGCATGACGCTCCAATGGTATCCATAGTTCTTGATGATAGGCCATACCGCAGTAATGGCCTGTTCAGAACCTGCAAGCCAATAACTTTAGGTGACTGTGGCAGGGTTGTGGTTCCCCTGAGACAGGGTTCATCACCAATTGTGGGCAACCCTCTAAGAGGACCCATGGTTGACTGATCATATCAAGGACCACCGGATACCATGGCTGCGTAGGCCAGTCGGGTATGATAAGAATGCCTTTAGCAGCATCTGACTGTATTTTCCGCAATACCCGACTGATGAGGCAAAATGGAGGAAATGCATAGAAAAACCATTTCCTCCAATCTAGAGAGAACGTGTCCATCGCCATTGCCCCAGGATCTGGCTCCCATGATACGTATGTTGGTACCTGATGGTTCAAACGTAACGCAAAAAGGTCAATATCCGGTTTACCAAATTTGGCTGTAACTTTAGCGAATATTTGGGGATTTAACATTCACTCGATGTTGTCATTGAATGTGCGTGACCTGGTGTCCGCCACTGTATTGAGCTTACCCGGTAAATAGGTAGCTGAAATCCAAATATTCCGTCGAATACACCAGAGCCAAATTGTATTTGCCAATTCATCACATGAAATTGACCTGGTACCGCCCATATGATTTAGATATGCCACTGCAGTGGTATTATCTATTTGGAGACGGACATGAGTGTCAGTAAGGTTTGAACAATAAGCTCTAAGTCCGTGAAATGCTCCTAGCATCTCCAAATAATTTATCCCTTGTGACAACAACAGGGTAGATTCAAGGGTGTCTCATCTGCCTCCACAACTACAGTAGTTGTCCGTGGCTCCCCAGCCATGGGAGCTTGCGTCTGTTTGTAAGTATACCATCGGATTGGGCAAAATGATGGGCTTAAATGAGTCATGGATATTGTCAATCCACCATTGTAACTCCATTTTTGCCTTGAGAGGCAGCTGCATAGGTCTATCGAAATGTCCAGCGTTCAGTTTTAATGCTGAAATCTTAGCTCTCTGCAAATTTTGATAATGCAAAGGTCCGTATTGGGCAGCTGGAAAAACTGCTACGACTTTCCCAATCACCTTAGCAGTTTGTCTAATTGATGGTATACTGGCGCAGACTAGATTCTTACATGATTGAATGACATCCCCAACTTTGTTAGCTGGTATGGTGGCCATCATGCAATAGGAATCCACCGTGAATCCCAGATAATCCATGACCTGTGAAGGGCAGAACTTTGATTTATCTGGATGGATAATGAATCCCACTTTTTGAAAAATTTCCACGGTGGCTGAAACTGCCAATTCCGCTGATTCCAGAGTGTTCCCAATAATTAGGATATCATCCAGATAGGCCATGGCCATGTGATTTTGTCTCCCCAGTGTAGCCAATACTGGTTTGAGCAATTTAGTAAATAATCTGGGGGCTGTGGTAAACCCATTTGGCAAAGCTTTGTATTGCCAGAGCTGAACCATCCAGGTAAACTTCAAGAACTTCCTGTGGTGTTTCTGAATGGATACTGAATAGTATGCATCCTTTAAATCAATGCATGCCATAAAGCAGCCTTCAGAAATCAAAGATTTGGTTGTTTCGAACGTGTCCATTTTGAAATGGGTATATTTTACAAAAGTATTCAAATGGGTCAGATCAATAATAACCCGACGTCCTCCGTCCTTCTTGGTTTTTGTAAATATGTTAGATACAAATTCAATTGGTTCGTGTATAGTTCTTTCTATCACACCTTTTTCTTGTAGCCTCAAGATTTCAGCATAGCCTACTGCCGTTTCCTTGCTGGACAGTGTAAATTTACGATTTGGCATACGCTGGGGTGGAGGGATTTGACCATTGATGAATTCAATCTCATGGCCTTGAATACTTTGTAAGATAAACTCATCAGAAGTGATGGTTTCCCATGCCTCCTTAAGGAACCGTAGTCTCCCACCAACATGTGAAGTTAGACATGCAAGTGCATGAAATCCAGACCGCCTTACCTTCATGGTTATCGGCGGTCCCTGATATGTTTGGCGGGACGTGGAGGTGCTGGGTTGTGTTGATAATGCGGTGTCCGCATATTCCATGCTGGCCGCTGGGGGCCTAGCCCTAAAAAAGGCCTAGGCTGTTGAGGTTTCTGATATTGCGGCGGTGCTGGAGCGTAGGTCCTTGCTGGCCTAACGGCAGGGCCTCGTGGCCTGAAGAATGGTACTTTCCTGGCCAGCTGCCTGGTCGAGATATGTGATCTCATGAGACCCACCGTTTTTGCATGGTCATCCAATTCCTTGACCTGCTTCGGGAGGTCCTCCCCGAACAACTGTCTGGGTGGCGGCATAGGGGGTGCTCTGCATAGTCCCACAAATTTGGGGTTCAATGTGGGTTTTATAATGCTCTTCCTGAATGCATTAATTTCGTACTGTGTATTACACAGTAGTGCCAGAGCATCCTCTTGCTCGGTGTTCAGATCCACCCCGTCCACTGACCTTGCGAAAGCGGTAATCCCAGCAGTGAGCAACTTCAGGATCCTTTGCAACTTCATCTCCTGAGTTCTGATGCCTGGGCTAATATTGCCCCAAATCGGCGTACTTACGATAGGCACATTGAGGGAGTTGCAATTTCCTGGTGCCTTGTGCCTATTCATGGCCTCCGCAAGGACCTGCTCTTGAAGCTGATGGTTCGTGAGGAAGTCAACGGTAGCAGCCAGTTTGGAGTTGAGGGGTTGTCCTGACGATTCTGGTAGTGCAAATTTAGTTGCCACGTCCAGGAGCTCCTCCTGAGGGACCTCAGATGTAGTCGGTGCATGGACCAAGATGTCCTCATCTTCCGGCTGTCTCATGCTTCCCGTTGACGATGGGGATATATCCATGTGTCCCCTGGAACCAAATGTTTCCCGCCTCTGATTTTGCTGCAGGATAAGTTCCAACATCCTCTCCATCCTGTCAATTCGCCCTTCGCTATGCGAAACCGGGCGGTCGGAGTCCTCATGTCCAAAGGAACTCCTGAGGCTCCTGTCATCGGCCTATACCTCGTCGAGGTAATCTCGGTGCCGGAAGGAAATGTCGTTACCAGCCGCCTCAGCGAAACTGAGCGATGCCCGCGCGGATCTGCTCAAACGCCTCCTTTTGGCGGAGCACGATCCCGCTGCCTCCAAGGGCAAATACGGTGAGAGGTTGGCACCCAACGCCGCAGCGTGGTGACCCGACATCTGCGCGGGCTTGCCGACTGTCCTGATCCTGGACCCAGACGGCGTACGGTCCCGTCCTACCGCCAACGGAGTACTCGGTGACCGCGGCGAGACTACACCTGTATGACTCTTCCTGGTCCTGCTGGGTGGTGAGTCCACACTGGCCCTCTCAGGTCTGCCAGTGGACTTGAGTCCCGCCAATCCACCAGTCCGCAATCTAGCGGCCTTTGGTGATACCTCCGCCCGCGAAGGGCTAGGTAGACGGGCTCTATCCCTGGCTCTTCTGCGAGGGCTCAGGGAGAAGGACCGTGCGGCAGCACGTGAACCCTGTTTGCCCGGGTCGACCAACGATCCCGTTGGTGACAAAGAGATGGAGTCAGGGTCAGCCTGCTCCGACGCTGCACCGAAGTCCTGCTCTGCAGCACCCTCGCTAGAGCTAAGGTGTGTCGGTGGGTCGGGTCCTGTGACGACAGGGTTCCCCGACTTCCGCGCCTTTTCCCCGGCCCGACTCGCGGGTGCAGCCGTTGAGGAGGGCTCCGGGATAGGTGGCCGGCGACTCCTTACGGATGTCCTGCGGCCCTTACTCCTTCTATCCATGTTCCTGTTGGAGAGAAACACACACTCAACACAACAAGAACAACCAACTCCAGGTTGCCTATACTTACCTGAGTGGCCCTTATGAAGGGCTGGTGGTGAGCCGCGCTCCACCTCCAGCCGTCGACTGCAATGCGTTGCGACTATATGTCGCGCATGCGTGCTGGCGGGTTCTTCACAATGTCACTCACGTGACTCCGAAATGAAATTAAACTTGCCCAACAGTTCACAAACAGCCATACAAATGAATTTTAAGCTGCCATTCTAGAAGACTTATTCTCTCTGTTATTTTAAGCAGTCCTTAACATCCCTCAGCAATAGCAACTGCTATGGTTTACTTAGAATTTTAAATGTCAGTGCATCTCATTTTCTTCTCCCTGATGTATGCAAAATTATTCATTACCCATCAATATTTGTTTGTGCACCAATTTTTTAATGAGCTAAAATAGAGTTGGGTCTATTGAAGAACATTAAGGTGGATGTCTCCAGGGCCCAATGGGATCTATCCCAGGTTATTGTGGGAGGCCAGGGAGCAGATTGCTGGTGCCTTGAAGATTTTTTAATCTACTCTAACCACAATCGAGGACTGGAGTAACCAATGTTTTTCCTCTACGTGAGAAGGGGGGAAATAAATAATCCAGTAATTTATAGGCTGGTGATCCACATCATTGGCAGGGTAGCTATTGGGAAGAATTCTTAGCAATTGGATTTACTCTCATTTTGAAGAGAATAGGCTAATTAGGGACAGTCAGCATGTCTTTGTACAGGTAGGTCTTGTCTTAAGGGCCTGTCCCACTATATGAGTTTATCCAAGAGCTCTCCCGAGTTTAAAACAAAATCAAACTCGTGGTAAATACATAGATTGTCGTAGCGGGTACGCCTCTAAGCGGCTCACAACGCTAACGGCAGGTACTCGGGAAACGCAGTAAGCTTGTGAAGTTTTTCAACATGTGCACGAGAGCCCCAAGTACCTACGAGCGGCTATTACCATAATTCTCAGAGTTCGAATTAGGGGAAACTCGGGTGAAGTCTTGAATTACCTCGTACAGTGGGACAGGCCCTTAACAAACTTGATTGAGTTTTTTGAGGAAGTGACAAAAGTGATTGATAGACAATAGGTGCAGGAGTAGGCCATTCGGCCCTTCAAGCCAGCAACGTTATTCAATGTGAACATGGCTGATCATTGACAATCAGCACCCCGTTCCTGCCCCGATGAGGGTCGGCCAGTGGATGTTGTCTGCATGAATTTTCGTAAGACATTTGATAAGCTCCCTTGTGGTAGGCTGATCCTGAAGATTAAGATCCCTTGGATCCGCGATGACTTGGTAGTTTGGTTTCGGAACTGATTTATCCACAGAAACTGAGTGTAATGGTGGAAGGGTATTCTTCTGACTGGAGCTCTGTGACCAGTGGTGTTCCACAGGGTTCAGTATGGAATATATATAAATGACATGGGTGAAAATGTACAGTGTATTCAGAAAATATTCAGACCCCTTCACTTTCTGCACATTTTGTTACGTTACAGCCTTATTCAAAAATTGATTAAATTCTTTTATTAATCATCAATCTACACACAATACCTCATAATATAAAAGCAAAAACAGGTGTTTAGACATTTTCACGACGTAATTAAAAATAAATAACTGAAATATCACATTCACATACGTATTTAGACCCTTTGCTATGACACTCAAAATTGAGCTTTGGTGCATCCTGTTTCCATTGATTATCCTTGAGATGATTCTACAATTTGATTGGAGTCCACAAGTGGTAAATTAAATTGATTGTACATGATTTGGAAAGGCACACACCTGCCTATACAAGGTCCCGCAGTTGACAGTACACGTCAGAGCGAAAAACAAGCCAAGAAGACAAAGGAACTGTCCGTAGACCTCCGAGACAGGTTTGTGTCGAGACACAGATCTGGGGAAGGGTATAAAAACATTTCTGCAGCATTGCAGGTCCCGAAGAGCACAGTGGCCTCCGTCATTCTTAAATGGAAGAACTTTGAAACCACCAGGACTCTTCATAGAGCTGGCCGCCCGGCCAAACTATGCAATCGGGTGAAGGGCCTTGGTCAGGGAGGTGACCAAGAATCCCATGGTCACTCTGACAGAGCACCAGAGTTCCTGTGTGGAGATGGAAGAAACTTCCAGAAGGACAACTATATCTGCAGCACCCCTTCAATCAAGCCTTTATGGTAGAGTGGCCAGACGGAAGCCACTCCTCAGTAAAAGGCACATGACAGCCCGCTTGGAGTTTGCCAAATGGCACCTCAACAAGATTCTCTGGTCCGATGAAACCAAGATTGAACTCTTTAGCCTGAATGCCAAGTGTCACGTCTGGAGGAAACCAGGCACTGCTCATCATCTGGCCAATACCATATCTATGGTGACGCATGGTGGTGGCAGCATCATGCTGTGGGGATGTTTTTCAGCAGTAGGAACTGGGAGACTAGTCAGGATCAAGGGAAAGATGAACGGAGCAAAGTACAGAGAGATCCTTGATGAAAACCGGCTCCAGAGCTTTCAGCACCTCAGACTGGGGCGGACATTCACCTTCCAACAGGACAAGGACCTTAAGCACACAGCCAAGACAACGCAGGAGTGGCTTCGTGACAAGTCTGTCAATGTCCTTGATGGGCCCAGCCAAAGCCTGGACTTGAACCCGATCAAACATCTCTGGATGGTCCTGAAAATAGCTGTACATCGACGCTCCCCATCCAAACTGACAGAGCTTGAGAGGATCTGCAGAGAAGAATGGGAGAAATTACCCAAATACAGGTGTGCCAAGCTTGTAGCGTCATACCCAAGAAGACTTGAGGCTGCAATCGCTGCCAAAGATGCCTCAACAAAGTACTGAGTAAAGGGCCTGTATACTTATGTAAATGTGATATTTTGGTTATTTATATTTCATTACTTTGCAAAAATTTTTAAACACCTGTTTTCACATTTTTATTATGGGGTATTGTGTATAGATTGATGATAATCCATTTAATCCAGTTTAGAATAAGGCTGTAACATAACAAATTGTGGAAAAAGTGAAGGAGTCTGAATACTTTCTGAATGCACTATGGATGAGTTGGTTAGTTTGCAAACAATACAAAAATGGTGGAATCCTCGATAGTGAAGACGCATGTGAAAAGATACAGCAGCATATAGATCCGTTGCAAATATGGGCAGAGAAATGAAGGGGGGAACTTAATCCGGGCAATTATGAGGTGTTACAGTTTGGGAGATTAAATGTATGGGAAAAATATATCATATGACATAGAA
Source organism: Raja brachyura (assembly GCA_963514005.1). Next base: position 137,515,678 of record OY740781.1, read on the forward strand.
GCCTTCTCCCTATAACCTCTGACACACTTACTATTCAAGAACCTATCAATCTATGTTTTAAAATACCTAATGACTTGGTCTCGATAGCTGTCTATGGCAATTAATTTCATAGATTCGCCACCCCCTGGCTAAGGAAATTCCTCCTCATCTCCATTCTAAAGGTATGTCCTTTCCACCCTCCCTCTGTTGCTTCCATCCATTAACCCAATATTCCCTGGGATCATTCTTGTAAATCCCCTCTGGACCCTCTCCAATGCCAGAACATCCTTCCTTTGATACGGGCCCAAAACTGCTCCTGTATGTACTGGAGTGATCAGACGCTCAACACTAGTTGTGTAGAAGTGCTATAAATATACAATATCATGTACCACGATGCCTACTTATTTCCCTCATGTAACAGTTAAGGCATTCAGGTCAACTTAAATGCAATGTTTTTTATTTGGAAACACGAGGAACTGCAGATGTTAGAATCCTGAGCAAAACACAATGTGCTCGAAGAAGCACAGCAGGGTAGGCAGCATCTGTGGAGAAATGGATATGAAGAAGGGTCCCGACCTGGAATGTCGTCCATCCATTTCCTCCACAGATGCTGCCTGACGCGCTAAGTTAGTCCAGCACTTTGTGTTTTACATTGATTACCCTTCCTTTACCAAGCCAGTATCAGAGGGCATGAGGTTTGAGTCACATAAAGCTGGTCTGGGTGAGAATGGCAGATTTCCTTCTCCGAAAGGTATTAGTGAACCAGACGAGCTTTTACAACGCAGTAATTTTCATGAGCAATGTGTTCGATATTTCCAATTAATTTAATAATTTGCACAGCTGCTATGTGGGATTCAAACTCATGTACCCCAGATCAAGAAGCCAGGCCATTGGATACCAGGTGACCATGCATTGCATCCTTGTACCCTTCTTAAGTATCCAAATGTCAATGGATTTCGAGTTTCTGAATACCAATGCAAAAAGAAGCCTTGTCCTTTGGTGCTACTGATGACGATCCAATTATAAGGTTTCTAGGCGTAAAATTTAAAACCAGCTCTTACCATAAACATAACATGGTCTGGCAACACCCAATGAAGTGAAGTAGTGTAGCTCGCCTCATATGATTCTTTGAAGTCAAGCCCGCTTTATTTTGTATAAGTTCTTATTTCTTTGTATGAGTAACTAATTTCTACACTGAAAACAACATGTACAGGCAGATACAATGCAGGTATAATTTATGGTAGGCTCAGTTATGTGAGATGACTTCAAGATTATTAAGAAGTTAACTCTTTGCAGATATTTACTCTTTAGCTACTTTTACACTGAGTATTGGGAGCTGCTCAAGATCTCATACCAGGCACCAACCATTAACCTGAACCAGCCTCAGTCTGAAGAAGGGCCTCGACCCAAAACGTCACCTATCCATGTTCTTCGGGGATGCAGCCTGACCCACTGAGTTACTCCAACGTCTTTTGTCTTTCCTTGGTAAACTGGCATCTGCAGTTCCTACTTAGAAATAAGGAGCTGCAGATGTTGGTTAATACACAAAAAAGGCGCAAATCAATTTACACTGATTACATCTGGGTTTGTTTCTTTAAGGTCATTTTAATTATTTAAGTCATGGGTTGTTTTTTTTTTGGTACTTGTTTAATTCAGAGGTTGTTTATTTTGGCATGTTTACAACAGATCTCCTGACGAAACGATAAGTGGATGCAGGATTGTTTTTTGGGTGATTGTCTGGGTTGGCAAATATCCGGCCTTACCCCGACACTCTAGATTATGAACTCAAACATTAAAAAAAACGTTCAAGAAGGAACTGCAGATGCTGGAAAATTGAAAGTAGACAAAAATGCTGGAGAAAATCAGCGGGTGAGGCAGAATCTATGGAGCGAAGGAAATAGGCAACGTTTTGGGTCGAAGCTTTACCTATTTCCTTCGCTCCATAGATGCTGCCTCACCCACTGAGTTTCTCCAGCATTTTTGACTACCTTCAAAAAACCGCATTGCCTAACCATCTTCAACACATACAATACACCTTTTGGGGAAACTACATATTGTGGATCAACGTTCCACATTAGTCAGAGGGTAAATATAATCAAACCAGCTCCATTATGGACCAGTCCCATCTACAGTGGCTTGCAAAAGTATTCATACCCCTTGAACTTTTCCACATTTTGTCAAGTTACAACCACAAACGTAAATGTATTTTATTGGGATATTATGTGATAGACCAACACAAAGTGGTGCATAACTGTGAAGTGGAAGGAAAATGATACATGGTTTCCAAATTTTATTACAAATCAACTGAAAAGTGTGGCGTGCAAAAGTATTCTGCCCCCCTGAGTCAATACTTTGTAGAACCACCTTTCGCTGCAATTACAGCTGCAAGTCTTTTGGGGAATGTCTCTACCAGCTTTGCAGATCTAGAGACTGAAATTTTTGCCCATTCTTCTTTGCAAAATAGCTCAAGCTGAGTCAGATTGGATGGAGAGCGTCTGTGAACAGCAATTTTCAAGTTTGCCAGAGATTCTCAATTGGATTTAGGTCTGGACTTCGACTGGGCCATTCTAACACATGAATATGCTTTGATCTAAACCATTCCATTGTAGCTCTGGCTGTATGTTTAGGGTCGTTGTACTGCTGGAAGGTGAACCTCCGCCCCAGTCTCAAGTCTTTTGCAGACTCTAACAGGTTTTCTTCCAAGATTGCCCTGTATTTGGCTCCATCCATCTTCCCATCAACTCTGACCAGCTTCCCTGTCCCTACTGAAGAAAAGCATCCCCCCAGCATAATGCTGCCACCACCATGTTTCACAGTGGGGATGGTGTGTTCAGGGTGATGTGCAGTGTTAGTTTTCCGCCACACATAGCGTTTTGCATTTAGGCCAAAAACTTCAATTTTGGTCTCATCAGACCAGAGCACCTTCCTCCACATGTTTGCTGTGTCCCCCACATGGCTTGTGGCAAACTGCAAACGGGACTTCTTATGGCTTTGTTTCAACAATGGCTTTCTTCTTGCCACTCTTCCATAAAGGCCCGATTTGTGGAGTGCACGACTAATAGTTGTCCTGTGGACAGATTCTCCCACCTGAACTGTGGATCTCTGCAGCTCCTCCAGAGTTTCCATGGCCATTAATTTACAGGCTTAAACACTAAATTCCTTCCATTTGGCCCAGAAATTCATGAAAATGAGATTTAAAAATCATGTTATATTGTGGATTATTTTTGATGTGTGAATGTTATTTGGACACTTAGGCAATTTAAAAAAGTTTTTCTTTTCTTAAGAAATGGATAGATGTTTAGATCTACTCATTGAATTTTGTAATTAGCTACAATTAGATAACTAACTAATTATATGCTTTAATTTCAGGTCATCCAAGTAAGATTGTTTCATATTTGTTTCAGAATGCTTCAATCTATAATAACTGAAAATTTCATTGAGTTCTCTTAATTTTTAAGAACGTTATGGCTTTTGACTCTTCTAGATCACAGCTTTTGTGTTAAGTCAACGGAAAGGCAATGGGGAACAAGATGCTAATTTCCGAGTATGAAAATGGCCATAACCTTTTTAATACTGAAGATATGAAAGTGAATTAGGTGTCAAATTAAACTTCTTTTTGTGTTTTATCTGATGGGATAAATAGCAGATTTGATTTTTTAAATCTCAAAATTTTGTAACATTGCTACAAGTAGCATTTTAACCCATACCAAATTGCAGTGATGTAGCTGTGTTGCAGCCAAGCCAGGACTTAAAGATAGGCCAGGCGGTATGTATGGTCCTTAATACTGGCCAAGGGCCGAACAAGCGTTCATTTTCTTCACAACTGTTACCAGGATGATGTCATTGTTTCCCTGAGGAAAAGCTGAGCAATTATGAAATTGCCTCAATCCTGCTACGAATGACTCACGAATTCTTACCATAGCACAACGCATATCTGGCACCGTGCCCCATGCACTGAGCTGGTGAATTGCCTGCTGCACTGTGATAATGGGTTTATATCTACTAAACCACAAGGGGGAGTCTCACTATCACAATCTCTGTTAAGGAATTGTTCCTTCACCAGTTCTGTGTGGTCTCCACAATTCTGATCTGATATATAAATGAAAGTTGTCTTGAGGTACTTGCTGAGTTCCAAAAGCCAACGGAGTTGAGGGAAATGTAGGGAGAATAAAAATGGAATTAGTGCATGATTAATGTAAATGGGTGCTTGATGGTTAAGTTTAGTTTAGTTTAGAGATACAGCATGAAAGCAGGCTCTTCAACCCACCAAGTCCACGCAACCAGCTAGCACCAATACACTAGTTCTCTCGTATACACTAGGGACAATTTACAGAAGCCAATTAGGCTACAAACCTGCACGTCTGGGAGGAAGCCGGATCAGTGGTAGTTTCTCAAGTAGTTTCTCTTGGTTAAGCTTATTCACTGTTATTGGCCTCAGAAATGTCATTCAGTCAGTTAACTGTGTATAGCATGAGTATCCATTACGAACGCAAAAATACCAAGCAAAGAAAATCAATGACAGCTAAAGAAAAGTAAAAACAATATTTGTTTTTATTGCAAGCTGCTTTTATATTGGATACAAGCTCACCCGAAGCGGTAGAGTTGCTGCCTTACAGCACCATACATCCGTGTTTGATCCTAACTACAGGTGCTTCTGAACGTCCAAAGTTTGTTCATTCTGCCTGTGACTTCGTGGGATTTCTCCGGGTGCTCCGGTTTCCTCCCGCACTCCAAAGACGTACAGGTTTGTAGGTTTAAGAAAGACTTGCTGATGCTGGAAAATTGAAGGTAGACAAAAATTCTGGAGAAACTCAGCGTGTGAGGCAGCATCTATGGAGCGAAGCCTGAAGAAGAGTTTCGACCCGAAACGTTGCCTATTTCCTTCGCTCCATAGATGCTGCATTACCCGCTGAGTTTCTCCAACATTTTTGTCTACCTTCAGGTTTGTAGGTTAATTGGCTTCAGTAAATTGTTTTGCATGTGTAGGATGGAACTAGTGCACTGGTGATCACTGGTCACGTGGGCTTGATTGGCCAATTAATTTGTTTCCATGCTGTAATTATAAACTATACTAATCTAAACCATCAAGCAAGCATTTATATTAATCATGCACTAATTCAATTTTAATTCTCCCAACATTTCCATCAACTCTCACCATATTCTAACCTAGACTAAAGGCAAGATATAGTGACTAAATGCTGCAGTTTACCGACCCAATGGGCTTTGGGATGTGGAAGGAAAGTCCAAAGTGTTTAATTTTCAGATGCACCAGGGCTGGAACAATGAAATTCTTACTTACTGCAGCTTTTCAGGAACATTAATGCAATGACTCAAAAAGTTAATATACAATAAATTATCAGTTTTGTTGGAAGCTAGACCATGATAGCGCAAGCCAAAGTATGTAGGGTAACTATAGTTGTGCAAAGTTCGTCGTAGTTTGGTGCTGACATAGTGTTGTGGTCAGAGTTGTGCAGCAAGATTCAAGAGCTTGCTGGTTGAAGGAAAGAAGCTGTTCTTCAAACAGGAGGTGACGGTTCTCAGGCTCCTGTGACTTCTTCCGAATGGCAGCAGTGAGATGATAAGGTGGCCAGGGTTGTTTGGGACTTTGATGATATTAGCTGCCTTCTTGAAGCAACACGTATGCAGATCCCTTCAGTGGTTGGGAAGTCAGTACCCGTGATGGACCCGGGCAACGTACACAACTTTATGCAACCTCCTTTGTACTTGAGCATTTGAATCATCGAAACAAGCTGTGAAACTGGAGCTCCCGGAGAAAACCCATGCAGGGACAAGGAAGAACATGCAAATTCCGCACTGGTAACCCAGGTCACTGAGGAACAGTTTCAAAAAGGATATCAGGGGGGCAAAAGCACATAAAGGGAAAAAGGGGTAACCAGAAAGAGAATGGGACCCCTCAGGAATCAAAGGGGTCAACTTGTGTGGAGCCACAGGAGACGTGTGGTGAGGCAGCAGCTCTCTAGTTGTGCAATTTGAATAAAAGATAGAAGTGTATTGATGGTATGTGGCCTTGCCAATTGGACGAGGTATTTTTAGTGCAAAATGTTTGTTTGGCACAAACATCAAATCAAGAATCACAAACTAAAATCACAATTAAGGATTGTTATCATCATCAGCCCCCCTTTAAAAGCTCTATTTCAAGTAGGTCCCACTGATAGATGGTTGTGCAGCATCATTTGCCCAGGAAGTGGGTCAGTGCTTTTAAACTGATTGCTCCATGGTAGTGAGGCAATGGAGGTGAGGGCATAGAAAGCATTTTATTGGGATGCATCACAGCTTGGTGTGGGAACAGCTCCATCCAAGACTGCAAGAAATTGCAGCAAATTGTGGACGCCACCCAGGCCATCACACAAACCAACCTTCCTTCTATTGACTACATTTACTGTGCACCTCACGCTGCCTTGGCAAGGCCAGCAGCATAATCAAGGACGAGTCACACCCTGGCCACTCTCTCTTCTCCCCTCTCTCATCAGACAAAAGGTATAGAAGTGTGAAAACGCACACTTCCAGATTCAGGGACAGTTTCTTCAAAGCAGTTGTCAGGCAACTGAACCATCCTACCACAACCAGAGAGCAGTCCTGAACTATTATCTACCTCTTTGATGACCCTCGGACTATCCTTGATCGGAGTTTTCTGGCTTTACCTTGCACTAAACATTATTCCCTTATCAAGTATCTGTACACTGTAAATGGATCGATTGGAACCATGTATTGTCTTTCTGCTGACTGGTTAGCATGCAACAAAAAGCTTTTCACTGTACCTCGGTACACATGACAATAAAGTCAACTGAACTGAACCGGGTTCAGAGTTCATGGGAGAGAGGGGAGGGAGGGACGATGATGGTTTACGGGTCTCCCACTGGAAAGCCTTTCCCCTCTCCTCTGGCCAGACCAAGAAGTAAGATTGACAGTGCCCCATGATTGCAAGTGACAACCACTGAGTCAACATTGGGTGGTCTCAACAACATGAAACTTGGGAAATTAAGTTTACAAAATAATTATATCTTGAGTGAAAACTTTAAATTACAAAATAATCTACTTCCTTCAGCATGATATGCTTCCCATTCTATTGTGAGCTATTTATGAAGGTCATCCAGATGAAACTGGAGCACCTGAAGGAAACCAATGTGGTGACAGGGAGATTGTGAAAACTGAACACAGTCAGCACCCGGGGTCTGGATCGAACCCGGTCTCTGGCGCAGTGAGGCAGCAGCTCTACCGCTGCGCACCCTCTGCCAAGTGCTTGATATTAATTCAATCTAGTGTAAATTAGGCCAGTTTTGTTTCCAGACATCATTGGGCAAGAGATCACTCAGACTTCACCTCGTCTTCCTGCCCTTGGCTGTTTTAGACTTTAGATTTTAGAGATACAGTGGGGAAAGAAACCGTTCGGCCCACCGAGTCCTCGCTGACCCGCGATCACCCCATACACTCACCTACCCACACTAGGGACATTTTTTATAACTTACCTGCATGTCTTTGGAGTGTGGGAGGAAACAGGAGCACCCGGAGAAAACCCACACAGTCACACAGGGAGAAGGTGCAAATTTCGAACAGGCAGCACCTGTGGTCAGGTGAATCCGGGTCTCTGGCATTGTAAGACAGCAACTCTACTAATGTACCACTATGGTCATGCTATTTCTTCCAGCTTGTTTCAGGGTGGTATCTCCCAGCACCTCAAGGAAGCACAGGGCAACATCAGGCAGTGCAGGGCTTTTCCCAAGGGAGTGCCTGCCTATACTCCCAGAACAGGTTTCTCGGCTGCTGATACATAGCAGTCAAAAGCAGTCGCTGAGATTGAACATTTGCGAATTTCTTTAACATGCACAAACATTGAAAATCATGATTAAAAAACAAAAATAATATTGGAAGGAATTAGAAGTATTAATTAGAAAAACACAAAAACACAGGCACCATGCTTAAAAAACAATTAAGTACCGTTAAATGGAATTAATTCAAATAGAAAGTCTACTTAGCATTCTGGCAACAGCTGTTTCTGCCCATTGGTTTCATGGGGCCACTGTACGTACACCAGGTTTCAACTGGCACAGGTTCAGTGAGCAGATTTCCCAGCCTGAGAGCTGTCAAGTGTGTGGGAGTTTGCAAATGTTCCTCTGGGGAGGAGTTGGGCTTCGGGAATTCAGCTAAGTCCCGGCAGATGCACCAAGATCTAGATGCAGCACAGTGGTAAAAAAAATGCAATTGTCCCTGGAATGTAGGATATAACTTGTGTACGGGATGATTGTTGGTCGGCACGGATTTGGTTGTTGGGCCGAGGGCCTGTTTCCCCGCTGTATCTCTGAACTAAACTTAAAAACTACCCCATTATTTTGGGATATAGTTTATGAGTAATTTGTGAAATGCTTTGTGATAACTGTAGCCTACTGATGAGGAGAGGTGCACCTTGACCTTTTCTTCCCCTAGCGATTAATAATGTGGAATCCTCCATCCATCCTATAACATCTCAATGGCCATTGTAGATATGAATTAGCCAACAACAAACCTTTTCACTGTATTCATAAGACTGAGGATGGCAAAGAGGACAGTGGACTTTTTCACATCCTTGAATTCCTGACTTTGATGTCGACCTTTGATGTAAATTAAATTAACCAGTTCAGGTGATTTACACAGTTCCACCCTGGTCACAAACCCTGTTCGAGTGAGATAACTTTCAGTGACAGGGACCCAAATCATATTTGCCATTTTCCCTGAATCTTTGCCAGATAGGATAGTCAGAATAGTTTTTCCAAAGTGGAAAACTTCAAAGTCTAGAGGCATGGCTTTAAGCTCAGAGGGAGAGAGTTTAAAGGAAATGTGTCAGGCAAGTTTTGAACACACAGAATGGTGGGGGTGTGGAACATGCTGCCAGAGGTGATGGCAGAAGCAAAGAGGTTTGGGGCATTTAAGAGGCTTTGGATAGGGACATGGATAAGAAGGGAATAGAGAGATATGGAACACATTCAGACAGAGGAGATTAACTTGGCGCAAGGGTCTGCACAGGTATTGGGTCCGAAGGACCAGTTACTGAGCTAGACTGTTCTATGATCTTCACAATAGGCAACTAGTAAAGGAAAAAGCTTCCACTAACAAAACACAGTGTGAATTTATCTTCTTTTGGTTCTGGTCTGTGAATAAGAAGTTATGAAAGAAAGAGGTTCTGCTCTGCGAGGACAAGGGCATGAAAGTACGATCGTCATTAAGAAACAGGAAGGGAATGCATAGGAAAGTGTTTTTCAGTTTTTGCACCAGGTGCTGATAGGATATGAAGCACCAAGCCATGAACCAAGAGATAAGCTTTGATAGCTTCACATAGCAAAGCCTGAATGTCCTTCATTGCATAGGAAGGTACTGCAGATGCTATTTTACACTGAATATAGGCACAAAATGCTGGAGTAAATGTTAGAAGGCACTGGGCCTTTACTCGCTGGAGTTTAGAAGGATGAGGGGAGGACCTCATTAAAACTTACTGAACAGTGAAAAGCCTGGATATAGTGGATGTGGAGAGGATGTTTCCACTGGTAGGACCAGAGACCATAGCCTCAGAATAAAAAGACATTCCTTTGGAAAAGAGACGAGGAAGAATTTATTTAGTCAGAGGGTGGTGAATCTGTGGAAGGCCAAGTCAATGGATATTTTTAAGGAGGAGATTGACAGCTTCCTGATGAGTATGGGTGTCAGGGGCTATAGGGAGAAGGCAGGACAATGGGGTTGAGAGGGAAAGATAGATCAGCCATGATTGAACGGCCGAGTAGAGTTGATGGGCCGAATGGCATAATTATGCAGGTCAGGCAGCATCTCTGGAGAAAAGGACTAGATGACATATCGGGTCAAGACCGTTCTTCATACTGAGAGTCAGGGGAGAGGGAAACTAGAGGTTTGAAAAGGTTCAGAACAAATCAGCGCCAGCACCGATGACGCGGGAAATAATTCATTGTTGGCTGTGGAAGAGGTGATAAGAAAGGGATATATGGATGCGAACAGTGAAACTAGCAGCACAACTAGGGCGTGAGATGGATGGAGAGAGTGGGAATGCAAGGGTCATCGAGTGCTATCCAGGCCGATCATAACATACATGAGTATTAAAGGTGGTGCAAAAGAGAAAAATGCAGATAGAAAAAAAGGGCGAGAGCTGCAACAAAGCAGATTGGAACATTAGGAATACATCCTTAGCATATAAGAGGTCTATTCAAGAGCCCGATAACAGCGGGATAGAATCTGTTCTTGTATCTGATTGTAGATGCTTTCAAGCCTTTGTATCTTCTGTCTGATGGGAGCAGGGAAAAGAGATACTGACTGAGTGTGAGCGATCCCTTGATAATTTACACTTTCTCAAGGCAATTGAGGTGCAGATGAAGTTGATGAGGGGGCTGGGGAGGGAGGGAGGGGGGTAGGCTGGTTCGTATGATGGACCGGGCTGCATCCACAACTCTCTGCAGTTTCTATAGGGCCTGGATTAATCATACAACCCTTTTGTGCCGGCCCTGTCATTCATCAAGGTCATGACTGATCTTCAGCCGCAGATAAATTTACTGCCCTAACGCCTTATCCCTCGATTCCCTTAGAGATCAGAAATCTATTGATCTTTGTTCTGAATTAACTCAACCCCTGAGTTTCAATGGCCCTGAAATTGAGAAGTTCAAGATTCCCTCCTCTTTGAACAGAGACATTTCTCTGCAGTTCAAGGCCTACTCTTTTTGTGGAGACTGCAAGCCTTAATTATGAACAGGGGACATATCTTCCCTGCATCCAAGCCGATCAAACACTATTAATACATTGCAAGTTTCAATAAGAGCGTACTGTGGGCCACATCAGTGAGGGGAGGGAAGCTGAGAGGTGTAGTCAATGAGTGGTGTGGGCTGAATGACCTGCAGCTCAACACCAACAAGACTAAGGAGATAATGGTGGACTTTAGGAGGAGAGGAACACCCCTGTCCCGTCTCCATCAATGTGCAGTTACCAGTGAGTACAATTACCTTGGAGTGTACCTGTACAGTAAACTGGACTGGTCCAGGAAAGCTGTGGACCTGCACAAGAAGGGGCAGAGCCAGCTATACTTTTTGAGAAGGCTCCGCTCATTCAACATCTGCAGTAAGATTGGTCATAGTCAGTGCCGTCTTCCTCGCTGCCGTGTGCTGGGGCAACAGGGCGAAGGCCGTGGACAGCAATAGGATTAACAAGCTAATTGAGAAGGCTGGCTCCATCCTGGGGACAGAGTTGGATTCATGGGAGGTAGTCTTGGAGGGGAGGATGCTCCTTAAACTACGGAGCATTCTGGACAATACAGCCCACCCCCTCCATGACTCTGATCAACCTGAGGAGTACCTTCAGCAACAGACTGGTTCCACCAAGATGCAGGACAGAACGCCACAGGAGATCCTTCTTCCCTGTGGCTATCAAACTTTACAACTCCCCCCCCCCTTCTGTCGTGGGGTCGACTTGAGACTGACTGAGACCTCCCTCACCCATCTCCAATCTTTGCACATACACAATTTTTTTCACTCATCACATTCATTTCATGTTTCATGTATTTTGTGTTTTTATGACTGTTGGCAGATCAATTTCCCTCCTGGGATAAATAAAGTTCTATCGTATCGTATTTTATCATTTAGAACCAAGGGTCATGGTCACAACATAAGGAATTAGCCATTTAGGATTGAGATGAGAAACAATATCTTCACACAATGGTGAATCTTTGGAATTCTGCACTGAAGTGGGTTACGTCGACTCGGTCACTATCTTCAGGGCAAATATTGATACATTTCTGGATATTATGGGACTAAAGGGACAGGAACCAAGTACTAGGAAGTGGCACCAAGGTCAAAATAAGCCATAATTTTACTGAATGGCTTATTCATGTTTCTATTTCATGAGTTCCTATCTTCCCAATCCCTGGATCACTAGTCCAGGCCGCTGAATAACAATCCATTAATTGAATCTCACAGGTACCAAAACTTCTGAAATGCATTCAGAGGACAGATATTGAATGCTGGGGTTGTAAACAATATAGAGAGAATTAAAAGAAATGTCCTCTTTATTTTAGTTTATTTGTTCAGGAGGCCTGAAGGTGTCTCTCTTAGAACAACTCTCTGACTTTTCGCTTGTTCCAAAGTTTTAACCTGAAACGCCCTACCCAGAATTGATCTCCTATTTCCTGGTGCATTAACAGATGATCACAATTCACCTCCCACAAGTTTGAGCCTGCACTCTTTGTCCTCCCAACAACGAGTAAATTGAAAATATGTTGTGGAATGCCAATTCCCCTGTGGTTTATTGCTACATAATCTGTGACGTTATTCCCAGTCCATCTGGCAGCTCAATGACCAAATCTTTACATCAGCTCAAGATGCAGTTTAAATTTAGAACTGAACAGCATGATGGCCTTTAACGGATGCTTCACTAATATGGGAATATAGTGCCTACACTGGGATGCTGTTTCACAACAATTAAACATGTAAGTACAACATCTATTAACAATTTAGGGTGGCACGATGGCGCAGCTGGTAGAGTTGTTGCCTCACAACGCCTCGATCCTGACCTGAGGTGCCTCACACTCCTGTGTGGAGTTTGCAACCAGGTGGGTTTCCCCCGGGTGCTCTGGTTTCCTCCCACATCCCGAAGAAGTGCGGGTTTGGAGGTTAATTGGTCTCTCTAAATTGCCGCTAATGTGTAGGGAGTGGATGAGAAAGTGGGATAACATATAATTAGTGTAGTTGGTGTGGACCCATAAACTAAACTAAACTAAACCATGGGTCTCCAAGAGTCAACTCTATCACCCTCATAGGCCATTACCAAATAATGTAACCCCCCATTGTTTCTTCCAGTTTGTGGTACGCTTTAGTATATTCACATTCAGGCTATTTTTAACCTGACATTGGATATTATCAGTCTCCTTTTATCACCAACTTTTGGGCTACTTTGCACACAGAGGGTGGTGAGTATTGAATGAATTGTCAGGGGAATTAGTTGAGAGAAAGGCATAATAAGAACATTTAATAGACAATTGGACATGCACATGGAAAAGAAAGGTTTAGGAGGATATGGGCCAAATGCGGGCAGGTGGGACTAGTATAGATGGGGCATCTTGGTCAGCATGGACGAGTTGGGCTGAAGGTCCTGATTCCGTGTTGTATGGCTCTGACGATGACACTTATCTAAAATAGAAACAGAAAGTGCTGAAAATATTCAGCATCTGTGGGAAGAGAAACAGAGTTAAAGTTTAAGGTCAAAGACGGTTTGTCTGAAAAGCAAAATAGAGGCATATGTTCATAGTTTATTTTTTAATATTGACTTTAATGATTCCATTCATTGGCCACTTGATCAAATTTGGCTGAAATCTCCAATCATTACTTTAAAAAGTGAGATCTGAACATCTACATGTCCTACGTTTAAGAAAGAACTGCAGATGCTGGAAAAATCGATCGTAGATAAAAATGCTGTAGAAACTCAGCGGGTGAGGCATCTATGGAGCGAAGGAATGGGTGACGTTTCGGGTCGAGACCCTTCTTAAGACTGATGTGGGGGTGGGGTGGTGGGGCGTGAAGAAGAACGGAAGAGGTGGAGACAGTAGGCTGTGCGGGAGCTGCAAAGGGAAGGGGAAGGAGGGAGAATGCAAGGACTACCTGAAATTGGAAAAGTCAATGTTCATATCGCTGGGGTGTAAACTGCCCAAGCGAAATATGAGGTGCTGCTCCTCCAATTTGTGATGGGACTCACTCTGGCCATGGAGGAGGTCCAGGGCAGAAAGGTCGGATTCGGAATGGGAAAGGGAGTTGAAGTGCTGGGCCACCGGGAGATCAGGTGAGCCTCTGCCTCACCCGGAAAGACTGCTTCGGTCCTTGGATGGAGTCGAGGGGGGAGGTAAAGCGACAAGTGTAGCATTTCCTGCGGTTGCAAGGGAAAGTACCAGGGGAGGGGGTGGTTTGGGTGGGAAGGGACGAATTGACTCTGCGGAAAGCCGAAACGGGAGGAGATGGGAAGATGTGGCCAGTGGTGGGATCCCGTTGGAGGTGGCGAAAATGTCGGAGGATTATCTGTTATATGTGATGGCTGGTAGAGTGGAAGGTGAGAACAAGGGGGTCTCTGTCCTTGTTACTAGTGGGGGGATGGGGAGTGAGAGAAGAGCTACGGGATATAGAGGAGACCCTGGTGAGATCCTCAGCTATAATAGAAGAGGGGAACCTCCGATCCCTAAAGAATGAGGACATCTCCGATGCCCTGTTTTGGAACATCTCATCCTGGGGGTAGATGCGGCGTAGACGGAGGAATTGGAAGTAGGGGATAGAGTCCTTACAGGAAGCAGGGTGGGAAGAAATGTAGTCCAGATAGACATGGGTTTCTTCTTCTCGCCCCCCCCACCCCCACCCCTACATCAGTCTAAAGAAGGGTCTCGACCCAAAACATCACTCTTTCCTTCGCTCCATAGATGCTGCCTCACCCGCTGAGTTTCTCCAGCATTTTTATCTACCGTCCACATGGCTTAAGGATCTTTGAAACATGAATTGCTTTAAGGAGCATGAATAATACAAAGGATAATCAATGCCCTAATTTGGATCCTCTGTCGTTGCTGTACTTTAGACTTTACTTTAGACTTCAAAGATACAGTGTGGAAACAGGCTCTTCAGATCACGCTAACCATCGATCACCCCATACATTAATAGTATCCTACCCACTAGGGATAATTTACAGAAGCCAATTAACCTACAAACCTGTACATCTTTGGGATGTGGGAGGAAACCGGAGCGCCGGAGAAAACCCACTCGGCCACAGGGAAAACATGCTAACTCCGTACAGACAACACATACTCAGGATCGAATCTAGGTCTCTGGTGCTGTAAGCCAGCAACTTTGCCATTGTGCCTGTGTGACGCCCTCAAGCCAAACTTTAAGCCAATAAACCCTAGTCTTAATGTGCAAACCTAGCAGTGTGTGTAACCAGGCCATTAAATAATGAGCCACATAGTCACCAAGAGTGGAGTGAGGAGAACTGGGAATATGCAAAAAAAATCTGAACTTGGGTTGTCAGGAGTTACAGGATGCTGGAATCCTGAGCAGAAAACAAACTACTGAAAGACCACTGAAAAACGAACTACTGAAACATCTTGACCAAGAAAGTGGTCAAAGTTTCCGATCAAGACCTTGCATCAGAAAAGCTGTAAAATTGAAGAAAGTTGCAAAGATAATATTGAGGATTTCAATATGATGACAATTATAAATTCTGCCATTCAATCATTAGTAATCATGATTCCCAACGGACTATTCAAAACTATTGTTAATGTACGGCTCATACATGGATAGGATAGGTTTAGAGGGATATGGGCCAAACACATGCAGGTGGGACGAGTGTAGATGGGACCCCTTGGTCAGCAAGATAATGCCTGACCCGCTGAGTTCATTTGCAGGATTTGGATTCCACTAAAAAGATCAGCATCTATTGTCTATCCTTTGGGAAGGTGGTGGTGAATTTGCTTCTTGAATGGTTGGACTTTATAGTGAGGATACTCCCACAATGTTGTTAGACAACGTGGTCTAGGATTTTGACTCAGTTGATGGTCTCATGAAACCTAAGTCAAGCTTGTTGAAGAGCTTCTTGGAGGGTGGAAAGATGTAGCAATTTAAGTGAAATTCTGGAGCTGAGGAATTTGACAGCTGACCAAGTTTCAAGTGGTTCAGAGAAATTACAGGAATATGAATGGGGAGGTTGTGAAAGATACAGAAATAGAGATGAGAATATTAAAATCCTGTGACGCTTTAGTGAAGGATTGGCAAGATTCAGGGGAAATAATGTGAACAGATGTTAATGATTATTGATGCATTTTCTCCAGAGATTCTGCCCAAACGCCTCGTGACAACGTCATGGGAAGACACTTATTAGGGACTTTTTCTTTGGCCATTAATCATCTGCCATACTTTTTCTCTGGCAGCCACGAGAAAAAGAAGAGTAGGAGAGATATTAACAAATCATTCACCAATGAAACCTTCCCTCGCCGCTAAGCTGCTGTGGGAATTAACAAGTGAAGGGCATATCTTCTAAAGTGTTAACTCACAGCTCTGTAGCAGAATGATGCACAGATCCTAAGTCCCCACTCCATTCTCATTGGATCAAAGGAACTAAAATTACAGGTAGGGCAGTGCGAAGCCCTATACTAGTCTAGTAAAGATAAAGAAAGCCAATAATATAAAGGAAGACTATTACATGTTTGTCATAGGGTCTTACCCATATGTCTTACCCATATTACTTTGTCATAGGGTCTTACAGCATGGAAACAGGTCTTTCAGATCAACTTGCCCACATGGACCAACATGTCCCGTCTGCACTAGTCTGGTCCCTCATGCCTGCATTTGCTCCATATCCCTCCAAACCTATCCAATCCATATACCTATCTAAATGTTTCTTAAACATTGTGATAGTACCTGCCTCAACTACCTCCTCCAGCAACTCATTCCATACACCCACTACGCTTTGTGTAAAAACGTTACCCCTCAAGTTCCTAATAAATCTTTCCTCCCTCACCTTAAACCTATGTCCTCTGGCTCTTGATGCCCTTACCCAATCTATTCCTCTTGTGATTTTGTACATTGTGCTGCATTTCAAAACATGAGGACTTCCCCTGCAGCTTGTTTATAACACTCGGGCCCTTACTCCCTTGTTAGCATTAAACAAAAATAAAAAGGTGTATGGTCAGACCTCCATGAAACCTTGTAGTCATAGGAAGTGCGTGCAAACTCCAAAAAAAAAAAAAAATTGCATCTAAGCTTCACGTGTTTAAAGATTGGATGCAAAACTTTCACATAATATCAGACTGGGAATTAGTCACAGGAAGGAGTGGGAGAGAAGGATGGAGGAGAGGAGAAGCACTCCCTACTTTGACAGCTGCAGACCGTGGGCCTGCATCAATCATAATGATAAGATGCTAAATATATGTGCAAGGACTGAAGAGGCAAGGAACGAGATGGCACTCATGCAATGGTGCACCAAAATATATGCTTTGAACTATTGATGATGCAGCCTTTCCCAATAGATTAATGCCCACTGCCTCAGCCAATTCGACTGCTGATTCTATTAATCCTTCCATTAATGAAATGAGTTAAACAAACATCACCGATGGTACCGTGTGTTTTCAATAAAGCTAAAATCGATGTTGTTATTTGCTGAACTGGCCTATAAGTTACCTCTGAGAGCTGGTAACTCCTTTTCTCAAATGACTCCCAGACCATACCTTTAAAAATATTCCTTTTGGAAAGAATCGTCGGAAGTTGAGGGGAAACCCGATAGAAATATATAAAATTATGAGAGGCATAGTTAGTGTAGACAGACAGAACCTTTTTCCCAGGGTGACAATATTAGGGACATGAGGACATAACTTTAAGGTGGGAGGGGCAACGTTTAAAGGAGTTGTGGGGGGGGGGGGCAAGTTTTGTACACAGAGGATGGTGAGTGCCTGGAATGCACAGTTGGGGGTAGGGACTGTGGCAAATACAATAGTGATGTTTAAGAGGCTTTTGTATAAACATATGGATGTGCAGGGGATGGAGGAATATGGATTATGAGCAGGCAGATGTGATCGGTCTCCCAGTTGCTGACCATTGCGTGAGACCATGTGCAAACTAGAGGAACAGCACCTCACATTAGATTTGAACAGCTTACAGCCTAATGGTACAACATTAAATTCACCAATTTTAGGTAACCAACCTCCAACCCTACGCCCTTGACCCCATTGTTCCTCCCCCCCCCCCCATCCTCAAAGGGCCAAATGGCCTCCTCCTGCACCTATTTTCTATGTTTCCCTGTGCCCCACCTAGATATTCACCCCTATCTCCTCACCAGCCAATTCCACCTGGATTGCTTCCTCTGGCTTCACAATTTGCACTGCTTCTATTCTTATCTCACACCTTTGGTCTTTTCAGCTTGGGTCTTTGTCCAACCATCTGCCCATTAAAATAACTTCCCACTTTTATCTCCCTATTCACTCATCAAGCTTTGTTCTGCCTCTCCTTTCTTCTAGCTCTCTCCCACCACCACCCCCCCTTCCCCACCACACTCAGTCTTGTCCTCTCCTGAAATGCCACCTATCCATAATCTCCATCGATGCTGCCTGACCCGTTGAGTTACTCCAGTCTTGTGTGTCATTTTTTAATGTAAACCAGCATGTTGAGTATAGGAGCAAATAGGTCCTTCTGCAGTTGTACAGGGCCCTAGTGAGACCACACCTGTAGTATTGTGTGCAGTTTTGGTCTCCTAATTTGAAGAAGGACATTCTTGCTATTGAGGTAGTACAGCGTAGGTTCACAAGGTTAATTCCCGGGATGGCGGGACTGTCATATGCTGAGAGAATGGAGCGGCTGGACTTGTATACTCTGGAATTTAGAAGGATAAGAGGGGATCTTATTGAAACATATAAGATTATTAAGGGTTTGGACACGCTAGAGGCAGGAAACATGTTACCGATGTTGGGGGAGTCCACAACTAGGGACCACAGTTTAAGAATAAGGGGTAAGGCATTTAGAACGGAGATGAGGAAACACTTTTTCACATAGAGAGTTGTGAGTCTGTGGAATTCTCTGCCTCGGAGGGCGGTGGTGGCCGGTTCTCTGGATACATTCAAGAGAGAGCTTGATAGGGCTTTTAAAGATAGCAGAGTCAGCGGATATGGGGAGAAGGCAGGAACGGGGTACTGATTGGGGATGATCAGCCATGATCACATTGGATGGCAGTGCTGACTCGAAGGGCCGAATGGCCTACTCCTGCACCTATTGTCTATTGTCTATCTGTAGTTCCTTGTTTCTCTACTGTTCTATGGTCTTTGTTCTGAATGGAAATTTTGAGATCAGCAGTTCCTGTGAATAATCTGGCAATCTTTCATAAACTGCAGGCAATCAATCTTAAAATTGTAATAGCAAATGATCCACACGCAAGGAAAATACGTGAACTCATTCTGATGCAAGGATTTGAGGAAGTTGATCAAGCTGTGGGTGGAACAAATCTGGGTCAATGGTATTGACCGTAGATATTTATCTATATATATATAATTAATATTTCGGGGGACATTTACCTGAAAGGTCTATTATTTAAAAGGGATATTCAGATTTGTTTATTGTTATGTACATCAGTGTACAATTAAATTCCTTGTTCACATGAAGTTCATAGAGTAAGCAACATTTTCTGTTGCAACGCACCATGAAGATGGACTGGATGGAAGGAAGAGACGAGCTTATGATTGAATTGTCTCTGTTCAACACACCATGCAGGTTCAAGCGGCCAAGAGCAGAGCAGTGTCATGCTGGGCTGAGATACATCCCATCAGGAGAGCTACTATAGAGCATCTGTAGAAGTTCAAGAAGATTCTGGCAGTCACGCCAAATCTTCATAAGTTCATAAGTTATAGGAGCAGAATTAGGCCATTCGGCCCATCAAGTCTGCTCTGCCATTTAATCATGGCTGATCTATCTTTCCCTCTCAACCCCATTCTCCTGCCTTCTCCCATCTCAACCCTGAGATCCTTACTAATCAAGAATCTGTCAATCTCTGCCTTAAAAATTTACATTGACGGACTCCACAGCCATCTGTGCCAATGAATTCCACAGATTCACCACCCTCTGACGAAAGAAATCCTTCCTCATCTCCTTTCTAAAAGTACATCCTTTTATTCTGTGGCTATGGTTTCTGGTCCTAAACTCTCCCACTAGTGGAAACATCCTCTCCACATTAACTCTAACCAGGCATTTCACTATTCAGTAAGTTTCAATGAGGTATCCCCTCATCCTGCTAAACGCCAGTGAGCACAGGCCCAGTGCCTGTATCTTCTCAGATATCTAAGGATGTAAATGTGCTGAAGCACTTTCTTGACAACCATGTCAGTTTGAAAGATTAGGAAAGACTGTCCTCCTCCTCCCTTTCTTAGGCCAACAATCAACTCTTTCATCTTGGTAATGTTATGGTCTAGGTTGCTGTCTTTGACATAATGATACAAGGTTCCCAATCTCTTTCTTCCACCGTCTCATAAGGATCTTTAGACCATAAGACAATGAGACATAGAAGCAGAATTAGACCATTCAGCCCATTGAGTCTGCTCCACTATTCGATCATGGCTGATATAATTTTCCCTCTCAACCCCATTCTCCTGCCTACTATCTGTAACCTTAGATGCCCTTACTAAACAAGAACCAAACAATGTCCATTTTAAAATCATTGTTGCCGACCAACAACAGTGGTATCATTGATGGTCTATATGGTTGCATTAGCATTGCACTGTGCACACAGTCGTGAGAGTACAGGGAGTAGAGCAGGTGATTGAGTACACAACCCTGAGGAGCACGAATGTTTAGGATCTGAAGGGGAGAAAGGCTATGACCAGTCCTAATGACTGAGATCTACCGGTCAGGAAGGCCGGAGGCCAGTTGCAGATTGAGGCTCTAAGACCAAGATCTAGGAGTTTAGTTTAGTTTATAGACACAGGCCATTTGGCCCGCCAAGTCCGCGCTGACCATCGATCACCCGTTCACACTAGTTCTTTGTTATCCCACTTTCACATCCTCTCATTACACACTGGAGGCAATTTTACAGAGGCCAATTAACCTACAAACCCACACGTTTTTGGGATGTGGGAAGAAACTGGAGCACCCGTAGGAAACCCACGCGTTTGCAGGGAGAACATGCACACTCCACACACACAGCATCCGAGGTCAGGATCGAACTCGGGTCTGCAGCAGTATGAGGTAGCAGCTCTAAGAGCTGATCCACTGTGCTGCCCTGAGACAAGCTTATTTGATATTGTGGTGTTGAAGGCTGAGCTGTAGTCAATGAATAACAGTGTGACAGAAGTGCTCTTACTGTCAAAGTGATCTTGGGCTGTATGTAGTGCAAAAGAAATGGTGTCCTTTGTAAACCCATTCTTCCTGTACACAAATAGTAAGGGCCTGGTCTGAATGAAGGTAAATAATACACTGCAGGATCCTTCTTCCTGTAACTGATAGGATCTTTATTGTACCCTACCATCTCATGTTCAAAAATAACTAATTGTACCCAAGTGGTTATTCAAATAATGACATTAAAAAAAAAGTTCCCGAGTAGTTTGACCATTAGTCCTCAAGAATGAAAGATTGACTTTGCAGAAGGTAAATTACAATTGTTTTGGAATCAGAGCAGGCCCCAAAAAAGGGTTAATGGGGACAGATTTCATGGTCATAAATTTCCTGGAATTTTTATTATTGACCTATGAGCTACGCAAGGATATTTGGAAGAACAAAGGTTTCACCAGAACAGAAACAGAAAGTTATACTCTCGAGTGAGATCCAGAATGAATATGTATTATCTTAAAAATAGGAGCTAGGCTGTTAGGAACGTTTTATCTTTTTTACCTGTCCAGTCAGATCAGCAACATTGCCAATTTAACCCATTACGTTGGCCACTGTCTTTCTGTATCAGCTTACTTTCACCTGTGGCTTCACTGCTATCAGAGTGCAAACCCACAACAGTAAACAACATTCCTGTACCATAGCAACTGAACACAACAGCCTAGCTCTTTACCTGAATGTTGCACCGGGACTCTGAAAGACGTTTTAGTTTCTGAATGATCTCTTCAGTTGGTTGTCGAGGATAACTACACAGCAGGGGCTGTGGAGCGTTTTTGAAAGTCGGGGGGGGGGGGGGGGGGGCGAGCAATCACTGATCACCCGCCTCGTGTATGTGTGTGTGTATGTGTGTGTGTGTGTATGGGGGGGATGCCCCGTCCTCACCCAGTGTCCCGTGTACGTATTTGCAGCCAACAGGTGTCTATCCAGCCTTCACTGCCCCACATCTCACACGGGGTCGCCAAACATCTCACCTGGTCAACAAGGGGGTCTGGTGCCGGCACGGTGTCTGGAACTGTGGGCAGGTGACTGGCGTTGAGAGTGTGGCTGGCATTGTGGATCCCAGTCTGGGATAGAGGGGAGAGGCGGTCGGCAGCGCTCGGGGGAGGTTGAGGATCACTCCCGATCTGTAGGGCAGGTATCTGGGTGATAGGGTGTGATAGCGACTGGGGCTCCGGCTCTGGGACACGGGTGGGCAGGATGCTCTGTATCTGAAGGACAGCGGTCTGGGACAATGTCCGAGGTAGCAATAATGGCGAAACTGCGAGTGACTGTGAATGGGTCTTCCAATCCTCAACGTGAAGCAATCACGTACAATAAACATTTAAACACCAAACAGTGGCCTAGCCAGCCCGCGGGCAATCAAATGATCATTAATGATTGCATCGATATCTTGCTCGTTGCCAGTTTATTAGGTAGCTCCTCAAGCGGAAATATGTCGCACCTCCCAAACCATGAGTTATTCTTGGTATTCTTAAACCTTCTTGGATTGTCCGCGATGCAAAAGAAAAACAAACATTTGAGCGAATGAATTGCTGACAGGGGCGGAAATCGCTTTTAAAACATGGGAGGGTCACAATGACGTCTGACATCTAGGACAGGTATCCGCAACCTACGGTTCAGCCCATAACCCAAAATCATCTGCCCCGCAAATTGGGACAGGCGAGCCGACCTGGCGCTACAGCCGGTCCCGGGGCAGTTGAGCCGACATGGGAACTGCAGCTAGTCCCGGGCTGCTGGATTTAAGGAGCTGGCGGCCTCCAACTGAAATCAACCTTGAGGGCGCTGGTCGCAAAGCCTGTGGACTTACCATCATGGAGCTGGCTGACTTCGGCTGCGACTCGACTTCGGAGGCTTCGGTTTTGCTGCAACATGTTTCACAAAACATGGGGGGAATTGTCCCCCACCTCTCAAAACATTGGAGTGACTTGTCCCCCCGTCCCTCCAAGGATTTCCCCCCATGCGCTTTGTGTGAGCGGTGGCGGCTGCAGTCTGGAATGTCAATGGATGACCACTGTAAACTAGAACCTGCTGTCTGTGCAGCGATCAGACGGGTGCAGAGGTCAGCATCCAGCAGAACGTTTGTCTTATCAAACCCTCCCTATAATATCACCCAGATACACATCACTCTGGTAGACACAACATGCTGGAGTAACTCAGCGCGAAAGGCAGCATCTCTGTAGAGAAGCCAGCTGGTGACGTTTCAGGTCGAGACCCTACCTGTAAGGTGAGTTATTCCAGCATTTTGCGTCTACCGATTTAAACCAGCATTTGCAGTTCTTTCCTGCACATATCACTCTGGTCCGCTTTGGTCTTTCGACTACATGGGGCCAATCTGAGGGGTATTTTTTTCAGAGAAAGAGTGGTGGGTATATGGAACAAGCTGCCAGAGGAGGTATTTGAGGGAGGGACTATCCCAACATTTAAGAAACAGTTAGACCGTTACATGGGTAATACAGCTTTGGGGGGATATGGACCAAACGCGGGCAGGTGGGATTAGTGTTAGCTGGGACATGTTGGCCGGTGTGGGAAGGTTGGGCCTAAGGGCCTGTTTCCACACTGTATCATTCTATGACTCTATGACTCTATTAAGACCCAGAGCGTCTGCCAGTCTCACTGTGTGATGACAGCAAAACCAATAGCTTTTATGAACATTAGATCTGCAAAACCTAAGCCCATGGATAACCATCGAACAAGTGGTGAAGCCTAGTCGTGGAAATCCTTGAAACAAGGAAATGCAAATGCTGGTATAAAAAAAACCCAAAGTGCTAGAGTACCTCAATGGGTCAAGCAGCATCTCTGGAGAACAAGGATAGGTGATGTTTTGGATCAGGACCCTTCTCCTTGGAAGAAGGGTCCCTGCCAGAAACGTCACCTATCAGTGTTCCCAGAGATGCTGTCTAAACTGCTGAGTTACTCCAGCACTGTGTGTCTTTCTTTGGTGTAAAATCCTTTCCTCAAAATGGCAGCCAACATCATCAAAGACCCACACCATCCTGGCCGCACAGTCATCTCACCACTGCCATCGGGAATGAGGTACAGGAGCCTGAGAACTGTAACGTCCAGGTTCAGGAACAGCTTCTTTCCTACAGCCATCAGGCTATTAAACATTACAACCTCATAAGCTCTGAACTACAATAGACTATTATTATTATTATTATTATTATTATTATTGCACTTATTGTTTGTACTTTTTTTAATGAGTTTTTGTTATATTATTTATTATGATTACATAGTCTGTTGTGCTGCATCAGGTAAGAATGTCATTGTTCTATCTGGGACATATGACAATAAAACACTCTTGACTTGCTTGAACTGTTCTGTAAATATTCCTTCTCATCCAATCACACTTTATTAAGGTGGCACAGTGGCACAGCGTTGGTAGAGCTACTGCCTCACAACACCAGAGATCAAGGTTTGATCCTGACCTTGGGTGCTGTCGATGTGGAGGTTGCACATTCTTCCTGTGACCACGTGGATTTTCTCCGGGGGGGGTCCGGTTTCCTCCCACATCCCAAAGACGTGCGGGTTAATTGGTCTCTGTAAAATTGCCCCTTGTGTGCAGGGAGTGCAAGAGAAAGTGGGATAATATATAACTAGTGTGAACTGGTGATCGATGGTCGGTGTGGACTCAGTGTGGCAAAGGTCCTGTTTCCATGGCGTGTCTCTAAACGTAACTAAACTAAACTGAGCTGAATGTTGCTACTGGCTGTTAAGGACTTCCAATGCACCCATGAAGCTTCCAGTGCTCAAAGGGAAATAAACATGACAAAGACTCATCTAAATCTGCTAATCACTGTGTGAGGGTAGTCCCCTTTCCTAACGCAGCTATCAGCCGTCATTTCAAGGAAATCCTTGTTGTCTAACAACAAAGATGCTAGTGAGTTGGCTAAGCACCCTATCCTGTACACGCATTCTCATGGACACAGCCCAGAAATCCAAATATACACTGGTAATTAGCACTGAAAGCCATATTCCTTGAACAAAATATATTTATGTTGAGATATCATAAATAAACTTGTAAAAACAAACATTATTTTAATATCCATTTTAATTTAAAGTATTTATCTGAGGGAATAACAAGCCATGTACATTGAATTGGGTTTTAATTGTGAGAGAGTTTGTTGAACTGTAATTATGACTTGGGATTTCATTAATAGCTCACTAATACCTTTTGAAGCTAATTTAAATATGTGGAACAGATAAAATCAGATTAGTTATTGTCATATATTCCAGGATGCAATCAAATTCCTTGTTGGTATGAAGCTCATAGAGTACACAATGTACGTGATAATTATAGATACAATAATAAGTACAGAGACAAAAGCTAAACAGCAGAATGGCGGAAAGATTATAGCGTAAGCTGAAGTAGTGCAAAAAAACATCCTAAAGTGCAATAACAGAACAACTGCATGAGGTGGAGCTGAGAGTCAGACTATGTGGTAGTACCTCAGGGAAGGGAGTGTGAAAGATATGGCATAATATGAGGAGGTTAATGAGAATAGGGAGAATAAAATGTAGGTTTAGTGCAGTTGGGTGGTCGATAGTCAGCATGGACTTGTTGGGCCGAAGGAACTGTTTCTGTGATTTATGACTCGGAATCTGAACTAATCCCATTTTTTTTCCTCTTGTATCATCAACATACCCCCAATTCGTCTGCCACCTACCTACACTAAGGCTAATTAACAGTAACTGATTAACCACACGTCTTTGGGATGTGGTAGGAAAACAGAGCATGTAGGGAGAGTCACAGGGAGAAAGTAAAAACTCCATACTGGTCAGGATAAGATCTGGGTCGTTGGAACAATGAGGCATTTGTTGTGCCACTGTGAATGTAAGCCAAGCTTCCACCTGGTTGATCGCCACTTGAACACCTCTTCCCATTCCCATACTGACATTTCTGTCCTGGGCCTCTTCCATTGCCAGAGTGAGGCTGCACACAAAATGCAGAAACAGCATCTCATATTCCACTTGGGTAGCTTACAACCCAACAGCATGAACATTGAATTCACCTATTTTAGGTGACAACAACCCCCCACCTCTCTCCCTTCTGTCCCCACACCCCACCTTTCTTTACGTCCTCCCTCACTCCCCTGTGCCTCACCTGGACTCACATCTATACCTTTCCTCCGCCTTGCCTTCCACCATTCCTTCCCCTAGCTCCACAATTTACAACTCCTCAATCTTTTTGTCTCACACCTTCTGTCTTTTCATCTCTGGCCTTTGTCCAACCATCAGCTTATCAAAAGCCCACCTCCCCTGTATCAACCTATTATCTGCCAGGCTTTGTCCTACCCCTCCTTCTCCCCAGCTTTACCCCCAGCGCCCCCACCCCCACTCCCCCTCAATCAGTCTTTAAGTGGGTCCCAATTCAAAATGGCACATATCCATGTTCTCCAGGCATGCTGCCTGACCTGCTGAGTTACTCCAGCACTTCATGTCCTTTTTTAAAAAACAGCGTTTCCAGTTCTTTGTTTTGACAAGCTTCCACGTGTTATTTTCCTTGTAAATTGGGCTCTCTTTTTCTTGTCTTAAAAAAAACATCATCCTATGCAAAAGATTCAGATAATTGAATGATCCTGAATATATTCTCAGTGATATTTGCGTAATTTCTTGCCTGAGGTGCTGTATGTTACATTCTTGGGCAATATTCTTCTACAGACACAAGCAAATCTCAGCTTTCCCATTTTGTTTTTATTGTTCAGAAGATGGGGAGAATGTTGGATGCTCTTTAAGAACTCAGAAGCAGAGTTTTTGGATACAAATTCCTATTCATATTTAAAGTTGGGCTACATTATGCTTAAAGCAACAAAATAGCTCCGCATCGCTGACAGCCACACCTGGCTTCCATTGGAAGTGATCAGAAGCCTGGGATGAATCTATCCCAACCGTCTGTGACTCGGGGACATTGCAGGGAAATCCTGCATTTTGCCAGTTGAGGTCATTTGGATTCCAAGCAGTCAAACATAGACATAACTTGAGCAGTGGGATCAGTCACTGCTCCAAATTCAAAATACTACATCTACACTTCACACCGACCAGTCTCACTCCCTCTTATCCCATCTCCCATTAGGCACGAAGTACAGAAATTTGAAAGTTGACAACTCCAGAGTCAGTGTCAGTTTCTTCCCAGCTGTTATCCGGCAACTGAATGGTCCTCTCATCAGCTAGAGTGCTGTCCTGACCTACTTTCCACTTCATTGTAGACCTTCAAACTATCTGAAGAAGGGTCTCAACCCGAAACGTCGCCTATCTCCTTCGCTCCTTAGATGCTGCTGCACCCGCTGAGTTTCTCCAGCTTTTTGTGTAACCCTCGATTCTCCAGCATCTGCAGTTCCTTCTTTAACATTTTATCTTTAATTGGACTTTATTGGACTTTATCTTGCATTGAATAATTAACCCTTCATCTTGTATCTCTACTCGTCCTCAAGTATAGTATTTTCATAGCACCTAACAAAAAAAAGTTTTTCACTGTACCACTGTATGACAATAATAAACTTAACTAAACCTTTATAAGGCCAATTTAGAGGGTGTGGAATCACAGATCGCAGACCCTAAATTATAAGATTTGAGTGGAACTATTGTTTTATTTAATGCTTAACTAAATGCTGTGTATGAAGTACCAAATTTTGAAAGAATGGTAGAAAATAAGAGTAGCAAATGGTTAGTTTTCTTCAGTTCAGTTGAGCGATACAGCATGGAAACAGACACTTTGGCACATCGAGTCCACGCCGACCATTGATCACCCTCTCAAACTAGTTCTATATAATTCTGCTTTCTCATCCAGTCCCTACATACTAGCGGCAATTTACAGAGGCTAATTAACCTACAAACCCGTACCCATCTTTGGGATAGGGGAGGAAACTGGAGCATTCGGAGGAATCCCACATAGTCACAGCGAGAGCGTGCAGACTCCACACAATCAGCAGTCGAAGTCAGGATCAAACGCGGGTCTCTGGCGCAGTGAGGGAGTAGTTTTACCAGCCGTGCCACAGTGTATCCATGCAAGAGGTGAACCACGGTTGGTCATTTGGCTCCATTCAGTATAATAGATGATCTGATCTTGGCCTCAGCTCCACTTTCTTGCCTGGCATCGATGGCCCTTGAATCATCCATAGTCCAAAGCTGTCTCAACGTCTGTTCATGACATGGAATACATCTCAGGAACAATTCAACACCAATGATAACAACTGACGTTCACATAACACCACAGCATCCTAAACTGTTACCATTGTGAAACATAACTTGACCTGGTGCTGCATGCCTACAACATTAGGTTTGAAGGAGCATAAGGAAAAGAGATAGAGAGGTTCAGGGAGACAAATCAAAAGCTCAGAGCCCAACAGTTGAAGGCACCTTTGCCACTGCTGGAATGATTAAAATTGGAGGTAATCCAGAGTCCCAGTCATACAGTTAGTGGTATTGCTGCCCTATAGCCCCAGCTGCTCAAGTTCAACACTGACCCCCTGGTGCTGTCTGTGTGGAGTTTGCAAGATCGCCTTGTAACTGTGTGGATTTCTTCCCAAATTCTAAGGGTACACGTGGTACATGAAATTTTAACCTAGTTAAAGATGGACACACAATGCTGGTGTAACTCAGCGGGTCAGGCAGTATCTCTGGTGAAAATAGATAGGTAACATTTCAGGTTGGGACCCTTCTGCAGATGTTGCCTTGTTGTACTTGAAATTTGAACCTAGATAAAGATAGAAACACAATGCTGGTGTAGCTCTGGGTGTCAGGCAGCATCCCTGGGGAAAATGGAAAGGTGACATTTCAATCAGTTTGAAGAAGCATCCTGAACCAAAATGTCACCTGTCCGTTTTCTCCAGAGATGCTGCCTGACCTGTTGAGTTACTCCAGCATGATGTGTCTATCGTTGGTATAACCCAGCATCTGCAGTTCCTTTTTATTCCATTGAACCTAGCTAAGTTTGGCACCACAGTAGCATTGCTGGAAGAGCTCCTGTCTCACAACAGCAGAGTCCCAGGGGCCAGTGGAGTTCACCTGTCATCACATGGCTTGTATCAGGGCGCATTATATTCTTCCCACAACACAAAGATCTGTTGGTTGATAAGTTAATTGGTGAGCGGTATAGTTTTAGTTTTGGAGATATAAGCATGGAAACGGGCTCCATGGTCCACTGAGTCCATACTGATAATCGATCACCCATTCACACTAGTTCTAACTTATCCCACTTTCGTATCCACCTCCTACACACTGCAGGTAATTCACAAAGACCAATTAACCTACAAACCCGCATGTCTTTGGGAAGTGGGAGGAAACTGGAGTTCCCAGAGGAAACCCGCATGGTCACAGGGAGAACGTGCAAACTCCACACAGACAGCACCTGATGTCAGGATCAAACCCAGGTCTCCATTGCTGTAGGCCGTGGCTCTACCAACTGCATCACTGTACTGCCCTCTATAATCTGGAAGGAGTAACTGAAAATGTGGGAGAGTAAAATCTAATAGAGTAACATTAGTGTGCGTGATGTTTGATATGGATTAAGGGATTAAGAATCCTGCTTGGGTGCTGTATCTCTCCTTGTACCCATAACCGATGGGTTTGCAGATTGGTTGGCCACAGCAAACGGTCCTTCATGTGTAGGTGAGTGGTAGAATCTGACAAAAGTTGATGGGAACATGTGAAAAGTAGAAAATGGGATTAGTGTAGGATTGATGTAAATGAATGCTGCATGAATGACTCAATTTCTCTGTGACTCTTTGACTCAAGTGATCAGACCTGGACCATAAATCTTGGTGGTCCCGAGGTTGGAGGAGGTCACAGCAAAAGGAATTGGCGAGCTCTTAAAGTGGTGGGTTTGAAGTTACATTCCAATCTGGATTGAATGAGTTTGTTAATTTTATTACAAACAAATGGAAGACTGCTTAAATGAATAAACCTGCAGAACAAGCAAAAAACGATGCCTTAATTAGGGAATTAGGCATTCCCAGAAACTGCCTGGATTACAGGGTGTGAGCTATAGCGCAGCTGTAGAGTTGATGCCTTTCGGTGCCAGAGACCAGCGTTCCACCCTGACCTCAGGTGCTGTCTGTATGGAGGGTGCACATTCTTCCTATGACCTGCACGTCTTTGGGAATTTGGGAAGAAACTGGAACACTCAAAGAAATTGAGTGTTCCAGTTTCTTCCCAAATTCCCAAAGACGTGCAGGTTAGTAGGTTAATTTCCTTCTGCAAAAAAAAATGTCACTAATGTGTAGGATAGAACTAGTGTACGGGTGATCTCTGGTCAGCCCATCCTTGATGGGCCAAACAGCCTGTTTCCACACTGTATCTCTAAGCTAAACTAAATCAAACTAAAGAGAGTTTGGACAAACTTGGATTACTTTCTCTGGAATGTTGAAGGTTGAGGGGAAATCTTCTTCCTGGGATAGAAATAGTAATATATGGGGGCACAGCTTTAAAGTGGGGGAACAAACTCTAAAGGAGATATGTGTGTAAATTTTTTATACAGAGCGTAATGGATGCCTGGAAAATAGTGTCAGGAGTAGTGATGGAGGCAGATGCGAGAGTGGCTTTTAAGTGGCTTTTAGATAGTTACAAGGATGTACAAGGAATGGCGGGGTATGGATGGCGTACAGGCAGAGGAGTTTCATTTGGCATCATGTTTGGCACGGACATTGTGGGCCGAAGGGCCATTTCCTATGCTGTACTGTTCGATGTTTTATGTTCTAATCCTTTGATGTCTGTTTGGTAAAAAGCAATACCAAATAGTTCTTGGTTTTAGGCACCTTTCTGCCTTGATGCTATTGTTGATATTTAAAGTTTGAAATGTACTCATATCTGGTGAGATCTGATCTTAAGGGCACATTTTTCTCCTGAATAGGGGTTTATTGAAAACACTCTTTAAATAAAACAAGCTTGACTGATATCACAGATGGGAGATGCAATGTTGCTTCACAGCATCTCTTGTGCTTTTGTCCATAACATCAGAGGGGAGAATCATTGTGGGAGGTATTTTGTGACCTGACACTATGATAAGGCGAAGCATAAACTGTATCTCTGTATTGGAATCACCACTGGGTAACTTATGAAGTATAAACCTAGCAGATTTGCAAATTTAAAATCAATTGAATTGTGTGAGAAATCACAGTGGAATGCCTGTCCGGAAGGGCTGGCGTTTAGCATGAATAGAATACCTGTTCTATAACTGGACTAGAAAACAAGACTAATGGTACATGATCAAACCCCTCTGTGACACTTGTAGAATTTAAGTCCAGTTAATTAAATAAAGATGGAAGAAAAAGCTAGAATCAGTGCTGAAGACTATAAAATGTGGAATTCCCAGCCACAGAGGGCAGTGGAGGCCAAATCACGGGATGGATTTAAGAGAGAGTCAGATAGCGCTCTAGGGGCTAGTGGAATCAAGGGATATGGAGAGAAGACAGGCACGGGTTATTGTTTGGGGACGATCAGCCATGATCACAATGAATGGCGGTGCGGGCTCGAAGGGCCGAATGGCCTCCTCCTGCACCTATTTTCTATGTTTCTATGTAAAGCTATGAATTTGTCCTAAAAATCCATTTATTTCAATAAAAAATGACACAAAGCTCTGGAGGAACCCAGCGGATCAGGCATCATCTCTAGAGAACATGGGTAGGTGACATTTTGGATTGGGACCCTTCTTCAGTTTGAAGAAGGATCCTGACCCAAAACATAACCTATCCATGTTCCTCAGATATGCTACCTGATCCATTGGGTTAGTCCAGAACTTTTTGTCCTTTTGGGCAAACCAGCATTTGCAGTTCCCTGTAGCTACATTTATTTCAAAAATCTCCTTCAGGGAAAGACATTGGTTGCCTTTATCTGGTGTGGTTTGCATGTGACCCACCCCCAAAGCCCACTATAACACGTGTAGGAAGGAATTGTAGATGCTGGTTTATACCAAAGATAGACAGAGAATGTTGGAGTAACTCAGCGTGCCACGCAGCATCTCTGGAGAAAAGGAATAGGTGACATTTCAGATCTGAAGAAGGATTCCACCCCTGAAGTGTCACCTATTCCTTTTCTCCACAGATGCAGCATGACCCGTTGAGTTACTCCAATAGTTTGTGTTTACCCACTGTAACACAGTTGGCTTTTA
This sequence comes from Raja brachyura, assembly GCA_963514005.1. The sequence continues at coordinate 137,547,625 of OY740781.1, forward strand.
ACTGATCTCAGTACAACAGCCAGATCAGAAGAATGAATGATTATCGGAAACAGTTGAAAAATATAGCAACACGAAATAAAGGTACAATCTGATCTGGCGAACTTCCTTCCATGGTGTTCTGCTTGCTGCATAGTGGTGCAGCAGTGGAGTTGCTGCCTTACAACGCCAGAGATCCGACTTCAACCTGACTACGGGTGCTGTCTGTACGGTGTTTGTACGTTCTCCCCGTGGCCGTTTTATCCAGGTGCTCTAATTCCTCCCACACTCCAAAGACGAACAGGTTTGTAGGTTAATTGGCTTTGGTAAAAACTGTAAATTGTCCCTAGTGGGTAGGATAGTGTTAGTGTATTGTTGGTTGGCGCGGACTTAGTGGGCCGAAGAGAGTTAGATGTGGCCCTTGTGGCTAAGGGGATCAGAGAGTATGGAGAGAAGGCAGGTACGGGATACTGAGTTGGATGATCAGCCATGATCATTATGAATGGCGGTGCAGGCTCGAAGGGCCGAATGGCCTACTCCTGCACCTAATTCCTATGTTTCTATGTTTCTGCACTGAAACCTAAACTAAAAAAACTATAAAACCTTCCATATTGCCTTTCCCCCTCCTCCTCCTGCCCCCATTCTCTTCACAACCCCCCCCCCCTTTCCCTCCACACACTCACCCCCTCCCCCACCATGGTGGCACCGGTTCTTTTTCAATACCTTGAACAAAATGTTTTAGCTCCTGATTATTTTCTTTTCTGCAGAGTTTTGTTTTCTGAGTGACCCGAGCCTCCTTTGACAAGCAGCAGATGGAGTGGCAGGGAGTTGCTACACCTGGCGAAATGCTGCTGGTTTCATGGGGCGTGAGGACAATAGCAATACTCTTCCCCCCACCCCCCCCCCCCCACCTCCACACACAAGGAGTCGATCTTTATCAGGGTGGGGAAAGATAGCCTCGAGTTACATTCATGGTGTCGTGAATGTTAAAGCCACCCACACATGCTTGGAGAATGCCTCCAACTCATCAACATGAGTTTCGAAGAAAGGAAATAGTTACCTGTGAGGTGCTTGTCCCAACATGCTTGCTGCATCCTGTACAAAGGGCTAAATGTTATAATTCATGGTGGTACCATCTCTTCTCTTAAAGAGACAGTGCAATCAATGAATAAGCCCTCAATACTTTGTAATAATTGATTGACTGATTCAAATATACAGCATGGAAACAAGCCCTTTGACACACCAAGTCCATGCCAACCATTGATCATCCCGTTCATGCTAGGTCTCGGTAAGCCCACTTTCGCATCCACTTCTGACACACTAGGAGAAATTAACCGAGGCCAATTGCCTAAAATTAATTTTCAAGGCAGCCATGATGAAATTTTAATTCATATCTTTAGATCAATGGTGCAGGTATCTTCATGCTGGTCTAGTAATATGACTGCTATGCTACTGTACCCTTGTAAACCCATTAAGAACCAGAGAATACCTTGGGAGAGGCAGAAAATCTTTAAAGCTCCTTTTACCTAAGGCAAAGGTCATTATTTTAGTAATTATCACAGGATTCTTTATCTACTGAACAGCAACGTAACTCTTTTTGCTTTGCCTATTTTCTCCCGATGCCCATAGATTTGATCAAGAATCAATAATTTTTTCAGAGATAGTACCTTTCTCTTTAAGAGGAATGATGATTCCAAACAAGGGCAGCACAGTGGCGCAGCGGTAGAGTTGCTGCCTTACTGCACTTGCAGCGCCAGAGACCTGGGGTCGATCCTGACAGTGGGTGCTGACAATACGGAGTTTGTACGTTCTCCCTGTGACCCCGTGGGTCTTCTCCGAGATCTTCGGTTTACTCCCACACTCCAAAGACTTACTGGTATGTAGGTTAATTGGCATGGTGTATGTGTGAAAATTGTCCCAAGCATTAATGTGCAGGGATTGCTGGTCAGTGCCGACTCGGTGGGCTAAAAGGTCTGTTTCCGCACTGTATCTCTAAACTAAACTAAACTTCAGTCTGAAGAAGGGTTTAGACCCGAAACATTGCCTATTTCCTTCGCTCCATAGATGCTGCCTCACCCGTTGAGTTTCTCCAGCATTTTTGTCTACCTTAAACAAAATTACGTGTAGGAAGGAACTGCAGATGTTGGTTTATTCCAAAGATAGACATAAAGTGCTGGAGTATCTCAGCAGAACATCTCTGGAGAAAAAGGATGGACATTTGGGCAGGCACACGAATAGAATAGGTTTAGAAGGATATGGGCTAAACGCAGGCAGGTGGGACTCACGTAGATGGGCATGTTGGTCAGTGTGGGCAAATTTGGCCGAAAAGACTGTTTGCACACTGTATGAGTCTAATACATACAATGAGCAGAGTACAGCTTGTAATAATGGTCTACAGGCAACTGTTATTCCAAATTGCCTTTTGATTTTTTTCTCTCTCTTTCTGTATTTGTTAACCCAATTCTGTTCCCCTTCCAAGGGAGCAGAAAGAACAACAACCCCAATCTCACGCTCTCCAACCTCATAATATCATTAAAATTCCTTTCATGAGGATGGGATCTATTTTTATGGTCATCACATTACAATTTCCAACCACTCAATTCCTTCTATCCTTCATTGACATGGCAAAGACTACCTTAAGAGCCCAGTTGTAGAACAATATATTGGATAAATGGAAAATGTTATTTTTTGTTTTCTGACAAGATGCCTACAACGCAGAAGAATTACTTTTAGTGTGGCTGATGTTATCTGGGTGGAAAAATGCTTCAGCCTCAGTATCTCAAGGTTTGAAAGCCCATATCACTTCTCTCAACGCAGACAGATAGATATCAGCGAAGGGTCAATAAAGATATTTCATCAAAACATTGGAAGCCTGCTTAGAAACCGGTCAATACAGCACATGAAACAGGAGCTACCCAACAAGTGAAACCGCACTTCATAAAACATAGCAGTCCCAATCACTATTCTCATTGAGAAGTCACGTTTATAGGCTTGCGTGTTTATGATAAACAGTTTTACAGGCAGTTTTACACACATATCATATTTCCCGATTATTTAATTTAGTGCTAATTATTAAATGATCATGAATTTCTGAATATAGTGATTATTAGTATACCACTTTTGGTTAGAATTCTCAAACGAGCCATCAAATTAGGTACAGGAAGAAGTTCTTCAAGCCAGCCCCACCATTTAACAAGATGACGCCTAATCATGGCTGACCTGATTATAACCTCAGCTTGTATGTTGAGCCTCCATATGCCTCTATCATAAATACACTCAAAATATACTGCTTCTGCTGCCCTTTATGGAAAATTGTTCCAAAAACTTACAACCCTCTGAAAGAAAACATTGTCATCCCCATCCCCTCATTTTGAAACAGTTATTCCTAGTCTAAATTCTTCCACAACAGGAAACATTCCCTCCACATCCACCTAGTTCAGTTCCCTCAGGATCATATGTTCCAATTAAGTCCACCTCATTCTAACCATCAATGGATACAAGCCAAGACTGTCCAATCTTTCCTCATCAGACAATCTATCCATCCTGGTAAGACATGAATTACTTCTTTGTTGTTCACTGCCTGCCATGTTCCACAACTGGGAAGGTAAAGTTATGTTCTTTTTAAAACATTATTGATGCGGTGATTAATTTTGCCACTTTATCTTTCTCTCCTTGCCCTCAAAAGACCAGAGAGGCAGTACAGCAAATGCTTACCAGATTGATGCCTAGGTAGAGGAATGGTCCATCTTTAGATGAATGAAGTGCAACCTCTTTGCTCAGAGGAATATAATTATTTTAAAGGCCTGACTCCTAGAGTATATCGAAGGCTGGGATGATAAATCTTTGGACAGTAAGGAAATTAAGGTTGTGGGAATTGGCCCAGAGAATGGAGTTGAGTCAAATGAAACAGATCAATTGTGATCATATTTAGTGGTGGAGCAGGACTGTGTGAACTTCTGCCCCTCTTTTAGTTGTGCCGCACACAGATTATTATAACTTTTTTCCGCTCTCACCTTAATATACAGACTGTCCTCAATAAACATTTCCATTGACTGCCTAAAATTTCCTGGTCTTCATTTCTTTCTCCACGGTAAAGCAGAGGGGAAGTGGATACACCATGGATCATTTACAGTCTCCAATGAATCCACTAAACAGAAGATTTTTGGATATGCGAGGAAACCCATGGCGCCACAGGAAAAATGTGAAAACTCCACACTCAGGAGGTCAGGATTAAACCTGGCTCTAGGAAAACTCCAAGATCAGGATTAAATTTAGGTGCTGGCGCTGTGTGTACTGAAATAATGTACCAAAGTTACAGTTAGATTTTACTATTGATGGACAATTCTGGGCCAATGTACAAGTTACAATGTACAGGGTACAATGTACAATGTACAGGGTTAGATATCACATTATGCAAAAAAAACCCAATATGGAAATAACAATATGAACGGCACAGTGGCACAACGGTGGAGCTGCCGCATCACAGCACTGGAGATCCTGACCTGGGTGCTGTCTGTGTGGAGTTTATCTGTTCTGGGTGTGACTGCGTGGGTTTTCTTCGGGTGCTCCGGTTTCCTCCCACATTACAAAGGTTTGCAGGTTAACCCTACTGTGCAGGATGCAAAGTAGGATAACATATAATCAATGTAGAGGTGATCACTGGTCCACAGAGCTGAAGCGCCTGTTTCTGCCCTGTATGTCTAAACCAAACTAAACTAAATATGTAATATGCCAATTTTATACTAGAGATAAGATTATAACTATAAGCAATAACTTGAAAAATGAGTGTTGTTTACATTGGAACAGAAAAGGCTAAATTGTAGGGGATATGAAGAGTTTTGGCAGAATGTGCAGGTTAAGATTACTTCCTGATTAATGTCAAATGACCGTTGTAAAAAACAACCTATAAAATGTTTTCCTCGATGAAATTCATATGCTGGTTTTCTCACGAAGTTAGGCTTAACCTTTTGCTCTGGCAGAGTGAAAGATGGCCAAGATGTTGTTGAGATATTCCAGGGCAGAAGTTTGGATTGCTTCCTTCAATGTTTAAATTGGTCCTGTCTGATTTTTGGGAACAGAATACATTTATTGATTTAAAGGAAGGTAAGAGTTCTGTTGCACGGTCTCCCAATGCATTGAATACACAACACAAATTTCTGATGGTTAAGATAAAATTGAACTCATCAATGTTGCCAGAGTGCATTACATCAAGTCGGGTCAAGTCATATGCGCAAGTATAGTGAGTTACAAATATAATGAAAAACTTGCAGCAGTATCACACGCACATAGACTCAGACAACACACAAAACACAAATTGTGCATTATCCTGATTCTGTACACAGTGGGTGACTCGATTGTAATCATAACTGAATAGCATGCCACATAATGCTTTTCACTGTACCTCGGTACAAGTGACAATAAATTAAACTAAACTTAACAAAATTAAACATTAGTCATACATAAATAATACATAAATTGTATGTACATTTTACAAGAGAGTGAGAATGTAGGCTGTGCAAAAACAAGACATTAGTGCAAATTCAATTCTAAACAAGTTCATGATAATGTTCTTCTGCTGAAGAATAGGGTTGTGCAGGTCCACCACTCGCTGTCGTCTCTTGCGTTAATGTGCGTTGGGTCACAGTAAAAAAAAACGTCACTGCGCTTTGGGATAAGATAAGTTAAGAGGGGAATTATCTGGACAACATGTTAAAAATGTATCCAAGCAAATTATAACAGATTACAGAATGCTAAGGAGTTGGAGAAATTGATTAGCTTCCCTTTTTATGTGACAGGCATCTTGCATGATCTCATCTTGCACTATTGAAAATGTTCAATCAGGATGCAAAGCACGATGAAAAAAATAGTTCAGGATGAGGATCAATAGACATAACAATCTGAAGGTATAAGATGCACGTTAGTAGCTGATATGGTAGGTTAAGGAATATTATAATTGTATAGGTACAAGTATCGTTTTCATGGGTTGATCACGTGTTCTCCAGATGTCACCCAGATAAATGTGGATTTCCCAGTAATCCATATGATTTACGAATGTAATGTTAATTTGATGTCCCATAAAGTGATTAATTGCATGATTTTCAAGTTGTTTCTCAACCATTGATCTTTTGGACTTTGTGTGTAGTTTGACCTGATGCTGCCCTACTCCACCCCACCACTCTGCCCTCTACCACAACACCTCTCCAGTATTAATGTGCTTTTGGAAGTAAAGGTACATGACTGGCAGATAAATCATTCCATTCAACTTTTTCTCCACTATTATAGAATCTACTGGTATTGCCCACCAAGGTGGCACAATAGCACAGCTGGGCGAACAGCAGCCCCACAGCACCAGAGACCCAGGTTCAATCCTGACCTGGGGTGCTGTCTGTGTGGGGTTAGCTCCTCCCACATCCCAAAGATGTGGGTTTGTAGGTTAATTGACCTCTGTAAATTTCCCCTAGTGTGTAGGTAGTTGAAGAGAAAGTGGGATAACATAGAACTAAACTAAATGGATGATCGATCACCGGCATGAACATGGTGGGCCGAAGGGCCTGTTTCCATGCTTTAACTTGAACATAAACTAAACTAAAATCTCCATCATTGGAGGAACAATGTGCCTGATGTCAACAGCACTCTCCAGCCAGACTCAGTCCTTTATTGCCAGTGGCTACCTGTTCATCAGTTGATTCTAGGCTGACACATTATCCAGAAGGCAAACTGATGTTGAAAGCAAATGACTGGTGCTATGAATCATTGAGTAGATAGTCATCCCCCTTCCCATGGATGCCCTCCAGTGGACAGGGGCTCTAGATGTTGGACAGGTGGGTTAGTGGATGTAAACACTGAGCCCTTGCGCCATGATTCATAGTTTGGGGGTTTCACTGTATGAATCGAGAATGATTTTGGCCAATGTCATCAGTTTATATCACTCAATATCTGCTTCCTACACATTTGTCAACATAATTCACCATCAAGAAAACATCTGCAAAGACGGTACAACTAAGGTTCAACAAGGGGTGACCATTATGTTAAGCTTTTGTGGACATTTTATGTTGGATGATCTAACTGAGGTTTTTAAAATGTTGAAAGGATTAATATTCATCAGAGTTAACTCAGTGAGGAGGCTCAGGAAATCCTCACTTATTACAGCTTACTTATTCACCTCTTGACTCAATGTAACATTAAAGGGGGAATTCTTCACAGAAACTAGTTTTGAAAGCAGAAATAGTTTGCATCGTGACTCACTGGGAACAGAAAAATAAATTAAAGTAATTGATGACTGTTTTAAACAAAAAGGCCCACGATTGTGATCTTTTCGTAAGTACACAGGTTCAGAGAAATCATCCTGACTGTCCAAATGAAAGAATGTATATTTGTTTAAAATAGAAGATTGGCAAAGGAAGCTAGGCTTTAATGTAGCTGAGACATACTCAGTCACCACTGACATACCTGAAATTTAACCCCTTGATAACAAAAGTTTCTCTAGAAATGAATTAATTACTTGGAAGCGGGTTCCCTAACCAGAGGAGGTAGTTGAGGCAGGTATTATCACAACGTTTAAGAAACATTTGGGCAGGTACATGAATAGGACAGGTTTAGAGGGATATGTGCCAAACGCAGATAGATGGGACTTGGGGTCGATGTTGGGCAAGTTGGGCAAGTTGGGACGAAGGGCCTGTTTCCACACTGTAAGATTTTATGACTCTATGATGTTAAATTAACACTGAGTAGCATCATAAGAACACTTTGCAATAAAATAAAGCAAAACGTTTTGGCCCTGTGTAACTTATTTATATAGTTAGAGGGTTCTGAATTCTGGCACACTGCCTGTAAGACAATCTGTCGGAAGGAATTCACAGATGCAGTACATAAACAGTCTGGGACTTGGGTTTGAAGTTATCAGGACCCAAACTTAGCTTTTCACCGAAGGTTAAAAGCAGATCTTAAAAAGTCAAAGAAGACTGTATAATCGCTGTTTGATCTACTTATGAATGGGTTCTATATAAGGAGCGAAACCGCCCCCAACGTATTTTGCCTAGCTCTCTACAAGTTGTCACTTGAAGCAGTATCTACCAGGGTAATGGAATGTAATCTCAGGGAGGCCTCATTTTCAACCCATTATGCTATTACTCTCCCCATCCATCACAATATCCGTTGCATTTGCTCAAAGATACCGATGTTTGAAGTCACAATTTCGCAACACCTGCTGGCAAACAGTATCTCCAATAACCAAGTGTGTGTCACTGTCTAATGTTTAGATTTTAGACCTTTAGAGATACGGTGCGAAACCAGGCCCTTTGGTCCACCGAGTCCATGCGAATCAGTAATCACCCTGTATACTAGCACTACCCTACACACGAGGGACAATTTACAATTTCTAGAAGCCAATTAACCTTCAAATGTGCACACCTTTGGCGTGTGAGAGGAAACCGCAGCACCCAGAGAAAACCCACACGGTCAAAGGGAGCATGTACAAACTCCGTACAGACGGCACCTATAGTCAGGATCAAACCCAGGTTTTTGGCGCTGTTAACAGCAACTCTATGGCTGCGCTACTGTGTTCTTTGGCATTGAAGGTCGATGAACATCATTTGATTCTAGGGAAGACGAGAGTTAATGTCCATAGCTCATGGAGGCACACGACTGAAGTCAGAGACTGAATTCCTTGAGTATTAACTTAAATCCAAACCCATGGTCATCATGAATTACAAAAGTCGTAGCCTCTGACACTTAATCAAACCTGGGGGATTCCCTACACTCCGTGTCTCCAAGTTAGTGCACAAGCCTCATTGATATCAAAGGATTTAAGCTGGCTTGCTCTCTGCTTGCTACATAGTGGACAATAGGTCAGAAAATTGCCATGGAAGGTTGGCATGGCTGCAGTGAAAATCAAATACTTGAAGAGATTTCTGTGGTGCTGAGGGCACGATTTTCATTCTTTGTACAGGGATTATAAAACCGCCAAGTCAAAGTACATTGCACAGTAACTGTGGTTGTAAACGAGCAGCATTGGCAACAATTGGAAGAGTTGAATGTGACCACAACACTTGTATGGGTCCCTGACGTCTCGCTCATCCAGTAACACCAATTTTTTCAAACCCATCCATCACTGGCTCGGAAAATATTTTGACAAGTATCTCCCCAGAGAGGGTTACTCAAAAAGCTGGAGAAACTCAGCGGGTGCAGCAGCATCTAAGGAGCAAAGGAGATAGGCGATGTTTCGGGTCGAGACCCTTCTTCAGACTGGTCAGGGATTAGGGAAATGAGAGATATAGACGGTGATGTGGAGAGATAAAGAACAATGAATGAAAGATATGCAAAAAAGTATCGATGATAAAGGAAACAGGCCATTGTAAGCTGTTTGTAGTGTGAAAATGAGAAGCTAGTGCGACTTGGGTGGGGGAGAGATAGAGAGAGAAGGAATGCCAGGGCCCGAGGGCTGAGGGAGAGGTGGGAAGGGGAGGAGGCAGCCAGGGTTAACAGAATTGAGAAAATTCAATGTTTAAGCCCAGAGGATGCAGACTCCCCAAGCAGAATATGAGGTGCTGTTCCTCCAACTTGCGGTGTTGCTCACTCTGGCCGTGGAGGAGGCCCAGGACCGAGAGTTCGGATACGGAATGGGAGGGGGAGTTGAAGTGCTGAGCCATCAGGAGGTCGGGTTGGTTATTGCGGACCGAGCGGAGGTGTTCGGCGAAACGATCGCCCAGCCTCCGCTTGGTCTCACCGATGTAGATCAGCTGGCTTCTGGAGCAACGGATGCAGTAGATGAGGTTGGAGGAGGTGCAGGTGAACCTCTGTTGGACTTGGAAGGACTGCTTGGGACCCTGAAAGGAGTGTATGGGGGAGGTGAAGGGACAAGTGTAGCATCTCTTGCGGTTGTAAGGGAAAGTGCCCGGTGAAGGGATGGAGCAGGAGGGAAGGGAAGAATTGACAAGGGAGTTGCGGAGGGAGCGGTCTTTGTGGAAGGCAGACAGGGGGGGAGATGGGAAGATGTGGCGAGTGGAGGGGTCACGTTGGAGGTGGCAAAACTGGCGGAGGACTATCTGTTGTATGCGCCAGCTGGTGGGGTGACCGGTGAGGACCAGGGGGACTCTGCCCTTGGTGTGAGTGGGGGAATGGCTAAAGAGGGCAGTGTTGCGGGGTATGGAGGAGATCCTGGTGCGAGCCTCATCTATAGTGGGGGAGGGGAATCCCCGTTCTCTGTAGAACGAGGCCATTTGTGATGACCTGGTGTGGAACACCTCATCCTGGGAGCAGATGCGGCGTAGACTCCCGGAAGCAGGGAAGGATCTCCCCAGAGATCCTTCCCTGCTTTAAATAAGGAGCGGACACTCAACTAAGGGCTGAGTTCTCTCTTTTACTGACTAAAAACTGTTCCCCATTTGATCCCGTTTGTATCATGTCTGTATTGCAGTCTTGTCCTTTATGCATCTATACCCACAAGCAGACTAACGTCAGCACTTCCAAATAAAATTCCACCAACAAAGTTATTTTACATCATGGTTACCATAGTAAAGGTCTTGAAAATGCAACATTCCAACAGTCTTGTTGAAGTTTGTATATAATCAGATTCCACGAACATGGATTGTCCTTCAAACAGTCAACATCTTGACATTAGAAGTTAGCTTAAAGCACATTTTCATTTTGTGTATACCATTGTGGGCAATACTTCTTCAGTGTAGGGCTGTCAGTTTTCAATGGAACTTTATTGTCACGTGTACCTAAGTATAGCGAAATTCTTTATTTGCTTACAGTTCAGTGACAATCCTTACATTGACTCAATTTACACCTCACGCTGCCTCGGCAAGGCCAGCAGCATAATCAAGGACGAGTCACACCCTGGCCACTCACTCTTCTCCCCTCTCCCATCGGGCAAAGAATATAGAAGTGTGAAAATGCGCACCACCAGATTCAGAGACAGTATCTTCCCAGCTGTTATCAGGCAAATGAACCATCCTACCGCAACCAGAGAGCAGTGCTGAACTGCTATCTACCTCATCGGGGACCCTCAGACTATCTTTGATCTGACTTTATTGGCTTTACCTTGCACTAAACGTTATTCCCTTGTCATGTATCTGTACACTGTGAATGGCTCGATTGTAATCAATTGTATTGTTTTCCCGCTGGCTGGTTAGCACACAACAAAAGCTTTTCACTGGACCTTGGTAGACGTGACAATAATCTAAACTGACTGAACTGAATTCTACTATACATTGGGCACATTCAATAGTCTTTTATTGTCATATGTTCAAAAACGGAACAATTACATTTTTATTTGCAGCAGTACCACAAAAATGTAAAAAATGTTGTTGTAAAACCAAAATAAACTACAAATAAAAATTCAGTTTATGCATATATCTAAAAATTCAAACAAATAAACAAACAACATTGATGCAAAGTCAAATAGAATGCCCCCAAGTCTATGTAGTTTGGAGCTTATTTTGAGGTTGTAGCCTGATGGTTGTAGGGAAGAAGCTGGATGTTACAGTTTTCAGGCTCCTATACCTTCTACCCAATGGAATACTAAGTATAAGAGTGTAAGATAGTAGACCACACTGTCAGTACACAAGTGTCACCAGGCACCATTCTGTACCGTTCAAGTCTGAAATTTTAGAAAAATGTTAAAGCGTTTTAACTTGGCCATAAAAGCCTGTTGTCTAGGTGACCGCACTGGGTTGGAGTTACAGGGGTTAGCCAAGAGCATCGCTCCATAGGTGACTCAACTTCAGTGGAGAGGAGCAAAAAAGAGGAAGAGAATAATAAAGATGGGGATTTTCCAAAGTTAGAAGGGACAGATTAATGTTGAGGTTTATTATTGTCACGCCTACCGTGATACAGTGAAAAGCTTTTGATTGTGTGCGAGCCAATCTAATTTGATAGGTCTGTACATGAATAATCAAACCACACACATGTACGCCAGGTAGAGCAAAGAGAAAAATATGATAGTGCATAATAGACTGGAATTTCTAAACCTTGTAGCTCCAGAGATAGACCCCAATGTCCACAGCCCAATGTGGTCGGTTGGAAAATTGGAACTGTACCCGAGCTCATGGAAGGAGTGTTCAGAAGTCTGATAACAGAAGGAGAGAAGTTGTTCCTTAGTCTGGTGGTACCCATTTTCAAGTCTTTGTATCAATAGACAATAGACAATAGGTGCAGGAGTAGGCCATTCGGCCCTTCGAGCCAGCAACGCCATTCAATGTGATCATGGCTGATCATTCCCAATCTGTACCCCGTTCCTGCCTTCTCCCCATATCCCCTGACTCTGCTATCTTTAAGAGCTCTATCTAGCTCTCTCTGAGAGTATCCCGAGAACCGGCCTCCACCGCCCTCTGAGGCAGAGAATTCCACAGATTCTGAACTCTCTGTGAGAAAAAGTGTTTCCACGTCTCTGTTCTAAATGGCTTACCCCTTATTCTTAAACAGTGGCCCCTGGTTCTGGACTCCCCCAACATCTGGAACATGTTTCCTGCTTCTAGCGTGTCCAAACCGTTAATAATCTTATATGTTTCAATAAGATCCCCTCTCATCCTTCTAAACTCCAGAGTGTACAAGCCCAGCTGCTCCATTCCATCAACATATGACAGTCCTGCCATCCCGGGAATTAACCGTGTAAACCTACGCTGCACTCCCTCAATAGCAAGAATGTCCTTTCTCAAATTAGGGGACGAAAACTGCACACAATACTCCAGGTGTGGTCTCACTAGGGCTCTGTTCAACTGCAGAAGGACCTCTTTGCTCCTATACTCAACTCCTCTTGTTATAAAGGCCAACATGCCATTCGCTTTCTTCACTGCCTGCTGTACGTGTATGCTTACTTTCATAGACTGATGAACAAGGACCGCCAGATCCCATTGTACTTCCCCTTTTCCCAACTTGACACCATTTAGATAGTAATCTTCCTTCCTGTTTTTGCAACCAAAGTGGATAAGCTCACATTTATCTACATTAAACTGCATCTGCCATGCACCTGCCCACTCACCCAACCTGTCCAAGTCACCCTGCATTCTCATAGCATCCTCCTCACAGTTCATCTTCTGCCCGATGGAAGCTGATATGAGAAGGAATGACCAGGGTGGGAAAGGTCCTTGATTATGTTGACTGCTTTCCTGAGGCAGCCTGAAATGTAGCTGGAGTCAATGGTGGGGAGTCTGGTCTGGACAGACAGGTGTTCTGTGGTTGTGGCACCAGGATGGTATGTTACCTACCTGGTTCCAGGGTAAAGGATTTCACAGAACAGCCTCAGAGAAGCCTGAAGATGGAGAGACAACAAACTGGAGGCAGAATTTAAGAAGCTTGGAAGAAATTCAAAGAGCAGAAAAGTTAGTAATGTTCAGTTTACCACAACTGCCACGTGGTACTGACAGTGGTTGAGTTGATTTGAGTTTAGATTAATGTCAAGTGTTCTGAGGTACAGTGAAAAGCTTTTGTTGCATGTTAACCAGTCAGCGGAAAGACAATACATGATTTACAATCAAGCCAGCCACAGTGTACAGATAAAGGGAATAACTTGAATAACATTTCGTGCAAGATAAAGTCCAGTAAAGTCCGATCAAGAAAGGAAGAGAGATGGAAGAATGGCTGGGTGGGTCCAAGTGCCTGTTTCTGTGCTAAATGACTGTATGACTCTGTAACCATTACAGGCACATGGTTGTAAGCTCATCAAGACTGTGAACTGAATCTTTGATGGCTATTAAACGTTTCAGAAGGGAAGGCAAATAGGAAAATGAGGTGGGCTAGTTCTATTGAAACAGGATGAGCTCACTGCAGTGGTGAGAAACATTGTTGAGCTCAGAGCTCAGAATGTACAATTAGTCTGGACAGACATAAAGAGAATGACTGAATGTAATGTAAAGATAAGGCAGGGGAATTAATGGGAAGTATAGAAATGTAAGGCTTTCCAAGAATTATTCTGGATCACAGTTGGACATTCCTATAATAATAGAAGATAATCAAGGGCTATGAGAAGGAATATCAAACGATCTCTATCACAATGGAAAGAAACCAAGCAAACCAACGGTAAAGACTGGGAGGTCCTCTGGACCTGATGAGTTTAAAGGATGTGGCTGTAGTGATAGTGGATGTATTGGCTACAATCTTGCCAAGTTCATCAGGTTCTGAGGAACCTAGGAAATTTTTGGAAAAGTTTAAGAGTTTTTTGGGAAACTGGAAATGTTACATCTAATATTCAAGGAAGAAGGGAGAGAGAGGACAAGATACTATCGGGCCGTTAGTCTGAATCTGTCATTGGAAAATGGTGGAATCCATTGTTAAATAGGTAAGTGGAGGGCAGTTTCAAAATATCATAAAATGTTATTTAAAAAAAACAAGCAGAGTCACAATGGTTTATGAAAAGGAAATTATGCTGATACATTTTCTGGAGTTATTATTGTCACATGTACTAAGCTACAGCGAAAAGCTTATGTTTGTATGCTATTCAACAACATCAAATCATACTATACACGAGTACAATCAAGCCATACACAAGTACAACAGGTAGTGCAAAGAGAAAAATACCAAAGTACAGAATATAGGAGGGGGGGGGGGGTCACTCAGTAGTCTAATAACAATGGGGAAAAGCTGCTCCTGACTCTGGTAGAAGGTGCTTTCAAGCATTTGTATCTTCTGCCAGACAGGAGAAGGGAGTGACCGGGGCGAAAAGGGTCCTTACACAGCCTTGCTTTTCCAAAGCAGTGTAAAGTGTTGATGGTTTCCGAGAATGCAACAAACTTGGTTAAAGAAGAACCAATGAATGTCATGAAATTGAATTTCTAGAAGTGGTTCAATCAGATACCACATAAAAATGTTACAGGAGCACATGGGGTGGTTGTAATATATTGGACGAGGATTGCTAAAAATGGAGAAACGGAATTAATTGTACTGAGCCATTTTTGGATTAGCCAATAGTAACAGCTTGTGTGCCACAGGGATCTGTATCGGGTCTTAGTTTGTTACCAATCCACGAAGGGACCAAATAATGATCAGGAATGGGTAGGAATTAGCAGGTTTGGGGACACAAAATGCAGCAAAAGTGTGACGTTAGCAAAGTTGACAGGAAGAATTAGAAGCAAATTATTTTTTTAAGTGGAGTGAGACTACAACATTTTAGCACAAAGAGATCTGGAAGTCCTAGTTACTGAAGCTCAAAAACATTAGCTGATAGGGTGCAGCTGATATTTCAAAAGGCTCATTGGAATGCTGCCTTTTATTGCAAAGGCTTTGCAATATAAAGCTTTTGATGCAACTTTTAGGAGTGATGGACAACTTCAGCACTGTACATAGTTTTAATCTCTAGAGTTAAGGAAGGACGTGCTTGCATTGGAAGCAATGGAGAGATTAGGTCCAAGGGTAAAGTGGTTAATCTACAAAGAAGCATTAAGTAGCTTGGTTAAAAGAATGAGAAATGGCATTATTGAACCATGTAAGATTCTGGAGGAGAAATCAAAAGCACAGACCCTTTCTTAAAAATTGGAAGAAGAAAAGTTGCAGAGATGGTTGTGGGATGGGAGTGTGGAGGGGTGGGCAGGGATGTGCAGAACAAAGATAATATTTCCAAGAGGGTAGGCAAGGTCTATTGGGTTATTGTCAGCCATCAGATGGTGATTATACTTCTTTGTCTGGCTTAACTTAAAAAAGGTGTCCTTCCCTAAAAATGATATAGTAATGTTGGAGGCAGAACAAAGGAGAATCACCAGGCTATCCTGGGAAGAGAGGTTTGTCCTCCCAAGATTAACTAATAGTTTGAACCAGCATTGAGTAGAATTTAAAAGAACAAAGGGTGTTCTTATTCAATCTTTTTCCCAGGATGAAAAAATCAAATACTAGAGGGCATATTTTAAAGGTAACGGGGGCAAAGTTCAAAGGAGCTGTGCAGGGCAAGTTTATTTCACAGAGGGTGATGAGTGCCTGGTACATGCTGCCAGGGGTGATGGTTGAGTCAGATACAATAGTGACATTTAAGAGACTTTTGGATAGGCACATGGATGTGCAGGGAATGGAGGGATATGGATTGTGTGCAGGCACAACAGAGTTGATCTCAGCATCATGTTCAGCACAGACATTGTAGGCCGAGGGACATGTTCTTGTGCTGTACTCTATGTTCTATGTTCTATGGAAAGGGATAAATATTTGATAGATTGAGGAATGGGGAAATACCACAGAAGCGGAGTTGTGGCCGGCCTAGATCAGCCATGATCATATTAAATAGTGCGGCTGATTTGAAGGGCTTAATGGCCAACTCCTGCTCCTATGTTGTCTTGTGTTCTTGTATTCTAATGGCGGGAGAAAAACTGAGCCAATATCATAGATTGGTGACTTACAGCAGAAATGACCATGACCAGGAGATGAGGAGGCATTTATTTAGTCAGAGGGTGGTGAATCTATGGAATTAATTGCCACAGTTGGCTATGGATGTATTTTTAAGGTGGAGATTAACAGATTCTTCATTAGTAAGGGTGTCAAGGATTATGGTGAGAAGACAGGAGAATAGGGTTGAGAGGGAAAGATAGATCAGCCATAATTGAATGACGGAGTAGACGCGATTGGCCAAATGGCCTAATGCTGCTCCTGTGAACTTATGAACTTGTGACCAATTCCGACACATAAAGAAAAGGTGAGTTACCATGTTGTAGAATTCAGTTCCTGTAGGATACAATGTGCCAAGGCAGAAGATGAAGTGTTCTTCCTCAAGCTTGCTTCAAGCCTTATTGTGGCAATGCGGGAGGCCATGGACAGAGAGGTCGGAGTGGGAGTGAGATGGGGAATTAAAGTAGCGACCAACAGGAAACCCAAGATTGCTCCTGCACATCTGAGGGGTCTTGCAGAGTGGATGTTGAGAGGATGAGTTCTCTAGCAGAGGCACCCAGAAAATAGTGGGCATAGTTTCAGAATAAGGAGAAATCGCTTGTCAGAGAATCGTGAATCGTCGGACCTTCATCCCAGAATATATCTGTAGAGGAGGAATCATAGAGACATAGGGTTACATAGCATGGGAACCGGCTCATTGGCTAACTTGTCCATACTGACTAAGTTGGTACACTGGGCTAGTCCCATTTACCTGCACTTAGTCCCTTTTCCTCGAAACACTTCCTATCCATACATCGGTCTACTTCTCATTGGTAATTAGAATACAATAGGAAAATCATTGCGTATAGATAAGGTAGAGATTGACAGACATTTAATTCACAAGAGATTCAAGGGGAATAGGGAGAGTGAGGCCAGGGTTTTGATACCAAGGTTGGATCAGTCATGAGATTACAATATGGTGGGGGGGCCCCCTGACCTACTTTTTTTCCTGTTCCTCATACCCTTGTGTTCCTCTACGTCATAGAGTCATACAGTGTGTAAACAGGCCCTTCGGCCCAACTTGCCCTTGCCGACCAATGTGCCCCATCTACACTAATCCCACCTGCCTGCATTTGGCCCATATCCCCCCAAATCTATCCTATCCATGTGCCTGTCCAAATGCTGTGATGGTAATGTTTTGATAAAATTACCCACTTCTTGAAAAGGCAATAACTGAACCTGGAGTTCTACTAATATAAAAATGGCCACAAAGTGCTGGAGTAACTCAGCGGGTCAGGCAGCATCTCTCGAGAACATGGATAGGTGATGTTTTGGGTCAGCACTCTTCTTCAGACAAATAATCAATTTACAGATAGTCAGAGTCATAGAGAGATACAGCATGAAAACCAGCCATTTTGCCCGTTGTGTCCACACAGACCATTAGCCACCCATTTTGCCCTTTCACATGAATCCACTTTAATTCTCCCCACATTCTCTTCAACTCCCATACACACTGGGGTTAATTCACAGTGGCCACTTTAAACTTTGACGTGGAATCGCTGGGCCGAAGGGCCGGTTTCTTTGCTGTACCTCTAAACTAAACAAAACCAAACCAGCTATTTAATAGCAGAAACAAGGAACTACAAATACTGGTTTGCAAAACAAAGATACAAAGTGCTGTAGTAATTTAGAGGGTCAGGCAGCATATAGATAACACACAGGTGTTGTTTCTGTTTGGTTCTGACCCTTCGATTTAGGGGGATCATTTGCCACCTATCCATGTTCTGCGGAGACGCTGCCTGACCCGCTGACTTACTGCAGCACTTTATATCTTATTTTCAGCTATTGATTAGGCCATATTTCACCACATATTTATTCTTATAGATGAAATAATGCTGAGGCCTTAATAATGGCGCATGTTTAACGTCACTTATTTATGGTTAAAGAGGGTATATTTCCTGTTTATAATATACCAAGAATCTTATGCACTTTCAATCACACTTTCAATGGAGGTCCTATAGCGCCAAACAGTGGCATGAAGCTGAAATTACAACATGAAATAGGGATGGACTAAAAGCATAAAGAACAAGCCCTGAATTTTAACTCAAACCAGACAACTATTTGCACAAATATTTCAGAACAAATTCATTCCCTGTAATAAAATGAAGATATAAAAAGTACAGCTACTTTTGCATCTTTCCCTAAAGTTCTATTTTACTGTCCAATTATATAAACGTATGATGATATTATGATTTTCGATCTGTTACTTTTATTCCATTCAGTGAACTACTTCCTTGTATTATTATTATTATCTATTATTGAGATACAATTAAACTGCAGGAAGTTTTTTATAATCTTAAGTTTAAGTCTCTCATAGCAATGAAACAAAAGGAAACTCAAGAGGAGCATAAAATCTGGCATGAACTGGTAGCATATCCAATATAATCTGTAATAATGATTTATTATGCTGTATATCCAATATAACCCATAGAAATTCTTTATTTGCCTGCCTTACCTTTAGATTTTGTGGTGCTAAACATCTAATTTAATAAAATGTGAAATGGTTGATGGCTTGCTAACAGGGATATTCCCATCAGCCACAAGTGTGGTCTGCAAAATCCTCCATTCACTACTGGAAGCCAACTAGTTGATGAATTAGCCCACCCAATAGCACCACCAAGTTTAAGGAACTGCCATGTTGGAAACATTATGGGCCCATCTACACCCTCTGTTATTATTGATCCTTCTATCAGTGCCTGAAAGATAATTGTCATCCATCTCATAAAATATCATTGGATATTCAATGCCACATTGGTATTATTTTATACTGGTATTATTTTATAATGCCAACTTGCTGAGTGTTCAGAGCAAACCTTGGTAATGTTCAACCAACCAATGTTATTTGAAAGGCACCAAGAGTGCTCGGTCTGTGCTACATTAACATGTGAGACCCAGTATGATGGGCTGAATGTACTTTCTATTCTATTTCTAAAAAAATGAGGTTAGTATGGAGAGCCACATAATAAACTCATTCAATTCCATTCAAGAAAGTCATACGGATAACTTTGTTTTGGGGATAGTAAAGAGAAAGATTCAATAAGAACTTCAGGGCCAACCTTTTCACACAGAGGGTGTGGGCATATAGAACAAGCTGCCAGAGGAGATTGCTGAGGCAGGTATTATGACAAAATGTAAAATACATTTGGACAGGTACATGGGCAGGAACGGTTGAGAGGAATATGGGCGGAAAATGAGCGTTGGACTAGTTCAGACACCTTGGTTGGCATTGGCAAGTTGGGATGAACGGCTTGTTTTATGACTATATTGTTCGTAGAGTCATAGAGTCACAGGGTGATACAGTGTGGAAACAGGCCATCCGGCCCAACTTGCCCACACCGGCCAACGTATCCCAGCTACACTAGTCCCACCTGCCTGCGTTTGGTCCATATCCATCCAAACCTGTCTTACTGTTTCTTAAATGTCGGGATAGTCCCTGTCTCAATTACCTCCTCTAACAGCTTGTTCCATACACCCACCACCATTTGTGTGAAAAAGATACCCCTCGGATTCCTATTAAATCTTTTCCCCTTCACCTTAAATCTATGTCCTCTGGTCCTCAATTCACCTACTCTGGGCAAGAGACTCTGTGCATCTACCCGATTAGTCCTCTCATGATTTTATACAACTCTATAAGGTCACCCCTCATTGTTGTTTATGTTGAGCAACAAAATGGGATGGGTTGATGCTGATATCAAGCAGTAAATTTGGTACTATTGCTCCAGCACTACCACGCATGGTAGTGGAAGCAGAAAGAATAGGGGCATTTGAGAGGCTTTTCGATAGGCAGGTGGATATGTGCATATATGGATAAGCAGATTTGTATTACGTGCCAGAAGAGGCGATTAATTTCATTTGACATCATGTTCGGCACGAACATTGCAATCTGAAGGGCCTATTCTGTGCCGTAGTGTTCTATAGTGTATGTTTTATTCTACTGCCTAACAGCAGGTTAGGCAGGGTTACACAAAAAGCTGGAGAAACTCAGCGGGTGCAGCAGCATCTAAGGAGCGAAGGAGATAGGCGACGTTTCGGGTCGAGACCCTTCTTCAGGTCTGAAGAAGGGTCTCGACCCGAAACGTCAGTCTGAAGAAGGGTCTCGACCCGAAACGTCGCCTATCTCCTTCGCTCCTTAGATGCTGCTGCACCCGCTGAGTTTCTCCAGCTTTTTGTGTAACCCTCGATTCTCCAGCATCTGCAGTTCCTTCTTTAACACAGCAGGTTAGGCAGTATAGCCAGAGAAAAATGGGTGACGTTTCGGGTCTGGACCCTTCTTCAGACTCAGTTCTTCCTTCGATGAGCACAGAATTTCCCTCTTAAAAACAAAGAGTAATACTGCAGCAACACAACTCACAAATGCATTCAAACCATGCTAAAATACTGACAAATGCACAAAGTAAGCAGTCTATAGAACATCTGGATCTGGAGTTATATTCAATGCATTCTGATTATTTTTATCCTATTGTTGCCATGCTGATGCTCACTGGTTTACATGTTAGCTCTCTCTGTTGATTGCTACAAACCATCATTGTTTGCTTCCACTCCATGTAAGAGGTGTGGTATGTAACTTGCTAAATTCTGAACAAAATGGACAAAGCCTTTATTTAGCACTAACCTTAGCATATATACGTGCAACTGTGTCTGAATGTACAAATGAGCAGCAGCTAATCTATCTCCAGTTACTTCTTAAATATTTTTTGAGTACCTTCTTCCAACCAGCCCCTCAAACTTGCTCTGCCATTCTGTAGAATCACTGCCAATCTGATTGTAACCTCACTTCAGAATTCCTGCCATCCTGGTATCCTTTCACCACCTAGCTTGTCACAAAATGTTTGACTATAGCCTTAAAAATATTCAACTTAAAAGTTTAGTCAACTTTAAAAATATTCAACTTAAAAGTTTCCACTGCCATCCTTTGAAGAAGGAAGTACCAAAGTCTCCTAACTGTCAGAGTGAAAAAAAAAACGATGTCACTGAAGAAGCAGTCTGAAGAAGGGTCTCAATCCAAAATGTCACCTATCCTTGTCCTCCAGAGATGCTGCCTGACCTGCTGAGGTACTTCGGCACTGTGTTCTTTTGTGTAACAACCAGCATCTGTAGCTTTTGATCTCGACATATTTGCATCTCTATCTGTTATGCTGCTAAGTTGGAATTTCATTGGTCCATTTCGGTTCATATGACAATGAAACATTCTTGACTCAAATGAAATAAGCAAGCTTAATTTTTAAACAGTGACCACTTAGATTTAGATTCTACCTCAAGAAGAAATGACCTCTCAGGCTTTTATATTTCAATCAATCCTCATCGGATCCATCTAATTGCCAAAGCATGATGTATCTAAACTTTCCTCACAAAACAACCCGCCCATGCTCAGTTTCTGAAGAGAAAACCTTCTTTGAACTGCTTCCAGTGCATTTACTCCTTCTTCAAATTAAGAGACCAGTGCCATACACATTATTCCAGATGTGGTCTCACCAATGCCCTACATACCTGAAGCAGAACCTTCCTTATTTTGTTTTCCATTCCCCTTTGCAATAAACAATGTAACATTGAGTTAGCTTCCCTAATTAATTGCTGAATCTGCCAGCTACCCTTTTTGAATCATATACCAGGACACCCAGATTTCTCTTCATCTTGGACCTCTACAATCCTCACGATGTAGAGAATATCTTTCTTTCTTACTTTTACCACCAAAATGCATGATTGGCATTTTGCCACATTTAGTAGATTATCACATTTAGTCCATCATTGGGCAGTGGGCAGGTGGTATAGACCTGCACGGGAAGGTAGACGCTCCCGCCCCTGCAAGTCTCAGGCAGACGGGGCTCATCAGCCTGGGAAGACAGTCCATCTAGGAGAGGGAAAACTCTGATTGAAAACCTCCACTGCATTGTGGCCATATCCGGTCATGGAAAAGGCTCCAGGAATAAACCTCAAGAAAATCCTGAGTCGGAGCCCCTAAGGCAGTTTGTCGTTGTCTACAACCTCGCTCTGGCAGCTCCTGCGACGGCGCTGGTGCCAAACTGTAACGGCCCTGCTGTTCCTTTGGATCAATCAGCGACGTGGAGAGGGAGGACGTGCTGCATGGGCAACAGCCTGTCCCTCCATATGACATCGCCCAGGCGTGCATCCTACCAGGATACATCACCTATGGTCAGTCATGAACGAGACGGGCCTACTACTAGTCCATCTATGTCCCTTTGTAGCCTCATATCCTCTTCATAACATACTTTCCCAGCAGTCTTCAATAAATTTAGCAACCATATATTGGTGTCTTCACTCAGATCATTTACGTAAATTGTAAAATGTGGAGGTCCCTCGCCATTCCCAAACATGCTACATATTGCCAACCTAAAGAAGAGCCATTCCTGTCCACTAATCTTCTAGCCATGCCAACATTACCTCCTACTTAGGGAATGTTTACTTTGTTGAATAGCCTTTGATGTGACACCTTATCAAACGCCTTCTGGAAAATGAGGTAAAGTATGCTCATCATGTTCAATTATGTTACAGGAAGAAGGGAAATAAGAAAACTGCTAGACATAGCAATAATTTCTGTACAATGAGTTAAATTATGACATTGGGAGGAAAAGGACCCTAGTGAATTATCCAAAACATTCCCCACTATCCAAATGTGGTTAATTGAGAATCCAGATGTGGCTAATTGCATTTCTAACTCGGAATAATATACAGCATTGTTGGGCACATGATCTCAGTTGAATCCATGGAAAATGTTTTAAACTGCCGTGAAGGAACATAAATTCTCAATCTGCATATCAGTTGTGCAATCAAACAAACTACACTCTTAGGATGAGTCCAGATTGTGAGTTTGGAAGGGTATACTGGCTTCTGAATTAATGAGATCTGCCTGGTTCTCCCCTTAATTCCCGTGTTAGTATTTTGATAAGATGCAACTTCCTATTCACTTGCTTACATCGCCTGCCCATAGGAGATGCTTGTAGCAGATTCCTTATGGATCTTGCTCTTCCTCAAGGATCTTTTCACTAAAGGTCAATGGGGAATGTGAAAGAATGGACAATGGGGAATGGAAATATTATTTGCATGTATATCTTTAAAATGGAAACGGCAGGTGACTAAAACATATCAAGCTAAGGAATTCTGAAAAGGTCTCGACCCGAAACATCGCCCATTCCTTGTCTCCAGAGATGCTGCATTATCCTGCTGAGTTACTCCAGCTTTTTTGTGTCTACCTTCAGTTTATACCAGCATCTGCAGTTACTTTTTACACATAAGGAATATGTTAATAGTGCTCCCCTAGCTTTAGCATTGGGATGTGGGAGGAAACTGGAGCACCTAGAGGAAACTCACACCTAACACACTAGGGGCAATTTCACAGAGGTCAATTTTACCTGCAAACCTGCATGTCTTTGAGATATTGGGGGAAATTAGAGTACACGGAGGAAACCCACGTAGTAACAGGGTGAACTAGCAAGCGCTACACAGGCAGCACCGAAGGTCAGGATTAAACCATGGTGTCTGACGCTGATTGGTAGCTGCAGTACCAAATGAAACAGGGATTATGGTGATATAGAGAAATTGAAAGGCAGGTGGGGCTAATTGGCTGGAATTTAATTCAGAGAAATGTGAGGTGTTGCATTTTGGGAATACTAACAGAGGCAGGAACTATGGGGACTGTTGTAGAACAGAGGGATTTAGGAGTGCAGGTACATAGCTTGTCAAGAGTGGTCAAAAAGTATTTTGGCTCATTGGCTTTCATTAGTCAGAGTATAGAGTATAGAAGTTGGGCCACATTGCAGTTATAGAAGGTCGGTGAGTCTGCATTTATAGTATTGTGTTCAGTTCTGTGCACCATGTTATAGGCAAGATGTTATCAATCTGTAAACGGTGCAGGGAAGATTTATGAGGATGCTGCCAGGACTCGAGGGCCTGAGCTATAGGGTGCGGTTGAACAGGCTAGAACTCTAATCTTATCGAGGTGTACAAAATAAAGAGAAGAATAGATCGGGTAGACGCACAGAGTAGGGGAATCGAGAACCAGAGGACCTAGGTTTAAGGTGAGGGGAAAAGATTTAATATGAACCTGAGGGATAACTTTTTCATACAGAGGGTGGTGGGAGTATGGAACGAGCTGCCATAGGAGGTAGTTGAGGCAAGTACTAACCCAATGTTTAAGAAACAATTTGACAGGTACACGGAGAGGACAGGTTTAGAGGGATATGGGCCAAACGCAGGAAGGTGGGACTAATGTAGATGGGACATGTTGGTCGGTGGAGGCAAATTGGTCCAAAGGACCTGTTTCCACGCTGTATGATTCTATGACTAAGGAGCAGCCACTGGAAGGACCAAAAAACATGCTGGAAATAATTACCGGTGTGCTTATTGGGGAGGATGTGGGGGGGGGGGGGGAATGCCCATTTACTTCCTAAATGAACCTAAGAGGAGCGTGGAAAAGATATTTGATAGCGTGATCTGCCTGGACTCGGAAAGGAGTGGGAAGGAGAGTTTATCAAAAGTCGCTCATTTTCCTGTTTTACTACGTGTATCTCATGCTATCTTTACAAGCAAAACAAAACAAAATAAGCAACAGCTGGAATATGAGCCCCATGTAAGATAAATTGAAGGCACAACACCCCCTCCCTGGAATAGAAATAAGACCCCCCCCCCCCTCTCAAACCAACCAAATATGTGGGGTTGAACACAAACACTGGCGCAAGTGTCAGTCCTACCGAGGCTTTACTCTAAGGGAGGGGCAATACGTGTGGGCCGTTTAAACAGCAAGACTTGGGAGGGGAAAAAAAACTTCACTCATTCTGCTGCCGGCTGCAGAGCAAGTTACAGAGGCAGTCCGGCATCGGGACCACGGAGCAGGAGACTGCGGGAAGAGGACTGGGAGATTCTGGGACCCGATTATAGTCGAGCAGCCCAGGACAACACAACACGATCTCCAGAGCCGCGACCCTCAACCCACCCTCACCTTAGCGAGGATTTTATTCCGACTCCGATATAACTTTTAAAGAAACGCAGAACTCACACCACAACAAAAAGACACAAAAAACAACAAAATAACCAGAAGAGAAATGTCCAATGTGAAACCGAAGCAGAGAGGTAAAGGAAAAGACAGAGGGGAAAAGAACAGAAACGGACCGAGACGCAAGGAAGATGATTTGCCAGGTAAAAAGTTTTATTCAGTTTTAAATTAAAAAATAAACTTTGGGGAAAGTTTTCCCGTGGAGCTAAATTCCGAGCTGTCATTGAGAACACGCCAGCGCTAACGATTTCTGTAAGTGTGGGACCCTCTCTCACCGATCCTTCATCCTAAGTATTTCTCCAGAATGATTGTTTAATGTTTTGCCTTGGACTATTCTACCACAGCATGCCTCCTCCTCACCCTGGAGTCTGGACTGCAATGGACTTTTTCCTCTTTCGATTTATTTCTTGTTTTCTCTTTTAAATCTGATCGTTTCATTCTGCCCGGAGAGTGAGGAAGAGAGGTGGCCGGGCTTGAACTCCTGCCGGTAGGTGACGAGATGTACCTGGGTCCAATGTCGGGGCAGCCCCCCTGTGGAGTGTACATTGAGTCGCTTGTACCTGGAAATGTGCCTCTCTGCGCGCTGACAGCGCCGCTGGACGCCCCGTGAGCTCCCTCTGCTGGTCACCTCGTCCTGTCCTGTACTAACCTGGCACTTGCAGCTCTTCCCTCCCCTCCCCACCTTGCACCTGGCTCCGGCCCTCTGCAAGGTGCGGGCATTCGCTTTTGCTTGCATTCCGCGCACTTCCCAAGGAGAAGCGGCGACTAAATTACTTTAACCTGGGTTTTTCTTTTGTCAGACGCCGAGACCAGCGCTCTACCAGGTAAACGATGTCTTAACCAAAGCGTTCAGGGAGTTTGGGGAACGAGCGCAGGCAGAGAGGTTGTCACCGTGGAGCCATAGAGTGTTGCAGCGTGGAATCCGGCCCTTCGGCCCAAATTGCCCACACCGATCAATATGTCCCATCTACACTAGTCCCACCTGCCTGCGTTTGGACCATATCCCTCTAAACCTGTCCTATCCATGGACCTGTCCAATTGTTTCATAAACATTGTGATTGTACCTGCCTCAACATCCTCCTCTGGCAGCTCGTTCCATACACCCACCACCCTTTTTGTGAAAAAGTTACTCCTCAGATTCCTGTTAAGTTTTTTCACCCCTCACGTTAAACCAATGCCCTCTGGTTCTCGATTCCTCTACTCTCGGCAAAAGACTCTGCGTTTACACAATCTATTCCTCTCCTGATATTGTACACCTCTGTTAAGATTACACCTCATCCTTCTATGCTCTCCCTGGAGCTCAGACCCTCCAGCCTGGCCATTGTCAATCTGTGCTCCCCAAATTTTGCCGTGAGTGTACAGATTTCAACAATAAATAGATGCAGACATCAAGGTACAGAGAGCCGGAGGGGAGAACAAAGAGGAAAATGGGACTCAGGAGATTGATGTGCCAGACAGGCAGTCGGCTATTGGTGTCCCCTTTTTTTACTTTCCTGTTCCCTGACCTATTTAAAGAAGAGTTTAAGAAGTGTTGGTAAGTGACTGGACTTCCTGACTAGAGCTTTCAAAGAGGGAAAGAGCTCAATAGCTTCTTGATGCAGAACTAATTGTGGGGAGAAAGACAAGGATGGGGAAAGCATGGTAACATGGCACATTTCAAGAGCCAGCATGCGCCCAACAGGCTGAATGGTCTTGTTTCATGATTCCTATTAGTTGTGAATAGACTGATAGAGTCGTACAACACACAGTCACATCTTTCAGCCCAACTTGTCCATGCCAACCATGATGCCTATCTGTTAATGTCGTTTAGTTTATTGTTCAATGTGCCGAGATGTGATGAAAAGCTTTTAGTGTTGCGTTGCAAAGAGACTATACATGATTACAATCAAGTCACCCACAGTGTACATATACAGGATGAAGGGAATAACGTTTAGTGCAAGGTAAAGTCCAGTAAAATCCAACTAAAGATAGTATGTAGGTCTCCAATAAGGTAGAAGATTTATGGAGCGAAGGTCTGAAGAAGGGTTTCGACCCGAAACGTTGCCTATTTCCTTCGCTCCATAGATGCTGCCTCACCCGCTGAGTTTCTCCAGCATTTTTGTCTACCTTCGATTTTCCAGCATCTGCAGTTCCTTCTTAAACAAGGTAGAAGATTTGCCTGCATTAGAACACTATCCCACTACTTTCCTTTCCACGTATCTGTCCAGTTACAAAATAATGGTAGCTTTTGAAATAGAATTAGAAAGAATATAAGTGTGTGTGAGTTAAAGAATTCAGTGGATGGCTCTGTTTCAACTTTTATTCATCCTGCCACACTTAAGATGTGAATCTGTAAGCATCACAGGATGGATTTAATACCTTATCATGGCTGACTTTTCCTTGGTAGCGGGAGGGGCTGAAATTATTACCAATTTTTTAAAAAACTGCTGAGAAGTATCCCAATTCCTGGCAATTGGTTTAGCTGTCACATTATGGGCTAATGTGGAGTTGCTCTTCCCCAGTTCCGTAATAATAATCCACGAGCTGTGTTTCCAAAATACTGCCTGGGGTACAGACTGTAATGACATTATGGCCAAGTTAATCTTTTCAGTCTCTCCTGCTGCAGATTACCACTGGCAGGCCACTGGTATCAGTTTAAGGCTTTTGCTTGTGGCCATTGTTCAAATTAAGAAATTAGCAGTTCAGAATTTATACATTACTTTCTAAAACCCTTTGGCATAATGTCGACTACTAATTTGGACACAGCAGGGATGTAACAATGGCCACATGAAACTAATCGGCTAGCTGTTGGTTGTGGGATACATATTGTCCAGGTTCACTAAGAAGAGGTCCCCTGTCTCTCTTTAAATAGTGTGACAAGATAATTTTGATTCAACCGAGAGTTTCAAAATTAAATCTGTTATTTTAATACAAAAGCATGACTGATCATAGATATATCAGAATAGAAAAGTGTGATAGATAACAGGCAAGCAATAAGGAGGCCAACCCACTAGTGGAAGAACTTCATCATTCCACACCATGTAACGAGCTATTTCTAATTAATAGCACAAATGATATACAGTGGAAGGAATCTCAGACTGTTAAATTCACATACAACTGCTCCATACACTTAATTTAGATCTATAGATTATGTTTACTTTAAATACTTGTCATCTGCATAAAAGTTTTAGGCTTATGAATGTGGAACTCATGTGTAAAAGCCGTTCATTCACAAAATCACAGATGAGAATATCAACCCTTGAAATTGAGCAACATTTCAAACACATTTTCTTTTGTGCAAGAGCAGCATTATAGATAAAAAGCTGTCATTAAATCTGAAGAGGTTGTTTGGTGTAATGTCTCAATGAGGAAACAAAATAATTTTCTGACAGTGGATTCCATATTCTAAATTATAAATTAACTTGGAGATGGTTCAAAGTGATTTGCTGTGTCGGTGTCCGTGGTCTGTTGTTCAAAGGTGTTCTTTCAATTAAATGACTTGCCTGTAATTATTGGTTGAGATTGTTCCGCAGAGTCAATCATTCCTCGCCAAAATCATTCTGAATAAACAGGGGTCACACACTCGTTAAATACAGTTAATTAAGTTGAAAGAGTTTGTAATCATTCAACGTACTGTGAAATAAAACGGTCCATTGTAAATGCATTATTTTAAACTGATACGAACTTTAGTAAAACACAAGCTTCTGCAGTAACTCAGCGGTGGAGTAACTCAACATCTACGGTGGGAATGGTAAACGATGTTTCTTGTCAGGACAAGAATTATTCATTATTAATCAGACTAGATAACCATAGTGATATCTGTTGCATTTTTTATTGAATATTAAATGGTTTCATTTTTCAGCCATTAGCTTTTCAAACAGTAGATTTATTTTAATTCTGTGATTGGGAATGAGTCTGAATGAGAGTTTGGGGGTTATTGTGCTTTGAAGAGTGAAAAGTGCAAAAGGCTGGAAACAAAATTTTGTTCGGTAAACACTTGACTAAGTTGCTTCATAAAAGAGTTTGCACAGAAGCCGCCTCTCTGTTGACCAATTCTGTTACTCAATGAGCTACAAGGAACTTCCTGCTGTCTTAGAATTCTGAACCCTTATTGTCACTGGGTCAGGAGAAAGACAAATGTTTAAATTATTTTGCCATTTCTGTAGTTAGAAACATAGAGAATAGATGCAGGAGGAGGCCATTCATTGTGATCATGGCTGATCGTTAACCATTAACCTCCCTAAGTAACTTGTTATTCTACAAAATAAGTTGTTTGGGGGTTTGCTTCCATCATGATGTTAATGTAGCACAAAAAAAAAATAAGGCCATGCTGAACACGTGTGAGATTTGGGGCAACTACAGGAATCCAACAAATATGGTGATTCTGTACAGAACACTTGGAACAAGCTGGTAGAGCTGTTCCTTCACAGCTCCAGAGACCTGGGTTCAATCCTGACCACCGGTGCTGTCAGTGTGGGGTATGCACAGTTCCCCAAGGATGTTTTGGTTTCTTCATGATCCCAAAGACGTGATGGTTGGAGAGTTAACTGGCCAGCACAGGGTTCCCCTAGAGTATAGTTAAGTGATAGAAAGGGGCTATTTTGATGGGGATGAAGGGAGGATAGATTGAAGGTGAAACTAGTGAGGATGATCTGTGAGTCAGCATAGACTGAATGGGCCAAAAGGCCTCATGTTTGAAAAAAATATGGAAATATGAAATGTGGAAGGAAAAATATGAAGGCCTCTTTGGTTGGTTCTCAGAATTAGTTCATTAAAAACAATTCATTTTCAGATATGATCCTGCAAGCTTTGATCTAACCTACAGATGGATATTTAGTTTAGTTTATTGTCACATGTACTGTGGCACAGTGAAAAGCTTTAGTTGCATGTTAACCAGTCAGCCGAAAGATAATAAATGATTACAATCGAACCATCCACAATGTACAGAAACAATGTCCAGAACAAGGGGTCACAGTCTAAGGATAAGGGGGAATTCCTTTAGGACCGAGATGAGGAAAACAGTCTTTAGACAGAGAGTGGTGAGTGTCTGGAATTCTTTGCCACAGAAAGTAGTTGAGGCCTGATCATTGGCTATATTTAAGAGGGCGTTAGATGTGGCACTTGTGGCTAAGGGGATCAGGGGGTATGGAGAGAAGGCAGGTACGGGATACTGAGTTGGATGATCAGCCATGATCACGTTGAATGGCGGTGCAGGCTTGAAGGGCCGAATGGCCTACTCCTGCACCTATTTTTCTATGTTTCTATGATAAACATTTAGTGCAAGATAAAGTCTGATTAAAGTAAATCCAAGGGTCTCTATTGAGGTAGATAATAGCTCAGGACCACTCTCTAGTTGTGATATCATGGTTCAGTAACAATGGGAAGAAACTGTCCCTGATTCTGGGAGGTTGTGTTTTCACACTTCTGTACATCTCGCCTGATGGGAAAGGGGAGATGAGGGAGTGACCGGGGCAAGACTCATCCTTATGCTGGTGGCCTTGCCGAGGCAGCATGAAGTGTAAACGGAGTCAATGGAAGGGAGGTTGGTTTGGGCTGCGTCCACAATTCTCTGCAATTTCTTGTGGTCTTGGTCTGAGCACTGGTCTTGGGGAGGGTGCGTGTTGCTGTGGTAGGATTTGAACCAGGGAAATCTCTCCCCATCTGTGCATGCGTTTGTCACTTTATGTAATTTGTGATGATTGGGGTAGGCGCGACTGGAAGTTGGCAATAAGGCCATGGGTGAATGTGAATATTAGGTGAAAGCAACTCTTCCCTAAGGCAGGGAGCAACATGAAATCTGTCGGTGTGAAAGAACCTTGTGGTTTCTAGTAGTGTTTAAGATGCTGAAGTGCCTGTAACTGGAATCCACACCAAGGTTTTATGCCTCTAACCTTAAACGATGCCGCCCAGTCATTATATTCCTCAGTTATGCAACGATGATGTGTTAATCGTTTATCCACTATGCAATTACATCTGGATTAACTGCTGCAAATTCCTTCCGCACAGAACACTAAGAGATTTCCTGCCACACTGTAGTTTTGGCCTGATTGCTCAATAGTCGTAAGGATGTTGGTAGCAACAGCACCCTGCCTGTGCACTGGTAAAGGTGCTCTCATTGGCCTGTCTGAAGCCTAATATGATCTGATCCTTTGCTGCTTAAGTAACTTGCAGCCTTCACCACTGTGGTATTATTGCAGGGGCTTGTGTCTCATCGTATAATAAGGCCATTAATAGTCAGGATAAATGATTCCTTGAACAAAACAGCATCTAATTGGAGTGGCACAGTGGCGCAGCGGTAGAGTTACTGCCTTACAGTACCAGCAACCCGGGTTTGATCCTGACCAAGGGTGCTGTCTGTACGGAGATTGCACATTCTCCCTGTGACCATGTGGGCTTCCTCCAGGTGCTCCGGTCTCCTCCCACATTCCAAAGATGTACACGTTTGTAGGTTAATCGGCTTTGGTAAAAAAAATCGGGAAATTGCCCCTAGTGCATAGGATGGTGCTAGTGTATGGGTGATGGCTGGTTGGCACGCACTTGGTGGGCTGAAGGGCCTGTTTCCATGCTGTATGTCTAAAGTAAAGTTTAAAAATCTCTTGTCCAATTGAGGTGTCCCTATTTCTTAGAGCTTCTAATACTGGGATTCTGTCTTTGAACCTTTCTGCTCTGTTCCTAGATGTCACAGTGATGCAGCACTGAGCATTAATAGAGTGCCCCGTTGCATGGTCTGTTAGCACCAATGCAGCACCAGTATGGTGCAAAGCTAACCACAGCCACAGAAAAATTAGAAGAATATATGACATGTGTTTGGTCCCAATTTCCTGACTTTAAAAAAAATCACTTTCTTGTTTACGCACGTTGTTAATCTTGGTTTTTGTAATCTCCTCCAGCTCTATAATCCTCTGAGATCTCTACATTCCTAGCCCCTTTCCGAATCCTGACCTCATCTCTCTATCTCTTGAACCTGTGGCTACAAAGCTATGAAGGTCTTGCTTGAATTGCCTTCTTAGACCACCAACTATCAGTATCACACTTTAATACACAAATGAAACTACCTGTCCAGATAAATATTGTCAAGATGCTTGGAACATTTATTGCATTGAAATGCTACATTGTAGCGTCAGCTGATAGACAGACCAATTATGGTCAAACCCTCGTCAGTGGTTACGAGGACTGTCACATGACGTCATGGGTTAAGGGGAGTGTCCTGCTACATAAGCATATCTCACCTTGAGATCACCCGAGTCAACAGGTAGCTGAGCTCCAGACAACACCCTCGCTCAGCTGCAGCAGCAATGACAATTTATGTTAGTGGACCAAACTTGCATGGTACACCTGAATAAAGCAACTGTTTATTCATCACGTTTGGTGCCGCTACAACATACTATTTGGATTTTGTTTATTTTTGATATTGGTTTATTATTGTCCCCTGTACTGTGATATATTGAAGAACCGTGTGCTATCAGCTAAATCATGGGTACATCAAGTAGTGCAAAAGGGAAAATAAACAGAGTGCAGAAAATAGTATTACAGCTTGAGAGGAAGGGCAGTTTAAAAAAAAAGTGCAAGGGCTGCAATGAGGTAGATTGGAAGATCAGGAATTTATCTTAAGCATATGAAAGATCTGGCAGAGCCTAACAGCGGGAAAGAAGCTGTTCTTGTATCTGGTGTTATATGCTTTCAAGTTTTTGTATCTTCTGCCTGACAGGAGAGGGGAGAAGAGAGAAGTGTAGACTGAGTTGATGGGTGCGGGAGGTTAGTTTGCATGATGGCTTAGGCTGTATTCACAACGCTCTACAATTTCTTGTAGTCTCAGGCAGAGCAATTGCCATACCAAGATGTGATGTGCCAAGATACATTGCTTTCTGTGGTGCATCTGTAGAAATTGGTACGAGTCATTGGAAGCATGCTGAATTTCCTTAGGCTTCTGAAGAAGCAGAGGTGTTGATGTGTTTTCTTGGCCGCTGTGTCAATGTGGTTGGATCAGGACAGATTCTTGGTGATATTTTCGGCTCAGAACCTGAAGCTCTGAGTTGACCACGAGGTGTTGTTTTCCTACAGTATATTTTATTTATAAGTCATTTTATTTATAAAGGATAAAGAGCAGCGCAGTGGCATAGTGGTAAAGCCACTGCCTTACAGTGCCAGAGACCCGGGTTCAATCCTGACTATGGGTGGTGTCTATGCGGAGTTTGTACGTTTTCCCCGTGACTGCATGGGTTTTCGCCAGGTATTCCGGTTTCCTCCCACACTCCAAGGACATGCAGATTTGTATCTTAATTGGCTTGGGTAAAATTGTAAACTCGCCCTAGTGTGTAGGATAGTGTTACTGTACAAGGTGATCGCTGGTCAGCACCGACTCGGTGGGCCGAAGGGCCTGTTTCCTCGCTGCAATTTTAAATGTACAGTAAAGAATGGCACACCATCATTCCTATTCTCTGCTGCTGGTGCAAAGTGCTTACAGTTTGTACCATCTACAAAATGCCTGTTTCTGCACTGCATCTCTAAAGTTTAAAGTCTAAAAGGCTATTATTTTTTTTAATTACCAATGTTTTCTGTTGATCCATTTCATTGACTTCTTCAGTTGCAGTGTGAAACAGAACTGACATGCTCCCCCTTGGTCTATGTCATAGTGTGGCTGTGTGACATCCAATAATCCCTCTTCAATGTGTTGGTTGGAATATTAACTCATTATCACCACAACATCACAGGACACGCTATGATCATTTTGGAATCAAACGTTTCTTTAATCGGCCAGCAAATCAAGAAAATATTTAATGGCTTGAGAATTTGCTAGTTGTTCTCCTCCCGAAAGACACCAAATGCTGGAATAACGCAGCTGGGTTAGAGGGAACATGGATCCATGTTCTCCAGAGATGCTGCCTGACCCTTTGAGTC
The DNA here is from genome assembly GCA_963514005.1 of Raja brachyura. Next base: position 137,581,829 of record OY740781.1, read on the forward strand.
ACTCCAGCATTTTGTCTTTCGTTGGTAAATCCTGTTTCTACATAGTTCTACTCTGGATCTGAACGAGCTCTGAGGTGAAACCATTTTCATCTAGGAGTACCGCTGTAATTAAAATTTCTACAAGCCGTCCTTGTCTGAATTTATACAATTTCTGACTGTTCCTAATGGATTTAGATCTACCATGCATCTCTAATTTGGAGTTTATTGATATTAAATCAACAGTTTAATGGGAAGCCTTAAGGATTATTGTGGTATAAATTTGAATTATATACTTGAAGGGTATTCATTTAATGTCTGTGCTGGAGTTTATAGATTGGGTAGCACAGGCTTGAAAGCCAACTGTGATGGAGAAATATGTGCTGCAGATTTGTGTTTTTTGACTAAAATTCCCCCAGAAAATTGTTTCACAGAACTAAATAATTTCACAGTGTACACTTAGCAATTCAAACCCACGGCGTTTTGTAATTTGCCGACCAAAGGCTTTTGCAAAGAAATGCATGGGGGTCAGCGTGGATTGAACAGATTGTTGATACATTTGTTATCAGGCATGTTATATAACAAGATTAACAACAATTTGTCAATGCTTAAACTCCAACGGCATCCACTGGAGTTTAGTTTAGTTTAGAGATACAGTGTAGAAACAGGGCCTTATACCCACCGAGTCTGCGCTGACCAATGACTACTTTCGCACTAGTTCTATCCTACACACTCGGGGACATTTACTGAAGCCAATTAACCTACAAACAGGCACATGTTTAAAATATGGTAGGAAACCAGAGCACCCAGAGAAAGCCCACGTGGCCAAGGAGAATGTACAAACTCCGTACAGACAGCACCCCCTAGTAAGAATCGAACCCGGGTCCTTGGTGCTGTAAGACAGCAACTCTACTGCTGGGCCACTCTGTGCTGAAATGCAAACCTACTGTGTCCTGCAGACAAAGTTAAGATTAAGCAGTTTTTAAAAAAACAATTTAAGCTTTTTTTAGGAATTAATTTTATACCTAAGCTTATTCATTGGCTTCTTTCACTCTGAAGTGTGTGTAGAGCTACATTGAATGTACTGCACAGAACCAGGTTTTTCAAATCAGCTAAGCTAATGTTTACATTCCTCACGAGATTCCTCCCATTACCTTTGACTCGTCTTGATCCTTTGGTATAATTTTCTATTCTGAGCTCTCTCAAGCACTCTCACTCTCCTATTTCCCCGAAACACTTCCTATAATAATGGGTTTACATTCCACCCATTTTCTCCTCCTGATGGCAGTCACAAGATACAATTCCAGATATCGGAAAGATAGACGCAAAATGCTTGAGTAACTCAGCGGGTCAGGCAACGTCTCTGGAGAAAAGGACGAGGTGACGTTTTGGGTTGAAACCCTTCTTCAAAGTGAGAGTTGGGGAATGGAAAACTGATTAGGTATGAATAGGTACAGGATACGACCCTCCCCACCTAGATATTGGGAACATATTGCAGCACTTTAATTAAGAGACTATGCCCATCATCTGTCTAGATGTTAAACGAGAAGTACTTCACAACCAAAATTGATGTTGACCTAATGTACAGTCCATTTAATGGAAATCAGTGCCTGGGGTTGAAGTTATCTTGGCTACACAAGCACAAACATTTGCCTAGATAAGATCGGGAATTGGAAGCAATTGGTGTGTAAAGGTTTACTCTGCAAGATAGATGAAAGAGTTGGGAATTGCATCTCTGGAAGGATGCAGAATTCCTGGGTTGCAGGGCTGGGATATGGGGTAGCTGTGGAGTCGTACAGCATGGAAACAGGCCCTCTGGTGCAAATAGGACAGGAGCTGCAGATCTTTGGATGAATGCAGGTTTGCATAGGGTAGAATAATAGAGCTCAGGGTAGAGTGCGTTGGAATGGTTCAGATGAGTCTGACGAAGGCCCAAAATGTCACCTATTCCTTTTCTCCAGAGATGCTGCCTGACTGGCTAAGTTACTCCAGCATTTTGTGACTATTAAAGGTGTGGAGGAGGCTTTCTGCAGATGATAAGGTGAGTCAGTGCAGTCAGTTGACATTACAGAGGAGATAAGGGATCAAAGTCAAGGATTGAGTTTATGCCAGTACTGAGATAAGGGTGCAGACTAAATGCGTTCAACATATCCGATATATGAGGGTCTTAATGATGGACAAGGTATGAATGTTAGAAGATTAGCTCAGGGTCAAATGGTCAGCAAAGTAACAGTGTCTGGTTAGTGAGCAAAGTGCCTGGCAGCAGTGTGTGGAACGTAGTAATTCTGTTCAATGAAATACCGTAAAACTATCCAGAATAGATTGGTTTCCTGTCTTTTTAATCCATGTCACCAGTTCAGTTCAATCTTCCTCTTATTGCAAGGGCTTAATTACTCTGACCAGAATATTCCAGCTTCTCTGTAAAAAGAATGATGGTGAAATAAATACCATTTATTGACTTCCACTGCATGACAGAAACAGAGTAAGCTCTGCAAATAAACCAAAGCTTGTAACCTTCCTGCAGAACGATTGTGTGACCTGCTCCATTAGTGCCATTAGTTATTCAATGAATTGCCTCCAGCCTGATGAGAAGAGATTGAAGAGCTGGGTTTGTTTCCCTTCAGGTGAAGGAGGATGGGGGGGGGGGTTGAGGTTCTAATTGACGTAGGCATAATTATGAGGGGTGATACTAGTTGGATAGCAGGAAACACATGGCAGAAGGGTCAAAAATTAGGAGACGTATGTTTACGGCAAAGGATGTTCCTGTGCTGTTTTAGGTTCTATAATACTCCCTCAACATTTCAAAGTATATAGACAGGGGATTTAATTTAAAGGCATAATGGGCAAATTGGTGGCCGTTTGTGGGCACAGATGTGGTGGTCCTGTTTTAGTGCTGCATGACTCTTGTGACCCGTGCATCCAGCCAGCTTGTTTCAGCCGTTGAGCCATTACGTTTGGTCTAGGCAGCCCAAGTGTAGCGGGGAATGGGTGGGTGGTGAGGCTGGAGAGTAGTTCGAGAGCTCCCTCGTCTGAGGAACTGCCCGTGTGTGTGGAATTTTACCCTCAGCTGCCCAATGAAAGAAACTGAAGCAACTCAGTTGCTGAATTATACAGACAGTCCCCGGAGACGATGCCTGTTGGGCTACTCTACTGGAGAAGTAGTGCTTTCAGGTCCTGCATTTGAAGAAAATTCAGCTCTTCAAACAAACATAGAAATGAAAAACCACAGGTTACAGAATCAACTCTTCCATTTATGTTTGTGTCCAAATGTTCTGTTCTTTGCAGAGTCAATTCCACAGCTCAACAGGCCTTCTGAAATAGCAACACGAGGGAAGGGGAACTTTATCTTGCTAACCTAGTTCTTTGACAACACCTTTTGTAATTGTGTCATTACTGAATCTGTACACTTGCATCGCCCAGGAGGATTTAAATGGTAATTACACAGGGGAGCTCAGATATTCAATAGATATTTATCAGTCTGAAGACATGAGGGGAATTGATAGGGTAAAGGCACAGTCTTTTACTGAGGGTAGGGTAACCAAGAATCAGAGGACATGGGTGTAAGATAACCTTTTTCAGTCAGATGGTGGTGGAAATGTGGAATGAGCTGCCTGTGCAGGTAATTGAGGCATGTACTATAGCAACAGTTAAAAAGTACATGGATAGGAAAGGTTTAGAAGGATGTGGACCAAATGTTGGAAAATGGGATTAACTTAGTAGGGGTATCCCGTACGGCATGGACGAGTTGGGCCAAAGGGCCTGTTGCCTTGCTCTATGACTCTATGACTATCCTGACTGTCAACAAGCAATAACTGCAATGATTGAGACTGCACAGTATCCGGGCAGTTTATTTGTCGTGGGCAGTGATTGGAGGCAGCAGCAGTCAATTCTGTTTCTGGCTGTGCTTTTTAGAGAAGATGGGCAGCACAGTGGCGCAGCGGAGTTGCTACCTTGGAGCACCAGGGACCTGGGTTCAATCGTGACTACGGGTGCCGTCTGTACGGAGTTAGTACATTTTCCTCCATGCCCACGTGGGTTTTCCCCGGGTGTTCTGGTTTCCACCTGCACTCCAAAGACGTTCAGGTTGGTAGGTTAATTGGCTTTGGTAAAGATTGTAGATTGTTCCTGGTGTGTAGAATAGTGCTAGTGTATGGTGATTGCTGGTCGGCACAATAAGATAGAACTTGTGTGACTCGGTGGGCCAAAGTCTCTGTTTCCACGCTGTATCTCTAAACTAAACTAAAGGTGAAGTGCACATGAAAGAGGATGCGTCTTTGCAACAAACCGTGAACCAGCAAAGTGTGTGAATGAAACACGACATGGAGTGATTTCCCCCCAAGCTGAACGCATGCAGTCAGAACCAACCAGAGTTGTTTTTTTGTATGGTGTTATATTTTACTTATCATGCTTTCCAATTTTTTGTTTTTAATCTGCCTTGAATATAAAACCGCATTCCTCTCCAGAAAACACATAGTTTTGCCTGTGAGGCTTTATAGGTCAAATTTGTGCTATTACTTGAAACACTGGTTAATGCAATTTTATGAAATACCATCCTTCGTACATGTTCTGGCATGGTCGTTTGCAATATGTTGTAAATATTTCCTCTGTTATTTGGCCCCATGAGAAACCATTGTGTCAATTTTTATTACAAGCTACCAGGGCAAGCTTCTCAAACTGCATTATATTCTCCCATCTGTGGCAGTGCTGTTGTGCCTTAGATTTGCATTTCTGGACATGTGGCTGAGGTTGTGGAGAATTTCCTAATTCCAAATCTGCACCCCAATTTCTTCTCTCTAACAATAAACCATGAAGTATAACAACACGCAAGGCACAATAATGGCTGGTAGATGGGGTTGTAATCTGAGTTTTCAATGTTTACTTGTAGCTTAGTTTATTATTGTCACGTGCCTCCCTTTTCACGTATAGTGAAAAGTTTTTTTTTGTTGTGAGCTATCCAGTCAGCGAAAAGACTATACATGATTACAATCAAGCCGTCCACAGTGTATTGATGAAGGGTATAACATTTAGCCCAAGATAAAGTCCAATTAAAGATAGTCCAAGGGTCTCCAATAAGGTAGATGGGAGGTCAGGACTGCTCTCTAGTTGGTGAGAGGAAGATTCAGGATTCTTGATAACAGCTGGGAAGAAACTGTCCGTGAATCTGGAGGTGTGCGTTTTCACAATTCTGTACTTCTTGCCTGATAGGAGAGAAGGGAGTGAGTGGGGTGAGACTCGCCCTTCATTATGCTGCTGGCCTTGCCGGGGTAGCGTGAAATGAAGATGGAGTCAATGGAAGGGAGGCCGGTTTGCGTGATGCGTCCACAACCCTCTGCAATGTAGCGTGGTGGCGTTAGCCCAACACTTCAGCTCACCTTGTTCTCCATCTTCAAGTTTGCTGGGTACCTGAGGCTTGTGACCCAAACATTGTAGACTTTTCAACAATAAAAAAACTGGGTCTTGATATTGGCATCCTCATTATGTTTTTGGCCTAATTTATGGTAATTTTTTTAAATTTAGGACATGGAGGCTAAGAAGATTACAAAATGTAAGCAATTATAAGCTATTTGGCCTCCAACCAATCAACAATGCCTCAATGTCACTTGATAGAATAAATCCCAGATTCCTTAAATTCCTTGTTGCCTCAAAGCAGCAGAAACCTAGGTATGGTCCTGACTGCTGATGCTATCTGTGAATTTACACGTTGTCACTGTGTAGGTTTCCTCGGAGTGCTTTGGTATCCTCGCACATCCCAAAGACATTCAATGTAGTAAGTTAATTGGCCTTGATATATTGCCCCTAGTGTGTGTAGGAAGTGGATGAGAAACGGGGATAACATAAAACTAATGTGAACGGGTGATCTTTCAATCAACCAAGACCCAGCCACCAAACGTTCACAGTGGGGATTTCCAATGATTTCTAAGTGGGAAAAAATCTTCTAACCTCAGTCTGAATGGCTGACCTTTAATTACGAGACTTGCCAGTCACAAAAATTATCATCGCCGCATAAATCTTGTCATTCTCAAGAATTTTCACCACTAAAAACTGTAATTGCAGTAAGCCTGAAATAGCAACAAAAATTGCAAGATATTCATAGCAGTTCAGGCATGATTTTGCAGAGGGAAATAGAGAACTGTAAGAATGCAATGAAATACTCTCTCATATTTCTAAAGTCATTGAGTCACACAGCACAGAAATGGGTCCATTGGTCCACCCATGATGCCCATCGTGCCCTTTTAGCTCATTTCATCTAATTTGACTTGCCCGCTGAAGTTTTAGTCCACTCTGCTGGATATCCCACACCTTTCCACAAAACCTCTCCCATTCGATATCATAATTGTGTCATCTAGAGAAAAATATGCGTAGCGAATGCTCTGACATCAGTCGCATTTATACATTTTTTTAATATCTTAAGTCATTGTATAATGGTGGACCAGGAGAGTAGTCCATACTTTCAGCGGTTGTATGACCTTAAACTATTCTCTGTGCCTGGAATGCGTTGCCTGGGGAAGTGGTAGAAACAGATAACAATAGTGTTATTTAAGAGGGATTTAAATCAACACATGAAAAGGAAGGGACTAGAGCAATACGGACCACAAATAGGAACTGGTGTCTTTAATAAGTGTTAATGCGTTTTGAAAAGAAGTCGGACTTATTGATGCAGGACCCTTTTCATTTTGGAATATGATCATATTGATGATCTAAAATCTGGTAGATACAAGTTTAGTTTAGAGATACAGCGTGAAACAAGCCCTTCAGACCAGCGATCCCTGCACACTGTTGTACACACCAGTGACGATTTACAATCTTCTTCACAGCTAATTAACCTGTAAACCTGTACGTCTTTGGGATGTGGGAGTAAACTGGAGCACCCGGGGAAAGCCCACAGGCTCATGGGGAGAACGCACAAACTCCGTACAGGATCCGACTACCACCATGCCACCCAACTTAAAATAATATAAATCTGCTCCCATCCCCAGTACTTTTTAGGGGAATTTCTATCCATTGAGGTGTAGGATTCCTGCCGGGAATAAATGCTGTACCAGCACTGACTGAGGGGCAGCAGGGATAACTTTAGACTTAGAATAGAATAGTGTAGTATGCATAATCCAGGGAGCAAGACTTAAGAAGGGTCTGAAGAAGGGTTCCGACCTAAAATGTCATCTATCCTTTTTCTACAGAGATACTGCCTGACCCGCTGAGTTACTGAAGCACTTGTGTCTATCTTCGTTATAAACCAGCATCTGAAGTTCGTTCCTACACTTAAATGAACTGCCCCTCCCTACTTCAGTGCTAGACACTGATGAAACTTAAGAGGCGATCCCCCCTCATCGTTTAGTGCAGCATAAACGGGTTCTTTTAAAATCTAAACTCCACAAAAGTTAAGTTAAAATTAAGTCCCCAAGTGACAGGGAGTTACATGCACATATCCTTTCCTGAAAGTGTAAATCTATCTCCTTGTATCTCCTATTGAATTACATGTTCTGGTGTAGGAGTAACAGTATGCGTATCATTAGAAGGACCAACAGAGGAGGGAATTGCCTTTACACTGAACATCAATCTCTTTGTAACATCACCCTTCTCTTAAGTCCATTTCAAAGTTTTGTGGATGAATTGATAAGCGCAGATTCAGAATGCAATATTTATTAAATTGCAGAACTCTGTATTTCTCCTGCGCTGGCTTTTAGAAGCTCCTTTACAGAGGCAATGTTGCTCCAGCATTTGTGTGTAAAATGTGGAGAAAATCGATGAGATTCACCGTTGAGGAAAAAGCTGTCCAATTGTGGATTCACAAGGCCCATTGTGGATTGTCCCCTGGGTGCTCGGGAAGGGTGCATTACAATTGGGGCAATGTAATAACTTAAAAATAGATCACTTCAATTTCCACCTCCTGGAAGCATTCATAATTTGGGCATGCCTAGTGCAATATTTGTACACTGGTATTCCCCTGGTCTAATTCTATTGCCTGGAAGATTATTATTAATGGGAGATGCCCTGCTTCTGCACAGGAAGAAGAGAGAGGGAAAGGTGGGGGTATTACATAAGATTGGAGAATTCACTGTTCATATTGTTGAACCCAAGTGGAATGAAGCTATCCTAGCTTCTGCTGTTCTTTTGTGCGAGATGACTAATTTCAAGCACTTCCCTTCAGTAGCCTCTATATTTACTCTGTCAGACAATCTCAATACAAATCGCTCGCCAACACAAATTGGTGTTGGTATTGGTTTATTATTGTCACGTGTTCTAGGATACAGTGAAAACCTTTGCTTTTGCTTGCTGCCCTGGCAGGTCATACCATCCATGAGTACATTCAAACCACACACAAGTACCACATGCCTCTTTGCACCAAATTGCGAGCCAGCAAAGTGTGTGAAATAAGCACATCCGTGCTGTATCCCGAAAGTAAAACACAGAATATCCTTTCAGGCAGCAGGGAAGAGGTTGTTCCTGAAGCTGCCAGTACCTGTTTGGAAGCTTTTGTATCTTATTGCCTGACGGAAGAGGGGAGAAGATGTGACAGTCTTGACTTTTGCCTCTGCCTTGACAAGGATGACTCCATTTTTTTACCCTCTTGCGTTATGACTTGAGATTTCCTGATGTAGCACAGTGTGATCTAATATATCAGCCACATCTGGCTAATGAGGAATCCAGAAGTGTTGCTTTGTATTTGTGCTGTGTCAGTAAAGTAAGGAGTGAAAGGCAACTGGGGAGAGATGTGTCTTGGGGTTGCTGCTGCGGGACACCTGGCTGCAGGTTTCCCAAAGAGTTCATTTCAGTTTGCAAGTCCAATCAGATCATCAATTCTTTGTGCTATGCTTGACTTGTTCCATTTGCCCTTTCCTCTCTCCAGATCCCAATGTAGGTGAACATTGTGCGGTTGTACCCAAGGTAAACTATTTGATAACTTCATGTATTAAAAAAAAACATGCGACAGGACATGTGGCTGCGGTCTCGACACATGTAAAAAATGTAATCTCATAGAGACATACAGCGTGGAAGCAGGCCCTTTAGCCCAACATGCCCACACCGACCAACATGTCCCATCTACAATAGTCCCACCTGCCTGCGTTTGGTCCATATCACTCTAAAACTATCCTATCCATGTACCTCTGTAATTGCTTCTTAAACATTGTGATAGTCCCTGCCTCAATTACCTCCTTCGACAGCTTGTTCGGACAGCACCCACCACCCTTTGTATGAAAAAGTTACCCCTCAGATTCCTATAAAATAATTTCCCCCCTCACCTTAAACCTATTCCCTCTGGTTCTTGATTCCCCTACTCTGGGCACGAGACTCTGTGCGTCTGCATAATTAGTTTGTCACGTATCATGGTACAGTGAAAAGCTTTTTTAATGTAGGCGATCCAGTCAGCGGAAAGACTATACATTGTTACAATCAGGCTGTCACCAGTTTACGGAGGCAGGATGAAGGAAGTAATGTTTAGTGCAAGGCAATGTCCGATTAAAGATAGCCCGAGGGGCCCTGATGAGGTAGATGGGAAATCAGTACTGCTCTAGTTATTTAGTTAGATCCTGATAACAGCTGGGAAGAAACTATCTCTGAATCTGCACCATGTTCATAATCATGTCTTTGAACACATCTTCCACGGTCTGTGGACTTAACTAATTTGATCCCCACCCACTGAATATCTTGTAGTTCTATGAGAACGGTGGATAATTGGATGCCTAGCGCTGGATATCATCGTCTCCATCACCAATATAAAATGAGCACCTTCATAGATTGACCACTTCCTACCTAGCGTGTCAATTAGGGTCTTAGTTAACACTAGCAACCACAGTTTCCACATTTAACTAGATAATTGCCATAATTAGACCGTTTTCTTGCACACTGTGCAGTCAACACCTTCAACTATAGGACCAAACCACATTTGTTTTAAATGGGCTCATGGTCCTACCAACCCCACTTGGAGAACCTTGCTCTTTTAATTGCAAAGGCAGAATGTTTTGATCCAGAGACTCACAATGACATCAGGTTCTTTCTATATTGACTCCACAATTACAGCACTTCCCCTAAATGGATTCTCACAGGCTCCGATGATAGATCAGGCTGGTGACTTACATTCTGCCATCAAAGCAGTCAGGTATTTTTTCCAACAAAAGAACTGCAATTGAGAAGAGACAAGATGTAATTGTCTTTCAAAACGCAAAGGGTCCAAAGACTCGTCGATTCCCTAGATTGATGTGGGCTGCTCACTGAGTTGGAACAAGTTGACAAGTTCTCCTGCCTTGAGGTGTGACAACCCTGAATGAAAAGTATCCCTGAGGATATACCGTAACATCAAGTATTGTGCTTATTGCAGTAGTCATAATGAAGGATGATATAACAAGTGCACAATCGCTTTTGATTACAGACGTACTTTGCCTCCTTGACACTGCTCAGCTATCAGCGCGACTTTGCTAAATGTCAATCGATTCCAGAGCTTGCTGCTGTCAGGTCTTCCTACATCTCAGCAACCTGTGATCCAGAGAGAAACTATTACCCCACTTCGACACGTATTAATGATTTGATCTTCATGTCTTCAATGAAGCAAAACAATAAAAAATATGCTCTCGCACACAAGGAACTGCGGATTAGTCCTTAAAGGACAATTTTTTAGGATATAGGATTTTCTTTTAGGAAGGAGATGAGGAGAAATTTCTTTAGTCCGAGGGTGATGAATCTGGAATTATTTGCCACAGGAGGCTGTAGAGGCCGTCAGTAGATATTTTTAAGGCAACAATAGATAGATTTTTGATTAGTACGGATGTCAGAGGTTATGGGAAGAATGCAGGAGAATGGGGTTGAACAGCCATGATTGAATGGTGGAGTAGACTTGATGGGCCGAAAGGCATAATTCTACTCCTATAACTTATGACCTTATGATAAGTCCTAAGAGCAGAATTAGGGCATTCAGCCCATTGAGTCGACAGATGCTCTCCGATATACGATGCTTTGTCTTACGATATTTTGAATTTATGATTGGCAAACGGTCTGCAACGTCAGCGAGCCTCACATCACTTTCGGTCACGTGATTGCATTGTATTGTACGTGTTTTTGACTTGCGATATTTTAGATTTACAATGGGTTTATCGGAATGTAACTCCATTGTAGGTTGAGGAGCAGCTGTACTCTGAAATTCAATCATTGCTGATCTATCTTTCCCTCTCAATCCCATTCTCCTGCCTTCTCCCCATAACCCTTGACACCCTCAATAATCAAGAATCTGTCAAATTCCATCTTTAAAATACCTTAAAGATCTGGAGAGAGGCAGGGGCAAATGGAACGAATCATGCAGACAGCGCAGATTTGATGAGCTGGTTGGATTTGTAAAACAGTGACCAGTGATCTTAAACAAATTGTCAATCTCCACCTTAAAGATTCTGAATCTTGCGTAGAACACAATATGCAGGAGTAACTCTGTGGTTCAGGCAATATCTCTGGAGGACCTGGACCGGCGATTTTTTAGGTAAGTCTAAAGAAGGGTCCCGTCCCAAAATATTGCCTGTCCATGTACTCCAGAGGTGCTGTCTGACTTGCTGATTTACTCCCGTGATATATTTCTCTATCCCTTCCAGGTCTGAACTTCTTCAGACAGGGGAGAGCTCCACAATACACTCAACCTTTGGAGTGGCATTTGGCAGTGTGAGACATATGCCTTGTTTAAGTGAGATGACCTTGTGAGAGGTCTAGAGATGTATCTCACAAGGGTGCAGAATTGAAGATACCAAAATCACCGAACTTCATCTCATGAGCTTGGACGTAACTCTGAGTTTTCCTGCCTGAGATAGAAGATGGTGCATCTCCCGGCCGGTTCCTAACTTGGTGCGATTTGTTCTCAAGCCTAGTGCCATCTGGGTTCAATCAGCATTCGTCATTATCAACAAAAACTAGCTCATCATTTATTTACGGTTTAGAGACATTCTGACAATGTCAGGAGGACTGTTTATTGATCACCACTGAGATGCATCAACTCATTGGCACTTATTCCTTTTTCCACATTATCTTTCTGTGACTCCCCCCTCCAGTTTCTTCCTGATGGACAGGTTTTGTCTCCCTACTGGAGCACAGTTATCAGGATGCTCTCCTTCCCAGTTCTAGCATTGGTTGTCAACATGCCGTTCAAAAGTGCAAGTATTGGAAAAGTGGAACCAATACAAAGGCCTGTTCTCAGTTATTAGTCTTCAGCCTTTTATACCCGTCAGGCAAACAATTCCCTTTCCCGTTCTTCTTCATAAGTACACTCCACTCCTTAAAATGGCAAAAGGGAAAATGAGGTGCTTTCTTGTAATAAGTTGGTTGATGTGAGGTGCTCCGTGGATCTCATGACTTCAGTCACATTTTGGATCACCAAGAGCCTTAAAGTAGCCGGTCACATTGTCCATGGTACCTTACTGAGGGATTTTTTTCAGTTTGTTTCCACCACCTGGGAAGAGAAGAAGAAACTAAAGTATCATAGAGCATTTGAAAAGTGTCATCAAATTGTGCAATGTTGACAAATAGCTGCGACTGCAGCATGGTGACGCAGTGGTAGAGTTGCTGCCTTACAGCGTCAGAGACCAGGGTTCGATCCTGACTATGGGTGCTGTCTGTACAGTATTTGTATGTTCTCTTCATAACCGCGTGAGTTTTCCCCGGGTGCTCTGGTTTCCTCCCACATTCCAAAGATGTACAGGTTTGTAGGTTAATTGGCTTTGGTAAAAATTGTAAATTGGCCCTAGTGTGTAGGATAGTGGTAGTATACAGAGACTGCTGGTCGGCACAGACTCAGTGGGAAACAGGGTTTCTGTGCTGAATGTCAAAACTAAAAATAAATTTAAAAATTACTGTGGCTGGTTTAAAAGAAGTTTCAATAAATGAATGGTTTTCATTTTAAGTGATAGATTAGATTGGTGGTCCAGGTCTATTCAGCAGGTCATTCAGCAGGTCAAGTGGCCCTTGAGAAATGCATCTAAATTAAGTCTTCCAATTGGGGAAGCAAAACAGGAACATGCAACATCTCTTGGACAGGTTGGTATCTGGCACAGGTCAAAGGGCACAAAGCACAACTGTTAAAATTAACAAAAACTTTGTTCATCATCACCAGGGAAAGGACAAGTGAAAAGAGTTAAATAACCTAGTATCAACATGCACACAGTAGAACATTATTTTAAAAAATCATTTTGCAGGATGCGGGTAGTGCTGGCAAGGTCAGCTTCTATTGTCCTTTCTTAATGCAATTTCAGAGTCAAATACTTGCTGCCAGTCAGTAGTCACATGTAGTAATAAAAAGGAACTGCAGATGCTGGAAGTTAGACACAAAATGCTGAAGTAACTCAGTGGCTCAGGCAGCATCTCTGGAGAAGTGCGATGGGTGACAATTCAGTTCAGGACTCTTCTTCATTCGCACTTAGGCCTAACTGGGTGACAATGTGAGCATTTTTTCCTCTGAAGTACGTTGATGAATCGGATTGATTTTTACCTAAGCCCAGTAGTGTCATGGTGGTCATTGCTCAGACAAGCTGTTAGCAATTCCAGATAATTGACTGACTTTAAGCTCCAAAACTGGCATGGAGGCATTTCTGCAGTCAGGATCTCTGGCATAGTCATACAACATGGAAACAGGCTCTTTGCCCAATTTTACCCTGGAGCAGTGTTCTCCTTCTTATGAATAGCCTGGAGCTATTACCCCCTTCCACGTGCCAAAATATTATGCTGAGGCATCATTATTTCGATCAGCTCACCCTACCTCTGTGTGATTCCAGGTATTCTAAAGATCCCTGTTTTCTGTCTTTAATATTTCATCCCCGCAGTGCAGTATTTTCCATTAATGCAGTGGGTGCAACCAGTGATGGAATGGGACCTGGACTGGTCCAGCAATAGGCTGTTTCTCATGTTTAGTTTAGTTTATTGTTACATGTACCGAGGTTCAGTGAAGAGCTTTTGTTGCGTGCTAACCAGACACCAGAAAGACAATATATGCTTACTATCGAGGTAACCACAGGTACGGATGCGTGATAAAGAGAATAACGTATCGTGCAAGATAAAGTCAGATTGAAGATACTCAGAGGGTCTTCAATGAAGTAGATAGTAGCTCAGGATCACTCTCGAGTTGTTGATAGAAAGGTTCAATGGTCTGATAACAGCTGGGAAGAAACTGTCCCTGAATCTGGAGGTGTGCTTTTTCACACTTCTATATCTCCTGCCTGATTGGAGAGGGGGATGAGGGAGTGACCGTGTTGAAACTCGTCCTTGATTATGCTGATGCCTTTGCCGAGGTAGCGTGAGGTGTAGATGGAGTTAATGGAAGGGAGGTTGGTTTGTGTGATGGTCTGGGCTGCGTCTACAATTCTCTCCAATTTCTTGTGGTCTTGGAAGGAGCTGTTCCCAAACCATGCTGTGATGCATCCCGATACATCGCTCTGTTTATGAGATATAACTGACCTCTAAATTGCTCCTAGTGTGCAGGGGTGGATGAGAAAGTGGGATAACATAGAACTAGTGTAAATGAGTGATCGATGATCAGACAGGAGTCAGTGGGCCAAAGGGCCTGTTTGCATGTTGCATCTCTGAACTAATTTAAACTAAACTAAATACATGCACAGCATTGTGCTGCAGCTTTTGTTTAACATCTAGCTTTCACAATCCACTACCAATAAACTAAAGAGATGACGCATCTCTTGAAATATAAGGTAGCATATCTACACGTTTGCTTTCAGCCACTTTGCACCAACTGACAGCTGTGGTGCACACAAATCATTCCCAGTTTACCTTGTCTTGGAAACGATGTACTGAAGGGGTCAAAACACAGTTTGATTATAAGCAGAAGTGCCTCGCTGAGTGTTAATCTCTGTCAACTTTCCTTTATATTTTTGCTTGGTGACAGTTTGCAGCTATAATCACTGACCCCGGTCCATAGCCGAGAGCCAAGCACTTGTCTGAGTCTCGTAGACAAGGTCAGCAGACTTCCTCATGGAGAATGAATGGGCGGAAAATGTGGCCCGCTGTACACAATTGCAAATAGTTCCCCAAATTATTTACCTTGGCAAAACCGGTCATTCGTCCCTGTTACACTGAGAGGCTTATCTGTGGTTCAAAATGGTATCCGGCCACGTGTCTGAATGTCCACTGTTTCTCTTGGCCCTGAGAGGAGGGTCTGGAGATGACTGGCTGTTGGTTTATTGAGAGGCAAGATGAAGACATTTTCAATTGTCTTTAGTTTGCAAATACCCTGCTCTCATGCCATCCAACATCAGCAAGCACTCCACTAATAATATTGACAACTGTGCAATTGCTCTTTTATGACCAAAGTGTTTCGCAAACATTATTAACCTCAAAGATTTGAATGATTTTTTCATCCACTCACAGAATGTGGATGTCACTGGCAGGGCCAGTGTAAATTGTCCATCCTAAATTGCCCATGATTGTGCCAATTGGATTAAGAATGAGTCAAGAGTGTTTTATTGTCATATGTCCCAAACAGAACAATGAAATGCTTACTTGCAGCAGCACACCAGTATATGTAAACATAGTACTCTGTAAATAATATATTCAATGAAAAACTATATACATATATGATATACACTCACACACACATGGCATATACACACATATATGTATGTACATATACACATGTAAATATATATATGTGTGTATATATTTTATATACATGTACACAAAACAAACAAATAAACAATAATAGTGTAAAGAGACACAACCAATGCCCCACGTCTATGTAGTTCTAGCTTATTTGGAGGTTGTAGTGTTTAATAGCCTTTTGGCTGTAGGGAAGAAGCTGTTCTTGAACTTGGATGTTACAGTTTTCAAATCCCATTGTTATGAGCCTGGAGTCACAAGTGAGCCACAATAAATGATGTTGGCACAATTTATTTCTCTAGGACACTTCTGAACAAAATACTTTTCCAACCAGACGGCTAGTTTCACTATCACATTCATTGATACCAGCTTTTCATTCTAAATGTATTTAATCACTTGTAGATAAATTCCCCAGCTGCCGAGGAGGGTGTGGCGTGAGGCAAAATGTAATTGCATCCATGGTGTAATAGTGCAGGGTTTTATACACAAATCCTCAGTATCACCGTGTTACAAAAGCCTGAAGGGCCTGTCCCACTTACGTGTCCTTGGCACGCAAATTATGCGTTGGTCGCATTGAGCCGAGTCGGTTGAGCGAAGGTCGGGCGCGATTACATGCGTATGCACTGCCGTCTGGAGTGCATGACGTGATTTCAAGATGGACACAAAGCTGGAGTAACTCAGCCTGACCGGCAGCATCTCTGGAGAGAAGCAATGGGTGACGTTTTGTGTCGAGACTCTACTTCAGTCTGAAAAGAAGGGTCTTGAGCCGAAACGTCACCCATTGCTTCTCTCCAGAGATGCTGCCGGTCCCGCTGAGTTACTCCTGCATTTTATGTCTATCTTCAATTTCCTTGGCCCCGCTCTGGGAGTAGAAGTGGGGGCGGATCCAGACTGCAACGGCTGTGGGCCACAGGCCGAGTTCGCCGATCGTTTGCCTGCTTCTGCTGTTGTTGGAGGTGCGACGTTGCGTCACGCCAGGGTCTTGGGCCTGTCCCACTTTGGCCGTCAGTTCCGCGACAGGCCGTTGGCGCGCAAAGATTTTGTTCACTGCAAGAATTTCGGAGCCCCGCGCGATGTCGGGACCAGCCCAGCTCAATTCATACGCCTCCGCTCTTCTAAGTGGGACCGGCCCCGCCGGGCCATACGGTGCCCGTACGCCTCAAACGACCACGAGGTTGAGTAATTTGCGAGCCAAGGTCGCGCAAGTGGGACAGGCCCTTGAGTAACTCACTATCTGGGTGTTGAAAGGTTAATTATATATTTTTTTGTGGGTTACACAAAAAGCTGGAGAAACTCAGCGGATGCAGCAGCATCTAAGGGGCGAAGGAGATAGGCGACGTTTCGGGTCGAGACCCTTCTTCAGACTATATTTTTTTGTGTTTGTTTTCTTGACCTTATCATGGATGTCCTTGTTGAGGAGCAGAAACTTTTCAAGGGTGTTTTACCCAGTTGTGGAAATGCACTGACTCTGTACCCCTTAACAATGCTTATTAACAATGGACAAAATACCTGATGGGCTTCTGATCAAACTCTCAGCATCTTTGCCATCATGGCCTTCCATTTTCCTCTCCTGGGAAATAAATATTATTGACAGAGAGAGTTACAAGACACTGCAGATTTTGCAATCTTGAGCAAAAAACAAGGTGATGGAGGAACTCAGCGGGTCAGGTAGCGTCTGTGGAAGGGAATGGGCAGGCAACATTTTTGGTCGGGATCCTTCCTCACACTGAAACAGGGTAATTATTATTGTATTCTTTAGTTTAATGGCTTGGTGGTTATGTGTCCACTTTGATATTGTGTAGGTACTTGACAGCATTGGGACTTGATGGCGCAAATGAGTTGCAAGGTACACTAATGGCGCTGAGTATGGCATTTCTCTGGGATACTTGCTAAATTTTTCATCTTTTTGCCTACTATTTTCAGTGCAATTCCCTTAATGTAAGTAGCTGTGTGTATGCATTGACTTTACAGTGAAATAAATTGCACTTCTTGGACCCTCGGGTCACTCCACAACCCGTTAATTACTTCCGTGGTGCACTGGCTGCTGTAGGGAGAGCTGGCAGCCAATGAATGCACCACACGATCCCACCAAAGCAATATGGTTAGGTGGCAAGACTTTTACTGGTCTCAAAAGATGATGTTGACCAGAGCTTTTTCAGCTGCTCCATATCGGACTTTGAGTTTAAGGCACAGAGCCAGCCACAATTGTATTTGATGCAAAAGCAGATTAAAGGGCTTGCAGAAGTTACTTCAACTAAATAGTGGACCACTTAACCTCCACCAGAGCAGGTGGATGGGGATCACCTAACATTGCATTAAAATGACATTGCTTCCACCTATGCATCATTCCTCTGAAATCCTGGCTTGGATTTTTAAGTCTTGAAACTTGAAAAAATCCTTAAGCTCATGATCTAACTCTGAGCTGAGAGTGATGCCTTGAATCTGTAATACATGGTACTTTAATGCAGGCAGTTCTGCAATAGCGCAAAAACTGTGTGCTCCAAAGGAACCTCACATTATAGAAAATCACAATATAAAACCAATTGTGGCAATGGGGAAAGGGGGTTTAGGGTCCAAATATTACTTTTCCTACAGGATTTTCAAAATTAAGGCGTTTTAATAGCGATGAGTTACTGGAAGCTAAAACTACCAGGCTGTATGGTCCATTATTTAATGGAGCATCATTGCACAAGTGTCAATAGAAGCGATCACCTGTCAATTTCAATCGCCGCATGTAGTGAAACTGACAGACTGTGTTCTTAAGAAACAATGGTGTCTGATTACTCTGAGGAGGTTACTAGGAAAGAGGTTTTTCTTCCAACACTGATTTTTTTTTTTCTTTTTAATTTCCAGATGGCCTTTACTCTGCCTGTCAATTTCCAAAATAACTTTTAACTGGTTCTCTAGTTCCGCATAGAAATCGCATTATAACCAATTCAGCCCATGCAATACAGTGTTCCTTAATTTATCGACAATGTTCCATCCAATTTGAATGTGGAAACACATTATAACAGAACTATTTGTACAATAGTTTACTTTTTTTTAAATCTCCAATCGCTAATGAGGCTTCATTTAATGCAAAGATTGATTATCTTGCACTAAGCGTTATTCCCTTTATCCTGTATCTGTACACTGTGGGTGGCTTGATGTATAGTCTTTCTGCTGACTGGATAGTGCACAACAAAAAGCTTTTCACTGTACACATGACAGTAAACTAAACTGAACTAAACCCCCCAGAGCTGGAACTTAAATCTCTGCAGACTGGATGACAGAGTTGATGTACATCCACTGCCCACTCCCCTACCAGTAAGACACTGCCCTACATTACCTTGATGGCAACCTGACTTTCACACCAAGGATTCTGAGCTGTACAATGAGTGAAAATCTGCTTCATTATGCTTAGTGCAATCATTTCAATTATCTTTTAATTTCCATTTATAATTCTAACGCGTAGAAAGTGAACGTTAATGTGGCACTAACAAACGACTGCAATTTCTTATATGACCCTTTGTCCAAGCACGACTCTCTGAATAATCTTTGTTAATTTGGTGGTACAGTTTGCATGCTGATGTAACCCCTGATTTCAAAAGGGTTCCTGCTTTCATGTTAACTTTGCACATCTGATCCATCTTCAGCAGCTGAGAAGGTGGGTTGAGATAGATAGGCCAGAGATAATATTGTTGATAGAATTGAACCAAATGGATTGATGGGTGCAGTGAACATAGGAGATATATATACATCCAGAACCATGCATATTGCCTTCATCCCAACTCACAACCAAGATTATCCATCATAGTCTATCAACTACTGGTTCCATAATGCAATATGTTTGAAGGTATAGAAGATAGTGGACAATATGTGTGTGCATACATGCGCACACACACATCTTCATCTGATAGCTATGTCCTCAAGTCCTTGACAATTCCACCCTGGCGAAAAAGGTTCCGACTGTCTATCCCGTAGTCAGACTATTCCTGCTTCAGGGGGAAAAAAAATACAAGCACTGTCATCATAGATACAAGGAACTGCCGATGGTAGTTTACAAATTAAGATACAAAGTATCAAAGTACAAAGTAATTTAGCAGATTAGGCAGTACCTTTGGAAAACATGGAATAGTGACATTTCAGTTTGGGACCCTTCTTCAGACTGAGTGTGGTTCTTGGTTACTTGGTCCTCCAAAATATTCCAACTGGAATTTAAACTGGAGTGCGGGGGGGGGGTTTAGAAAGCTGAAAGAGAGGAGCGTCGAAGCAAAACATGGTGAGTGATAGGTGTATACAGATGACGTTTATTTTTGATAGGCAGATGGTTGGACAAAGGCCAGTGATGAAAAGCCGAAAGGTGCAAGATAAGGATAGTAGAGGTATGAATTGTGCAGCCAGAGAAAGGAATATAGGTAGAATTAGTCACATTTTGATATTTCATTCAAAGGATTAAATGTCTGAGAATATAACAATCTCTACTGTACTGGAGTGTTTTCCAGAAATATGTGTTTAATTTGAGTTGTGGATTATTTCTTGAAGACTGCCTCAGAGCAAGAAATGGAAAAAGAAGGGAATTGTTTCAATGTTCTGGACAAAATAATGCACAAGTACAAGAAAGCTGGAAAAACCGAGGGAGGGAGTCAATAAGAGGACTTGTATCAGAACATTTTAAGAAGTAGAAACGAGGTAGATATTCCTATTTGGGATGATTAGGCAGAGGAGCAAAGCAAAATCGTTTGCTTTCGCAAAAATACGAATGGACATGTATGTTTATAAAGTTTAAGAACTTTAAAGTATCCAAGGCACTTCAAAGGAATATTATCTTAGAATTTGATACCATTTAATTAATCAGTGACGGTGGACAAAATTGGGTCAAGGAAGTAGATTTTAAAATGTGTTAAAATAGGAAATAGGGCGAGAAAGGTGGAATGTTTTTTTTGAGAGAATTCCAGAGTTTGGTGGCTTGGCTTGTCAATTAATATATGGCTGCCAATACTAATGCAATTAAAAGTGGGGATTATTAGGAAGCAAGGACTGAAGGAATGCCAAGATTGCAGATGGTTACTGGGCTAGATGATGCTTTGGAGATGGAACCATCAAAGGGAAGGGAGATGTAACTGAAATGGACACTTAAATTGAAATGGACTCTAATGCCAAAGTAGACACTAATGCCTTGGAGAGAAAACCAGAAAGAACATTTGGGATTACGTCTTGATGTTCACAAAGCACTTTCTGTATCCTCGGATTTAATTCACCCTGATGGTACTGCTGGACTCGAGCCATTTTGAACACTTTCCAAGATGTCTGATCTTTTTAAAGAAAAAATTGGAAAATGTGTTATTAGAACATTTTTGGAACAATTGCATTTAAATGAGCTGTATCATTCAGTGCCATTTGTTTGACCCAATCATTAATGAAGTAATGAGGAGTGTTCAGGATATGATTGCACAGATGTTGCAGGAGCTCATGGCAGCTGCGACAATAATGAGGATGATGCATATAATTGGCTTCCAGGTGTCTTTATAATCAAAGTAATTAATGAAAGTTGTGTTTTGCCTCTTGGAAGCTTCTAAACATTCACTTCATAGAATCTCAGACAAATGTGATTTGCTGCAATCTTCTTCCAAAATGCTTTTATTTTGGTCTTTTCATGGCGGAGCTCCAAATACATTGTGTCTATTCACATTGTCTTTTATAAATTATTAATATTCAAATTTTTAAAGATCTATGTCAAAAATGCATAGGATGCAAAGGACAAATAGAACACGAACTGACCAACCACCACCCTGTACACCAATACCATCCTACCACATGTTAGGGCCAATTTACAATTTACCGAAGCCAATTAACCTACAAAGCTGTACGTCTATGGAATGTGGGAGGAAACGGGATCACCCGGGGAAACCCCCACAGCTCACAGGGAGAATGTGCAGACAGCACCCGCAGTTGGGATTGAACCGGATCAATGAACCAAGGTTAATTGCAGTTGTAAGGCTGCAACTCTACCACTGCACCATTGTGCATTATTTTCTGCCTGTAAATCTGCCATCGTATTTTCTGAACTCCGTATATTTCCCTTTTTCTCCACCCATTGTACTTGCATTTGATCCGGTTGTATTTATGTATAGTATTATCTCGTTAGATTGGATGGCATGCAAAAACAAATCTTATCACTGTACTTCAGTACATGTGACAATTATAAACCTAAAGCTAATAAATTAAAGCTTGTCTAAATATGGGTGTCATCCCATTAAGAGGAGCAGAGCCAGCTAGCTGTGCTATTTATGATTGGCATAAAACTGAGGAGCCAGATAGAAAGTGCCTTTGTTCAGCAACCTCTGAGTGTCTCCAGACTTGATGGTGAGTCCAGGGCTGGATCCCAGCATATTATGGACCAATGTCTTTTACCGATTGTGTCATCATTAAAGAGAATCCATGTGTTTGACAGTTCCTGCCTTGCACAATGTCACGTGAAGTGCCGATAAAAGGAACCGCAACCAATGTGTCATGTCCCTATAAATGTGTTATCTTGAAGCATCTTAAAAGCAATGCAAGCCCTTGTCTCTACGTTCCTTCGATCTTTTTATATTCTTTACATGCATTCCACGCCTGTCTTGACATTTGGACTTTAGTGAGAGTGAAGTTGTTTTGAACAGGAGCGAAAATGTGTGTGTCAACAAATTAGACCGCTGATGAAATCGGTGTAAAGGAAGATAAGATGGAGTATAAAACATGCAGGCAATTCACTGGGTGGATTCAAACCCTCGGTTCCAGGGCAAATTGAAACCCCATGGTTGATGCTGCGATTCCCTAATCATTGGGTATGAAAAAACTTTCTTCAAACAACAAGAAATTCAGATACTGTCATTTAGTTTAGCGATACAGCATGGAAACGGGCCCTTTGGCCCACCAAGTCGGTGCAGACCAGCGGTCCATGCAAACTAACATTGTCCTCCACACTAGGGACAATTTACAATCTTACTGAAGCCAATTGACCTACAAACCTGTGCCCGGAGAAACCTCACGCAGGTCACAGGGAGAACATACATACTCTGTACAGATAGCACCCATATCAAACCGGGGCCTCGGTTGCTGTAAAGCAGCAACTCTACAGCTGTGCCACCGTGCCGCCCCAAATCTGGGTAATCTGGAGCAAATTTCTAACTGCTGGAGGAAGTGATGCTGAGTCACAACCCAGAAATCAACATCTCTCTGCCTTCAGATACTGCCTGACCCACAGAGTTCCTCTGGCGGTTTGTTTTTTTGATTCCTATAATCTGGTCTATATCCATGAGTTAGGCAGCCTTAATCATTGGTTGTGTAAGACTTCAGTCAGTTGAATATCATGTCTGTGAAAATTGAGACCCTTGTTTCATGTTAGCTGTGATTTAATTTTTGTAATGTTTTTGAGACTGCTGGCTAAGTGGTAATCTTCATTTCTCCTGCAGCTTCAGCTCCAAAGATAAAGCCACTGAAGAGTGATGTGGTGGTGAACGAGGGGAAGAAGCTCCAATTGAGATGTGAAGCAATTTCAGGATATTCTCAGCTCGCCTTCAAATGGTACAAGGATGGGAAAGAGCTGATTGTCAGTAAGAAGTCCAAAGAAATCAGGATCAAAAAAAAGAAAAGGTATGAATTTGTGATCTTCCAGGGATTCCTGTCAGTATACGAGGCATTTTGACAGACTTGCCTTTTTTTGACTGGTTACTTTGAACAATCTTCTCAGAATCTAAATTCTCTGTGCTGCACTTTATCTCCCGTTGATGCAGAGGTGTGGGGATTATGATCCTAAGTAATAATCTGCAAGATAACAGTATACATGTCACAGTGACAAACTGAACTCCGTGAACATGCTTACTAGAAATGCCACACGGTATAATGGTTACTGGAGTAGTATCCTGTGATATTAACCACTCACTGATCTAGGGATATGAGTTTTAGCCCCTTTGTAATAACTGAGCAACTTAAATTAAAGAAAAAAAATAATTAAAGCCAAAACTAGAAAGGTAGTTCTGGAAACAGTAACAATTAAACTAGTGGATTGTTGGAAAACCAATCTGCCTCAGTAACCCTAACCGAAATAAGACACAAGTGCTGGAGTAACTCATCAGGCCAGGCAGCATCTCTGGAGAACATGGATAGGTGACCTTTCAGGTTGGGACCGTTCTTCAGACTGATTGTAATGGGGAAGTTGAGAGACAAGAGATGTCGGACAAAGTGTTCAGGAAGCAGTGAGCAATGGTCTCACAGAGCTCCTGTCAGAGGATAACTGCTGTAAAGTAGACATACCTTGAAGAGACTTTGCAGTGGAGTAGACAAAATTTAGAAACAAGGAACTGCAGTCTATTTTACAAATTTGGGATTGATTAAAGCTCTTAAAGCTTTGAATGGTAACTTTGAATAATAGCATGCTCTTCTGAATGAATAATAATTCCACAAAAAAAAATGCTCTAGTTGCAATATCCACTGTATAACACCATGACCAAGAACCCAACAATGAGAACAATAACTGTTTATATTTTTCTACCACCCAGATGACAGTGACAAATACAAAGATATTTCACAGGAATGTAATCGGCCAACATTTCACGTGTAGGCTACTCGGGCAGTCAACCAAATGCTTGGATAGACTTTAAAGCAATTTTAAAAAGAGTGATCCATGCTCATCTATCATCTACGTCCTTTCTATCAATTTTATTTAAACAGTGGTGATTTAAAATCCAGCCTTATTGTACTCCCACCTTCACATGCTGCTGCTGGGGCTAGATGCATAAATGCAACATTTATCCACTTTCCCCAGATCATTGCTTTTCCTCTGAACCAAAAAATAACTTGCTCCATGTACTTTCTTCTTGATCCTTAAAACAACCCATTTAAGTGGAAAATAAAACTCTGGACGTTTTTTGCAGGCTCTATTGTTGACTAAGTGCCTCATTCTAAGTGCCTCATTCTTTGGCCCACCAAGTCCGCGCCGACCAGAGGTCCCTGCACACTAACACTATCCTACACACACTAGGGACAATTTACAATTTTACCAAAGCCAATGAGCCTACAAACCTGTACGTCTTTGAAGTGTGAGGGGAAACTGGAGCACCCGGAGAAAGGTCACAGGGGGAACGTACAAACTCTGTACAGACAGCGTCCGTAGTCAGGATCAAACCTGGCTCTCTGGCGCTGTAAGGCAGCAACTCTACCGCTGTGCCACCATGCTGCCCTGCTTTTCTTCTGCCAGAGGAAGAACTAAATAGATTATTAGCTAAGATCAGAGGGTATTAAAGACTTGATCATGTCGAATGCACAGGAGTCACAAATATACCAGACCAAATAAGAATGGTACAAGAACATTAGGTGCTTTTTTTTTCCCCCCGGTAGTTTTGTGGGTTGTAATTACTTTAGATTAGTTTATTTTAAATTTGAGATCCCTAAATGGCATTAAATTCCACATGCGGATTTGAACTTGAGTCTTTGTGTTACTAATCTGGTAATGTGAACTTTGTATCACCACTCTGCGTATCAGCAGAAAGCAGGCAGTTAGTTTCATCTTGAGTGAGTCCAGTTAAGTTTAGAGATACAGTTCAGAAACCCTCCCTTCAGCCCACCGTGCCTGCACCGACCAGTGAACCCGCACACTAATGTTATCGTGCTCACAGTGGGGACAATTTACAATTTTACCAAGCCCCAATTAGCCTAGAAACCAGTATGCCTCTGGAATGTGGATGAAAAAATGGAGATCCCGGAGAAAACGCATGCTGGTCACGGGGAGAGTGTACAAACTGCGTACAACAACCCCCCCCCACCACCACCACCCGTGTGGGTATGAAGAGATTGGGATTCAACTACAAGGGACATTGGAGATGCTTGGCTTCCAGTTGGCAGTGGAATGGAAGGATTAATACTGGGTTAATACTGATGAGTGGACAACAGTTCCTAACCTCAATTGTCTTTATCACCTGGCAAACTGATTCTATTGCAAATCGCTCCTTTTAGCAATCCTATGTAAATGATTGGACAGGGGGACATATTTTAAGGGATATCATATATGAAGCCAGGGAGGCAGAGAGATTTAAGGAAGGAATTCCTGGACTTGGGTTGTAGGTTGGCTGTCAATGATGAGATGGAGTAGGGGTTGCATAATCTGTCAGTTCTTGTAGTGTTGAAGTGATGAAAAGATTTAAAGAATCGGTGGCACGGTGGTGCAGCGGAAGAGTTGTGGCCTTACAACGCCAGAGATCCAGGTTCGATCCTGACTACGGGTGCTGTCTGTATGGAGTTTGTACGTTCTCCCTGTGACCGTGTGGGTTGTCTCCGGGTGTTCCGCTTTCCTCCCACACTCCAAAGATGTACAGGTTTGTAGGTTAATTGGCTTTGGTAAAATTGTAAATTGTCCGTAGTGTGTAAGATAGTGCTAATGTACGGGGTGATTGCTAGTTGACGTGGACTCGTTCAGCCGAAGGCATGTTTCCGTGATGCATCTCTAAAGTCTAAAATCAGTAAAAAATCAAGGTGTAGAGGGATGGATCGTGTTTTTACCAACATGACGGACGAGTATGCGTAGATGAACAAAAATACAGATCATTCAGAGGCTAATTTAAAGTTGCAAGCAAAGGATCTCTGTTGGTCCTCTGAATTCCAAGGTTATGCCAATGTCTTTGGCTCAAAGGGCTAATTCATGGGTGGTCATCAGAGCAAACTTTCTTGGGTAATGTAATGTTGTAGTGCCATTATCTTTACAGCTTTAAAGTGGTTTATGACGAAGCAGAAAGGATATTAATTTGCAATAAAGACTAGGAACACTAATTGGCTATTTTGTTCCCTTAATTTGAATTACAGGAATATTGACTATCTTTTATTAAAAATGTCATTAATATTAGTGTGCATTGTTTAAAGAAGAATTTGTCTGTCTATTGATTTTGGAATTGCTTCTTTGAGCAGTGAATGCTGACATCATCACTGCAGGGGCATCTGGGGGGGAGTACTTACAGTATTTAGGCATTGCTAAACTTGATGAGATGTGAAGCTGAATTATTCTACACAATGCTGTCAATGAACAAATCGAAGGTCAATGATCTTTTATATTGTTCCAATTTTCCTTTATATAATTTGGTGTTTTAACTCGTACTCTCTTGAGTGGCTGTTTAGTTTAGTTTAGAGATACAGTGCAGAAATGGGCCCTTTGGCCCACCGAGTCTGTGCCGACAAGCGATCACCCCATACATTAACACTATCGTACACACTAGGGACAATTTTTACCAAAGTCAATCAACCTATAAACCTGTACATTTTGGAATGTGGGAAGAAACCAGAGCATCCGGAGAAAACCCACGTGGTCACAGGGAGAAGGTACAAACGCCATTCAAACAGTACCCATAGTCAGGATCGAACCTGGAACTCTGGTGTAGCAAGGCAGCAACTCTACAGCTGCACCTCCATGCTGTTTTTCATGTCCAATGGAAAACTAATGTAGAAATGGGTATTTAACTGTGGGAAGAGTTATTTTATTCTTAGCCAATATCCATACAACTATTCATTAATGATTTGTGTGTGTGCAACTCGTGCTTCTGTTAGATGTGAAGAAGGCTAGTGAGGCCAGTCACGCACAATTGCCTTTGAAAACAGAGTGGTGCCTACCACCTTGAACTACTGCAATTATGGTTTGAACAGTTGAACATAGAACAATACAGCAAAACACCAGGTTCTGATGCACAATGTCCATGCTAAACATGATGCCAAAACCAACTCTTATCTGCCTGCACATAATCCATATCCTTACATACCCTGCATATTCATGTGCCTATCCAAACGTCTCTTAAATTCCATTGTCATATATGTCTCAACCACCAACCCTGGCAGTGCGTTCCAGGCACTCACCACCCTCTGTTTAAAATAAAATTGCCTCGCACATCTCCTAAACTTTGCAGCTCTCGCCTTTAAGCTGTACCCTCCAATATATGTTTTTTCTATCCTGGAAGAAATGGTTGACGGTCAGAACCTACCTATGCCTCTGATAATGTTATATACTTCTGTCACCTCTGATGTACAAGTGAAAACAATCCAACAGTTAGGAGGCTCAAAGTGACGATGGAAGATTTAGGACAGTTCAGAGTTTCTTTCTCTGTGTATTGGAAGTGCAGAGAAGTCCGGTATAATTAGCACCATCTAACAAATCACCCAACCACCCACCCACCTCTAGCCCTTCCTATGGAAGTGTCAGCAGTTTCCGCATTGGCCACATCAGAATCCACTAAACCACAGGATAAGCAAGTCATGCTCAGTCCTGAGGGACTGACTCTGAACAAAGTGTTAAGAATGATAATCTCGAATTAGCCACACACTCTGTCACGGCTCAACACTGACCAAGGATTAAACTTTGTCTAATCATGCGGTTGAATCTTAATATGTGAACCATGATTCAATCAAACAGTGAGGTAAACAGAATTAGCATCCATAGATGATTTCAAAAGGGTAATATTTCTGCATGCTAAAAATAAGAGGTTTAATTAATGTTTTTCAAAGTGTTCCCCAAAGTGATTTATGCACAGTACGTTTGAGGTATTCTCACTATTGTGCAGAAAGTGAACAATCAACCTACAAACAAATCCTAGCCCACATTAATGTGATAACACCCAAAATATAATTTATGTTGAGGGATAGATTTTTGTCTGGGCAGCAAGAAGGATCTGCGCTCAGGGCTGTTAATGATTTTTTTTAAATAAAAACATTAACGTTAATTTCAACAAAAACATTAACCTCTTCCTTTGCCAGTTTTGGAAAGAGAAAAGAAATGAAGAATTTCAGGACTGTGGAACAGAGCATTCCCTGCCCTTAGCACATTGTGTCATCATTAAGCAACTACTGTTTGGTTAGATATGGAACTCGCTCCATGCCAACAAGATTCTTCAACCTCAGTACTGAAGAAAATCCTTTTTAGACATATGTAGCAACTTTCCACTTCATGACAATGGATGTTAAAGAACGAGGCCTGGAGTAATTTAACTTTTCCTTACTGGTGGATTTCTTCACTGGAGCACATGACCTTAACTTCAGCATTGTTGAAAATGCAGTGTGATTTTTTCAAAATTTTATTTTATTTATTTATTTTTTCTCCATAAGCTAGGGTAATGTCGGAATCACCTCTACCCATTGGACTTTGCCTATGGAACTGATGTGCTACAATGCTAAGAACTATGTTCTGCACTTTGTCTGTCCATTTGCTTCACCTATGTACTTGAGTTTGACTTGATTGTGTTGAGGAATTATATTATTACATATAGTCCATTATAGATGTATAGTATTACTAGATGAGAATGCTCAAGGCATGATTAGTAAGTTTGCAGATGACACTAAAGGGGATGATCTCATAGAGCGCGAAGATGGTTATCAAAAATTACAGCAGGATGGTGTCAACTGGGCAAGTGGGCTGAGGAATGGCAAAGAGAGTTTAATGCAGATAAGTGTGAGGTGTGTAACAAGGAACTGCAGATGCTGGTTTAATCTGAAGATAGATACAAAATGCTGGAGTAACTCATCAGGACATGCAGCATCTCTGGAGAGAAGGAATGGGTGACGTTTCGGGTCGAGGCTCTTCTTCAGACTGAAAGTCACAGGAAAGGGAAACGAGAGATATTGACAATGATGTAGAGAGATAGAGAACAATGATTGAAAGATTTGCAAAAAAGTGACAATGATAAAGGAAACTGGCCATTGTCAGCAGTTTGCTGGGTGAGAACCGGAAGCTGGTGTGACTTGGTGGGGGAAGGATGGAGAGAGAGGGAATACAGGGGTTACTTGAAGTAGATAAATCAATATTCATACCACTGTGTCAGGTGTTGCATTTTGTGAAATCAAGGACCTTCACAGTCAATGGCAGTGCCTTGGAGAGCAGTGAAGAGCAGAGGGATCTAGGAGTACAGGTCCCTGAAAGTGGTGTCACAGGTTGATGGGGTGGTCAAGAAGGCCTTTGGTAAATTGACCTCCATTAGTCAGGGTATGAAGTATAGAAGGTTGGGTGCAATGTTACAGTTGTATATGGCACTGGTGACTACATTTTGGTCACCTTGCTATAGGAAAGATATTGTTAAGCTGGAAAGAGTCCAGATAAAATAAATGAGGATGTTGACAGGATTTGGGGGGCTGAGTTATAGGGGGAGGTTTGACAAGCTAGGACTTTATTGCTTGGAGCACAGGAGACTGAGGGGTGATTTTATAGCGGTGTATAAAATCATGTTATTTAATCTGTGTGGCAGAATCAAGAACCAGGGGACCTAGGTTTAAGGTGAGAGGAGAAAGATTTAATAGGAACCCGAGCGGCAACTGCTTCACACAGAGGCTGGTGGATATATGGAATGAGATGCCAGAAGAGGTAGTTAAGGCAGGTTCTATAACAACTTTTAGAACAACTTGGACAAGTTCAGAGATTGAAATGTTTGGAGGGATATGCAGGCAAATGGGACTATCTTAGATGAGGATCTTGGTCGGCATAGGCTTGTAATTCCTATGACTCTGATCTATTCCTAGATCTGATTGGATAGAATGCAAAGCACTGTACCTCAGTGCACGTGACAATCTTAAACCTAAAATATCAGTTCCCTCTGCCGGAGTTCACCTCTGCTGCAGGTGCCCCTCTGCTGCATTGGACTTGCCTTCACCTCTGCTACACTGGACTTGCCTCACCTTTGCTGCACTGGACTTGCCTTCACCTCTGCTGCATTGGACTTGCCTTCACCTCTGCTGCATTGGACCTGCCTTTACCTCTGCTGCATTGGACTTGCCTTCACCTCTGCTGCATTGGACCTGCCTTCACCTCTGCTGCATTGGACTTGCCTTCACCTCTGCTGCATTGGACTTGACTTCATCTCTGCTGCATTGGACTTGCCTTCACTGCTGCTGCATTGGAATTACCTTCACCTCTGCTGCAAGAGCCTGGTGTCAGTCTCTGCTGCAGAGGACCACATTTACCTCCCTGTGGCCTGGACATCGACTCCCATTTATTGCAAGGGCCTCCGTTCCTCTTTAGTTCAGGGGCAGCATTAAGCTGTATATTCAGTCTAGTATCATTCTTTCAACTCCCTACCACCGGGAGTTCCAGGCACCTCTCCTCCAGGGCATCTTGGTCTCCTTTCCAATGTGAGGACATCTATTTAAACCCGACAGCTGCACATTAGCTTTTTATTTTCTTGGCATTAGCTCTTCAGCAAAAGTGAAAGTGTGTTTTACTGTGTTTACAGGAAGGTGTCTGAACTTGTGATAAGGAAAGCGAAGCCATCCCACGCCGGAAGCTACACCTGCACAGCTATCAATAAGCAAGGTGAAGACTCCTCAATAAGCAACGTCGCTGTTACGCCTGGTAAGTGCGATTTCATTGATCCCTCATTGATGGATGTGGGGCTGTACCAGTTCAAAGTCACCAAGCTAACAAGGTACTAAGCGGTGATACCTTGGGCAGGTGAATCTATGCTGTTTGTTAACTCTGTATTTGCCCCGCACACTGCTGTTTCCTGTGATAGTGGGAGCTTTTTGCAGCTTTAAAGAGTAGATGTGCAATAAGTGAAATAATTTAAAGGATAGTTCAAGGAACTCAGCTGGCACAGTGCCTAAGTGTGATGAAAGGGCTTGTTCAATAGTAACCAATTTCTGCTGAAATTGTATATTTGAATTTCTGTAAAGAACAATGAAAGATTATCAAATAAATTAGATTTTTATGCCAAGCTACATAATATATGAGACATAGAAGCCAAGTTACTTTACATTTTGCCTAATGGTAAAAAAAATTATTGCTTCATTTTGCAACTCAAGGCAAATTGAAATGATGGATTTATTTTACCTCTCCATTCCTTGTGACATCATGAGAAAGAATGTGACCAAGGCCTCTTAAAGTGATACTCGAAGTTAACTATCCTTGAGTATCCAGGCCAAAAGAGTTAGAGAGTAGTCTTTAAGCCCAAACATCATGTATGTCTAAATAAGGTTCTGGAGAGAAAATGATGTTGCTGGATAGTTAATCAACAGCTCATTAACTCTGTGTCTGGCTTTATATTGGAGAAAGACAATCAGACGGGATATTGTACTTGATGCAAGTTTGCCATCATCTGTTCTGTATGTTTCCACCAAAGTCCAGCTTTGCCAGAAACTGCTCATTAGAAGGGTCTCTGTCCACATTTGTAATGGTAGCTGGTTATGTACACCTACGTTAATGATTCTTTTCCCCTAACCTTATCATGCCTCTAGTGAGTTGAGAGTGAAGTTACATGATGACATAAGCACGTAGGAAGCTTTCATTAAAAGGGGCGGCACCGTGGCTCAACGGTAGAGTTGCTGCCTTGCAGTGCCAGAGACCCGGGTTCGATCCTGACTATGGGTGCTGTCTGTACGTTCTCCCTGTAACCACGTGGGTTTTCTCCAGGTGCTCTGGTTATTCCCACACTACAAAGACGTACTGGTGTGTAGGTCAATTGGTTTATGTAAGTTGTAAAATTGCCCCTAGTGTGTGTAAGGATAGTGTAAGGGATGAGCACTGGTTGACGCGGACTGAGTAAGCAGAAAGGCCTGTTTCTCAAAAAAAAACTGTATTACTAAAGTATAAATGGAAGGTCAAGAGCAAATTTATAAATAAGATGTCCAATGTTAAAACAGGGAGTATATCCAGGGTCTCGACCTGAAACATCACCCATTCCTTCTCTCCAGAGATGCTGCCTGTCCCACTGAGTTACAATAGACAATAGGTGCAGCAGTAGGCCATTTGGCTCTTTGAGCCAGCACCGCCATTCAACGTGATCATGGCTGATCATCCCCAATCAGTGCCCCGTTCCTGCCTTCTCCCCATATCCCCATACTCCAGCTTTTTATGTCTATCTTCAATTTAAACCAGCATCTGCAGTTCTTCCTTACACAGTATATCATCACTCTCCTGGATCAATTGCCCCATTCCCTTTTTACCCTTTTGTAATAAAAACATAAAAACTATACTTGGTGGAAGAATGGAAAACAATTGAGATCAATTAGTGCAGACCAAATGGGAGAAATGTGTTCTTGGTCACTAGGGCATGATACATTAGCCAACACATCTTTGTGGAAGCAAACGTGCAGAAACAATTTGCTGACAAGCCAATGACTTTATCTCTCTGAATGCCATTGTACAGTATGGTGTGTTTCTGCCAACAAGAGGCCTGAGTGCATACTTTATTTATTTAAAGTTGTGTTACTAACTTTACTATGGAAGATGGTCTTAAGTACTAATGCTGTTTTGTGCAGGATAATGATGTTCTTCTTGATGCCCCCCTCATGTATTCCCCTTTCAGCAACAATAATTAAAATATGCTGGACAATTAGGAAAATCTTGTGTATCTCAATGGCCAGAAGATCTACATAATAAAGCAATGCGAAAGCAAATTTCATCCATGTTAAAGGTGTCATGATTGGGTTTTGAGACTGCGTCAGCTTCCATCAAAGGCAGAGTAATCTGTACAGAACTGACTCTCATTTGTTCCCAGTGGTGATCAATGAGCATTCATTTGAAGCCTGCCATTGGTGAAGTACATCTGGGACCAATTCTTGTACTTCAGGACATCAACCAAACCTGTCAGTGGAAATCCCATCTGTGGCTGAATTCTGGGATTACTTCAGTCTTAGTGCTCTTTAGGCATTGAATTATTACAGTGCACAAGCTTTGAATGCAAACCCACAGAGTAATTTTAAGAATCATCTTCAATCCTGAATCTTCAATTGAATTTACGGGGTAGAGTGGACCATGCTTTAAGAAAATTGGCAGGACTTTGAACATCATGCCAGGAATTTGCCTGATGCTGTATTTAAGTTCACAAGATATAAGATATAGGAGCAGAATTAGGCCATTTGGCCCATTGAGTGCTCCGCCATTCAATCGTGGCGGATCTATTTGTCCCCCTCAACCCCATTATCCTACCTTATCCACCTTAACGTCCTTACTAATCACGAGCCTATCAATCTCCACTTTAAAAAGCATCCAGTGACTTGGCCACTGCTGTCTGTGGCAATGAATTCCACAGATTCACTACCCTCATGCTAAATAAATTCCTCTTCATCTCCGTTTTAAATGTACGTTCTTTTATTCTGAGGCTGTGCCATCTGGTCCTAGACTCTCCCATTACTGGAGACATTCTCTCCACATCTACTCTATCCAGGCCTTTCATTATTTATTAGTTCAATGAGATCGCCCCTCATCCGAACTTCTGCGAATATAGGCCCAGAGCCATCAAACACTCATTTGTTAGGACTTCCAGTGATCTGGAGTAAATACTATATTTAGTACTCGTACATGAAAATCATTTATATAACATAAAGATTCAATAACATTTACTGCGGCTGACAACAGGTGCTTGGCCTGTGTTAGCAGTCTGAAAAAGGATCTGACTTAAGTGTTTTGAATTTCACAGCATTAAGTTAATTTTGGACAAGGTTATTGTATCAGTTTTTTTTGCGTGTTAAATCCTTCTATAAATCTCCTGATGTTTTCTACGAATGAAGCACCGCTTACATTCCAGAGCAGCTCAAACGCATACAGTGTGCGGGAAGGAACAGCAGATGCTGGTTTACACCAAAGATAGACACATAATGCTAGAGTAACTCAGCGGCTCAGAAAACATCTCCAGAGAAAAGGAATAGGCGATGTTTCGGGTTGAAACCCTTCTTCAGACTGAGAGTCATGGGAAAGGGAAACAAGATATAGACGGTGATATAGAGAGATATAAAACGAATGAACGAAAGATATGCAAGAAAGTTACAACGGTAAAGGAAACAGTCCATTGTGAGCTATGAGCTAAGTGAAAAAGAGTATCGACAATGAGACTCAACAAGACGAATTTGAAGCTAGTACGATTGGCTAGTGGACGGATGGAGAGAAAGGGGGGGGGGGGGGGTGCAAGGCTTACTTGAAGTTAGAGAAATCAAGATTCATATTTCTGGGTTATAAGCTGACCAAGCAAAATGTGAGGTGCTGTTCCTCCAATTTGCATTTGGCCTCACTCTGACAATGGAGGAGGCCCAGGACAGAAATGTCAGCATGGGAATGGCACTTGGGCTGGGCTGTACCTTATCCCCATACCTTGTGTTGTTTACATGGATTTTTCAGTCCCATTCCTTCCACGATTGAAAGAGTAGATGTGGAATTAATATTGCTGAAGCGAGCATGAAGGTCACTAATACCGCAGAAAACTTGTTGGAGCCCATTCTGAGGCGATATGCTTGATAATACATCTTGTTGTAGTTCAATGGCTTGCGTCCAACCTTTTAGACATGCGTGAAGTCATGCGTGCACAAACTCCAAAGCTTTGTGCAGTTTATCTCACCAACTGAGATGTTTAATTGGGGGAGATATGTTTTCCATTTAAGGTAAATAATTTGTCTGTTTTTTAAAAGGAAAGGTGCACTTATTGGCACATTTGCTGTATTTTAATGCAGGATATTGTTCCTATAAATTTGGTTTTGATGGCATTTTTGTTGGCAAGAGAAGTTCCCTGCCTGAAATGTGAAGCACAGCAACGTCTCTGCAGTAACTGGACACCCCTACCTGTTATTTGCCCAGGCACAGAAATTGTGTTGAAGCAAGTCTGAGTAATTGAGAAAGAAGATGCCAATTTCTTTCATCACTACAGAAATCTGTGACCTGCTCTTAAGTTGGCCGACATTCACCAGTTATTAACACAATATTTTGTATTCACAAGTCACATACCAAAATGGCCCTTTTTAATTCTTCTTCTCCCATCTGATTTATTTGAGTTTATAAAGCAACCAGTTGCATCCTAAATCATTCATGAGAAATGGATCGGGTAAACGCAGCGTCTCTTGCCAAGAGTAGGCGAATCGAGAAGCAGAGGACATAGGTTTAATATGAGGGGGAAAGATTCAATAGGAACCTGAGGGCTAACTTTTTTTTACACAAAGGGTGGTGAATGAATGGAATGAGCTGCTGGAGGAGGTAGTTGGGGCAAGTAATATTGCAACGTTTAAGAAACATTTGGACAGGTACATGGATAGTATCGGTTTTGAGATATGGGCCAAGGCAGGCAGGCGGGGCTAGTGTAAATGGGATATGTTGGTCGGTTGGGCAAGTTGGGCTGATGGGCCTGTTTCCATGCTGTATGACCTATGAGAATGAGTTTGTGGAATTATTTTTGGATTAGTGGTAGACCTTCAATTGCTGAAAAACCTACTCTCGGCAGTCTGTGTTCTTGG
The DNA here is from genome assembly GCA_963514005.1 of Raja brachyura. The sequence continues at coordinate 137,617,565 of OY740781.1, forward strand.
TCGGGTCAAAGGTAGCAATGCTCCCAAAAGATATGATAATCAGCTGGGATTCCAAACTGCTGTGCAAGGAATTCCATTGGAAATGAATGTGTCTGATGTGTTTGTTGCTGTGAGCAGAGAGATTGCCCTGTGTCCTCTGGTCCATTTCAACAATAGACAATGCACAGTCACGGAAGAACTTGGTACCTACATCTACCTACATTCGATGACAACCCCTTTCAGTAAGAGAGGTAGGGTTGTTGGTACAAGTTTGGGGGATTTTTCTGATATAAGAAAACTACAAGATAATCAATAGATGAACCTTTCTCATGATGAAACCGAATCCATGCTTCTGAGCATTGGACCATTGAAGCTTTAGAGGCTTAGGGTCCCCCTATTTGAATGCTGGAGTCCCAATCGTCTCCCTTTCACACTTCTCCAAATGTCCAACGACTTGCGCTCTCTGCGTTCATTTTGAGTCAGTTGCTCAGCAGCTATAGAAGGAAGGCGGCAATGCAAGCTGGTGCGGAGGTGGCCACTTCCCAGAGAAGGATCTACTATCTGGTACAATCAGTCTACTAATTTATTTTTTTTTTACTTGAGTTTGACTTGTATTTGTGTATAGTATTATCCGATCAGTTTGGATGCCATGCAAAACTAAGCTTTTTACTGTACCTCGATACATGTGACAACAATAAACCCAAACCTAAAAGATTTCTTCATTGTAAAGCAACTCAAATATTTCCATGAGAACAGAACAAGCCATTTAAAATATACCTTAAATGAAGGAGGTACATTACTCTCCTACTGCAAAACACTTATTGGTCTTCTTTACTTTGCTGCACTTCTCTAATAAATTCATTTTCTCGGTTATTTTTAATTTCATGCTCAGTTGCTTTGCTGACTAACATCCATAACGCTCTGTGGCATGGTGGCCCAGCAGTAGAGTTGCTGCCTTGCAGCGCAGGTGACCCGGGTTCGACTACAGGTGATGTCTGTACAGAGTTTGTACGTTCTCCCTGTGACCTGCGTGGGTTTTCTCCAAGATCTTCGGTTTCCTCCCACACTCCAAAGACGCACAAGTATGTAGGTAAATTGGCTTGGTAAATGTAAAAATTGTCCCTAGTGTGTGTAGGATAATGTTAATATGCGGGAATTGCTGGTCGGCGCGGACCTGGTGGGCTGAAGGGCCTGTTTCCGCACTGTATCTCTAAACTAAACTAAACTAATAGTATGGAGTGGACCCCTTTGGAAGGCTATGCCCTTAAGGTTCTTCCGGTGTCTGTGCAATTGCTGACACTAACTTTAACTCTGATAGATAAATGCCACAGGTATTGAAAGAAAAACAATCCATCAGTTCCTTCTAATATTGCTCGTGGTTAAGAGTTCTAAATGTTCTCTGAAGCTCTATAAGATTGTAGATTGGGTCTTATTAATCAATCAACATGAAGATAATTTTTTCCTGCCTGTCTGAAAAACATGTGGTCGCCCCCCACCTTATGCAATATGCAACTTGCGTAAACTCACACCTACGTAAACAATTCAAGTTCACACCTGTTGGGGGAGTGGGCAGATGCATGGCAGATGACGTTTATGGCATGTTTGCCTTTATAACAAGAGGAATCGAATATAGGAGCAAAGAGATCCTTCTTCAGTTGTACAGAGCCCTAGTGAGACCACACCTGGAGTATTGTGTGCAGTTTTGGTCCCCTAATTTGAGGAAGGACATTCTTGCTATTGAGGGAGTACAGCGTAGGTTTACAAGGTTAATTCCCAGGATGGCGGGACTGTCATATGCTGAGAGAATGGAGCAGCTGGGCTTGTACACTCTGGAGTTTAGAAGGATGAGAGGGGATCTCATTGAAACATATAAGATTGTTAAGGGCTTGGACACGCTAGAGGCAGGAAACATGTTCCCGATGTTGGGGAAGTCCAGAACCAGGGGCCACAGTTTAAGAATAAGGAGTAAGCCATTTAGAATGGAGACGAGGAAACACTTTTTCTCTCAGAGAGTGGTGAGTCTGTGGAATTCTCTGCCTCAGAGGACGGTGGAGGCTGGTTCTCTGGATGCTTTCAAGAGAGAGTTAGATAGGGCTCTTAAAAATAGCGGAGTCAGGGGATATGGGGAGAAGGCAGGAACAGGGTACAGATTGGGGATGATCAGCCATGATCACATTGAATGGTGGTGCTGGCTCGAAGGGCCGAATGGCCTACTCTTGCACCTATTGTCTATTGTCTATTGGAAGTCACGATGAGGTAGAGATTGGCCACCTCGCCCAGCCTATGCACCATATTTTCAGGAAGATTTCCTGGGGGGGTGGGGGGGGGGGGAATTAAGGATGTGCCACCAGTTGCAGGAAAATCTGCGGGTGACCTGCAGCCAGTCATTCATTCTTTCTGACTGCTAGTGGTCATATAACAGTAGATCAAGGTGGCTGTGAACTGTTGACAGAGGCCCTGACATGTACCAAGTGCTACTAGCAGTGAGAATTTTATTCTCCATCTCTTGAGACGCCTGTTCAATCATGTAGGATTATGAAGGCAACAGCAAAGCTCTTGTCAATTTGTTAACTGTTTTCTTCACTCTCTGCATCAGATAAAATTTCCACTAAATGGCGTCAATGGTAATTCCATGACAACGAACTGTAGATGCTGGAATCTTATGCTAAACACAAAGTAATAATAACAAAATAAATAAACAAAAAATAATGTTTTATTATTATTAATGTTTAGTGTTTTCTGAGTCATTTGTAACTGTCACTGTATGTCATGTTGTTACTTGTGGGCTGAGCACCAAGGCAAATTCCTTGTATGTGAATACTTGGCCAATAAAGTTACTTACTTACTTAAGTGCCGGTGGAAAGCAGCAGGTCGGGAGCCTCTGTGGAGGGAATGGATAGGTGTCATTTCGGGGCAGGACACTTCTGACTGATTGTAGGAGGGGGAAATTGGAAAAGTTGGTGCACCTCCACCACTTTGTCTCGAGGTGGAGTGGGACAAAGCATGACAAGTGATAGGTAGATCGAGGTGTTGGGAGGAGGGGGTGGGGGTGGGGGTGGGCGGTTAATTGGCAAATTGGTGGAGTAAGTGTCAAAGGGTATTGGTTTAGGAGAAAAGAGAAGTGAAATGTAAAGCCAGATGGAGGGCTATGGGTGGAAAGGGGGGTGAGGGAAGGTGTTTCAAAAACAGCACAAAAACAGGCCCTTCGGCCCAACTTGTCCATGTCGAACAACATTGGCACATATCCATCTAAGCCTTTCCAACCCCTGTCTTTTAAATGCTGTTATAGTATCTGCCTCAATTACCTCTTCTAGCAGCTCATTCCGTATACCCACCCTCTGAGTGAAAATGTTGCCCAATCAGGTTCCTATTAAATCCTGTCTCTCACCTTAAACCTATGACCTTTTTTTAAAATTCCCCCACCATGGGAAAAAGAGTGCATTCACCCTAATTATTCATAGAAACATAGAAAATTGGTGCACGATGAGACCATTCGGCCCTTTGAGCCAGCACCACCATTCATTGTGATCATTGCTGATCATCCACAATCTTCTCCCCATGCCGCTTGATTTGGCTACCCCCAATAGCTCTATTTAACTCCCTTTTAAATGCATCCAGTGAATTGGCCTCCACTGCCTTCTGTGGCAGAAAATTCCACAAATTCACAACTCTCTGGGTGAAAATGTTTTTTTTTACATTTTTTCTCATCTTGGTTTTAAATGGCCTCCTCTTTATTCTTAGACTGTGGCCCCTGGCTCTTGACTCCCCCCAACATTGGGAACATTTTTCCTGCGTCTAGCTTGTCCAGTCCTTTTATAAATTTATATGATTCCCCTCTCATCCTTCTAAATTCCAGTGAATACAAGCCCAATCTTTCCTCATATGACAGTCCCGCCATCCTGGGGATTAACCTCGTGAACCTATGCTGCACTCCCTCAATAGCAAGGATGTCCTTCCTCAAATTAGGAGACCAATACTGCACACAGTGCTCCAGATGTGGTCTCATCGGGGCCCGATACAACTGCAAAAGGACCTATTTACTCCGATACTCAAATCCTCTCGTTATGATGGCCATCATGCCATTAGCTTTCTTCACTGCCTGCTGTACCTGCATGTTTACTATCAGTGACTGGTGTACAAGGACAGCCACGTCTTGTTGCACTTCCCTTTTTCCTAATCTGACACCATTGAGATAATAATCTGCATCCTTGTTCTTGCCGTCAAAGTGGATAACTTCACATTTATCTACATTATACTGCATCTGCACCCACTCGCTCAACCTGTCCAAGTCACCCTGCAACCTCCTAGCATCCTCTTCGCAGTTCACACTGCCACCCAGCTTTGTGTCATTTGAAAATTTGCGAGTGTTTCTTGTAATTCCATTATCTAAATCATTAATATATATTGTAAATAGTTGCGGCCCCAGCACCGAGTCTTGCGGCACTCCACTCGCCACTGCCTGCCATTCTGACAGGGACCCGTTTATTCCTACTCTTTGTTTCCTGTCTGCCAACCAATTCTCTATCCATGTCAAAACCCAACCCCCAATACCATGTGCTTTAATTTTGCCCACTAATCTCCTGTGTGGGACCTCATCAAAGGCTTTATGAAAGTCTGGCTCTCCTTTTACTTGTCACATTCTCAAAAAATTCCACAATATTAGTCAAGCAGGATTTCCCATTCATAAATCTATGCTGATTATATATCCAAATGCGCCATTATTACTTTTTAATAATTGACTCCCCCAGCATCTTCCCCAAAACCGATGTCAGGCTAACTGGTCTATAATTTCCTGTTTTCTCTCTCGCTCCTTTCTTGAAATGTGGTATAACATTAGCTACCCTCCAATCCACAGGAACTGATCCTTAATCTATAGAACATTGGAAAATTATCACCAATGTGTCCACAATTTCTAGAGCCACCCCCTTGAGTACCGGGGGTACTCACTTGAGAGGGATTCCCCCTATGAATTTGCACGCCTTAATATGATCACCCCTTGACTTCTGGCGCACCAAGGAATAATGTACAGGGGTGATTAGGATAATGTCCAGGTGGGAGTTCTGTGTCTCTTCTCCTTAATTGAGTGAGAATGCCTACTGTGTGCAGCATTGCATGTTGGCACATTATTACACTGCTCTGTGCCTCCTATGTTGAGAAATGTCACAAAAAAATTTCATATTTCGACTGGGAAATGCCAGTGAACAGAAGCATTGGACCACAGAATCAAATAATGGCTTGCGAGTGAAACTCATTTACTGTTTTTGAGACCATTACTCGATTTAGCCACATGAAATGGATGGCATTAAGAGCTCTATTTTGTTGTGCTTTATCGGTGAGGTAGAAATATGGAGTCATGGAAATCTGGTAGTCAGGTACAAGATGGGAGTTACACTGAAGCCAAAATATTAGTTAAGAAACCAGTGAACTTTCTCCTTCATTTCTCATTGATATCCCTTGAATATTTGTTGCTTTGTATGATGCATGGCACTCTGTCACTTAATGGCTCCTGTCACATCAAGTCAAGTAGGTTAAATTGAATGAAGCATGCATTCAGATGGATTAAGAGCATGTGTTCAGAACCACACTAAATAATAATGAGCTAAATCTGCAATAGAAGTCCTCTTTAGTTTTGTTTAGAAATCCAGCACGGAAACAGGCCTTTCAGCCAGTCGGGTCCGTGCCAGCCAGCGATCACCCCGTACACTAACACTATTCTACGCACTAGGGACAATTTACAATTTTTTACTGAAGCCAATTAACCTACAAACCTGTATGACTTTGGCATGTGGGAAGAAATCGGAGCACATAGGGAAAACCCATGCGGTCACGGAGAGAACGTACACACTCCATACAGACAGCACCCGTAGTCGGGATCAAACCCGGGTCTCTGTAAGGCACCAACTCTACTGTTGCACCATCACTCCGCCCCCTTAGGATAGTTTCAGAGGATGTTCTTGTGTTTAAAATACTTATTGTGGCTCCGAGAACCATCCCAAGTGAATTCAAAACACCTCCCATCAGTCTGAAGAAGGGTTTCGGCCCGAAATGTTGCCTATCTCCTTCACTCCTTAGATTTTGCTGCACCCGCTGAGTTTCTCCAGCCTTTTGTGTACCCTCAAAACCTTTAAAGTCCATTGACTGGCATTATGCAGTTTGTGTGTATTCTACATATGCCCTAACTATTTACATGGTAATACACCCACGAACTATAGAAATCCTTCAAAAAGCAAATCCTGCTTTCTTGGGCCATTCCCACCTCTGCCGCCTCCTCCATTCTTGCATCAATACAATCAAGTCAAACTCAAGTCCAATAGATGGAGCAACGGGAAGATACAGAGTGCAGAATATAATTCTCAGGATTGTAGTGCTCCAGTTCCATAGACAAAGCCCAATATCCGCAAAGTGGCAGAGGTGAAATTGGGCAATACTCTAGGTTATGAAAGGACCGCCCAGAAACCTAATGTTTTTTGCCCAAGGACAGATTTTCTTTCCATCTATTTTCCCTTTGCGAGCTTTAAAAGATGTGTTTGATCTTGGACTTTCCCTGTTCTCATGAAAGGGCGTTGATGTGAATTGCTAGCCCTGTTTCTCCCTCTACAAATGCTGCCTAACCTGCTGAACCTCTCCAGCATTTTCTCTGGTATTTCCCGTTTTCCTTTCAGAGTGCCTGTAGGTTTTCTTTATAATATGTTAAATGTAGTGTGTGTGTGTGGAGCAAATGGAAGAGTTTCCCCAACTTGATAATTTAGATTGGGTTACAGCCTAAGAAGATGCTAGTTGTATGGTCTACATGGAAACAAACAACATAATTGGAGCTTTTTTATCAAGACACTAAAATATTTGCAAAAGTCTATGTTTATATATATTACATTGTTATAAATATATGTATTAAATAATTACTAGCACTTATACGTTGTCTTCTATAGCCGTAGAACATCCCTTAGAGCTTTAAACCAATTATTTACTTTTAAATCATTTCCTGTCACAGTGTAGAAAATGAGGCAGTCTGTTCACACATGTCAAAACTCTTGTAAAGATCAATCTTCTAATGAGCAGATAATATGTTTTTTAGTGGTGTTGCTTGAAGGATAAATACTGGCCACAACTCCAGGCAGAATTCCCTTGTCATTCCAGTTACAAAATATTTGCTTTCACTTTGAGAGGGCAGACAATTGTCTCGCTTCTCCTCCAAGCAACTGCATCTCTGACAGTGGAGCGCTCGCCCGATATGAATCTCAGTCCAGGTTATGCAGTCAAGTACCTGCAGTGGGGACTTGAACTCACAACCCTTTGCCTCAGGAGTTGAGTGTGCTCCCTCTAAACACTCATTGTTATTGCTGCCCTGAGACTCATTCAAAACCAACAAATAAGTGGAAGCAAGTACACTGATGCTGGAAAGGCATATTTATGTGTTCCTTTATGATTATTTTCAGGAACACACACAGTTTGGGTCGCAGGGCTCGCTATTCGATGCGCAAGGCCAATGGCCAAGTAAAACGAGTAAAATACTCTGATTACATAAAATATTTCCATCATGATATGGAATACTTTTCCTTGCCCATGACTAGAAAATATTTCCAACGCATACATGGATCGATATTGCTGATGAAGATGACAGAATAATATTCCAAGTGTGGAGCACAGGGATCTAGCAATGCTGATACATAGTTCCTTGGAAGTGGCACTGCAGGTAGGGTGGTTAAGAAGACTTTTGGTACATTGGCCTATATAAGTTAGGATGTTATAGTTGTACAAGACATTGGTGAGGTCCATTTTGGAGTATTTTGTTCAGTTCTGGTCACCGTGCTATATGGAGGATGCTGTTAAGCTGGAAGGAGTGCATTGAAGATCATAAATTCATTTTCTTTCCTCTTCTTTAAGTCTTGCTGATGATGTTTCACCTAAGATATGTACAAGCTTGGAACTAACCTATAACTGTCTGAAGAAGGGTCTCGCCCCGAAACGTCGCCTATCTCCTTCGTTCCTTAGATGCTGCTGCACCCGCTGAGTTTCTCCAGCCTTTTGTGTACCCTATAACTACTCTCTCTTGCTAAGCCCTGAAACAGGATTAACTAATGCCCTACTCGAAATAGCGACTGCTTCAATGTTGATGGAAGATTGATTTTTCTAACATGCACTTGGAGCTCTAATTAGGGTGAGGGGAAGGATAAAAATGACAGACTTGTATTTGTACAAGGCCTTTCATGATCTTTATATCCCCAAAGAGCCAGTGAAGTATTTTGAAGTCTAGTCATTGAAGTAATGTCGGAAACACAGCAGACAAAGTTTAAGTCTCAAAAGTCAATTCGTACACAGTGCGATTCCACAAAAATCAAATGGTTTAAAAAAAAAAGGATTTAGAAAATTTGTTTCGGGTGTTGGTACATTGACCGGGACACTGGGGGCTACTTCAAAATACATCATGGATCCTTGCATTTAAACCTTAAGAGAGCAGATGGGTCTTTGGTTTGATGTCCCATCAGAAAGCGGGATATCTCTGAGAGTGCACAGCCATGCAGCACTGCAATGGAGTGTCAGCCTCAATGATAGAGCCTGGCCTGAATCATCTCCCCAAGGCCCGAATACCTCACTCAGAACCTGCCTGCAACCAATTACAGAGCAGCAGATGGTCAGACGCAGGTGTTTAGACTGTGGACTTCCAGATACAGGGATGAAGGATGAAAATGGCAGGAAGTCTGAGAAGCGCAGAGGGAGGGAAGGCCAAGGTTGTGTTATTTCAGAGGTTCGCTGTTCCCTTTCAATTTACAATTTCTTCTTGAACTTCCTTTTGAAACGGATCCAAAAAAAACATCATTTGGAGTGAATATTCTCAGTTATTTTTTGCCTGGGCGCATCTGACAACTTGTGACCAGAAGTCGATTAATGAGGCTCCCACTGTATGTATTAGCATCACAATTAATTATCCGTGTAAAGTATTTTTCGTTGCTAGCATCTTCCAGTCTAAACAATGAAGAGAATGAACCTGTTATTTTAGAAGCAGAAACTTCATATCCTGTAACCATTAACTAGGAAGGAGAGACATTGAGGGATGTGTTCACTTAAGGGGAATTCCAAAACGATGCCCTATAGATTTTAAAATAGCTCCTAAAATAGCTCCATTTAATATGAAGTTCTGGGGAAATATCTTTCGACGGAGATCAGTGAAAACATTGTTCTAGCTGACATGTATGCACTTTAGGGATTCATACATGAAAGCTGGAAAAATCCAAGAGGGGAAAAATGTGTAGAAAGGTATGTGGATATGCGTGGTGAAGTCCGCCAACATATTTAGAACATAGAAAAGTACAAAACAGAAACAGGCCTTGCAACATCTGTGCCGAACATGATAGTGAAACATGATTTCTACGTACTTTAACACATTCTTTTCTAAATTATATATTTATACTTACAATGGGGTATTAGTTAGTTGAAAACAATCAAAACTTATTGTGTAGGATGGGACGGCAGGTGCTGGTTTATAGCAAAGATGGGCACGAAATGCTGGAGTAACTCAGCAGGTCAGGTACCTATTCTGGAGAAAAATAATAGATATAATTTCGGGTCGGGACCCATCTTCAGACTGAAAGTAGAGGTGGGGGGAGGAGGAGCAGTACCTCACATTATGCTTGGACAGCTTACAACCCAGTATGAACATTGATTTCTCTAATTTCAAGTACATAACGTCTGCATTCCTTCCCCTCCCCTCTCACTCCTCCCCACCCTAGTCATCCTACCAGTTCCAATGGCTACATCCTTGTATCCCACTTGTTATCACACCTTCCCAAGCCAAGAATGGGCCATGATGGGATACACCCTTCCTACGATCATCTGCCCTGATTTGTTCTGGCCTTTTATTGCCTCCAGTTTATCTCCCCCCCCCCCCCCCCCCCCCCCCCCCTCCCACAGTCTGAAGAATGGTTCCATACTAAATAAAGAGTTAATTTGACCCTTTCGACCTTGCCATTCCAGTGGGTTGACATGGCATTGTTACGATGAGAAGGCCTCAACCCCGTTTTTTTGTATTTTTTCCTGTGTTTCAAGAACAGTGGTACAACTGGTAGAGTTACTGCCTCACAGCACCAGAGAACTGGGTTCAATCCTGACCCTGGATGCGGTCTATGTGGAGTTTGTAAGTTCCCCCATGACCACGTGGGCTTTCTTCGGGTGCTCTGGTTTCCTCCCCCATCCAAAAGACATGCAGGTTTGTAGGTTAATTGTCATCTGTAAATTGCCACGAGTGTGTGGGGGATGAGAGAGTGGAATAACATAGAATGAATATGAACAGGTGATTGATGGTTGGCATGGACTTGATGGGCCAAAGGGTCTGTTTCCATGCTGTATCTTGCAATCAATCAATCAAAATATGCTTAGTACTGATAAAATGAAGAGACTTATTTGTTGTGTATTGAAGGCATTATCTTTACTTCGACTTTAGACTTTTGAGATACAGCGTGGAAACAGGCCCTTCGGCCCACCGAGTCGTCACTGACCATCCATCACCCCATATACTAGCACTCTCCTGGAATGGACAATTTACAATTTACAGACGTCAATTAATCTACAAATCTGTATGGCTTTGGAGTGAAAGAATGTACCTTTAGGAAGAAGATAAGGAAGATTTTCTTTAGGCAGAGGGTGGTGAATCTGTGGAATTAATTGCCACATAAGTCAGTAGATAGTTTTAAGGCAAAGAATGATAGAATCTTGATTAGTACAGGTGTCAGGGGTTATGGGGAGAAGGCAGGAGAATGGGGCTGAGAGGGAAAGATAGATCACCCAAGATTGAATGGCGAACTAGACGGTGGGCCGAATGGCCTAATTTTGCTCCTATTACCTATGAACTACAGTATGATTTTCAAAGAGTTTAATGTCACTGTCTCAAATTGAGTGATCTTGATGGAATTATCAAGAGACAAGAGTGTTTAGTTTTCATATTACTGACAACATCGCAATGACATTCTTACTTGCAGCAGCCTGTAAACACACAATATTCATAGAATTATCACATCATTGGCCGTGCTCTTAAATCCTTTCAGAGAAAAACTATCCTTGAATTATGGGCAGTGCAGTCAGGGTGTCATTTATTGCCCATAAGGTGAAGATAGTTTCATATTTTTCGACTTCATTCAGGAGATGGGTAAGGACAGCAGATGTCCTTCCCTGAAGGTTATTATTGCACCAGATGTGTTCTCATGACAATCTCGTTGTTTTGTGGGTGCCATTAGTTTACCTCGCCTTACATATCAGATTTTATTTATTAGGATATACAGCATTTGGCCCATCACATTCATGCTGACTAGTGGGAACCCATCCTTCTTAATTCCATCTTCCAGCACTTGGCCTGTAGTCTTCTAAGCCTAGATGATTTAAGTGCTCACCTAAAGACTTCTTAAATGCTGTCAGCGACTTTGTATTCTCCACCCTCTTCAACAGTGCATTCCAGATATTCAGCTCTCTAGGTGGAAAAGTTCCTCCTCAGATCCCCTCTAAATACCTTACAGCGCCAGAGACCCGGGCCGTATGCTGAGGGTGAGGCCACCTCGACCAGTAGAGGTCAACTGTTCTTGCACATGAGGGGTAACATTTTTACACAAAGGGTGATAGGTGGCTGGAACCAAAGGAGAAAGTTGCCAAAGGAGATAGTTGCGGCATGTACTATCACAACGTTTAAAAAACATTTAGACAGGTACATGGATAGGACAGGTTTAGAGGGATATGGGTCAAACACAGGCAGATGAGACTATGGTAGATGGGCCATGTTGGTCGGCGTGTGAAAGTTGGGCTGAAGGGCCTGTTTTCACACTGTATTACTCAATATCTCAATGACACGGTCTTGTAGCATGTGATACTGCGCAGTCTCAACCATACATCCCAGTGCCAAACAAGTGGTGGCTGGAGGCAGTGAACTGTCAGAACGCAGCAAAGCAGCAGAAGGCCCCCTAAATTTGAGGTGAATTTCAATTGCAGCTAATTTACTCCGACTACATTCATGTCTGTCTCCAAGGCCTTGGGCTTTATTGTTAATAAATCTTATTGCTGCAGAGCTGTGCCGGCAGGATTAAAAGCTAATCTCCTAATGGACTGACAAACTTTCTTCAGCCAATAACTTGATCTTGAGCTGCTTCCCTAAGCAACGATGCAAAATGTTATAGATTTTCATCAATATAAATAATATATACAGCTCCGTTAAACCATACATTTAAGGAGTGATTTATGCCACAGCCATTCAATTTAAAAACATCTGTTAAGGGATAATTGTCTGTGATTAGGATCTTGCTTCATCATTTATTTAGCATGGGGAGGCTTCATGCAGCAAGAGCCCCTTTGTTTGGGGCCATGTTTTGCCAAAGGGAATGGATAGAACATTATGGAACGAGAGCAAAGTTAGGCTTTCGGTATTCTCCTACCTGCTCCAATTCTTTGAGATCAGTGCGTAATGACACAACTCCCAGTAGATTTCTGGAAATAACTCTTGGCCGATATATGGAATTGAGAGATAGATCAACAATGTTGTGACTGAGGAGTGGAAGAGACTCAAGGTGTTCAATAGTTCCTCCCCCATGCTTCTATTCCTTGATCTGATGCATAAATACACTAACTTTAGGTAGCGTTACACTTTCCCATGTGGAAATTCTTTTATAATTAGTATATTGTGATATTGGCTGCAATGTACGGGGTTTTGGAAAATTGGTTCTACGCAAACAGTGGTGGAGGTGGTGGAGCTGCTGCCTCACAACACGAGGAGTCTGTGGAGTTTGCACGTTCTCTCTGTGACCGTGTGGGTTTCCTGGGGGTGCTCCATTTTCCTCTCGCATCCCCAAAGATGTTGGCTTTTAAGTTAATTGGACCCTCTAAATTGCTCCTAGTTTGTAGAGTGTAGATGCGAAAATGGGATAACTCCCTACTTGTGTGAATGAGTTAATTGATGGTTGGCGTGGGCCAAGGGGCCTGTTTCCATGCTGAATCAATCGATCCATCGAACCATCCATCGATCAATCGATAACAACAAAGTGTGTTCTTAATTACATATGTGTGTGAAAGAACTGCAGATGCTGGTTTAAATCAAAGAGAGACACAAAATGCTGGAGTAACTCAGCAGGACAGGCAGCATCTCCGGGGAGAAGGAATGGATGACGTTTTGGGTTGAGACCCTTCTTCAGACTGATGTCAGGGGAGTGGGCAGGACAGAGATAGAATGTAGTCAGAGACAATAAGACGTGGGAGAACTGGGATGGGGGAGGGGATGGAGAGAGAGGGAACGTAAGGGCTATTTGAAGTTAGAGAATACCGCTGAGGTCGATGTTCATATCTCTGGGGTGCAAGCTACCCAAGGGAAAGATGAGGTGCTGTTCCTCCAATTTGCGCTGGGCCTCACTCTGACAATGGAGCAAGTCCAGGGCAGAAAGGTCAGATTGGCAATGGGAGGGGGAGTTAAAGTGCTGAGCAACCAGGAGATCAGGTAGGTTAAGGAGGACTGAGCGGATGTGTTCAGCGAAACGATCCCGTGCCTGTGCTTGGTTTCGCCGATGTACAGAAGTTGACACCTGGAACAGTGGATACAGTAGATGAGGTTGGAGGAGGTGCAAGTGACCCTCTGCCTCACCTGGAAAGACTGTCGGGGTCCTTGGATGGAGTCAAGGGGGGAGCTAAAGAGACAGGTGTTGCATCTCCTGCGGTTGCAGGGGAAAGTACCTGGGGAGGAGGTGGTTTGGGTGGGAAGGGACGAGTTGACCAGGGAGTTGCGAACGGAACGGTCTCTGCGGAGATGGGAAGATGTGGCCAGTAGTGGGATCCCGTTGGAGGTGGTGAAAGTGTTCGAGGATTATATACTGTATGCGACGGCTGATGGGGTGGAAGGTGAGGACAAGGGGAACTCTGTCCTTTTTGCGAATGGGGGAGGGGGAGCAATAACGAAGCTGCTGGATATCGAGGAGACCCTAGTGAGAGTCTCTTCTATAATGGAAGAGGGGATTCTTCCATTTCCCAAAGAATGAGGACATCTCTGATGATCTATTATGGAAAACCTCATCTTGGGCACAGATGTGGCGTAGATGGAGGAATTGGGAGTAGGGGAATTACGGGAAGCAGGGTGGGAAGAAGTGTAGTCTAGATAGCTATGGGAGTCAGTGGGTTTGTAGTAGATGTCGGTTAATAGTTTGTCTCCTGTGATGGAGACATGAGATCCAGAAACGGTACGGAGATGTCGGAGATGGTCCAAGTGAATTTGAGCGCAGGATGGAAATTAGTCGTGAAGTTGATGAAGTCAGTGAGTTCTTCATGGGTGCAGGAGGTAGCACCAATGCAGTCATCAATGTAGCGGAGGTAGAGTTCGGGGATAGGGCCAGTGTACGCCTGGAGCAGGGAATGTTCGATGTACCCTACAACGAGGCAGGCATAGCTAGGGCCCATGACAGTGCCCATAGCTGCCCGTAGAAGTCGCTGATGAGACGAAGAGTGTGTGAGGTGTCTTGGACATAGTAGGGAGGGATTGGACCAGAGGGGATTGGATGGAGTCGAGGTATATGGAAATTAATTCAGTGGGACATGTGCAAGCAGAAACAATGGTTCTGCCAGGATAGTTCTGTTTGTGGATTTTGGGGAGAAGATAAAATCGGGCTGTGCAATGCTGGGGAATGATAAGGTTGGAGGCTTTAGAGGGCAGAGAGCCGGAAGTAATAAAATCAGAAAAGGTCTGGTGCTGTCTGTGGGATCATGGTCCAAGGATAAGTAGGGGGAGCTGTCGCCTGGCCTCGGCCTGGTTGAGGTCAACGCGGCAGACTACCACGGCGCCTCCCTTGTCGGCGAGTTTGATTATCAAGTCTTAATTACATAGTTATCTCCACTACAAGATGTGCATTCATTGATTGATTGATTCAGCTTGGAAACAGGATCGATCAATCAATCGATCAAAGCATATTTTGTCTGTGGAGATAACTGTAATTTAGGACACACTTTGTAGTTATTTCCTCCAGTCAAGGATGAATCTCTCCCCCATCACTGCACCCCAAATGACTATCTCAAATGGCGTTTGAAGCACGATCCTCGTTCCAATTGTAAATTGTTTGGTTAGATCTTTCTCACAGTATAAAGATGTGGACCAGATGGCTGCCATTTGCTGTTTGCAAAAGTCTGCTCCCTCCACAGTGAGTAATGTGAGATGGCATAAAACCAGAACGTTAGTGTTAATCTATAGCAAAATTGGTGCAAAAAGACGACTGCATAAAGAAGTTCACCTTCATGTTTTCCATTTAACCAGGCTAAAAAATCAATTGTTAATTTCTAAAAGGTCTATATGATTGGTTGGAGATGCTGTGTTCCAGTTTGCCCAACTGATCTCGGGTAGCCATAAGAATTGTTCTCCTGTTTATTGACCACCTGAGGAACAGAAGGCATTGTCCCTGACACTTGCTTAGGTGGCAATTGAACCTTTACTCAAAGATGCTTTTGTTAGCATTGTGCGCTGCCAAAATTTGACTGCTCTAAGCAACATGTCCCACTCTTTCTTTGCCTCTCCCTTCCTTACCCACACTCCCTTGCATCTTAATACATTAATTAATTGACCCACAAATTAATGAAAATTAGTTAAGCCATGATCATTATGCAACTTATCTCACTCAGAAACCAAACTGGGCTCATATGAAGTTCCAATAAAGCCTCTACACATGTTAAAAAGGGAATGAGGCAAGGGCTTACACTATCATTGGTGAATACACTGCACTTTGCGCTAACATTCCCACCAATATATGAATGAAAAGGATTTCTATATTGAGAAGTACGTAACAAATAGGAGCAGTGGTGGGTAATACTGGCCATACCTATTATACATTAGCATTGCTGACCCCCTACTGTCTTCTTGTTCTCCATCGATTCCGTTTGCAACTATTAAACTCAGCCATGAGTATTCTCAATAGCTGAGCATCCACAACCCTCCAAGTAAAGACATTTTGTCTCATCTCAATTCTCAATGGGCAAACTCCAAATCATAAAGTTGAAATGAGGAGCTGCAAAAGCTTTGTTGAAAGACGCAAAAAGAGACAATTTGGACTTTGGAAATGGCGCCAAAGCCTGGTGCCTCTTGCATGCGGTGTCAGCAGCCTATTTCTGTACACTTGCTAATCAGGGCTTGTGCTCAGGTGCTGTAATACCTTGCCGAACTGTATGGGGGGGAAAAAGAAGGTCACTTTGCATTTGTACATGTGACAATAAAGCAGCATTGACCAATTTGTGTCATTCCATATCATGAGACTGTGCCTCTGGTCATACATTCTCTGCAGGTACACCCAGTGCTTCAGTGCCAGTTAATTCCTTTTGAAGTACCCTTGCCCTTGCCGTTGTTGCAACACAGCAAATCCCATCAACAACACTGAGATGAACGGTCTAGATTGGCTGAAGGTTAGACCGTTCAATCAATCGCAGCTTTCTCTACACATGTTGGGATATATTACACCATTCACAGTAGGTCTCCCTCTGACTGTGCAGCATTCCTTCAGTACCGCACTTTGGTATGTGCTCAAGACTTGGGTATGCCTTTGGAGCTTATGACCTCCTGACTGTGCAAAACTGGGGGGGTTAGAATTTGGAATAAATATGGAGCAAATATTTAGCTTTTTTTGGCTGGGAGACGTTATTCAGATCAGCAGTAGCTTGGGCGGCAGGATGACGCAGCTGTAGAGTTGCTGCATGACAGTGGCAGAGACCCGGGTTCGATCCTGACTACAGGTGCAGTCAGTACGGAGTTTATAAGTTCTCCCTGTGACCGTGTGTGTTTTCTCCGGGTGCTCCAGTTTTCTCCCACACTCCAAAGAGGTTAATTTGTCTTTGGTAAAACATGTAGTGTGTATAGGATGGTGCAGGTGTATGCGAATTGTTGGTTGGCATGGATTCGGTGGGCTGAAGGGCTCTATCTTTACCCACACCTGTCTGAAGAAAGGCCACGACCCGAAACATCACCTATTCCTTCTCTCCAGAGATGCTGCCTGTCCTGCTGAGTTACTCCAGCTTTTTTGTGTCTATCTGTGGCTGTATCTCTAAACTAAACTAAAACAGTAGCAGTGGTTTTACATTCAATTTTTTTTGCACTTTAAATATTGCAGTCCCATCAGAAATTCTAGTCATCGTTTCACCTTGGCACACATGTTTAGGAAAAATTCACCTCATTCGAGGCAGGCTTTTAAACCATTTTCTTTCAAAGGTTTTGGCCGATGACTGATGTGCAAGCTGCGTTGTAATAATTGTGATGGCACACCTGGGAGCTTCTGTCTCACCCGCTATTCTGAAGGGGCTGAATCAGCCTTTCAATGTACAGATCACTGCGCCCTCTGGGACTGGCACTTGCCGAGGCAGCCGCCAATAACCCAGTCGCCCGGTGACGGTCAAACAGATCGGCCTCGGTGCTGTAAGTCAGGTCAAATAGGGCACTCGTGCATGGTTAGCTATGCTAATTGCTTTTGGACGTATCCCCAGAAGTACGTTGTCTTCTCCCCAACTCTCCCGTCCACCATCGCTCCAAAGATACATCCAAGCCCACTTCATTAGAAATTGCCTTCCCTCGCCAGATGGAAAGCAAATGGGCTCAGAATTAATTGGCTGCTTCTTGACTCTCTGCTTCTAAAATTGCTTCCACTGTTTTTATAACCAATAAATGTTCCCAGATAATTTCCTTTAATGCCGTCATAATATTTCTCCAAACTTTAATTCATAGAATCTCCAAGATTACCCTGTAGGATTGGCAGTTGGATAGATGCCAGTCTCTTGATGCCATTCCATGGAAAGCTGTACGAGATTTGAAGCAGCAGATCTCAAACCCCTCCCTGAGATAAGTGCTGGGGGAGTGCGGGGGGCAGGACGATCAATTTGTCAGGCTGGGTTTAAATGACAAACTCCCTCGATCAGCGCAATGACAAGTACTGTAGTAGAACACACAGTGCTGGAGTGACTCAGTCCACTGGAGATGCTGCCTGACCCGCTGAGTTACTCCAGCACTTTGTGTTCTATGCAAGATTCCAGCATGTGCAGATTCTTGTTTTCACAAGTACTATAGGATTTATTAAAGGGATAAATCTTGTTCAGATTGTGGGAAAAAAAACGACTTGCAATTTATGTCACCTATCTTGTTATTTTCAGGACATTGCAGGGAGTTTTACAACCAAAGAAATGTAGTCACAGTGATGTAGGAATCATAGTATGTCAGGCAGGCAACCACTTAAATGCAAGAATTAACTCGACATGGACAATACAATTGCTGAACGTTACTGCTTTTAAAGAAAGTCTTCTATTTCCAATGGTTGTCCACTGACTTCAGAATATTTTAAAATTATTTTATGACAAATCAAGTAATTGTTACTAGTCTAGGCACTACACATAATGTACAACAGATACAGCTGTAGAGTTGCTGCCTCACAGCACCAGAGACCTTGGTTCAATCCTGACCTTGGGTGCAGTCTGTGTGGAATTTGCATGTTCTCCCTGTGACCACATGCGTTTCCTCCAGCTGCCCTGGTTTCCACCCACATCCCATAGACGTGTGGGTTGATAATTTAATTGGTCACTGTAAATTCCCCCTAATGTATTAGTGAGTGGTAGAATCTTGGGAGAATTGATAAGAGTAAAGTTGGATTAGATTAGTGTCCTTCTTAGGCCCCCTTTGGTCATGGCTGACCACGGGTGTCTCCAGGGTGCTATTCCCTATATGGAGGATGCCTGTGTGTGACTTTATTTAACGTGGGGAGACTGATGCACAGACAGCCACCCCATGGTCCTTGACAGATCTGGGTCAGGATCTAGTGGCATGGAGTCCAAGACGACCGGAGACCCTTTTCTGCTGCAGCCTTCATCCGCCTTCCCAGCCGTTGTGACGCTCCACTAAGCTCACCCATCGTCCTCTGCCTGTTCCACCATTGAAGTTTTGGTTGGATTGTTCTTTGTCAGAGACCTCCCCCACGACCTTACCGCCGTGGTTGGCCCTACCAGGAGCATAGCTCCAGATGTCATCACTCTCAGGATCTCAGGTCCACACAAGCTTCTCCACCACGACAAGGTGACAATCCACGGAGAAGTGTAGTGTGGGATTAGAGTAGGATTAGAGTAAATGGGTGATTGATGGTCAGCATGGACTTGGTGGACCAAAGAGCCTGTTTCTGTGCTGTATTTCTCTAACAAAATCACTTTGGTTCCAAGAGTGAAATTAATTTGGGAAGATCTTAGATGATTGATAGTTTTCTAACCATCTCCCACGTTGCGGCATAATGGGAAGAATCATTGTCTCTACTACTTCTGTGCAAAACCTTTTGCATCAACACTAGCAGCATCCATAGGCAGGGAAGGAGTTGTAAAATATCTCGCTTTCTATTTCCGTTCAGAAGGAGCTGGCACTGACCTTCCATCGAACTCACTGCCACACCAAATGGAAAGGTCTCACCTGCAAAGGCACCAGCAGATAGATACACATTGCTGGAATAACTCAGCGGGTCAGGCAGCATCTCTGGAGGATGTTGGCAGGACCCGAGGGTCTGAGCTATAGGGAGAGGTTGAGCAGGCTTGGACTTAATTCCTTGGAGTGCAGGAGGATGAGGGGTGATCTTATAGAGGTGTACAAAATCATGAGAGGAATAGATCAGGTGTACAGAGTTTCCTTCCCAGAGCAGGGGAATCGAGAACCAGAGGACATAGGTTTAAGATAATGGGTGAAAGATTTAACAGGAACATGAGCAGTAATCTTTTTACACAAAGGGTGGTGGAGTGAGCTGCCAGAGGAGGATGTTGAGGCAGGTATTATTACAACGTTTAAGAAATATTTAGATGGGTACATGGATGGGACAGGTTTGGAGGGATATGGGCCAAACACAGGCAGGTGGTACTAGTGTAGGTGGGACATGTTGGTTGGTGTGGGCAAGTTGAGCCGAAGGGCCTGTTTCCACACTAGATGACTGACTCCAAAACCTTTTCTACCACAGATTCGCAGGGCAAATCCCTTTGCTGAATTTTGTGCGACCATTTGAATGAGAGGCATCAAATGCCACATGGTATAGGAGAAGTGTTTATATAGGAGGCTGATTAGGTCAGCTCATGGATGCAGTGAGGTTTCATTATGTGGAACCCGCCTCTCAATGTCTGCCAGGCCCTGAGCTCCATTTGGTGGGTGGTAGAGCGGGCACGCAGAGATTGGCTGTCTGTAGTTATGAATGAAGGCTCATTATGAGGAATCCTCAAAGAGAACAAATGCACTCGTACAGGTGTTGACAACATATTGTGGGCTGTGATTAGAAGAGCTCTTCAGAACAATATATGTACTTGTCACCCCGAAGAGTAACTTCCTACAGAATAAGATGATTTGTGGGTGCCTGGATTTAATTATGATACACTTTCTGCAGTACCGGTATGTTTAAGGCCCATTCTTTGGAAAGTGAACCAAAATTTTCTCACAGAGAGTGGTGAATCTGTGGAATTCTCTGCATCAGAGTGCGGTGGAGGCAGGTTCTCTGGATGCTTTCAAGAGAGAGCTAGATAGGTCTCTTAAAAATAGCAGAGTCAGGGGATATGGGGAGAAGGCAGGAACGGGGTACTGATTGGGGATGATCAGCCATGATCACATTGAATGGTGGTGCTGGCTCGGACCAAATGGCCTACTTCTGCACCTGTTGTCTATTGTCTAAAATGTCACATACGTGACCAAGTTGTCATCACAAAGTGATACATCAAAATATTCTTGTAAGAGATTAATCTTAATCATTGCTATTTTCCTACCTACAGAACTATAATGAATGTCTGCTAAAGATATGAACATTCCATAGCTTCTTAAAATTCACACAGTTTGTATAATGCCTCCGTGTGGTGCCACACAGGTGACCAGTCATATTTTACCGCTGACCCCAAACCAACATCGTCAGCATAACATATAAACATTTCACTTGATAAACCGAAAAAAATATGAACCATATATACAGTACAAAACAATATACCTGTAATGCTTTCAGAATTAGAAGAGATGTATTCCACAATTTTTCATCTTTTTTGGTCATACACGTGACTAAGACTGGGGGGGAAGGGGGGGGAACCTTAAGCCATCTTCAAGAAAAAGCTCGTACAAGAATTTACTTTGGGCTAGCTTGTTTGGTTTAGTTTAGGGTTCCCGCGAACAAACAGGCCCAACGAGTCCGCACACTCGTTCTATCCTACACATTGGGGATAATTTACAGAAACCAATTAACCTGCAAACCTGCACGTCTTTGACCTGTGGGAGGAAACTGGGGCACTAGGGCTCTACCTACCTGTACTTGCTGCACTGTGTGCGGCGCCACCAGGCTCTGCACCAGGAGTAAGTACCACAGCAAGGGGGAGCGCATGCCCCAACAGGTGGCACAGCAGGTCGGATTCAAGCTACCCCAGCAACCGGGGGCAAAGGCTGGGAGGGAGGAGTGACGAGCAGAGAGAAGGTGCCAGCAAGCTGCCTTATTCCGTTTGGTCCCGGTTTCTGGACCACCCTGTTCCCCAGAAGTGTGGCTGACTGTCGAAATAGATGTATGACAGTGGAGTTAGACACGGAGTACTGGAGTGACTCGGCGGGTCGGGCAGCGTCTCTGGATAAAAGGAATAGATCGATACCTGAAACGTCACCTGTTCCTTTTCTCCAGAGATGCTGCCTGGCCCGCTGAGTTGCTCCAGTATTTTGTGTCTACGTTGTAAACCAGCATACACAGTTGCTTCCCACACACTGTAATACCCCTGTCCCACTTAGGAAACCTGAACGGACTTTGCGCCCCACCCAAGGTTTCCGTGCGGTTCCCGGAGGTTTTTGTCCTCCGGCAACCACCTAGCATTAACTAGCATCGCAACCGGCTTCGACTAAAAAATTAATGATTTTTAAAACGGAAATCACTTTCGACCATTAGGGAGACTGAAAAAAACCTCCGGGAACCGCATGGAAACCTTGGGTGGGGCGCAAAGTCTCCAGAGGTTTCTGTTCAGGTTTCCTAAGTGGGACAGGGGCATTAGGCAGTGGACACTTGCAGTTTCTTGGGCACAGTTTCTGAATGATTTACAATGTAATTAAAGTAAAGCTTTTAAACCCCCCCCAAAAAAAACAAAAAAAGAAGGAAATCCATGCAGTCATAGGGAGAACGTACTAACTCTGTACAGATGGCACATGTGGTCAGGATCGAACCCTGGTCTCTAGCGCTGTAAGGCAGCAACTCTACCACTGTGCCACTGTGCCGAAGCGATAGATGCTGATATTATAAAATCTAATTTTGTTTGGACAGTTGGGATTTGCGATATTGCAAATATTTATTGCCCTCTGTTTCCCTGGGCTGCCAATGTGAACCACAACCAGCAACCAAGTGGCCTAAAGACCTTTCAGAACCCAAACGTATTGGTGTGTGTTGGATATATGTACAGATGCACAAGGGCAACGATGGCAAGAGTTCTTCCCAAATGGGTATTAAGTGAACCATGTGGTGGTACCAGCTTTTTAGTTCTTTAAAACAGAATTGATATTTTCAAATTTCCATGCAAAGATTTTAACTCGTACTCTCTGGATTATCAGTGCAGGCTTTTCTGTACAGGCTGGTATATATCAGACTACATAGAAAAGGGCAGCTGTGCTTTGTACATGGTGATTTACCTTGGCCAAAAGAATGCAAGTGAATTGCTACAACTGGCCTTCAGTGAGAGTTTATGGGATTACATTCCAACGAGGAAATCCAATATTTTTTCTTTAAGTGCTTCAATGTTGTGTTTTAAATCCCTTAACCCCCCTTCTCTCCAGGGGACTATTTTTGTTCATTTCTCTTGTTGAAGATGTATGGGCGGCTACAGTAGTGTAACTGGTAGAGCTGCTGCCTCACAGAGCCAGAGACCCAGGTATGATCCTGGTTCAACCCGGGTACCTTGGGTACTGTCTGCGTGGAGGTTGCACGTTCTTCCTGCGATCCGGTGGGATGTGTCCGGGTGCTCCGGTTCCCTCCCGTGTCTCAAAGACGTGCGTGTCTCTAGGAGACGTGCGTTAGCCTCTGTAAAATTGACCCTAGTGTGTCGGGAATGGATGAAAAGGTGCGATAACATAGAACTAGTGTGAACGGGTGATTGATGGCTGGCTCGAACTTTGTGGGCTGAAGGGCCTTTTTCTGTGCTGTATCTCTAACCTAATCCAGATAGGTACATGGAAGTGCAGGGAATAGGGGGACATGGATCATATACAGGCAGATGTGATCAGTTTAACCAGGTGTCCTGTCCAAGGGCCAACTGCCCCATTCCTGTACTGTTCTGTGTTCGATAACTAAGCAAACTCAGTGTTGCTCTGATGCACCTGGCACGAGAGTCACTCTGCTTTGACCTACTTTTACGGCGCTGCTTTCAGTGCACAGCTGGTTGCATGGGGCGTGAAACATGATTTATTTTATTAATTTATCGTGGTGAGCAGCGAGTCGGGGTATCCATGTGGTAAATTGCTGCACTATTTATAGACTGGGCCCACCGTGCCTTCAGCTCCATCTTCCACAGCTTACTGTCCTTGATGGTGGCGGCTACACTTAACGTTGGCGTTGGATGGTTTGCCAAGGGAACTCTATTAATAATAGACGACGGGAGTGTCTTATTGTACACTACTGACAGTCCCTAAGTGCTCATTTTTATAACATGTCCTGTGCCCTAAATGCTTTCATTTTCTCGATCGCTCTTGTCTTGTCTCCCTCTGTCTCTATCTATTTGCCTTTCTATCTGACTGCCTGGTTTTTTAATTTGTCTGTCTTAATTTTTGCAAATCTCTCTCCTATATGTCCCTCTCCCTCTCCCTCTCCCTCATTGCCTGTCTGTCTCAGGAACTTACTGTCTGTCTCTGATTTCTTGAATATCAGAAATATCCATCACTTTTATATTTCATGCAGGATTTGCCATTGCTGGTTACAATTTTAGTTTGCCCTTTATATACTGTAAACTGGGCTATCACTAGAAGATTACTTAGCAAACAGAGGCAGGATTGTAGTCCCAGATTGTAGTGAAGCAAATTAAGAATGCCTCCTTCCGAACTGCCAATCCTTCATGCATGGGTCACCTTGCTTGACAACAGCTCACTTAAATCTGACACGTTACTGCAAGAAATAATATAAAATAGTGAAACCTGGGCAGGCTGTCAGATGTGAAATATCAGAGCTTCTGTCTATCTACCTGTTTGCTGGTTTTAAACCAACTCATCCCCCTCTTTACCGTGGGAGATGAAACTCGATGTTGGGATGAAATCCGATCTCCGGGAGCGTGCAAGTAAAATTACCGGAGGAAACCCCATCCCCCTGGGATGCAGGCAGCGTCTGCCAGTTTCACCAGCACTGCCTCTGCCCCATCGCATCCAGCTCCCGTGCATTAGCATAATCAATTGCTGACTCGTCTATATGGAGCAGAGGGATGGAGCCTGAGACATTTGCTGCTGCCTGCTGCCTCCTCCTGATTTTGATGGCTCATTCCTCCTAATTGGATCAACTAGGAAGTTGCATGCAGTCGGTGCAGTTCTGAATGGTGCGTGTGCGTGAGTGTGTGTGTTCTGATTTCTGGAAGACCTACCCTGTACAGTGTGTGATTGTGTGTGTGTGTGTGTGCGCGTATATGTGTGTGTTTTCTGATTTTTGGAAGCCCTACCCTGCAGTGTACGAGTGTGTGTGTGTGTGTGTATCAGTGTGAGTGTGTGTAAAGTGGGAGGAGGAGGAAGCTGAGTTTGGCCTCTCCCTCTCTCTCTACCCCTCCTTCTCAGCCTCCCACCCTCTGTAACTAATGACCTCGCTTCCACTGTGCACAGAAGACAGGCACCTGCTGCTTCTTAATGACTCCAGCTTCTCTCTGTCGCGAGTGCTGCAGCCACACTGAGTCACAGCAGCATCCTGCTGCTGCCTCTGCTGCCGGCTCGTGTGGTGTGTGTCTCCTCAAGGTGCAGGGAGCCATCCCTCCCACCGACTCCGCAGGTGAGAGAATAGAGGGAGCAGCGAAGGACGTCTGACTGAGAAGAAAGGCCACTCCCTTCGTCCGGCTGCTGAGCTGCTTGCCGAACCCGGGAATGACTGAGCGTTTTTGTGCCGGGACTCCCTAAATCCACCGGAGAGGGTGTGAAGCAGTGAAGAGCTACCGCGTTGCCTCTCATCCTCCCCACCGAGCAAACGGTGCTGTCGTCGCCGTCTGTCTGATGGCTCGTCTCCCTGTTCCTCCCTGCCCTCATCCACTTGTTATTTGAAAGGTTTTTACCGGAGAACAGGCTAATGCAGTAGAGCCATGGCTGAGGAATTGGGCTCGAGCTCCCCCGAATCCTCCACCCCTCCTTGTCCAACCCCATCCGGCACAGCAGAGGGGAGTTCCACAGCCAGCCAGGTGGATGGGAATGGTGCGCTGGGACTGAGTGGTCTCATTGCTACCTGCTGCATCTGTATGGAGGTAGAGCGTGTGCGAACTTGCTTAAACTCCGAGAAGATCTGCATCGTCCCCATCTTGGCCTGCTTGGTGAGCCTGTGCCTTTGCATTGCTGGCCTCAAGTGGGTTTTCGTGGACAAGATATTTGAATACGAACCTCTGACGCACCTTGATCCCAAGCGCATAGGCCAGGGTCCTGTCATCTCTGCTGACCAAGCAACAGTGGCAGAATGGCCTCCGTCAGCCACCTTCACAACCACCATTCTGATATCCGACTTGGTCCAGACACAGAACGCTCCCGATGACCCTCTGACGCCCACCTCAACGCCCTTTCCCAGCCCTTCCTCTCATCCCCCAACCTCCACTCCTTCCTTCCTATCCTCCATCATTGTCCAGTCTTTCTCCCCAGAAACTGTGGTCACCAGAAGTCGTGAGGTGACAGAATCGACAACTGTCTTACTTCCCCAAATGACCGACACAAACCTTGTTATTCCACCAGCGTTTAGTAAGTAACTTACTTTTTTTAATTGTTGTCATACCTGGAAGGAAATCCCTGCTGCTTTTCACAATGTTGTACTTTGATGTTTTAAAAAAAACTGACATGCAAACTTAATATTTAGTTTTATGAGGGGAAAAAATCAATTTACAGGACGTGATTTTTCTTTTGCAATTCTATCCAGCCTGCATACAATTCAGTGTGATTATCGACAGCATAATTGTAACCCTTTCAATTCAGTTCTGCACGTTTAGAAAGTAACGGATCTGTTGATCTTTACTTTGATATCAATGTTTGCATCACAAAGCACTTGCAAATATGGTCCTCCTAAAAAAAAGCTGAGAAGACAAAATAAATATCCCTCCCTAAACTAATGTCAATCAGAACTATCGCTGCAGCAAAATATCTTAAATCACTGTTTCCCTACTCTCACCCCACCCCACCTCCCCCCACCACTTTCCCCATTCACAGTGCTTTGTGCTTAATGACATTACAGGATAGAAACCGAGCCAGTGTTGGTGTGTTTTATAATCCCGTGAGTCCTCGTTAGCAGTTCCTTTTATTTACCATGAAGCATTACGTTGTAACGGGAATCCTCTACTGGTCCTCTGGGCTGATTGATGAAAACTGTGACATTTTAAAAGAAAATATTCTGTTAACTCATATTCTGGCTCTTCTGTGAATGGGATCCATTACATTTGAAATTAGACCCTGCTTTTTCACTTCACATGCTAAGAAAATTAATCTGATACTCTGTGGTGAGTGAATAATCAGGAAGCTGTGTGTCTATATGTCAAATAACCATTGTTTCCCCTTTTAAATTTGTGCGTGTGTGTGCGCGTCTGCTTGTGTGCGAATGTATGTGGGTCTGCATGTGTGTGTGTCTGCAAGTGTATGTGTGTCTGTGTGTGTGCGTCTGCGCGCATGAGAGTGTGTGTGTGTGTGTGTGTCTGTGTGAGTGTGCATGCGCGTGCTTTATTATTTCCTGCTTGGTTCGGAGATGAATTTGAAGGTCGTTCACTGCTTTGGGCTAATTAATTCTTGTCTATTGCAGGGACTTAGGGAAAGACAATCTTGTTAATGTTGCCTTGTAGGTTACTCACTTGTACAATGACGTTGCAAGATTTTTTTCCCCCTGCTAGTACTAGGCTGCGCCATGCCTTTGATGTTCCTACTTGTTTAACTGCAATGGTGATAGTCTGCGAAACCATTATCCACAATTCTTAGACTCTGCATGCACACACCTCTGCTGGGAATCTCTGAGATTGATCAACACTGAGTAACCCTGATTGAACTATTCTTGGGCCATTAAATTACACAAGGTTGTGATGCTGTTCATTCTCAAAATCAATACAGGACGATTGGTATTATAAAGTGAATGAGAAATCAAGGACAGTGTAAAGGCAGCCAGGCTGTTGCCGAGACAATGGTTAGAGGTACATGAAAGAGCTGCATTGTAACTGGTTCTCATGTTCAGAAGACGGCATAGAGTTTGCACACTGATAAATAACTTGAGCATCCATTTGGTTTATTGATATCTGTTTAGAAGTGTTTTTATTAAAGTATACAGTATAATGATTCAGCTGTTTGGTGGCATGAAATGCCCAATGAAGTACTGGATTGGCCTGTGGTGGCCTTGGTGAATGGGCTCTTTCCTCAGTCTGGAAGAAATGGAAGTTTTGGCAGAGCTGTAACTCACACAGTCTTTAATCCTCCAGAATTTCCCCAGAGTGAAGCGAAGAAGGAAGATGTGTCTGTATGATACACCCAGAGGCAAGCCGTCAATATTCTCCATTTCATAAGTTCATAAGTTATAGGAGCAGAATTAAGCCATTCGGCCCATCAAGTCTATTCCACAATTTAATCATGGCTGATCTATCTATCCTTCTCAACCCCATTCTCCTGTCTTCTCCCCATAACCCCTGACACCCTTACTCATCAAGAATCCTCTCCACATCCACTCTATCTAGGACTCACTATTTATGTAGGACATTGGAATATTATGCACCCTATCTAAAGAGACTTATGCTTGCAATGGAGCAAATGCAAGGGACGTTCACCAGACTGATTCTTGGGCTGCAGTGATTGTCTTTTGGGGTGGGATTGGGGAGACTGTGCCCATACATTTACACAAGGTCATCTTGCTCAAACAGGCCAACGTCCCGTGGAGCTTGACAGCCTGGGTGCAGGGATGCTGTTCCCCAGGCTGAGGCATCTAGAGCCAAGGTCACAGTGTTTAAATAATGGGTAATCTGCTCAGGGTAGAAAGGAGAAGAAAAATCTTCACCCGAAGGATAATGGATGGTTGGAATTCTTTACCCAAGTGGGATGTCAAGGCTTAGTCACTGGGTAGATTCAGTAGTTCTTGTGGCATCTTAAGGTGGTCAAGAGATCATGGGGTTTGTAGGAAATTGATGCCAATGATCTGTCATGATCTTATTGTATGGTGGAGAATCAAGAAGGGCTGATTGGTGTTGTCCTACTTTTAATACCTACTTTCCTATGAAACAGTTGACTTTCATGGCTGCCATCAGACAAAAATCAATGCCACGTCATGTAAGGAGATATTAGTGCAGATTTTTTTAATTTATGTATTCATTGTGTTTTAAAAATAATTTGTAAATGAATCGCCCATTCCAAATTGCCTCAGAAATGAAGAGGTGCAGATTCAACCACATTGCAAGAGTCAAGTGCTTAATTGTCGTATGTACCAAAAACAGAACAATTAAATTCTTAATTGCAATAGAATAACAGATCTGTAAACACTTTTGTTCCCTTGCAAACACCTCACCTCTAACAAGTCACAGTTCAATTCCTTCCACACCAGCAGATAGACGTTTCACTTGCTCCCTCTTTCCCCTTCATCCTCAACCACTCTTTCCTTGCCCATATTGCTTCCTGAAACAAGGTATGCCAATGATCCGAGAGTGGTGGAAATTTGGAAACTCTCAACCAGCTGGAAAAGGGGAGGTGAGATGCATGGATATATTTATAGAGCGTTCCGGATAAACACACAAAGGAGTAAGGAGGATGTTGTTATGACTCGAGTGCCTGTGCTATAGGGAGAGGTTGAACAGGCTAGGACTCTATTCCCTGGATAGACACAAAAAGCTGGAGGAGCTCAGCGGGCAGGCAGCATCTCTGGAGAGAAGGAATGGGTGACGTTTCGAGTCATGAACAGGCTCTTCAGCCCACAATGTCTGCGCCCTATATGATACTACATCAAGCTAAATTCCTCTGCCATGTCTCTCCATTTCCTAAATGTCCATGTGACTATCTAAAAGCCTCTTAAAAGTCCCTATGGTGTCAGTCTCCACTACCACCCCTGACAACACGTTCTAGGCACCCACAACTCTCTGTGTAAAAATAAAAGATTGCCCCTCTCATCTTAAAGAAGCTTTGTATTATATCCATTGAATTCCCAGGAGTCTGGTGAATCAAATGATTTCCATCAGTGACCTGGTAATACCTGGATATAAACACCAGCAGGGCAAATAACACCAGGCAGAGTAAAGTGAGTCATTAACTTGTTTGGCACAGGCAGCATCTCTGGAGAAAAGGAATAGGTGCAGTTTCAGGTCAGAACCCTTCAGACTGAAATATAGAGATTTTGGAGTGAGATGGGGGTGTGGGGGGGGGGGGGGGGGGAGTGAGGACTGGAGTTGAGAAAAGGCTAGAACAAAGAAAAGAAACTGAAAAAAAAACAGTGAAAAGCCGAACCCAGGTTTGATATGGCCTTTTCTCGCCTCAAGTTCAAGCCCTACCCCCACCTCTTTCACTCTTAAGAAGGTTTCCAACCAGAAGCATTATCTCTTTTTTCCAGAGATGCGGCCAAATCCGTTGAGTAACTCCGGCAATTTGTGTGTATCTTCGGTATAAACCAGCATCTGCAGTTCCTTCCTGCATGTCATTAACTTTTTTATAGACACAAAATGATGGAGTAACTCAGTGGGTCAGACAGCATCTCTGGACAAAAGGAAATCGGTTACGTTTCGGGTCAAGACCCATCCTCAGATGAGGATAAACCAGCATCTGCAGTTCCTTCTGGAAGGTACCTGCCTAATACCTTGGGTATCACGATACATAGCACATGTCCCAAAAAAAGAAAGCGAGAGAGAGAGCAGTACTTATTGCAGCCAAGATAGATGCAATAGATTAATTGCCCAGCTGTACCAAATTAATTGACAATAGACAATAGACAATAGGTGCCATTCGGCCCTTCGAGCCAGCACCGTCATTCAATGTGATCATGGCTGATCATTCCCAATCAGTACCCCGTTCCTGCCTTCTCCCCATATCCCCTGACTCTGCTATCTTTAAGAGCCCTATCTAGCTCTCTCTTGAAAGTATTCAGAGAACCAGCCTCCACCGCCCTCTGAGGCAGAGAATTCCACAGACTCCCAACTCTCTGTGACAAAAAGTGTTTCCTCGTCTCCGTTCTAAATGGCTTACCCCTTATTCTTAAACTGTGGCCCCCGGTTATGGACACTCCAACATCGGGAACATGTTTCCTGCCTCCAGCGTGTCTAAACCCTTAACAATCTTATATGTTTCCCCTCTTATCCTTCTAAACTCCAGAGTGTACAAGCCCAGCCACTCCATTCCCTCAGCATATGACAGTCCCGCCATCCCGGGATTAACCATGTAAACGTACACAGCACTCCTTCAATAGCAAGAATGTCTTTGCTTGTGTTGTAATTGGGGCATATTGGTTGACTTCAGTATCGAAAGGCAAACAAGGTTAAAAGCCAACCATTGTTGATGCTCACTATCCAATGACCCCAGTTGGAAACTGAGAATGAATGAGTTTGAAAGGAAACTTGCGTGTGATAGTTTTCACTGGAATTAGCCTATCGGCACAGATTATCTATGTGTATATATATCAGTTACCAGATGCCTTGTATTATTCAAAAGCTTATTTGAATTTTTCCTGCACACCTGTGTTGAATTTATGAAAATTCCTACTTTGTTTAATAGAAAGTAATGATCTAATTTAACATTAGGGTGGCACGGTGGCGCAGCGGTAGAGTTGCTGCCTTACAGCGCCAGAGACCCTAGTTTCATCCTGACTATGGGTGCTGTTTGTACGGAGTTTGTACGTTCTCCCCGTGAGCGCATGGGTTTTCCCCGGGTGCTCTGGTTTCCTCCCACACTCCAAGGACGCACAGGTTTGTAGATGAATTGGCTTCTGTAAATTGTCCCTAGTGTGTAGGCTGGAACAAGTGTATGAGTGATCGCTGGTTGGCGTGGGCTCGGTAGGCCAAAAGGGCCTGTTTACACGTTGTATCTCTAAACTAAACTAAATTAAACTAAACTATCAGATGGGAAATGCACCATGATTAGACAACCCTGTATGTTGGCAGGCCAGAAGCAAGCAATTTGGATCACATTGATGCTTTACCTTCATGTGATTACTTTGTTATCAAATTTATTCTCATATTCCATCAACCATCCTTTCTTTATTCACGTCATTCACGTCCAGGCAAATCGTGAATGCTATTCTGCTTCCAGCATTAACTCTGAGTGACCTCAATTGCTTCACCAATGTGTTATGTAAGAAGACTCCATTCTACTTCTTTCACACTTGAACTTGCAGACAGTGAGCACAGGAAACATCCTGAACTTTGAGGTAATATTATATTACATTCCCTAAACATATCTATCGCTCGGCTTATACAAGTCACATCATGCCAAGGCCCTTTCTATGTATGCTGTGCCATTACTGGCACCAATTGACTCTAAAACAGATTGTGCAGGTTTGACAATGTTAACTTGGTGCTGTCCTTCCTACGTTGGTGACACAAGGAACTGCAGATGCTGGAATCTTGACCAAGACAGAAAGTATCGGAGCAACTCGACATGTCAAGCAGCATCTCGGGATGTTGAGTCTGAAGAAGGGTCCTGACTCAAAATGTCACCTGTCCATTCCTTCCACAGATGCTGCCTGACCTTCTAAGTTCCTCCAGCACTTTGTTTTGCTTACTGGTTATATAGTCTCGCACATAAAACCAACCTTCACATTCTTGTGAATACAAGAGGCCCTAGTTGCTCATTCTACAAACTATTCCATATTTGGGTGAAATATCTTTCTATGGAAGGTTTTCGGAGTACAAAGGTTTTAATGGAGGGAATGTTTGCAACAAAATCCATCATATTTTCTTCTGCGGAACTGGAAGAAGATGTTGATACAAGGTGATTTTCATCTATCATATTTCTTATGCCGTAGATGGAAATAATTCAACCACTGATTGTATCCAAACTCCAGCAACATTATCATTAATCACATTCCTCTACTTATTTTTCTGTATCTCATTCTCTCACACCAACTCCACCCTGATTCTACTACCAGCTACCTGCTTGAAGGGTAATACAGTAACCGATTAATTCCTGACTGCACACCTTTGGCATGTGGGAAGATAGTAAAGCACTCCAAAGAGATTGATGTAGTCACAGGGTCACATTGGTGCACTCACAAAGAAAGGCCATCAATGCCTCTACTTACTTAAAAGATTGAGGAGGTTCGATATGTCAAAGAACATGCTCTTGAACGTCTCAGGTGTACGGTAGAGAGCATATCGACTGGTTGCATCACGTTCTGGTTTCGGAAACTCGATCGACCAGGGATGGAGATTACAAAAGGTGGTGAACACTGCCAAGTCCATCATGGGTACTGACCTCCCCACCATCGAAGGGATTTATAGGAGGTGCTATCTAAACAAAACAGCCAGCATCATCAGAGACGCACACCACCCTGTCCACACTCTCATTTCACTTACGCCATCGAGAAGGTGGTGCAGGGGCCCAAAAGTAGTAACGCCCAGGTTCAGGAATAGCTTCTTCCCATCAGACTCTTGAGCACTACAAACTCCAAATAAACTCCAAAATATGAACTGTCTTCATTGCACTAGGGACTTGGAGCTTAGTTTTCGTTTTTGCACTATATTGTTTTTTTTTTGTTCTTTTTCATTGAACTTTTTATTTTTTTTATGGTGTCTACTGAGTACTATGTTTATCAGTTTAGTTTATTGTCACGTGTGTAGTACAGTGCAAAGCGTTAGATGCGTGCTAACCAGTCAGCGGAAAGACAATACATGATTGCAATCGCGCCATCCACAGGATAAAGGGTGTAACATTTAGTGCAAGGTAAAGTCTGATTAAAGATAGTCCGAGGGTCTCCAATATGGTGGATGGTAGCTCAGGACTGCTCTCTTGTTGTTGGCAGGATGGTTCAGTTGCCTGGATAAGCCAAATGTGAGCACAGATGGCCCATTGCTTCCTTAAATAAATGACGCTTCTCCAATTGTGAAGACAGCGATATTTGCCGCAGAAAATCATTCTTTCTCTCCAGCCAGCAGATGAGATCCAGCACTGTTCCCAGATGCAGTTGTGGATGAGTCATCCGTCCACCGGTGGTAATCTCAGAAATTGCTTCATAATGATGACAAATTGATTTTTCTGCTGCGCCACATCTCAAGTACGTGTGAGCACTAATGGACGGCCAGGAATGTGGTCAATAAATATGATGGTCATCCGGCAGAACCCATAGAGCAAAGCCTCACCCATTGACAGCAAACAAACAAACTAACTCTCTTAAAGCACTTCTCCTCACATAATAAGAAATCTGGTGATGCTCAAAGAGAGTCATATAGCATGGAAACAGGTCCTTCGCCTTAATTTCCCCACCCCAATGAACATGCCTAATCTATACGAACATACTGTGTTTGGCTCATATCCTTCACCTGTCCTATCCATGTACATGTCCAAATGTTTTTTAAACATTGTGATAGTACCTGTCTCAACTACCTCCGCTGGCAGCTCGTTCCATGTACCTACCATCCTTTGTGTAAATAAAAAGCTGCCTCTCAGGTTCCTATTGGATCTTTCCCCCCTTACCTTAAACCTATATCCCCTGGTTCCCGATTCCCCTACTCTGGGTAAAAATCTTAGCGCATTTACCCTATCTATTCCACGCATGATCTTATACGTCTTAAACACAGGTTATAGAAACATAGAAAAATAGGTGCAGGAGTAGGCCATTCGGCCCTTCGAACCTGCACCGCCATTCAATGTGATCATGGCTGATCATCCAACTCAGTATCCTGTACCTGCCTTCTCTCCATAACTCCTGATCCCTTTAGCCACAAGTGCCACATCTAACGCCCTCTTAAATATAGCCAATGAACTGGCCTCAACTACCTTCTGTGGCAGAGAATTCCAGAGACTCACCACTCTCTGTGTAAAGAATGTTTTCCTCATCTCGGTCCTAAAGGAATTCCACCTTATCCTTAGACTGTGACGCCTTGTTCTGGACTCCCCCAACATTGGGAACAATCTTCCAGCATCTAGCTTGTCCAACCCCTTAAGAATTTTGTAAGTTTCTATAAGATCCCCCCTCAATCTTCTAAATTCCAGCGAGTACAAGCCGAGTCTATCCAATCTTTCCTCATAGGAAAGTCCTGACATCCCAGGAATCAGTCTGGTGAATCTTCTCTGTACCCCCTCTATGGCAAGGATGTCTTTCCTCAGATTTGGAGACCAAAACTGTACGCAATACTCCAGGTGTGGCCTCAACAAAACCCTGTACAACTGCAGTAGAACTTCCCTGCTCTATGAAGCAATATTTGACAGATTAGTAAAAGGTGGTCAGAAAGATGAGGTTTGAGGGAATCTTTAAGGAGAGAAGTGGTGGTGAGGTAGAGGGGTTTTACAAAGCAAATCGAGACCTCAGGGCCAGGTATCTGAAGATACGGAGAGCAATGGTGGAGCGGCTGCAAGAGGATTTGTGTAAGAGGCCAAAGCAGGATCCTGAAGAGTTTAGGGCTGAAGGGAATATCAGAATTTGGTTGAGGAGATGATGTAGAGAAACAGAAAGCAAGGATCACAATTGTCTTTGGTCACTCAAGACAGTGAGGTTCCTGACTAACCATGATCTGAACTAAGCAAGCCAGGATACAGAGGGCTTACTATTTTTTTTCATTAACTGGTCTCAAGACTAGCATGTATAGTTTATTTCTAATTGCTACAATGACATAGTTTGCAAGTTAATTAGCTTGGAATAAGTATAAATTGTTCCTGGTGTGTGTAGGATAGAGTTACTGTGCAAGGATCGCTGGCCGGTGCGGACTCGTTGGGCCGAAAGGCCTGTTTCCGCGCTGTATCTCTAAAACTAAAACTAAAAAGCTACAGAACTAAAGAGGCAATGAAGATGTTGGTGGGCCTAGAATCAGACATAGGCCACACTGGGTAAGGTAGCAGGTTTCCTTCCCTGCCAAACATAAAGTTGAGAGCTATGAACTGTTGATAGGTCACGGGTTACTCCGGAGGAGAAAGTCTGGTGGCTATCAATGATCAAACGCGGAACCTTCAGTCTTTAATTTAGAGTTCCGAGATATAACTCTGAAACAGGCCCTTAGACCACCGAGTTTGCGCTGACCAGTAATCATCCCGTACACTAGGACTATCCTACAGTGTAGGGACACTATACACTGTTTCCGAAGCTAATTAACCTACAAACCTGTACGTTTTTGGAGTATGGGAGGCAACAGGACCACCCGGGGAAAACCCACAAGGTCTCAGGGAGAATGTACAGACAACGCCCGTAGTCAAGATCGAACCCGAGTTTCTGACGCTGTAAGGCAACAACTCTACCGTTGCGCCACTGTGCCTCCCCTTGAGCACTTGTTGTGCTATCTTGAATCTAGACTGATTCTCAAACTCCCTCCAAATGTAACCCCATCAACTGAACATCCACATGGTAAATGCACATGGCGGCACAATTGCGCAGCGGTAGAGTTGCTGCCTTACAGCTCCAGAGACCCGGGTTTGATCCCGACTACGGGTGCTGTCTGTACGGAGTTTGAACATTCTCCCCATGATCTGCGTGGGTTTTCTCCGAGATCTTTGGTTTCCTCCCACACTCCAAAGACGTACAGATTTGTAGGTTAATTGGATTGGTGTAAATGTAAAATGTAAATTTGTTCCTAGTGTGTTGCAGTGTGCGGGGCTCGCTGGTCGATGTGGACTCGGTGAGCCGAAGGGCCTATTTCTGTGCTGTATCTCGAAACTAAACTCGTCTAAACTATCAACTATTCACACCTAATTCCAGAGAATAATTTCACCAAGGGTTACCATACATCCACAGCAATACCAGACTCCTCAGTGTCACAGGGCAAGGATAAATACCAGTTGCTAAGGTTGCCGTTTGCTTTGTTTCTTAGGGAAGTGTCAATGATGAAATTGCTAAGCTTGATACATCTTTAATAAAACTGTTAAAAAAAAAAGCGATGTAGTTGCAATAGAAGCCCACATGTTGTTTACACTCGAAACAGCTCCTCATTTACACATTTTAAACCATCAACAGATTTTGGAATTTTTTTTACTTTGCCTGCGAAAACAAACCCCAAATATAGAAAAGATTTAACGAAGAAAAGAATCGCTGAAATGTGTAACGATACAGATTGGATATAAAGACTAGAAATTGGGATTTTAAACTAAGCATGTAAAACCTTTGCAATAGTGAGATGCAAAATGTTCTTTCTTAAGCTGGGTACAGTAGTTTGAGTAGAGTAAGGCCTGCAGTGTAATTTCAGCATCTCCTGGGCTGAGATCTAAATGTATATATGCCTGTTGTTTGTATGAATATATGCCTGTTTGACTGCATTTGCATTTGTGCCAATGAATATACGTTTATTTTTACATGAGCTAATGTAAACCCAAATGTTAAATGCATGCAAACATCTGTGTTTCCAGGCATATGCCTTCATACTCATAATTGAGTGCCTGTATGTGTGCACATATGAACATATTTGTGCCAGCAGTAGACTACTCCACCTCTCAATTTAGTAAAATCATGGCTACTCTGATTGCAGCTTCAACCTCCCATTCCCATCTATCTGTGTTAACCTTTCATCCCTCTATTTATCAAGTACTTCCCATCTACAGCAGCCTTAAAATATTCAAATAAAGGCTCATGAGCATGAACATGTGTGTGCATCAGCATGCATTAGTATGTGTGCATGTGTTTCTGTATAGGTGCTTAAGTGTACACATGAAGCAGCTTTATAGGACAGTGGTTAGACCGCATTTGGAGCATCGCGTGCAGTTCTGATTGCCCCATTACAGGAAGGGTGTGTGAGCTTTGGAAAGGGTGCAGAGGTTTACCAGAATGATGCCTGGATAAGAGGGTATTGGCTACAGGGAGAGGTTGCACAAACTTGGACTATTTCCTCTGGAACTGAACATTGAGGAGAGGCCTACTTGAAGCATTTACAATTATGAGGGACATAGATAGAGTAGACAACCAGAACCTTTTTCCCAGGATGAAAAATCAAATACTAGAGGATATAGCTTTATGGTGAGATGGGATAGGTTTGAGACGTGAGGGGCAATTTTGCCTTATATGCCTGGAACTCATTGTTAGGGATGGTGGTTTTTATATATATATATATACGCACACGCACATATACGCCCACACACACATGTGTGTATATATATATATATATATATATGTACACACACATTTTATTCCTCTCATCATGCATTCTTCAATAGTGACATTGCACTTTACACCTATGTAATTACATGTGTACAAACATGCACAGATGCACCCTCTGACCACACACACATACCAATAAAGATACATAGAACATGGAACAGTACAGCACAAGAAAAGGCCTTTAGGAACACACACATACTTAGCGCACACACACACACTTAGCACATGCACACACACACACATACACCTGAATTGAGGTGCTAAGTGTAACTCGTGCAAGGGCACCAGTATGTATAAAGCAGTAGGTACTTACCCAACCGCCCCTCCCCTCCCCCATTTATCCCCTGCCCTCTCCTCTGTGACGCACCTGGACTCGCCCTCATTCTCCCCTACCCCTCCCCTTACACCTACATTCCTCCTTCTAGCTTCGCAATTCTCAACTTCTCAATCCTTTTGTCTCAGACCTTCTGTCTTTTTCATCTCTGGCCTTTATCCAACAATCTGCCTTTCAACCCCCCCTTTACACCTGTATCAACCTATTACCTGCTTGACTTTGTCCTGCCCCTCCTCTCTTACAGTTTTATTTCCCCTCTTTACAATCAGTGTGACGAAGGGTCCCAACCTGAAATGTCACCTATCCATGTTCTGCTGCGCTTGCACTCAGTGTCTTCTTTTGTAAACCAACATCTGCAGTTTCTTGTCTCTACAAGCACCAGTTATTGTCTGCTACCCACAAGAGGTGAAAACGCTTTTCCCGAAACAGTACAAGGGAAACCGGAACTAACTGCCATGCATTCAAAGGAGTATTAAATGATTTAGCTTGCAGCTGCTGTTATCTCATTGAGTATAATGTGGTTTATGAACCTGATTTTGTTAAGACTAATTTGCGGTCACCTCCCACTCCTCCATCTCCCTCTATCCTGCTTCTAATCGATATTTGATTTTCACCGATGAGCTTGGTGCTCTTGGGAAGGCCAGAGGACTCGAAACGTTTTGTAATGGGGAAGGCCCGGAAATGAGCACGCTTAATGCCAGACTGCCTGAGGGAATTGATTCACTCGCTGTCAGGCAAAGAGAGTGGTGAGCAGGAAGAGTGGAGTGAGGGACCAGCAAAAGAAAATGTATTTAAAAACGCAGCTGAAATCTATGACAGGAGGTTATTCAAAAGTTAAAGGCAAATTAGACTGAAGT
Organism: Raja brachyura; assembly: GCA_963514005.1. Next base: position 137,656,108 of record OY740781.1, read on the forward strand.
TTCACCTTGCCTTCAGCTGAATCAATGCTGAATTGGCTGCAGAAGTAATGGTAATTAATTGAGCAGCCAGCTCTGGGCATTTCTGTCCAGCACTATCAGCTATGCAGACACATGGACTCTTGCAGAGAGCACAAGGTGCTAGTGTAACTCAGCTAGTCAGGCAGTATCTCCGGAGGATATGGATAGATAATGTTTCAGGCCAGGACCCTTCTTCAATTATCCAGCTTGTTATTTCCTTCTCACCCATCCCCTTTTCTCCTCCTCTTCTTCCATTACCTCCTTTCCTCAGCTTCTTTAACTTAGTCCTCGATGCTATACCTTCCCCCTCAACCTCCTCCATAGAGCCTATTTCCATGCTGCATCTCTCAACTATACTAAACTAAATCTCTATCCTTGATAGTGGCAATGAAAAGAGGCCATTGTCCGGATGGTAGGAATCCTTGCTTAGAGCTGCTGCTTTCCTCGGCAGCGAGAGGTGACATTTTTTTTGCCAGCGGCTTGCAGGAGTACACTTACATATACACATTCAGAGCCATTTTCTCTTCCTCCTCGCCCTCTCTCTGCTACCTTGCCTACCTCGTCCCCACTGCCTGCCATCCCTCCGACTCCATCACCCACCAGTGTAGTCACAAATTCACGTTCGCTTTCTGGGACGTAATGCGCACTCTCCGAGTTTGACCTTGACAAATCGTGCAAGTTTTGAGCAATATAAATATTTAATGCATTCAGCATTGCCCTGAAAGACATTCCTATGACTGGAGTGATGCAGTGCTCCCTTTAATACAAGCAGATTGCCTTCCCTTTCAGCTTCTTGAAATTAATCAGCGGAGTGATTATTGGCTGCCTGCCTCCCATTGAGATTTATGAAGCTTGATGCTGGCAGTGAAATAGTGCTGTCTGCCCAGCATCTGGGAACTAACCCAGTTTAGGACGACTAATAGCCTCAGCTCCGGACAAATTCAGAATGTGCTTCAGATTCCTCTGTGTCGTTGATTCTCTAGGAATATGCTGGTGCTGCATTGCTGACTGATCTTTGAGCTGCAGAGATGGAGCAACATAGCTCGTTCCTGCATGTCTAGCAGATGAAACAAGACACTGTCTTTGCTCAATGCAAACTCAAGAGTCAAAAGGGTCAAGAGTTTTTAATTGCCATGCGTACCGAAAATGGATCAATGAAATTCTTTCTTGCAGCAGCCAAATAGGGAAAGGCCTAGATAAAGTGGATGCGTAGAGGATGTTTCCACTAGTTGGAGTGTGTAGGACCAGACACCTCTCCTTCAGAATAAAAGGACGTACCTTTAGAAAAGAGATGAAGAGGAATTTCTTTAGTCAGAGGGTTGCAAACCTGTGAAAACCATCACCACAGACGGCTGTGGAGGCCAAGTCATTGGGCATTTTTAAGGTGCAGATTGACAGATTCTTGATTAGTACGGGTGTCAGGAATTATGAGGAGAAGAATGCTGTTAGAAGTGCAATTATTTGACAATTCACAGCTACTACCTGTATACCTTTTCATTTTGCATTATACTGATGTTCACGAGGTAGTCAAGGCCATGGTGAAAATACATAGATATTTGAAGTCTAGGAGGCATAGTGGTGCAGCTGATAGAGCCAGAAGTTCCTTCCAAACTTTGGGTACCCTTTAAGTGGATTTTCCCATTCTTCCTGCGACTGCACAGGTTTCCATTTTTCTCCCACATCCTAAAGACATGTGGGTTAGAAGATTAACTGCACCCTGTAAATTGCCGCTAGCGTGTAGGTGAATAGTAAAATCTGGGGGAGCTGATGAGAATTTCGAGGAGAATACAAAATATTAGGGTAAAATGTGTGGTTTATGGTCGGTATGGACTTGATGGGCTGATTGGCCTGTTCCTGTACTGTATCTTCCTAAAACTCATCAAAATTGTTGAATATAAATGCATGCTCAAGGGTTAAATAGTTCACTCTGCTTCCAATGTGATGGTTGTGATTACAGTCCCAATCATTCACCAAATCCGGCAAGGGGGCAGGCAGAGTACTTTGTCAGAGTATTTTGTCATATAGTGTGGAAGCACACTTTTCAGCCCAACTTGCCCACACCGACCTACATGTCCCATCTACACCTGTCTGATCCCTCTAAACTGGTCCTCTCGATCAACCTGTCTAAATGTTTCTTAAACGTTGTGATAGCACCTGCCGCAACTACCTCCTCTGGCAGCTCATTCTTTACACCCACCACCCTGTGTGTGAGAAGTTACTTCTCAGATTCCTATTTAATCTTTCCACCCTCAATTCTCTATTCTCTTACTCTGGGCAAGAGACTCCATGCGTCCACCCAATCTATTCCTCTCGGGATTTTGTGCACCTCCATAAGATAACCCCTCATCCTCCTGCTCTCCAAGGAACAGAGTCCTCACTTGCTCAACCTACACCTCGAGTCCTGGCAACATCCTCATAAATCTTCTCTGCACCCTTTCCAGCTTGACAACATCTTTCCTATAACATGGTGCCCAGAACTGAACACAATACTCTAAATGTGGCCCCCTCATCAATTGTACAATTGCAACATGAACTCAAGACCAACATGATGCACATGATTTCTATGGGCACTGTTCTTTACTGGGCACATGGGAGAGTGAACTGTCCGAACGTGCAGAGATCAGCAGGCGTTGAGCAAACAGTCCCCTTCTTCAAACAGTGACATCTGTGAGAGCATTCGGGGTTTTGAAAGAGCAACGTTTTAAAATTAGCATCATCGCCAATGTGGGATTCCCCTGTGTCCTCCATAAATAAATTCAAGGGTTTTAAACTGGAGCTTGAACCCATGACCTCTGAATCAGAAAGTTGCTACCAGCGAATCACAGCTTTTAGAGACTTTTGTATAAAACCGACCCATAATATTAAGACGTTTCTTAACTAGTATGTTTCCCTCAAATCACAGTCCAAATTATATACTGCAGTCCCAGAAAGTGTCCTTTGTTGAAGTGAATTGGCTAGTTTTATTTCTGCCTTTTATCATATCCACAAAGCAGGTTAAAGTGAGATGCTGGGATTTCAGTTGGTTAATTAATGTTGTTTCTCAAGAGGAATTTGAAGGCAGCTGATTCACATCAATTACTGAAGACAAGAGGGTTGGAGGTGGAGATTAATTGAAACTTGGCCCAAACTAATATGGCATTTCATTAAAATGCTACATCTCGCACACTAGAGTAATCAAGTGTGACATTCTCCATGTTAATAAAGTGACAGAGGTCCACTGCCACAAAGCTGATGCTTCAGATCTCACAATTAAGTGGCGCTGAGGGATTAACTTGCCTAAACATCGTAAATATTTTCCTCATAATAAATACATTAAAAAATTATATGAAACCTATTTTGGGGAGATTTCACCTTTGGTTCTCTATAAACAGTTCTCTATAAATGAGCGTGCAGAGGGGTCTCGGCCCGAAACGTAACCTAGTCCTTTACTCCAGAGATGGTGCCTCACCTGCTGAGTTACTTCAGCTTTGTGTGTCTATCTTCAGTGTAAACCAGTATCTGCAGTTCCTTCCAACACTCCTTAAATGCTCGCCTGCAATATTACCTTGATGGCATTTGACTGGATGTTAATGTGGCCTCCCAGCCTCTCATACTAGGTAATTTATGTAAATTTGCTGCTTTTCAAAGTCCTCTCCTCAGACTGTCTTGGTGAATCAATTGATATGCTGCCATCTCTATCCAAGTGTGGATGAATGTAAGATATCCCCTAGCCCTCCCCTTCCAAAAACATGAATGTTTGCACTGCTTCCAGTGTACTTAACTCCTGACTGAAGGTGAATAATCAAACATAGGAAAAACTCTGCCAATTCAACATAAATCCTTAAGGGTAAATTCAATGCCTAAGTTATTACTAAATATATTAAATGCTGCCGATCCATGTTCTCCAGAGATATTACCTAGCCAGCTGTGTTACTCAAGCACTTTGTGTTCCACCCTGCCTAAATTATTTAATTTAGTAAGGAAACATCTGCCCCTAATATGACTTGAATCTCTATTTCTTTTTAGTTTAGTTTAGTTTAGAGATACAGCGCGGAAACAGGCCCACTGAGTCCGCACCGACCAGCGATCCCTGCACATTAACACTATCCTACACACACTAGGGACAATTTACACATACACCAAGCCAGTTAACCGACAAATTTGTGTGTCTTTGGAGTGTGGGAGGAAACCGAAGATCTCGGCGAAAACCCTCGCGGTCACGGGGAGAACATACAAACTCCGTACAGACAGCACCCGTAGTCGGGGTCGAACTCGTGTCTCCAGTGCTGCAAGTGCTGTAAGGCAACAACTCTACCACTGCGCCGCCTCATTTGGCAGCGGTCACATCCTTTTAATTATTTTCCAACATTTAAAACATCACGACGCACATCTCTTGTCTTTCAAAATTGAAAGCCTAGAATAAAAAGCCAGTTTGAAAAAAGGCTGTGGCCTGAAATGTCACCTATCCATTTTGTCCAGGGATGCTGCCTGACACGCTGAGTTAGTACAGCATTTTGTGTCTTTCCCTGAAAGGTAAAGACACTAGTAAAGTAGATTTGCCCTGTTTTTTCTCTCTTCCAATTCACCTTCCCCCGCCCCGCCCCCCCCCCCCCCCCCCCCCCCCCCCCCACCGCCACAATCAGTCTGAAGTAGAGACTGACCCAAAACTTCACCTTTCCATGTTGTCCACAGATGCTGCCTGACCTGCTGAGTTGCTCTAGCACTTTATTTCTATCTTTGGAATAAACCAGCATCTGCAGTTCCTTTTCATTACATATTCAATTCAATGATTCGATGATACTTTAATGTCACACATACTTAGGTACAGTCAAATTCTTTGTTTTGTATACAACCTGGTAAAATCATACAGCAGACCTCACCTAGGCAGTGCACAAAGAGTCGGCATGTTCCTGGTCCCGACAAAGTTACAAAAAGTGCATCCAACGGTTCTTTTGTTTTCTCGCAGTGGCGAATCAGGCCTCTCCCTGCACGTGGTCGCAGTTGGACCCCACCGGGTTGCCCCTTCGATCTCTGCGCCCCCCCCCCCCCCCCCCGCCGCCAATAATGTACGTGTGTCTACATCCATAGGGTACAATAGACACACATCGAGTAGTGATACAATGTGTAGCTATGGTAGTCTATATGTATCTGTGCAACTCTTGACTGGCTGGTTTCGTACTGTTGCTAGTTTTTAATAACCTATGTGTACATCTCCTGTGGTCAATGCTTAGTATTTCAGAAAGTTTGAGATTTCTGCTTTTCCTCCCTTAGTCCCTTAAGTAGAGAGTTGCTGTGTGACCTGACTACCCTTCCTAACTTCCTTGTTATTTTATTCATCAGCATCAATTGCAATGAGACGAGGCAGAGAACTGAGCTTCTCTTTTGCAGGACAATCGAGTTAGAAATACGAAGAAAGAAAATGTTAAGTTTTCAAGCAAGGAGAAGTTTTTGTTGGGCAGATCTGACAATGCATAATCTAGCAGTCTGGTTAGATTTTGGGCTGAGTGCTAGAACATACCATAAAATGCGATGTTGTGCACCCTCAACATCTCTCAGCTAGTTCCTTCTGGCTGTGAGAATGAGCTGTGTGAGAGAGAACTGTAGCACTGGTATATTTACCAAAAATCAGCATTAGTGAGTGCAGTCTTTTAACATTCTAATATGTGGCAGAAACATAGAAATAAAGAAAATAGGTGCAGGAGCAGGCCATTTGGCCCTTCTAGCCTGCACCGCCATTCATTGTGATCATGGCAGATCATCCATAATCAGTAACCCGTGCCTGCCTTCTCCCCATATCCCTTGATTCCGCTAGCCACTAGAGCTCTATCTAACTCAAAAGGTTGCCTCTGGTTGTAATTCTCTATCACTGCTTTCTTTTGTCCTTTATTGTCATGAGAAAAAGGTAAAGGAATTGAAGCAATATCTCCAAGGGAAACGAGGTGGGAACTTCCATTGAACTCTGCTACATCTAGGACCAGCTGAACACATTGATGTTGTCCACGTTAGACTGAAGTGAGACAAACTCTGTACAGTCCTCTTCTGCTGGAAAGGACAGGGTAGTTGTTAGCTTAACGCAAAATGCTCCCAACTCATTCTGTTGGGTCAAAGGTCATTAGCTGGGTTTTCAGTGAAACCAACTCTACCAGAAAGCCATCTACCAGCAAGATCCCAACCATCCTGAAGGTATGACCAGACACTCAAATAGGTTATGTGGGTGAATGCTTGGGGCTTTGATGAAGAGCTGGGTGTTTATGAATGCTAAATTGTGCAGAAAAAAAGTCTCTCAATTGTTTCCAGGAGAAAATTAGTCATTGAAGGTTGTGCCATCTTTCATGCTTTTCCTATATCACAGACTTTAAGAGTTCAACAGCACAGAAATGGGCCCTTCAGTCCATCAAGTCTATCCGGCCATCAATTACCCAGCTTACAGCGGTATGAATATTGACCTCTCACTTCAAGTAACTCTTGCTTTCCCTCGCTCTCCATCCCTCCCCCATCCTAGTTAATTGACTGTCCTCCTGATTAAATGTTACTTTGGATGCCTCGTTGTCTCCTTCCCCTAGCTAACAATGATCTGTTCTACATTTTCCTGGAGCTTCGTCTCCTCTGATCTCTCATTTTTACACCATTCCCTTCCATATCTCTCGTTTTCCCTTTCCCCTGACTCTCAGTCTGGAGAAGGGTCTCGACCCGAAACGTTACCCATTCCATCTATCCAGCGATGCTGCCTGTCCTGCTGAGTTACTCCAGTATTTTGTGTCTATCTTCTTATACTAATTACACAATTCATGGCCTTCTTTGTCATGGCAATTCAAACACCCATCCAGATATTTCTTAAATGTGGTGAGAGTCTGCCTCCACCATCCTCAGCGTGAAAAAAAATAATTCTCATTTCACTCTAAACATCCAACCCCATACGTGAAACCTTTGCCCTCCAGTAAATGCCTCTACTATGGGGGAAAATATATTTCTATCTATGCTATTTATGTTCCAGATCATAATTCTCATGTTCCTTAACCTTTTAGAACATTGGATGGGTGCATGGACAGGATAGGTTTGGAGGGAAATTAGTCAAATGCAGGCAGGTGGGACTGGTATAGATGGGGTATGTGGGTCAGCATGGGCAAGTTGGGCCGAAAGGTCTGTTTCCATGCTGTATGACTTTATTAGTCTGTGTACCCAACACCCCTCCCCTTTCAGCCTCCTCGGTTCTTAGATTTTGAATGTTCTTAGAATGAAAACTCTTCAGCTTGACTTGCTTGTAGATTTTAATTGAATTCGCCAAAGAGCCCCGACTTCCCCCAAGCTCTTGATTATTTTGTGGCTGCCTTCTCCTGCCCCAGCTCTCGGCACCCATAATGAGCCTTTGCATGAGATTTGCAAATAGCTCAGAAATGACTCATGGTTGGAATGTTAAAGATGCTCCCATCCAGTTATTTATCAATAGTTGCAAAGTAATGATAAACCAAATTGGAAAGACTGAGGTCACCTACTCTGGTTATTGGTTAAACAGGATTTCCTGATATTGAGCAATGATCAGACACTTGGCTTAACTGGACATTTGATCAAGGACTCGTGTTTAAGTTATTTTATTCATTCACATGGCACAGTGGTAGAGTTGCTGCCTTAGCGTCAGAGACCCGTGTTTGATCCTGACGAAGTTTGTACGTTATCCCCGTGACCTGCGTGGGTTTTCTGCAGGAACTCGGGTTTCCTCCCACACGCCAAATACGTTCTGGTTTGTAGGCTAATTGGCTTCGGTAAAATTGTAAACTGTTCCAATTGAGTGTAAGATAGTGTTAATGTGCGGGGATCGCTGGTCGGCAGGGACTCGGTGGGCCGAAGCGTCTGTTTCTGTGCTGTATCTCTAAATTAAACTAAACTAAGGGTCTCGACCCAAAACGTCGCCCATTCCTTCTCTCCAGAGATGCTGCCTGTCCCGCTGAGTTACTCCATCTTTTTGCGTCTATCTTCGTCTTAAACTAAACACAGGAGAGGATCAGCTGTTTTTTGCTGTGCTTCAAACTGAAAAATCGTGTCCGATGACCAACAGTTTCTTAACCCTTGTTTTCTGAGAACTGTTCCCTGGACACTAGGCACAGTGGTCGAGATCATGTGTCATCTTCTAAAATATATATTTAATTATATACACAGAAAACACAATCCAGATGTCTTTCTCAAACTTCAGCTCAATACATTCTCATCCAACAGGTCAATGCCACTCACGTTTCCTTCTCAAACAATGAAAGGTTGCTGCACCCAGTGTGCGCCCCCAGTGGCCAGTGGCCGGTGGCCGGAGGACCATAGACTGTGCTTCTTCCCCACAGGGCCTTTGCGGTGACTGCACTGAGATTCAGTGCGTTCCACAGCATCTACTCCTGCATCTTCCGATCATGGGTCCCTTTAAGGGCGGCACAGTGGTGTAACTGAAAGAGCTGCTTCCTCACAGCATCAGAGATCTGGGTTCGGTCTTGACATCAGATGCTCTCTGTGTCGAGTTTGCATGTTCTCCCTGTAACTGCATGGGTTTCCTCTGGTTTCCTCTGGCTCCGGTTTCCTCCCACATCCCAAAGATATGCAGTTAGTAGGTTAATTGGCATCCGTAAAAATGCCCCTAATGTTAAAAGATATTCAACATTTAAAAGACATTTGGCTAGATACATAGATAGGAAACGCTAAGAGAGATATGGGCCAAACATAGTCATGTGGGAATTGTGAAGATGGAGCATTTTAGTTGGCATGGGCAAGTTGGCCCAAAGTGCCTGTTTCCATGCTGTATGACTCTGTAACTCCATGAGAGTATGAGAAAATGGGGTAACATAGAGCTAGATTTCCCGAGGACCACACTCCCCCCTATCCCACCCAGCACCCTGGTCCTCCTGTTTATTTTGGGGTCAGACCTGGGCCAAGTAAAGGCTCCTGCTGAAGCTCCATCTGGACCACCTGGAGCTGGTAGATCACAGGTACCCTCCAGCTGGGCAAATACAAAGCACTCTGGATGCAGAGTTGCTGGTGGTAGGTCAGCGTGCCACTCCAAAATCACAACCCTACTGACATACGTTTCCACATTGATGCTTCTCAAAGCAGGCCATGTTCTGCTGAGACAAGGCTTGATGAATGATGTGCATGGAGATGACTGTCACCATTTAATAGCTCCACCACTATGAAATGAAAAAGGACACAAAATGCTGGACGTAACCTAGCGGGTCAGGCAAGATCCCTGGAGAACATGAATAGGTGACGTTTCGGATGAAGACCCTTCTTCAGACTGATTTGGGCAGATGGCTGGACAAAGGCTAGAGATGACAAAACAAAAGGAGTGAGTCAAAAGAATTGAAGAATTGGAAATTGTGAAGCTAGAGGAAAGAATGTAGGGGGGGTGGGGGGTGGGGGGCAGCAAAATAGATGTAAGTCCAGGTGGGACACAGGGGAGTGGAGAGCAGGGGGAGAAAGTGGAGGGACGATCGAGGTATTTATTGGTTACCTAAAATTGGAGAATGTAATGTTCATACAGTAGGGTTGTTAGCTACACAAGCTGTTTAAAAAAAGCTACACATAGAGACCATAGCTTGTGCCAAACTGTTAAATCACCCCCTTGTCAATCAACGGCTAGCAAGTTTTATGTTTTCCATCAATGCTCATTGACTGTCTTTGCACCTTAAAGAGACGGCATGGAAACAGGCCCTTCGGCCCACCGAATCCACACTAACAGCAATCAACCCATATGCGAACTTACACACTGGGGACCATTTTACAACTTATCAAAGCCAATTAACCTACAAACCCGTACCTCTTTGGAATGTGGGAGGAAACCGGTGCACCCGGAGAAAACCCAAGCGTTCACAGGGAAAACGTACAAACTCTATATCGACAGCTCCCGTAGTCGGGGTAAACCCCAGCTTTCTGGCGCTGTTAGGCAGCAATTCTACCGTTGCGTCCTCACAATGCCATAAGCCATATACAAAATTAGCAATTGCACTGTTTCTCGATCATGCATTGTGTCCTTGAACGGAAAAAGAACTTAGCAGCACCCAGAGAATTAGGAAAAAAATGCTTGGAGAAATGTTGGAAATTGTTATGACTGAGGGAACAGCTGCAGAGAGATATCGTCAGGGGATTCTCAGAGATTGCTTTGGCCAACTGTATAACAGGGAGTGAAGGAGAAAGACTTTGCAATGTTTAGTTTGGGTTTGAGACTCTCTTCGGGGAAACTAAAAGGCATCCCACAATAGAGATGTGGAATAACCATTTTTATTGGAAACTGCCTGTTTAAACGTCAAACTCATGGGCGTCTGAACGAGCACCATCTTATTTAAGCAAGTGGGGTTTTTGACTGGAGATTGCTTCAGTGCCATTGCTGCTGAGCTAATTTTCTGGACTTGGTACACGATGATTACAGCAGATCTGAACGTGTGGCAAATTGAGCCTTTTAGTCCGTAAAGTCACGGTTCATTGAGGACCATGTGTAAATGGAGTGCTTTACTACATGCTGAAGCTATCTGCATTCAGATAGGATTGGCAGAAGGCTTGGAAATTGGTGCTGTGTGTTCAGTCACCACTTTGTAATATTCCAACTGATGAGTTAATATAATCCCTGTAACAAAGCATAGCAGTTCCGAGCAAAATCCGTGGGTACTTTTACCACGCCACATAATGTTACATGGGTATGGAAATAATGACCTCATATTTCGGCAGTGGATAAATTTATAAACCAAGAGAAATGCTGGCTAATTCAAAACACAATAAGTGTTTCCAATGGTGTGTAGTAAATAATCCAAGTGTTGTGAAATCACCTCCCACCATGCATGGCTAAACCGAGCTAATGTCCGGAGAGGCCAAGGGATATTTTAATTAGTTTTGGGTCTTGAATAAGGAGAATAGGAACATTTTTGTTTGTATCGACATATCTGGGCAAAACCTTCCCAGAGCTGCTGCTGCTGCTTTATAATTAAAGGAATGGAGACCATATTTAAACTTCTTTTCACTATCATCCATCCATCTTGAGGGCAGGTGACCTGTTCCTGAGCAATCTTGCAAGATGTGAACACCCTTATTAGGATAATGAGTAACGAGTGGAAACATCCTCTCCACATCCAACTCCATCTCGACCTTTCATTATTTGGAAGGTTTTAATGAGATTCCCCCTCATCCTGGTTGTGCAGAACATGATGCCAATTAAACTAATCTCATCTGCCTGCACATGATCCATGTTCCTCTATTTCCTCTATATCCATGTGCCTATCCATGTTCATAAGTTATAGGTGCAGAATTTGGCCATTCAGCTCATCTAGTCTACTCTGCCATTCTATAATGGGTGATCAATCTTTCCTGCTCAACCCATTCTACTGCCTTCTCCCCATAACCCCTGACACTCTTACTAACCAATCTGTGGCTTAAAAATACCCGATGACTTGGCCTCCACAGCCATCTGTGGCAATGAGTTTCACAGATTCACCACCATCCGACTGAAGAAATTCCTCCTCATCTCCTTTCTAAAGGTACGTCCTTTTATTCTGAGAATAAAAGCCATTTAAGAGTCATTATCATACCTATCACCACTGTCATCCCTGGCAGCATGTTACACCCACCAATCTCTCTGTGCAGAGAAAAACAAGTTTCCTTGCACATCCCCCCTACACTTTGCACCTCTCATTTTAAAGCTAAGTTGCAGAGAGATACCTAAATTTGGATAGCATGTTGTGTTAGAATAGAATCATGGTGCTGAGGTGCTGTGTAGCAATGACTAAGCATTGCAAAACCGCCTCCGAAATTCACTCCCTTGATGTCAGCGCGATAAATTGCAGAGGTAGACTACAACGCACTAACGCATTCAGATGGGCACCACTGATTGGGAATGAGAACTGAGTCAGGCGTGGGACTGGAAGCGATGTGCGAGAGCAAATCTGTCTCTACTAAGTCACAGAACTCCTACATCTTGGCGAGGCAAGGTGGGAGAGGGCACAGTGGTGTAGCTAACAGAGCTGCTGATGTTTAGCACCCAGAGAATCGGGTTCAAACCTGACCTCGAGTGCCGCCTGTGCACATTCTCGCTGTGACTGCACGGATGCAACACTTTCCTCCCACGTTCCATAAATGAGGGTGAATAGGCTAGTTGACCACTATAGGTTAATTGTCTCCTATGTGGATAGTAGAATCTGGGAGTAGTTTATGGAATATAATAGTACAGTTCACGAACAGGCCCTTTGGCCCATAATGTCTGTGCAAAACACGATCCCAAGACTGACTCTTATCTGCCTGCACATAATCCATATGCCTCCATTCCTTGCATATCAATATGTCTATCCAAAAGTCTCTTAAATGCCTCTATCATATCTGCCTCCTCCACCACGGATAATCTGGACACTCACCACCCTCTGTGTAAAAAAAAACATGCCTTGCACATCTCCTTTAAACTTTGTCTTTCTCACCTTAAAGCTGTGCCCTTTAGTATCTGATTAGTTTCATCCTGGGGAAAAAGGTTCTGACTACCTATGCCGCTCATGAGTTGATATACTTCAATCAGGTCTTCCTGCAACCTCCGGCATTCCAGAGAAAACAAGTGAAGTCTGGAATGTTGGAAAAATAAAGTGAGATTCATGTGGAATTAGTGTAAACAGGTGCTTGATAGTCAATATGGACTTGGTGGGCCAAAGAGGCTGTTTGTATGCTGCATAACTCTGCGTGCTGGAGAATAAGCTGCCAGTATCTAAGTGAAGGCTCTAACAAGACGATGCTTCACAAGACGATAGCAAGACCATACTAAACTAAACTAAAAGTCAGTAGGGCACCATGGGGACGGAGTTGGAGTTGCTGTTTTGTACTTTCTCCCCGTGACCGTGTGGGTTTTCCTCAGGTGCTCTGGTTTCCTCCCACACTCCAAAGATGTACAGCTTTGTAGGTTAATTGTCTTTGGTAAAGATTGTAAATTGTCCCTAGTGTGTAGGATAGTGCTAGTGTACGGCGATCACTCGTCGGCATGGTCTTGGTGGACCGAAGGACTTGTTGCCGTGCGGTATCTTTAAAAAAAAAAGAGTAAGCTAGTTGACACCAAAGTATGGCCCACAGTGTAATTTGACTACAACTGATCTTCCTCAAGCCTCAACTCCTCCTCTTTATTAGATGCCCATGAGCCCTTAACTCCCCAAGCTTCCAAAATCCATCTATTCAAGCGGCTGACCACCCGTATCTGTAAATCCACCTTTGAAATGGTGAAACTGTCATTATAACTGAAGTTATCATTCCCAATCATTACTCCCTGCAGTTTTCTAAAACAACACGTCTTTCAAAGCACCCCTCCCTTGTTGTGCATCAGTGATTCCTGGGCATTCTTCTCGGGTTTACAGAATCAGTCCAAAATCCCTGGTTTAACTCTTGAGGCATTACATTTGCCACAAGTGGCAAGAAAGGATGATTTTTTTCTTTAAATTGGAATATGAAGATAAAGAAAACTGATCAGCTTTTTTTTCCCCAACTAAAATCTGCTGTTCAATTTCAGAACTTTTCCGAAATGCCATAAGATTAGTGATGGTCTTAATCCTTATTCCAGGTAATGTTTTGAAAGCGCAATGCAGTGACTAACAGTGACCTTTGAGGCTTCTGTGTTCTTCAGGAGGGTTTCAGGATGGCTTTGCCTCCTTCTTACCAGCATCTGCATATTACATCTCCATGCTTTAATAAGCACGCTGAGTATTGATGAATGTGTGTGAGCTTTATCGCATATGAGCCATTCCCAGTAAAATACCGCTGTAAGTGCTTTGGGCGGGAGGATTCACAATAAACTGGCCCTGGAACTGTCAGACTGCTGCATGCAGTTAAATTTACGAAGAGCTGGACTCCAGCCAGGGACTTAATGGATCGTGAGAGAGTTTTTTTTCAGTCAGGCTCTTAGGAAAGTCAATAAGTGAGACAGCATAAAATTTACCTTCACTTGGAAAATTCTTGTAGCATTACCTTTAAGTGCTGCTTTTTCATATGTGCATCTGAACAGAGAGATTTTGCAAAGAGGAAGAGTATTGTGTTGATCTGTTTATTTTTACCACTTCAATTTGTTTATTGAACAAAGCCATAAAAAGCAGCAAGACATTTCTGTGTATTCCTGGCAGAATAACATCAGTGCTGGGCAGTATTGATAGATTAAAGCCAGTGCAAAGTAATTGCTGGTAGATTAAAGATCAGTGCGATGCAATGCTGGTAGTTTAAGGATGAATAGTGTGCAATGTTGGTAGTCTAAAGTCAGCACAATGCAGTGCTGGTGCTTTAAAGATCACTGCTGCAAAATGTTGATAACTTTAATCAGTGCTGTGTAGTATTGGTAGATTAAAGACGAATGCAGTGTAATGTTGGCGGATTAAAGTCAACGCTATGCGGCATTGGAGGATTTTGATCATGCAGTGTTGATCATTTTTAGTCAATGCTGTACAGTTTTGCAGGTGTGAAATATTGAGACCATAGAATAGAATTAAACTACTTGGCCCATCGAATCTGTTCTGCCATTCAGTTATGGCTGATCTATTTTCCCTCTAAACCCCATTCTCCTTCCTTCTCCCTGTAACCACTGATGCCCTTGCTAATCAAGAACCTATCAATTGCCACTTTAAAAATTCCCAATGGGATATCGGTGGACTCATGATAACTGCTATATAATATTGTCGGACTAAACAGTGCCGTGTTGTGTTTGTAGATTAATGTGAATGCAGTGCAAGGCAGACGATAGATCAGTACAGAACAGTGCAAACGTAGATTAAATTCACGTTGTGCAGATTGGTGGATACATTGAATACAATGCAGTGTTAGTAGATTAATGTAACTGCTGTGCAACCTTGGTAGATTAAATTCATGTTGTGCAATATTGGAGTAATAATCTATGCAGTTCAGGGTTAGTAAATTAGAGTTAATGCTGTGCAGTGTTGGTCATTTAAAGTCAATGATGTTCAATATTGGAAGATTTTCATCATTTCTTTGCAATGTTGGTAGATTAATTGCATATTCTGCTATATTGGCAAATTCAAGATCAGTGCTGTTTAATGTAGGTAGACTAAAGATCAATGCTATGTGGAACTGCTAGATTAAAGATCACTGTTTACGTCAGAGATACAGCACAGAAACAGGCCTTTCGGTACACCGAGTCCGCGCCAACCAGCGATCACCCCATACACTAGCACTATCATACACACTAGGGACAATTTACAATTATACCAAAGCCAATTAACCTGCAAACTTGTATGTCTTTGGAGTGTGGGAGGAAACCTAAGCACCCAGGGAAAACCCACAGTGGGTCACGGGGAGAACGTACAAAAACCACACAGGCAGTACCCGTAGTCAGGATCGAACCTGGGTCTCTGGCACTGTCAGGCAACAATTCTACCGCTGTGCCATTGTTGTGCATTGTTGGTAGATTAAAGATCACAGCTGTACAGTGTCATTACATTAAGGCCATTAGTGTGAAGTGTAGTTAGATTAAAGTCAGTGTTGGTGGTTAAGTTGCATGCAGTGGACCTTGTGTGTTGATTACACTCGATGCCGCACTGTCAATCAATCTAATGCTGTGCAAGGCTGGTAAAGGTCGGTGTTCTACAGTGTCGGTAAAACAGTTGGTGCTGTCCACTGATGGAATGAAGTCAATGCGATGTGGTATTTGTAGATTAATGTCAGTACTGTAACGTGAAAAAAAATAAAATTAATGAGGTGCCGTGTGGTTAGATTAAAGTCGCTGCTCTGTTCTGTTGGTCGATTGAAGTTAATTCTGAAAATAATTAATTCTGAACTACCAGAACTGCATACCACTGAATTTTATCTAATTTACAGTGGTAGAGTTGCTGCATTACAGCGTCAGGGACCTGTGTTTGATCCTGACTCCAGGTGCTGTCTATAGGAAGTTTGTACATTATTCCTGTGACCGTTTGGGTTTTCTCCGGGTGCTCTGATTTCCTCCGATATTCCAAAGACGTACAGGTCTGTAGGTGAATTGGCTTCTGTAACTTGACCCTTGTGTGTAGGATAGAACTAGTGTATGCGGTGATTGTTGGTCGGCGCGGACTCAGGGGACTGAAAGGTCTGCTTCCACATTGTGTCTCGAAATTGAACCAAACTAAATATGCACAGCCTTATATTTTATTTTTCCATCACTGCATCGCAATAAGTGTAATCAACCAACAATAAACAGCAGTATAATATTGGTTATTTAAATTAAATTATTTTCAATTTTCGTATATTCAAGTCGAATCTGGTCAAGTATGCTAGATTAAAGTTGGTTTATGAGCGTTGGGGATAAGTTAAAGTTAGTTGTGCAATGTTAGAGTCAATGCTGTGGAATGTTACTCAGTGGACTGAAGTTATCTGTACGGTGCTGTTAAATGTCAGTGCCATACAATGGGGTAGATTACTGTCCATGCTAGTCTGTGATAAGGGAGTAGAATGAATACTGTGCAGTGTGGTTATATTGAAGTCAGTACTCTGGCTGGTTGGTTGTTTAATACCTTGCAATATTGTTAGATTATGGTCAGTGCTGTGCAGTGTTCTCAGAATCAATCCTGTGTAATGTCAATAAAATAGTCACTGCTGTTTAATGGTTGAAGATTTAATCAGTGCAGCTTGTGCCTTGATTGGTAAATCATATCTGATGAGCCATGCACTCCTTTAGCATGGAAGGAAGTCCCTCTGTCCTTTCCATAGCTTCTTTCATAGATGGCTCCAATTCCTGCACTTCTGTTTATTTGGGAAATCTAAGATTTGGGTACATGCTCTAAAGAAAATTATTTGGAGCCTTCAAGAGCAGTAGCAGGGTGGTAAAATACTTTAGACTTTATAGATACAGCATGGAAACAGGTCTTTCAGCCCACCGAGTTCGCTCCAACCAGCAATCACCCTGAACACTTGCACTTTCTTTACACACTAAGGGCAATTTTTATCAAAACCAATTAACCTACAAACCTAGACGTCTTTGGAGTGTGGGAGGAAAACCGGTGCACCCGGAGAAAACCCACGCGGTTACAGAGAACGTACAAACTCCGTACAGTCGGCACCCGTAGTTAGGATCGAACCTGGGTCTGTAAGGCAGCATCTTTACCACTGCGCCACCGTGCCGCCCAACAGCACTACTAAGATGTAATGGACTAAATGTCCTACTTCTATGTCATCATTACTAAGTGAATTATTAAAGCTTAAACCTGAGATTGATGGATTGTGTTAGTCAAAATGTTACCTGATGAAAGTAACAGGCAGATGTGTGTAGTTTGCAGAACACTTGTGATCACAATCAATAGCATAAGAACCTCAAAGGCTGGCTGGTCTAGTTTGGGCCAAATTTATGTCAATCCGAAAGTTCTTGGACAATCTGCGAGAATGACAGCCCTTGCATGAAGAAATTTATCCTCTTTCCCCCCTCATTCACTTTGCAACTCAATTCAAGTTATGTTCCACTTGCCAGAGGGACCAGTGTCTCTGCATTAGTCCTTCACACACTGAATCACGCTGTTTGACGTGCTCTTACATTTTCTGTGAACGGTTAATCCGTGCTTTGTTCTTGTAGAGAGCTCATTGTGAGTATGGGCTGCTGAACAACATCTGCTACTCCTCGTCCCTTCAGTCCTACAATGGGACTAATGATGCGCAGCCTTGTGTTGGCTCCCAGGTTCTTGGCTACACTGGAGTAAGACTTAAATGGTCGAGTGAAACCTGAGCACATAGTGTGATTGTAATTCCACCCTCAACATTGAACCAAGAGTCCTATTCTATCCCGCAAGCAATCACCACTCAAAGTTGTCGTGCTACACGGAGGATAGTTAAATTCATTGATCGTGCAAAGGACCCGGCGGGCCTTGGTGACGGAAGACCCGGTGGGCTGCCCGTGGCTACATGCGGTGGCAGGCCAGGCTCGCCGCCACGAAGAAGGGCCCGGCGGGCCTCGGTGACGGAAGACCCTGCGGGCTGCCCGTGGCCACATGCGGCAGCAGGCCACGCTCGCCGCCACGAAGAAGGACCCGGAGGGCTGCGGCCGCAGGGGGGAGGCTCAGAAGCTGCCGAACTCAGCCCCTGAGAGTCGAGGTGGAGGGAGCCGCTGGCGATGACTGACGCGAGGAGTGGTAGGAGAGGGACCGGGGTGTTGCCTCCAGCGCCTTCAACGCTGGCTGCAGGAGGCATCCCCGGGTCACAGAGGGTGATCAGGTGAGGCGAGGGACTTAGGTTCACAGGCCGAGCCAGTCGAGGGCGACGGAGGAGGCGAGTCATGCATGTGTGAGCTGCGCAAAAAGAATTTCACTGTGCAGTGCATACATGACAGTAAATAACCAGTGAACCAGGGCCTGGCGTGGGATACTTTGTAACTTTGTCAGCGTACTTTATGTGGCGACTCTTTCTATACCTTGGGAATGCAAATTAAATATCATTGTGACTTGTCACATGTGACAAAGTATCATTCATTCATTCATTCATTCACAGCCAGGGAACATGGGCATCACTCGTGTCTTGCCTCTACAATGTTGTTGCCACCAGGAATAGAAGACCAAAAGTGTTCACAAATCAGACACCAATAACTATCATGGACCGTCATATCCTGACAGGGAGTATGTAGAGCAACCCGCAAGTTACTTTAAGCAGAGTCCCATGAGGTTTTCATTTCAGTTAGTAATATTGAAAGTGACGGAGGTCTGTATTGATTGGATGAGTATGGACACATCTCTCATTGGTAAACATAATAACGGCTGTCATTGGGGGAAGGGATCGGAATAACCCACAATGAAGATGTTTAAGGCAAATTTAACAAAGCCCAATGGTCACCAATTCTCAGTCTCAAGATTAACAAGCTTCACCTGCACAATGATCAGAAGTGCCGTGCTTTTGATGCGATTCTTGCTCATCCATTATGTGACCTCTCTGTTTTAACAGCAGCACTGTCTTAAATTAGTTAGCAGATGCTCTGTGCATTCATAGGGTCACGAGGGAGTTATGAACCTAAACATGAAGCAAGTTCAGCACACATTTTTCACCTTCCCTTCTTCCCATAGTTTTCACATCCAGAATAGTTATTTCCATATCTCGCAACAGTTTAATTACATTTGCTTAAAACATTTCCTTCCCGCGGCAAAAGTGGCACAGCGGTAGAGTTGCTGTATTAGAGTGGCAGAGACCCGGGTTCGACCCTGACTACAGGTGCTGTCTGTACGGAGTTTGTACGCTCTCCCAGTGATCGCGTGGGTTTTCTCAGGATGCTCCGGTTGCTCCCACACTCAAAAGACGTACAGGTCTGTAGGTTAATTAGCCTTTGTAAAAATTGTAAATTGTCCCTAGTGTGCAGGACAGTGCTAGCGTATGGGGTGATCACTGGTTGGCGTGGACTCGGTGGGCTGAAGGGCCTTTTTCTGTGCTGTATCTCTGAAGTCTAACAGGATGTGAGTTTAGAAGTTGAGGTTCAAGGTGCTTTGGCAAGTTTTGCAGCAGTGAATTCTGTAACTGGTGAACACATGATTGCTGTGAGATGGTGTTGTTTAGTATGGTAGAGCAGAGTGCCGGTCCATGTGGTCCTGCATGATTGCAAGCACTTTTGTTCCTGTCCACATCCAGGCTTTGAAATCCGGTCCTGAGCCTTGTAGATAGTAAAACGATGTTGAGTAGTCAGTAGGTGAGCCATTCAGCAAGAATCCCCAGCCTTTACACAGCCCTTGTAGGCACAGAACATAAGCACAAAGTGCTGGACTAACTCAGCTGGTCAGGCAGCATCTCTGGAGAAAAGAATAGGTGATGTTTTGTGTCCGAACCATTCTGCAGACTGGCCACAGTATTTATGCAGCTGATCCCGTTAAGTTTCCAGTTACTAGTGAACCCCATGATGTTGATAGTGGACGATGTGATGACGAGGATGCTGTTGGTCATCAAGGAGAGGTCTGAATAATGGTCTTGACCCAAGAAATAATCTACCTCCATTCTCCAGATATGCTGCCTGACTTGCTGAGTTAGTCCAGCACGTTGTGTCCTTTTGTGTAAACCAGCATCTGCTCTTCTTTGTTCCTACATCAAGGAGATGTGGTTGGATCTGTTGTGTTGGAAATGGTCAATGCTCGGCACTTTTGTGGCACAAATGTTGTATCACCCACCAGCCCATGAATAATTGTCATCTAGGTCTTGTTATAAGCAGCTGTGGGTTGCTTCGATATTAAGGAATTGTGAGGGGACATGAGCATTGTCTGGGCAGCAGCAGAACCCTTTAGCATGATGCAGAGAGTGGGTAAAGCAAGGCAGTGGATCCTCCAACAACCACGCCCATATTATTGTGCTCAGCCGTAATCCATTCCACAAGAGTACAGTGGAATCCGCCTCGGCAATTTGTGTGCAGAGGATTAGGTGAAAATAATCAATGCAGTATTGAGTATGTGATAAGTAACACTGACAATGTGGCAGATCAGAGTTTTACTGCAGTTTATAAACTAGAGTTTGTGTTAATAAAAAAAACAGGTTTCAGCAAATTAAGTGCACACTTTATTTGTACTTAGATTTATACTGCTCCAACCATATAGACGATAGACAATAGGTGCAGGAGTAGGCCATTTGGCCTTTCGAGCCAGCACAACTATTCAATGTGATCATGGCTGATCATAAATGCTTACTTCATGAATGGAGGCTGATTACAAATGAATCAAAAACCTTCCCCCCTGTATCCACCTATCACTAGCCAGGCTTTGTTTTGCCAATCCATACTGTCATTGTCTCAGAATAGGCAGGAGACACAATAAAATGCAGATACACGCATCTTGAGCAAAAAACAAAGTTCCGGAGGAACTCAGCAGGTCAGGCAGCATCTGGCATGGTAATGAACAAACGTTTTGGGTCAGGACACTTCTTCAGACTTGGGAAAGGTCCCAACACAAAACATCACCTGTCCATTCCCTCCACAGATGCTGCCTGACCCAAGTTCCTCAGCACGTCTGCTTTGTTTCCTCAAAGATTAAGTAATTTGTTTCCTCAAAGCTGTTTAGAAATGAGTTGAAGAGAAGTTTTCTTTCTCAGAAGATGTGACTCTTTGGAACTATCTGCCCAATGGTCAATGATGCTTTTATAATCACATGTGCAAACGCGCAGTGATATTCTTTTCTCACATACAGTCCTGTACAGCATTGCCATAGCTAAGCACATCCTCGATTAGCAAGTGTCCCATGGGCAGTGGAGGCTGCTCCTGTGAATATATCCAAGACTGAGGTTGATAGATTTTCATATCGTATGGCACAATATCAAATATGATCTTGTTAAATAGCAGACAGGCATGAGGGGCCAATTTGTCTGCTCCTACTAATTATTATCTCATGTTAAATATGGAACCTCTTGACCAAATAGCCACACGACTAAAGGGGCTGTCCCACTTGGGCGACCTAATTGGCGAGTTTAGGAGAGTTTAAAAAAATGTTATGTTGAAGACTTCCTTCGACCATGTAGAAGACTTCCTTCGAATATGTTGAAGACTAGCTTCAACTAGCTACGACTGACTTCGGGAAAATTGGACACCGAATAGTGGAGAGTGAAGACGACCTCATTCGACCTCCCTTCAACTATGATGAAGACTATCTACGACTACCTTCGACTACCCTTGATTACCTACGACTAACATGCCGACCTACTACGACCTACTACGACTAAACCTACGAGTAAAAAAATAATCTATTTTTTCCATGGCGAGCTTTTCTTACACGCGGGCATTTTTCAACATTGTAAAATACGCCGCGACCTAGCTGAGGCCTCGAGTACATGGGGACTACTCTCATGCATAAAGGAGAGTTACAAAGACCTCCTACGACCCCGTGTCGACCATGCTGCGAGTATGCGTCGAGAGTAGACTCGTCAGATTTCGCGGATTAGGTTGCCCAAGTGGGACAGCCCCTTAAGTCAATAATTTTCCTTTTAAAAAGAGGTCAGAAATAAAGATTTTGTGGGAACCTAAAGTTCTGACAGGGGTTATATAGATTTTTTTTAAAGTGATTGCAACTGAGATTTGACTTGGAATATTTCTGTTTGTTTAAAATCTTCTGAACAAGTAAAGCTGAGAGATGAGCTGTCAATGTATCTTTACAATGTGTGCCTGGAGGTTGTATCCTTGTAAATCTGAATGGATCATAATAGCTTGGCCAACACCTGCAGGTCAGAGATCAATGACTATAAGCACCCCTCCCTTCCCCCAGCCCTCTGTTTCTGCGGCAGGAACAGGGCAAAAGATTAGACCCTGCCACAGATTGATGGATTGGCCTTACCTTCTACCCTCATTGTCTTCCAGGATTTTGGTCATCATAACAAGGTGTTTACTAACAATATGTGGAGAGGAAGTGACAGGAATGTGCAAGTTTGCCTTGAAAGAGACGGAAGGTTCTTGATGAAGAGAGGGAAGCTTCTGTATTATTGACAATGCAACGATTTGCTTGTAAACCTAGCAACAGAGTCACAGTGTGGATGAAAGTCAATATGTCATCACTTTGTTGATGAGGGGAAGTCATTCAGGAAGATAAGTCATTGGTATACCAAATATCCTGTCATCCTTTCATGATTTAATGGCTGATTGTTGACCACTTTTTGTTCTTTTCTGTCGGAATTAATTTGATCCCAGTGTTAGTTTTCAGAAAGTAACAATTTCTAATTAAACATAGACATTGAGCAATACATCACAAAAACTGGCTCTTTGGCCCACCTTGCAATGCTGACCAACATGCCCCATCCACACCATTCCCACCTGCCTGCATTTGGCCCATTTGTACCTATCCAAATGTTTTATAAATGTTGTGATTTGCCTCAACTACCTCCCCCAACAGCTCATTCCATATACCTACCACCCTTTGATTGGAAAAGTTTTCCCTCAGGTTCTTATTAAGTCACCCCCCCCTTCACCTTAAACCTATGTAGTCTGGTTGTTGATTCCCCTACATTGGGTAAAATACCCTCTGCATTTACCTGATCTATTCCTCTCATGATCCTGTACACTATAAGATCACCCTTATCATCCTGCGCTTCAAGGAATAAAGTCTGCTCAACCTCTCCCTGGAGCTCAGGCCCTCGAGTCCAGGCAACATCCTCATAACTTCCATACGTTTACTGATGGAGCAGCTTATTGAAATGTAGCCTTCCTCAATAACTAACATCAACAAGTGGCTTAATCAGACACATAGCAGCAAGTATAGTTATCAGTGTTGGCTGAGAGCATTGTTCTCAACATTAATGGGCGGCTGATGCAGGCAAACTCATGTGTAGGAAGGAACTGCAGATGCTGGTTTACACTGAAGATAGACACAAAATGCTATAGTAACGCAGTGAGACAGGCAGCATCTCTGGAGAGAAGGAATTGGTGATGTTTTGGGTAGACCCTTCTTCGGCCTGTCAGTGTGAGGCCAAATGCAAATTGCACAAACAGCACTTCATATTTTGCTTGGGCAGCTACAACACAGCAATATGAACATTGATTTTTCTAACTTCAAGTAACGCTTCTCTCCGTCCCTCCCGCACCCTTATCGTCTTACTATCAATTACAATCACCGTCATCCAAGTATCTACTCACTATCACCTTCCCCACAGCCAACAATGGAGCATTGTGAGCTCCACCATTCCTTGGTCATCTAGCTTGCTTTGATACTTTCCATTCATTTGTTCTATGTACCTTTCAATGCCACTAGTTTTCCTCTACCCTGACACTCCGTCTGAAAAAGGGTCTCAACCCGACACGGTCTCTATTCCTTTTCTCCAGAGTTGCTGCCTGACCCGCTGAGTTACTCCAGCATTTTTGGTCTATCTCCTTTACAGCACGACCTGGTTACTGATTGCATTTCATACAGTACCTTGTCCTCTTGACCTCAATATCAGCTGACTCTGGACCAGCCTCAAATCAGCGCAGTAAGGATTTTTTGAGCTACTTTCATCTTTCCAGTAATTGTATCTAATGCAGACCTCGGCAGAATTTTTTATATTTGTGTGCGGTAGCTAACCCCACAGCAATTCACGGGTCTCATCGATTTCACTGCAATCTATTGCCAAAGGCAGTTTAATGAATCCTCACATTATAAATTGACTGCAAAGGAATGTGATCCTGATATTGAACAGGATGTCACCGATCCTGGTACCTTCCTTTAGCAGAAGAGAACCAGTGCAGTGGATGGATATTAAAATAAATCAGAAAATCAATTAAGCAAATGAGAAAAGAAGGGCGTTTGCTCCTCAAGCACTTGCTCAATTGTACTGCCGCTTCTGCAGAGCAGCCATTTTTCATCTTTACCCTATTTAAGCGGTGTAACAATGCATGGTTTACCATTAACTGATGGAGCTGTTAGGTGACACGGTATAATTGTGAAGGAAAGTCTCATCTATCATTCCTTCATGCTGATTTCATTAGATTCCTTGGGGACTTTTGTAATATCTTTATTCATGCCTTACAACTCGGTTTTAATTTCAAAACATTTCAAATATTGGTCATTTGTTAAATGTGCACACTGCCCCAATCCACTTTCCCATAGCCCCATCAGCACATTGAAATACATGGCCGTCTGAAGGGGGGGTGCGATGGGTGCGGTCGCACTCCACTTTTTTTCCCAGAGAAATGGACGGTGATGATCACGGAATCGGTATTGTACACGTTGCAAGACGCTAAAGGAACTCTAATGGATTTGCAGTTGGTTTGTTCAACTGTTTGTTCCCCGATTCACTGCCACTCCACCTCCCCACTTAGCTGTTTATTTTCATGTGTACGTGGTGCTGTCTGTAGAAGGGTCTCCACCCAAAATGTCACCTATTCCTTCTCTCCAGAGATGCTGTCTGACCCGCCGAATTACTCCAGCACTTTGTGTCTATCTTCTGCAGAATACCGTCCTCTCCAAACGTCGATACTATTCTGACCTCAAAAGTTGTCCCAGAGCTTCTGTGACCCGAGGACGAGATCAAATTATATTAAACTCAGTGTGTAGAAAGGAACCGCGGATGCTTGTTTACATACGGAAGATAGACGGCGAGTAACTCAGTGGGTCAGGCTGCATCTCTGGAGAAAAAGGATGGGTCGGGTCATTTCGGGTCGGAAGAAGGGTCCCAACCAGTAACGACGCCTATCCGTTATCTCCAGCGATGCTACCTGACCTGCCGAGTTACTCTAGCACCTTGTGTCCATCTTTTACATCAAACTAGTCTTGCACAACATACACCCCCACCCCCCTCCGCCAAGCAATCATATTGAAATATAACTTTGCTGTGCTTCCCTGAACGACTCGGGCTGTAGTGTTCTCTTGGTTTCAGACACTCTGTTACCTGCTGCGAGAGGCAAGAAGAGTGTTTAATTGTATATGCACCAGAAAACGCTACAATTAAATAATTACTTGCCGCAGCATAAGAAGTCTGCAAGCACAGTATTCATAGATAACACAATATCTATTCATATAACCATTATCTATTCATAGATAACACAATAAACAAAAAAACAGTAATACGTTAAAAAACATTATTGGGAGTGGCACAGTGACACAGCGGTAGAGTTGCTGCCTCACAGCACCAAAGGCCCGGGTTCGATCCTGAGTACGGGTGCTGTCTGTGTGGAGTTTGTATGTTGTGCCTGGGACCGCGTTGTTTTTCTCCGGGTGCTCCGGTTTCCTCCCACACTCCAAAAATTTCTAGGCCTTCGGTAAATTGTAAAATTGTCCCCAGTGTGTAGGATAGTGCTAGTGCACGGGGTGATCACTGGTTGGCGCGGACTCGGTGGGCCGAAGGGCCTGTTTCCGCGCTGTATCTCTAATGTCTAAAAAGTCCCAAAGTCCTTAGTGCAACCAAGATGATTCGTATTTCTTAGTTTAGTTAGTGCTTGTAGTGTTCAAGAAGTCAATGGCTGTTGGGTAGGAGCTGAAGAAGGGTCTTGACCCAAAACGTCACCCATTCCTTCTCTCCAGAGATGCTGCCTGTCCCGCTGAGTTGTTTCAGCATTTTGTGTCTAACTTCGAGTTTAAAAAAACCCAGCATCTGCAGTTCTTTCCTACTTCGGTCGGTCAACCAAGTCCGTGCCGACCAGCAGCCCCTGCACGCTACCACTATTGCACACACACTAGGGCCAATTTACAATTATACCAAGCCAATTAACTTACGTCTTTAGAGTGTTTGAGGACACCAGGGCGGGGGGGAGGGGAGAGAGACCGGGGTGTGGGGGGGGAAGAGAGAGGCTGGGGGGTAGAGAGGAGTGGGGGGGGGGGGAGAGAGGAGTGGGGGGGGGGAGAGAGGAGGGGGGGAGGGGGAGAACAGGAGAGGGGAAGAACAAGACGGGGGGGGAGAGGAGTGGGGGGGATCAGCGGTGAGCAAGCAATCAGGAGCAGCGTCACTCGCAGTGTGAGCAAGACAACGCAGACCCATTGTAACGTCATCAGCGAAAGAGTCGTTTTTATTTCAAAGTTTTGACGGAATCTTGAACATTTTCATTAATAACTCAAGAAATAAAGCATGACATTTTCAGATAAAGCATTTTCAGACTTCACGGAAAAAATCTCTACCGTAGTATGTATGAAAATTTACAATTACCGCGTCGTGTTTTCGAGAAGATGTGATCACACACACACACACACACACACACACACACACACACACACACACACACACACACACACACACACACAGAGTTTTATAAGTATAGAGATGTTATTATATATTTTAATATGTTATTGAATCAAAATCAAGAATTATAAATTCACATTTCAAAAATTCAGAAATGAATGTGACAGAAATGTGTCACAATTCAGTAGTACTGATTTTCACTACTGCATACTGATATTTGAGAATACATGAGGTTGCATGTAAAATACTGATTTTCAAAAATCCTGTTACTGTGTAGTATGTTCTATTGCATTTATGTGAGAAATACTGATTTCCCCAACAAAATACTGATTTTCAACCATCAAAATACGGAAATGCTCGGTGAAACTTGGCAGCTCTGCCATTATTCGCAATCAAATTTTGTTTGAGAATTTAAAATGTGATTTGTGATCTTGTTTATGAGTTAACATGGTACTCAACTTTGTTATAATAGTATGACAGTACTATAGGTTCTATAGTATATAGGTTATATATAATATATAGTATATAGGTTAGTTTGAAAGCAATCATAGTAAAGCGATAATATAAATGCATCATTTAGTTTGGCTTCGATTTTCATGATGGTAATTGAAGTCGAACTAAATGTTGTATTCACATCAGTATTCCATGTTGAAATTGATGTGATGTGAAGTTGTTAGGCCAGGAGGACCATTAAAGGTGCACACACTAACACAGTCTAACAATAAAAGGCAATCAAATCAACACACAAAACATTTTCTAAAAAAAGGTTTTCTTTACTGCAAAAGCTTACAGTATTTTATTTGCAGTTTTTGCATGCTCCTCTATAATATTTTATAACAGTACAACTTGATTATTAAAACTTAAATTCTTGATTTAAAAAAATGTATACAACAATTACCCCAACCATCCCATTCCACCCACTCATTACTCTTGACTTAACCAAAATTATTTCTGAAATATTGGTCATAAATTTGGTGCAGAAATGCTCCAAACTAAGGCTCAGAATGCACCAGAGAGCATCTTAAACCCCAGAGCCTGAGGAACTTTGCGACTTTCACATAAAGTTGTTGTAATCCTGTCATGCCACCCCCCTTTTTGAAAAGCTTCGTAATGGGCCTGAAATGTCTTGTTGGATAATGGCTGCTGAATGTGACTTGCAGCCCGGTCAGTGGCAGCTAGCCTGGTGATTTAGAGGGAGTGCAAAGGCTTTAATGGCAGTTATTTGGAATAGTGTCAGGTTGGGTATTTACAGCAGGAACGTCTGGACCTGAGACTGCTGTAACCTTTGCATGCACTCAGTGCAAAGTGGGTACAAAGTGTTTTTTTGTAATGTTTCAATAACAATGTTGCATACCAACCTTGCTGAATTGACTGGAAGTTCCACCTTGCAAACCAGACATTCTTGATGTTTAGTTTAGAGATGCAGTGTGGACACAGGCCCTTCAGCCTGCTGAGTCTAATCCAATGGCACAGCGGTAGAGTTGCAACCTTACAGCGCCAGAGACCTGGTTTCGATCCTAACTGCGGTGCTGCCTGTACAGAGTTTTTACATTCTCCCTGTGACCTGCTCCGGTTTTCTCCGGGTGCTCCGGTTTCCTACAAAGAAGCACTGGTTTGTAGGCTAATTGGCTTCATAAAATTGAAAATAGTCTGTAATGTGTGTAGGATAATGTTAATTTGCAGGGATTGCTGGTTGGCGTGGACTTGGTGGGCCGAAGTGCCTGTTTCAGCACCGTATCTTTAAACTAAACAAAACTATCGATCACCCATCCACACTACTTTTCTGTTATCTCACTTGCGCGTCCCATACATTAGGGGCAATTTATAGAAGCTGGTTAACCTACAAACCTGCATGTCTTTGGCATGTGGGAGGACACCCGAGCACCTGTTGGAAACCCACACGGTCACAGGGAGACCATATAAACTCTGCACAGACTGGATCCGTAGTCAGGATCGAACCCAGGCCTCTGCTGCTGCAGGGCGACAGCTCTACTGGTGTGCCACTGTGCTGCCCTCCTTTCCACACCCCTAGATAAATGTAGTATTCATAGGAAACTTCCTTGTGTCTTTACCTTTGAAGAGAAGTTCTCTGCCAAAGTTCCCATCTGGCACTAATTCCACTGCTGTTCCTTATTCCATTGAGGTGAGATAAAAGCCAGGTTATTTATTTTGACTCTAGAGGATCACACAACTAATTAGACATGTTGACTGTGGCCAATCTTTTTTTTTCAGATATTGCCGCCTTGTGTAAGAGTTACCCAGTACAGATTTACAGCACGTGTGTGGATCGAAGACTAATAGGGATAATGTTCAAGGTCACATCACAAATAAAGATCCAGCTTATCTCCAACCCACAAACACGCGGCACGATGCAAAGACTTTTGGTTTTGGTTGCTGATCTTGTTTAAGGTCACATCACATGATCAGCTGATCTTGTTCATCGTCACATCACATGATCAGCTGATCTTGCAAAATTTGTTTTTAAGTCACACCCAACTTCTCAATTTCCCTCTTTTTCCCAGTTTGGACAATCATAGTTGTTTCAGTAAAATAAGCTTATATTAATTAATGGGCCTACCGTATCTTCAGACACTGGGCTGTATATCTGACTGTAGGTAAATAAGAGTAATGTAAAAGCATGCCTTTGGTCTTGCACTGTGAAACAGCTATTTAATTGGTCCCGCCCACATGTCAATTGTAAAAATCCAATTCTCTTGAATTTGATTTAAACTGTACTTTTCCTCATCCCCCTTCCTGCCATCCCCTGTCTTTGTTGCCAATAGTTTTGAATCGGTCTCCTCTTGCTTTCTGATCCAGAAACTAGTAGAAATGGTTTCTCTCAATCTT
The DNA here is from genome assembly GCA_963514005.1 of Raja brachyura. The sequence goes on from OY740781.1 coordinate 137,685,487, forward strand.
TACCTTTTTACGAGAAGGCCATTTGGCAGCACGGTGGCACAGTGGTAGAGTTGCTGCCTTACAGCGACAGAGACCCGGGTTTGACCCTGACCACGGGTGCTGTCTTTACGGGATTTGTACGTTCTCAACGTGACCGCGTGGTTTTTCTCCGGGTGCTCTTGCCTTGCCGAGGCAGCATGAGATACAAATGGAGTCAATGGAAGGGTGGTTGGTTTGTATGATGTTCTGGGCTACAATTCTCTGCAATGTCTTGCGGTCTTGGATGGAGCTGTTCCCAAATCATGCTGTGATGTATCCCAATAATATGCTTTCTACAGTGCATCCGTGGAAAAATACTATTGCTTTGTTCTTGTGTCAGTTTTATATTGATGATCCACACATCACTGATTTACAACATTCACTCGATCAAAGCCCTTTGTAGTTATAAATTCCTTGGTTAAGTATAGACTGACTCAGCATTCTCCTACTACATAGTGGCCTGTACTATGCAACCTGATATGACACGGTATCAGATCGCTAACTGTAACCTATGCCCTGCATATTCCATCATTCTATTTCCCCTTATGCTACTTATTGTATCATTAATGCTGCACCATTCTCACACTATCATCAGCCCTAAACAATGCTCCCTGCTTGAGAACCAGAGGGCATAGGTTGGAAACGAGAACCGGATAACATAGGTTTAAAGTGAGGGGGGAAAGATTTTATAGGAATCTGAGCGGTAACGTTTTCACACAAAGGGTGGTGGGTATATAGAACGTGGTGCTGGAGGACGTAGTTGAAGCAGGAACTATCGCAACATTTTAGAAACAATTAAATAGGTACATGGATAGGACAGGTTTGGAGGGATATGGGTCAAACACAGGCAACTGGGACTAGTGAAGATGGAACATGTTGGTCAGTGTGGACAAGTTGGGCCGAAGGACCTGTTTCCACGCTGTATGACTCTATGACTCATTCCACCACCATCTTACATTATGCCCTTTATCATGTCTACAGTATTGCACTCTGATATAGACACAACATGTTGAAGTAACTCAGCGGGTCAGACAGCATCTCTGGAGAAAAGGAATAGGTGACGTTTCATGTCGAGACTTCTTCAGACTGAGAGGCAGGGGACAAGGAAACTAGAGGTATGAAGAGGTACCGACTAGATCAGGGCCGGCACCCTTGGCCAAAGATCCCACAATGATCCATTTGTTGGCTGTGGAGGAGGTGATAACGAGAGGGAGAGAGAGGAAATGCAAGAAATTAGAGAAATTAATATTCATACCGCTGGGTTGTAAGCTGCCCAAGTTAAATTTGATGTGCTGTTCTTCCAGTTTTCGTGTGATTGCACTCTGGATGTTGTGCATTATATTCACTATACCTCACCTTCTTACCTGTTAGAACAATGTAACTATATAAATCCTGGCCTAAAAGCATTTCATAAAACGCAAAATTCCTTCAATGAATGCTCAGGTAATCTTACACTTATTCTTTCTTTTATTCGGGCAAGATTAGCATTTTTTGCCATCCCTGACCACTCTCGAAAAGGTGTTGGCAGTCCTTCTAACAAAGACCAAATCAATGGGCGGCACAGTGTCGCAGCTGGTAGAGCCGCTACCTATCAACGCCAGGGACCCGGGTTCGATCCTCACCTCGGGTGCTCTCTGTGTAGAGTTTGCACATTCTCCAACTTAACGACTCAGGTTTTCTCCAGGTACTCCAATTTCCTCCCACATGCCAACAACGTGCGGGTTTGTAAATTAATTGGCCTCTGTAAATGGCCCCTAGTGTGTTGGTAGTGGATGCAAAAATGGGACAATGTACAACCAGGTCGGCATGGATTCGATGGGCTGAAGGGCCTGTTTCCATGCTGCATCTGCCAATCAAAGGCTTCAATCAATTGTCTTGCAAGGACTCAATGCAGTAAATTTCTTATAGTTGAGAGACTGAAAGGCTTGTCAAACCACTGCACAGTTTAAATTCAACCATATTGCTGCAGGTTTGAAGTGCTATGTAGGCCAGACTAAGTAAACATGGCAGAATTACTTCTGTGAACAACAGGTGGATTATTACAAAAGTCCAGAACATTCATTGTCACTACCACTGTGATTTCATCTAAAAATTGTGAGTTAATACATTTTGGTAGGACCTGTAAGGCTAGGATAGATATAATGAATGAAAGGACTCCAGGAGGTACTGAGGAACAGAGAGATCTTGATATACCAGACCAAAGGTGCTTGCAGGTAAAAGCACAGTTAGTAAACTGCTTAAGATGGAGTGTGTTGGTTACAAAGTGATACTGAGTGGGTTATTTGTTTTCCCTGCATTGGAGAAAGTTGAGAAGTTTCCCGATTGAGGTGTACAAAATGATAAAGCGCATAGATAGGATAGATAATGTGCATCCTTCCTCCCCAGCAGAAGTGTCTATCGATCAAGGTAAGGTGTAGGAGATTGGAGGGGATCTGAGGATTAATATTTTCATCCAGAGGGTTCTGAAATCTGGAATGCACTTCCTGAGAGGATGATGGAGATCAGTACTGTCATAACATTTAAGTATTTAAATGGCACATTAAATAACATGGTATAAATAGCATAGGACGGCATAATGGTGCAGCGGTAGAGTTGATGCCTTACAGTGCCAGAGACCCTGGTTCGATACTTACTATGGATGCTGTCTATATGGTGTTTGACCATTCTCCCTGTAACCGTGTGGGTTTTCTCAAGGTGCACCAGTTTCCTCCCACACTCCAAAGATGTACACGTTTGTAGGTTAATTGGCTTTGGTAAAATTGTAAATTGACCCTAATGTGTAGGGTAGTGCTGGTGTATGGGGGAATTGCTGTTTGACACAGACTCTGAGGGTCAAAGGGCCCGTTTCCTTGCTTCATCTCTAAAGTCTAAAGTATATAAGGCTATAAACCAAGTGCTGGCAAAACTAGGTTAGTGCGGATAAGGACTTGATAGCCGGCATGAACATAAAGCATTGAGCGGCATGTTTACAGACTATGAATCTGTGACTAAATTTGCTACAGGCAAACAGCATTCAACTAAACTCACCTAAACATAAGTGATATTATATGAAAACACATAATGCAGAGAATACAAACCTATATTTATATTTGTCATCCTTGATTCTTTTATTATTTCTTATTCCTTGATTTTGTATATATATATATTGTCTTATTGCTTGATTTTATATATGTACACACACACATATATACACATATATGTATTCACACACACACACACACACATATATATAATCAAGGAATAAGACAAGTTAGGAGAAAGACAGTGAATAACACAGTAATGAGAGCAGCAATCATGTTATTCTGACAAGTCATGTTCTTTGAAACCTCTGTATAAACAGTAGAAAACGAGGGATGCCAGTGGCTAGATATTCATTCTCAGCGGGTGATGTGAGAGAGATGTTTTAATGGTGTCAGCATATTATACTCTGCCTCTGAAATTCATGCTTTGACTTTAGTCGAAGCAGAATACAAGGTGCTGACATAGAAACATAGAAGTATAGAACCATAATAAGCTGCTCCACATTCAATATGATCAAACGCATGCATCTTCCTCCATACCATATTCCCATGCTGCCCCCATTACCCATGATGCCTCATGTCTCTTGTGGCTTTCTTCCAGGTGCTCATTATCTTCCCACATCCCAAAGACATGCACTTTTATAGATTGATTGTCCTCTGTAAACTGCCCCTTGGTGTGTGGCAAGTGGATGAGAAAGTGGGATAAAATAGAGCTAGTGTGAACAGGTTGGCATGGACTTGGTGGGCCAAAGGGCATGTTTCCAGGCTGTATCTCTAAACTAAACCTATCCTAAATAATTTAAACAGCACAAACCACCACTGTCTTTTGTGGTAGAGAAGTCCGCATGTTCACCCTCCTCTGGATGAAGACATATCCCCTTATCTCAGCCTAAATGTCTTCATCTATTTCCTGACACTGTGACCCCCTAGTTCTTTATCCCACTGCCTTGAAATAAATCTCCCTGGATCCAGACTGTCTCATTGCGTTACTACTATCATCAGTCTGAAGAAGAGTTCTGGTCCACCTCCCTCCACAGATGTCTCCTGACCTGCTGAGTTCCTCACCATTTTCTTTTTATTGCACTACCATGTAGTGTGTACAGTGTATCAACCCCGAACTGTTCTCCAGGCAGTTTCACCTCTCATCTACATGCTTGGATAGGAATTTGTTCACCTTTCCTAGTATGTTGATGTCACTTCTTGGAAGATATGTTGAAGCGCGTCAGAGCATTTCATTTGCCAAAAAATAGAATTTGGTTGCAGTTTCCCGCCTCGTCGTTCTGAGTGTTGGAGATATCTTCTGCGAGAATCAATGCAGTTCAAAGCTCTTGGAAACACCCTTCCAGATGGCGAACAGTCTTGTTTTCACTGGACACCCACAAGGTGGGAAAGATTCCAATGAGCTCATCGACCAACACCTTTTTCGTAGACTTCGCAGTTCCCAGCGGGAAGCTTGATGAGCAATTTTTAAATAGACCCTCAACTCCACAGACATGTTGTGGATTAAACACTGCTTTCAGAAACACTTTAATCACAAATGAATCGATTTAAAAAACTTTTTTTTTTCTCTTCCTCCCATCACTTTGCTAATAGTGTAGCTGAATTTCCTAGTCTGGCCTTCATCAGCTATAATAAAGAACAAAGATTATTACAGAAACTCAGTAATTCATGCAGCATCCAGAATATGGAACTTAGAACAGTACAGCACAGGAAAGGATTCTTTGCCCAACTTGATACCGAGTTAAACTGATCATATCAACCTCTACATGATCTATATCCCTCTATTCACTGCAGTTAACATGTGCATGCCTTTCTAAAATCCTCTTAAATGCCACTATCATATCTGCCTCCACCACTACCCTTGGCAATGCATTCTAGCTCCTATTAGGTTCTGTGTAAAAAATCCTCCATTAAACTTTGTCCCTCTCACCTTGTAGCTATGCTCTCTTGTTGGACATTTCTGGGGACTTGGGAAAAACATTCTGACTGTTAACCCTATCCATGCCTCTCATAATTTTATACACTTCTATCAAGTCTCCTCTCAACCTAGTACAGTCCAGAGAAAACAATGCAAGTTTATCCAATGTCCTCCTGTAGTTGAAACCCTCTAATCCAGGCAGCATTCTTGCAAACCTCCTCTGCACCTTCTCCAAAGCCTCCACATCTTTCCTGTAATGAGGCGATCAGAGCTGCTTGCAATACTCCAAATGCAACGTAACCAAAGTCCTATAGAGCTGCATCTGTGAAAAAGAAGCAGTCCTGAGATTAGTCCTGAGATCCTTCATCAGAATTGAGAAAGAGAAGAACATGGTAGTCAAAGTATCATGGAAGAGGATGGGCTATGATAGATGGAACAAACAGAATTTGCCCTATAGGGTGAAATAATGTGCCAGTTAAGATTAAACTTCTTTGTCTTTATCGTGTGTTGCTAATGTAATATAGTCCCTGTAATATATATTCTGACTTTCTAAATAAGATTATAAAGAACTAAAAGGATGGCAGGCAAAATTGCTGGTTCTCATTCAATTAAAATGAAAGTCATAGTTATACACCACAAAAATAGACCCTTCAGCCCAATTCATCCATGCAAACCAAGATGCCCCATGTAATCTGGTGCCATTCGCCTCTGGCCCATATCCCTGTAATCCTTTCCTACGCATATATCTTTCCATGTCTTGTAAATCCATATAAACAGCATCCGTAGTCAGGATCGAACCCGGGTCTCTGGTGCTGCAAGGCAGAAACTCTACCGCTGTGCCATTTCACAGTTTGGATACAGAAATTTTCCGTCCCCTCCACTAACTCTGCCAATATTCATGCAGCAGAGAAAAGCATTAATTCAAAGCAAAATTAATCTACTAGCCACATCCATATCACTATTTGTTCCTGAAAGTCTGATGTCATTTAAGGAAGAATTTGAAACATTCACGTGTATAACAAGTGTAATCTCATGGGGTGCTTATTAAGCACCATGGTGGCACAGTGGCCCAGCTGTAGAGTTGCTGCCTTACATTGCCAGAGACCCTGGTTTGATCCTGACTAACGGTACTGTCTGTACGGAGTTTGTACGTTCTTCCCTTGACCATTGGGCTTTCTCTGGGTGCTCTAGTTTCCTCCCACACTTCAAAGACGTACAGGTTGGTAGGTTAATTGGCTTCGGTAAAAATTGTAAATTGTCCCAAGTATGTAGGATGGTGTTAATGTACGGGGATCCCTGATCGGCGCAGACTCGGTGGACTGAAGTGCCTGTTTCCACGCTGTATCGCAAAATTAAACTAAACTAAACCTGTCTCAATTCTCACTTCCAGAAGAAATGTATGAAAGTCATAAATTGGGTCACGAAACATTGGTTATTTTTGCTATGTTAATGGTCATGCCAGATGCCTGGTAGTTTTTGTTAAGAGCATTCTTTGTCCTATACTTCGACATGATTCTCTTTGTATTCTGTGGAACAGCAGACTAAATCTGTTGAGGCAACAAGACTTATTATTTTCCCTTCCGCTATTTTGAAATTCATTCCGCCTTGGGTGAAACAAAGCGTGCACAAAGCGCATCATAGGCTGAGTGTGCAGATCTGCCCTCAGTACCTCCTGTTCTCTTGTTTACTGGCACCTTTTACTGCACTGCCTGAAGTCTGTCAGCCACTCGAGTCTTCGGTAAATCCTAGTGGGAGTTTTGCTTTAGGGCAGGAAGAAGCAAAAGGGCCGGAAAAATCCACAACTGCAGTGAGAGCCGCAGTTGATTCTTGAGTGGAATGTGTTGCCAAAGGCAATGGCACTTGCCCAAGGACCAGCACACCAACCTCTGTTCACACAAGTCCATCTGTGTTTAATCTGTTGGAAAGTGCCACTCTTGTTACAAGTGGGCCAGCTCAGAACTCAGGTCGGAACAGGTCAGTAGGCACACTGCAAATGTTGCACAATAGAGCTTGCTTGAAATGAGCCAAGCTAAATCCCCAGAGGATTTAGCTTCAAACAAGAGGAATTAGCTTCAATAGGTTCTCAACAATGGCCACCTTCTAATGGAAATTGTTGCTAAACCTCTTATAACAGTTGGATACCACTGATCCCAATCAGAAAGCGGTCCTGAGCTACCATTTATCTCACCGGACACTCTCAGAAAATCTTTAATCAGACTTTACTGGACTATCTTGCACCAAACGTTATTCCCTTTATCCTGTATCTGAACACTGTAGATGGCTTGATTGTAATAATGTTTAATCCTTTCATTGACCGGTAAGCACTCAACAAAAAAGCTTTTCACTGTACCTCGGTACACGTGACAATAATAATAATCTAAATCTATAACTAAATCTAGTGCAAGATTTAATGGGTATATTTAGTGCCTATTCCTGGGAAGAGATTTTTAATAACACTGTAAATAAACAAACTAATTTAATGGATGCATTTCTGAATGAATCTGAACACATTTTAAATAAAATTACATATTCATAATGAAGGTGAAGGACAGAGGAACATTACTTTCTTAACAAAAACACGTTCTAAGTTGGTTCAGTTTTTTCCCCAGATATAATTTTCAGAAATGTTCCATGTCTTTCATTTTACATATTCCAAACACCTCCAGAAAACATAAAAAGTCCCATTAATTGTCTTATCTGCTGCCCTTTGTCTAATTTTAGAAAGTTTATATACATAAATAGAAGGAACTAAAGATTCCGTATCTGGGTATCATACTTGAAGAAGGATGGTAAGATTTTGAGAAAGATGATGCTCTGAATGAGCATCTTCAGTTTAGTGTTAATACTGAAGATATTAGGATAATTTTCTGAAGATTAAGATGCAATTTATTTAGTTCAAAATTTAGAAATCTTTCAGCGTGGGAAGAAAGTTGTTTCCATTGGACAAAGTCACAGATTTAAGATAATTGGAAAAAGAACCAAAGAATAAGGGTCCCTTCCCGAAACGTCACCTATCCATGTTCTCCCGAGCTGCTGAGCTACTCCACCACTTTGTGTCTTATTTCCCAAAGAAAAGATAAAGAGCATTACTTTCAATTAAAAGATTAAAGGTGATGATTTTACAGGGCTGTTATGCTGTTGCAAGTAAGAATGTTATTGTTCCATTGATGTTAGATATATGAGACCCCTCACTCTTGGTGAGGAAAGTTTATGGAGGCAGATTCATAAGTAACTTTCTAAAGGGATATGGATGTATATATTTATAATAGGAAAAAAGGTTAATGGGTGTTTGGAGCAACGCAGTGGCGCAGCGGCAGAGTCACTGCCTAACGGCGCTAGAGATCCAGGTTTGATCCTGACTGTACAGCGTTTGTATGTTCTCCCTGTGACTGCGTTGGTTTTCTCTGGGTGCTCCGGATGCCATCCACACTCCAAAAATGTGCAGGTTTGTAGGTTAATTGGCTTTGGTAGCATTATAGTGTGTTGGATAGTGTTAGTGTAAGGGGAGACCATTGGTTGGCACGGCCTCAGTGGACCCAAGGGCCTGTTTCCACACTGTACCTCTAAAGTCAAAAGGCAATTGGAAAAGAGCACAGAACTGGACCTAATAAGGGAACTATTTCAATCAGCTAGCACAGATTTAGTGGGTAGAATGGCCTCTGGGAAGTTGTATTCTAGGACTATTATGATATCTGCAAGAATCTCAGCTACATCCAGTGAGTGGTCTGTGACGCATGTTTCAGTATAAATGTAAGTCTGGATGGAGGGGGAGAGCATGGGAACTGTATCAGCAAAGCTGACCAGTGCGCACACATAACATGGTGCGGCACGGTGCTGCCTTACAGCGCCAGAGACCCTGTGAGCGGGTGGGTTTTCTCCGGAAGTTTGGCTTCGAGAAAGAAAATTGCAAGTTGTCCCTTGTGTGTAGGATAGTGCTGGTGTATGGGGTCATTGGTCGGTGCAGACTCGGTGGGCTGAAGGGCTTATTTCCTGGCTTCTGTAAATTGCCCCTAGTGTGTAGGGTAGGAAAGTGGGATAATATAGAACTAGTGTATGGGTGAGCAATGGTCGATGTTGTCACAAAGCCCTATAGAACATGGATCGGTGGCGTTTCGGGTTTTGGACCCTTCTTCAGATGCAACCCGAAACATCGCCCATCCATGTTCTCCAGATATGCTGCCTGACCTGCTGAGTTACAACAGCACTTTGTGTGTTCTTTTTTTGTAACCTAGCATCTGCAGTTCCTTGTTTCTAAATTAAGAGTAGGCTCCACTTTCTTTTCTTTTCCCAAGCAACTAGTTTCTCCCATTTATTTGAAGGGGTTAGGGCAATATAACCAAGTATTGATTCAGTAGGAAGAGATCTCAGCCTGAGAGTTGGGAAATGTGGGAGGCTCCCATTGAACTCATTGAGGAATGCACTGGGACATCATGGCATCCGGGGGGGGGGGGGGGGGGGGAGATACTAGATCTACATCAGCACTGGAGACCTGGACCTCAGCAGAGACAAGTTGTAGATCCCAGCATGTGTCCCGACATCCAATTAGAAAAACCAGCTGAATAAAAGATATGACTCGTTGTATAATTACACATCATTAGCTCCTCCTAGACATGGTAAGTCATAGAGTCGTACCGTGTGGGAACCGGCCCTTTGGCCCCACGTGCCCATGCCGATTAACATGTCCCATCTACACTAGTCCCATCTGCCCAGTTCAGCCCATATCCCTCTTAACCTATTCTATCCACGTATCTGTCTAAATGTTTAGAGCCATTGTGCATTGAAACAGGCCCTTCGGCCCCACTTGCTCACACCAACGAACGTGTCCCATCTATCTGCATTTGACCCATATCCCTCTAAACTTGTCCTATCCATGTACCTGTCTAAATGTTTCTTAAACATTGCGATAGTCCCTGCCTCAACTACCTCCTCAGGCAGCTCGTTCCATACACCCACCACCTTTTCTGTAAAAATATTTTGATGTTTCTAAAATAAGATCTATAATTCAACTGAATGTCTGCTATTACGTTGCGTTTCTGGTATCATTTACTCATTAGTCTTAACTATTACCAATGGCAGCCTCGGTTGTAAATTCAGTTGACCCAAATTTAATGGCAATCGAAGCGGAGAGGGGTAAATTAATCTTGTGATACAATGTAGAATGTGAACAGAATCGTCCTTATTTAGTGCTTGTTCACACTTCAAAAGCAATGTTCCTCAAACCAATTTGGGACATTCATGTTTTAATATACCTCATCGTCATTGTAACATGGGACATTATTACCTAGGGACCACTTAGAACCATATTTCAGAATGCACAAGCCGAATGATTGAGAGGTTTTGCTGCATCAGCACTTTATTCATTGTGCTGTGTAAGTATATTTCTTAAATCTATAGCTGATATTGTTACGTGATTTGTAATATGCAATGCAATCATGGAGTAATGTTACAGGAATCTCTTTAGGGACAAAGGCATTTAATAGGTCTGTCTCATTATTTAAATATATATATATCGGCCTCTGGGGAGTGTAGTAGAGCAGAGGGATCTAGGAGTACAGGTATATAGTTCGTTGAAAGTGGCACCACAGGTAGGAAAGGGTGGTCAAAAAGGCTTTTGACACATTAGCCTGCATCATTTGGTGTATTAAGACTAGAAGTTGGGAGGTCATGTTTCAGTTACATAGGACGTTGGTGAGGCTGCATTTAGAGTTTTGTGTCCGGGTCTGAGCACCATGTAATGGGAAAGAATTTGTCAAGCTGGAAAGGGTACAGAGGAAGTTTACGAGGTTGCCAGGACTCGAGGGAGAGGTAAAGTAGGCTAAGACTATTCCTTAGAGCACAGGTGGATGAGGGGTGATCTTATAGAGGTGTACAAAATTATGAAATAAGTAAATCGGGTAGATGCTCAGAGTAGAGGGTATCCAGGAGCCATTGGTTTAAGATGAAGGGGGAAAGATTTAATAGGAACCTAAAAGGTAACTTTTTCACACTGAGGGTGGTGGGTATATGGAATGAGCTGCCGGAGGAGGTAGTTGAGGAAAGTATTGTAACGTTTAAGAAACATTTGGACAGTTTCATGGATAGGACTGGTTTAGAGGGATAGGGGCCAAACGCAGGCAGGTGGGACTATTATAGATGGGACATGTTGGTCAGTGTGGGCAAGTTAGGCCGAAGGGCCTGTTTCCACGCTGTATAAACTCTATGTCTCAATATAGCCGCAAGCCCTAATGCACAGAATTTAATCTCAACTGGAGACTGGTAAAGGTTATCAGAAGTGATTGAAACAGATGGATACAGGTCTCGTTGGCATCGGTGACATGCAGTGCAGGTCTGCCCTAGGAAAGAACGCTTACTCTTGCAGTCCATCTGCTCCATCAGTGCAAACGGAATTTGGAATTCCCATCTTGGAGGTGATCAGCAATTGGGAAAACAATTTCCTGCAGCATTTCACAGCATCTGGGATGAAAGCTGAAGGAGTTTTTGAAATTGGATGTTCAATTTGGCAAGGGCGCTGAATCCCTGGCACTATGCTGATGATCGCATGTTGGTGGTTCCACTCTGCCCCAACGCATTCCCAGAAGCAGCTCAGCCACTGGCTGGTTCTGCCAGCGAGGCCATATAACTTGTACTTGGTTTGGATCACACCAAGAATCCAGTTTGTCATTAAAGAAATGCTTTGACTTTGAGCAGGAAGGATGATATTGGTCTCGGAGGAGGCAAGGGGCAATAGAAAATAGACAATAGATGCAGGAATAGGCCATTCGGCCCTTTGAGCCAGCACCGCCATTCACTGTGATCATGGCTGATCATCCACAATCAGTACCCCGTTCTTGCCTTCTTCACCTATCCCCTGACTCTGCCATCTTTAAGAACTATATCTAACTCTCTCTTGAAAGCATCCAGAGAATTAGCCTCCACTACCTTCTGAGGCACAGAATTCCACAAATTCAGAACTCTCTGGGTGAAAACATTTTTCCTCATCTCCGTTCTAAATGGCCTACCCCTTATTCTTACACTGTGGCCCCTGGTTCTGGATTCCCCCAATATCGGGAACATTTCCTGCCTCCAGTGTGTCCAATCCCATAATAATCTTAAATGTTTCAATAAGATTCCCTCTCATCCTTCTAAATTGCAGAGTAAACAAGCCCAGCCGCTCCATTCTATCAGCACATGACAGTCCCGCCATCCCGGGAATTAACCTTTTGAACCTACGCTGCACTCCCTCAATAGCAAGAATGTCCTTCCTCAAATTTGGAGACCAAAACTGCACACAATACTCCAGGTGTGGTCTTACTAGGGCCCTGCTCCTATACTCAGCTCCTCTTGTTATGAAGGCCAACATGCCATTAACAAAGGTTCATCTGTTAGACACCAGAGAAGACACAAAAAACGCAGATGCTGATACATTGGGCAAAACACAAAATGCTGGAGAAACTCATCGGGGTAGGTAGCATCTGAGGAGGGAATGGAAGTTTCAGGTTGGGACCCTTCAGAATGGGTTTAAATTTTAGAAACGGGTTTGGATTGTTTTTCTTTGAGTTAAGGAGGAAGAGATAGTGATGCAATCTTAATTTTTTTAATTTATTAAGTAATTGAAATGGAGATTTCATCTCCAGTGAGAATAAAGAATGCACTCTCAGAACTAGACAAAACCATCCAGGAGAGTTATAGGATATTACAGCATGGAAACAGGCCCTTCGGCCCAACTTGCCCCATCTACACTAGTCCCACCTGCCTGCATTTGGCCCACATACTTCAAAACCTATACTATCCATGTAACTGTCCAGATGTTTCTTAAACATTGCGATAGTATCTCCTCTGGCAGCTCTTTCCAGATACCTGCCAACCTTTGTGTCAAATTGGGAAATACTTTTCTGTGTGAAGGCCGGTGATACATGCAAGGGAATTCTTTCCCTGAAAAGGCTCCCCATTTGCTGTGACAAGAAAAGCTCTCAAGAGGTCAATAGATTTATATTGGCAATAAAGGCATCTGGAGTTTGGGTAGAAGAGGCTGCAGATGATGGAATCTGGAGCAACAAACCATCTGCAGGAGGAACTCAGTGGGTTGAGCAGCATCTGTGGAGAGAAAGGAATAGTTGACATTTCAGTTCAAAGCCCTGGATAAAAGTTCATAAGGATTTTGGTGACTCCTCACCTGTAACCACTTACCCCATGTTTAAGAAAGAGCTGCAGATGCTGGTATAATCGAATTTAAGAAAGTCTGAAGAAGGGTCTTGTCCCGAAACATCGCTAATACCATCTCTCCATAGATGCTGCCTCACCCGCTAAGTTACTCCAGCATTTTGTGTCCACATACCCCTTGCTAGCCCTTGTGCCACCCCTCCCTCCACAGTCTAATACAAAGTTTATCCCCATATTCCTTCCTACTTCTGATCAGCAATTTATCAATCTAATCATTCGCCCTACACTTTGTACATCCTAATAAAGGGTGGCAAGATGGCGCATCAGTTCCTCCCGTGTCCCGTGTGGGATTTCTCCAAGATCTTTGGTTTCTTTCTGTATATGGCAATCTACACTTTCCACACTTCAAAGACATACAGGTTTGTAGGTTAATTGGCTTGGTATAAATGTAAATTGTCCATAATGTGTGTAAGATAGCGTTAGTGTGTGGAGATCGCTGGTCAGCAAGGACTGGGTGGGCTGAAGGGTCTGCTTCCACGCTGTATCTCTATCTCAATCTTTATTTTTGTGAACGAGAATTCCGAACTCTCATTCCCACTTCACAATTTATGAAAGATTTGCATGTAATGTTTTTTGTATGCTCTCTCGTCCAATAATCCCTAATCATCAGAAATAGTTCCCATCTCCACTCATATGGATCAAATGCAGGCAACTAGGACACCCTTAGATGGTTTATTCAAATTTTATCCCTGGATTTAGGGTGAGAGGGGAAAGATTTAAAAGGAATGTGAGGAGCAGCTTTTTCCCAGAGTGGTGGGGACATGGAATGAGCAGCCAGAAGGAGTAGTCGAGGCAGGTCCTATAATGACATTTAAAAAACATTTGTACAGGTACATGGATAGGAAAGGTTTAGAGGGATATTGGCCAAATCCGGGCAGGTGGGACAAGTATATTGATCAGCGTGGGCAAATTGGGCCGAAGGGCCTGTTTCCATGCTGTATAACACCATAACTTTATTTTACACTCTTCATTTGTAAGAAGGCAAGTCTTTTTCAAAATCACAGGGATTGCAAACCTCATTTGTCTGATCAATACTTGTGTCATGCTCTCCAAGGTCACCCACCACAGGGTAATTCTTCAGTAAGTGTCTGCTTTGGTCTCCCGCTACGTTGATGCTGTATATAAGGAAAAGTTGTAATTCTATCCCATTTCTTCTTTTTTTATATTGTTAATAAACATAGTAGACAATAGGTGCAAGAGTAGGCCATTTGGCCCATCGAGCCAGCACCGCCATTCAATGTGATCATGGCTGATCATCCCCAATCAGTACCCCGTTCCTGCCTTCTCCCCATATCCCCTGACTCCGCTATTTTTTAAGAGCCCTATATAGCTCTCTCTTGAAAACATCCAGAGAACCTGTCTCCGCCGCCCTCTGAGGCAGACTCACCACTCTCTGTGAGAAAGGGTGTTTCCTCGTCTCCGTTCTAAATGGCTTACTCCTTATTCTTAAACTGTGGCCCCTGGTTCTGGATCTAATCCTCATAAATAAAGATTAAACACTAAATGAATAAAGTGTTATTTTCACATTTTTTCCCCAATTTTCAATCCCCCTCTCCCCAAAAACTGTTACGAAGGTTTAAAATTAATGCGTTAGACTGAAATCGTTTTTTTTGGTCGTTTATTTGAGGAAGATTATAATTTGAAAGACTGTGACAAAAATGTGATTTTATATTCTTAAATCTAACGCTATATTTTGCAGTGTTGTTCATCATAAAAATTGTGCCAAACATATTGTTCCCATAGTAGAGATGTTCATCTATGTGAAACAACATTCAAAGTTGCAAAAATTTAAGATTTATTTTCGGGTTTCCAGAAACTTAAATGTAGACACTTACTGAAGAATCGCCCTACAACGGCATATGATTGAGTCAGTAACGGGAGATGGTACTTGGAGGCACAATGTAAACATGCCTTTCCTAACTTGCGTCCAGAATACAGTACCCTTTCAAACCATATCGGACTTTATTGACTTTATCTTGCACTAAACGTTACTCCCTATATCATGCATCTGTACGCTGTGAACGGCTCGATTGTCATCATGTGTTGTCTTTCCACTAACTGGTTAGCATGCAACAAAAGCTTTTCACTGAACCTCAGTACATGTGACAATCAACTAAACTCAACTGTGAAGGACCATCTGGGATTGTAGGCCTCAAAACTGCAAATTCACTTAGTTCAGCAAAGTCAAATAAATTGAACAAGCAATGGTGCTTTTTATAGCAGATTTGTTCTTTGAAAAGTCATCCACAGCTTGTGGAGCTGAATGACCTTCGGCAACCCTGAGTGAAATGAGTAAAAGGGCAAAGGGCCATTTAATTTTGCAACCAGCCTGCTTTTTTTTAGTGGAGCATCTGGCGATATTGATAATGGCCATGGAGCGAGCAGACCTTCTGTGTACACATCACTGTATCCTATATTTAGCAAACAGTCTATTAAAACCAGCCTGAAGGCCTACACAAGCTCACTTAATCACAAATCAAACTTTTACACCCAAAGGCCCAGAGCTGCCAAGAAATCCTGGGCATTGGAATCAAGACAGTCAGTTAATGTGTGCGATTTCCCATTGCAATACCACCAGTCGTCCATTTTAAATAGCCAAAATATTATTGAATATTAAATAATATGAACCCCTAGAAAATTATCGAGGGCTTCCAACTCAGGTTAAATTATGAAGACACATGGGACTCCAGGTGCTGGAATCGTGAAAGAAACACAAAATGCTGGAGGGACTCAGCGGGTCAGACTGCATCTGTGGAGAGAATGGACAAGTGACATTTTAGGTTGAAACCTTTCTCCAGTTCTTATCTTGGAAGACGTTGGCTACGTTGTGATTATTTTCTTTGTAATAGGAGAGAGTGAGGTCTGATTTCATTGGGTGCAGTAAATCTTGAGACAGAGTGAACAAGAAGGAGCCGTTTCCCACAATGATCTATAATTAGCAGGATGGTTTAAGCCAATGGCTTGACGGTTTACAAGGGAGTTGATGGAAATAAATTTCACCCAAAAGAGTGGTGGGAGTCACAGCCTCAAAGGATGGGTTAGGCAGAAACCTCTGCTACATCTGAAAATTCAATGATAAGCATGGTTGACCTTCAAAGTTACAGACCATAGAATCAAATAGTCATACAGCATGAAAACAGGCCCTTCAGAGTATAGAAGTGAGATCGACCAATTGACCAAATGGTGCCAGCACAATAACCTGGTTCTCAGTATCACTAAAACCAATGAAATGATTGTGGACTTTGGAAGAGGAAGGATGAAGACCCACAATCCTGTTTATATCAACGGGACAATGGTGGAGAGAGTCAAAAACTTCAAATTCCTGGCTGTGCATATTTCCGAAGATCTTTCCTGGACCCAGCACACTGATGCAATTATAAATAAAACACATCAACACCTCTACTTCCTGAGAAGATTAAGGAGATTCAGTATGTCAAAGAGGATTCTCTTGAACATCTACAGGTGTACAGTAGAAAGCATATTTACTGGTTGCATCATGGCCTGGTTTGGCAACTTGAACACCCAGGAGTGGAAAAGACTGCCAAAAAAGTTGTGAACACTGCCCAGTCCATCACCGGCTCTGAACTCCCAACCATCGAAGGGATTTATCGGAGTCGCTGCCTCATAAAAGCCGGCGGCATCATCAGACCCACACCATCCTGGCCACACACTCATTTCATCACCGCCATCGGGAAGAGGGTATAGGAGCCTGAAAACTGTAACGTCCAGGTTCAGGAACAGCTTCTTCCCTACAGCCATCAGCCTATTAAACACTACAACCTCAAATAAGCTCTGAACTCCAATAGACATTATTATTATTATTATTATTATTATTATTATTGTACTACTATTGTTTGTTTTTTGAGTGTGTGTGCGTGTATATGTCTGTGCGTGAGCCCATGTTCACACGGGAGGGCTGGTCCCACAATGCAATATTCCACCTCTCCACCAATTCAAATATTGGTGGCGAGGGGGGGGGGGGAGCACTAGTATGGATGTTGTGGGCTGAAGCGACTGGTTTCCAGAGGAATAGTTTGGACATTGTGCGCCAAATGGATTCTTGGGGTGGCAGCTCAGTCACTCAAGCCTGATGTGCTGGCAGCTCACTCACGGCTGGTGGGATGGCAGTTGACTCACGGCTATTCCTTGAAATTCCATTTCAAGCAGGGTGCAAGGCCACCAAATTAAAATGCAGTTTCCTACCATTTCAAGCAGGGTGCAAGGCCAACAAATTCAAGTGCAGTTTCATACCACTTCAAGCAGGATGCAAGGCCACCAAATTCAGGTGCAGTTTTCTACCACTTCAAGCAGGGTGTAAGGCCTTCATGGTGTGGTTGACAGGAGAGAGATTCTCAACATTTTTAAAACACTAATAACACTTTTATTTTTCATTGATGGGAAGAATCCTCTGCACCCGATGAGCAGAGGGGGACTGAGTAAGATGGCCAAAAATCACAGCCATAGGTGGTAGCGCTTTATCGAAAATCAATATAGAGTGCAAACAGGAAGTTGTCAAGTTTAGACTTTTAATCATTTGCCATTTCAAACCAACCACCACCAACCATTTGCTGTGCTTTGTTTCAAACATACCACATTTTCATTTTCAAACCACATTAAGGACACTCAAAGTCAGTAAAACCACACTCACAGTTTAGTAGACATGTGTTCAGTGTTATACACAGCTCAGACTGAGATGTGACCCTCTCGCTCCCACATCTTGCAGAGACTGACTGAAGCACTCAACACGTCCGGGTTTTATAGTCCCTCCGGAAGGGCCGTGGCCTTCAGGAGAGAGAACCTCAACATTTTTTAAACACTAATAACTCTATTATTTTTCATCAATGGGAAATATATATATATGTGTGTGTACTTGTGAGTATGTGTGTATATATACACACTGAACTTTTTTTTTCTCTCGTTTATCATATTGTTGAGAGTGTAACATGTAAGAATTTCATTGTTCTATCTGGGACACATGACAATAAAACACTCTTGACTCTTGACCCTTAACTTGCCCACGCCGACCATCATGCCCCATCTACACTAGTCCCACCTGCCTGCGTTTGGCCCATATCCCTCTAAGCCTGTCCTATCCATGCACCTATGCAAATGTTCCAAGAGCTGGGATTTAATGTGAGTCCAAGTAGCTTCTTTTATGGGCACCATAATACATGATCAGATGAATAACCTCGTTCAGTGCACTAGATTTCTATAATCATTGCAATTCTCAAACACTCCTTGCTGCAGTGAATTCCACATTCTTGCTGCTATCTTTTCAATATTTAGTCCCACGTACATTATTTAGAAAATAAATTCTTTGCACTGCTGAAAGATGTCTATATCAATATGACCGATTCTGGGTCACATTCAACATTTAATAATTCACTAATTAATTACAATCCTCTCTGCGTAGGGAAATGTCTCCGACTGCAGTGAGTTTTTATAATGTATGTTCTCTCTGCACCATTATTTGGGGAAACTAAAATATAAATATTCATCACAGTTAAAGGACGAAAACATGTTAATGGCTTATGCAGAGTCGTGATCAAAACTAATTAAAAAGCCAAAGGGGGCGAGAAGTTGAACGGTGAAGTGAACTCTGAGGAGGATCTTAAGCAATAGATGAAGATGGAGAGGGATAAGGAGAGCATTTTAAAACATGGGAGGGGAGTCAGCATTGAAAGTGATGTTGCCACTGAAATAAAGGTTTTGTGCACAAAATACCTCTTAGAACCTCGGGACATTGAAAAGCACTTCACAGACAGTGAAGGACATTCAAATTGAAAAATCCTTCACTTCATGTTAACCCTTGCAGACAGTGCTGTGTGGGTTTACACTTGGAGAACAGTGCATGGAGTGAAAACACCCTGGAGCAAGAATCTGCACTCCCACCGCACACTCTCAGACTTGTACAATTCATCCGCACATCTAATATCAGGAAGGGAATACTAAAGTGACTCTCTCTGTTCATTTCTGCTGCTCATTGTTTCTTGTATGCTTTTACTCTCTGTTTGCCTACATCCATCCTGCTCTTTTTCTCTCTCACTATTTCATTGCAAACTCTTAAAATACAGAAAATAACAAACTGGACCTGTATCAGTACAATGCTCCACCCCCCCACACCCCCCCCCCCCCCCATAGATGAATTTTGTATTAAAGCAGAGTTAACAAATGTTATGCATATTTCATGGGAGTAGTGTTTGATAAGGATTACAGTGGGAAAGTTGTGTGCCTTAACGCTATTTTCCTCATATCCTAGTAATTCAAAATATGTAATAGTAAAATATGCGTGATATCAGAACTAGTTTGCAGAGACAGTAATACAACTGGAGCTGTTCATTACAGATTTTAAAAAATCTTACTAATGCTAAATGTAGGCCTTCCCCAATTTACGTAATCTGCGACTTACATAGACTCGCACTTATGTAAAAGGGCTGTCCCACTACGGCGACCAAATCTGCGAGTTTAGAAGAGTTTGCCCTCGACTCAAACTCACAGTATGGTCGACACGTGGTCCTATGAGGTCACTGGAACTCTCCTTCATGCTTGAAGGAAGTTCCCGCATACTTGCGGCCTCAGTTTGGACGAGGAAACATTTTCAGCATGGTTCTTTTGAACTCGTAGTGCAGTGGAGTGGGGTCACTATGTAGTTACAGGCAGTCGAGGGCAGCAGTAGGCAACCAACTTCGCTGACCGGGCATTTTATTTGACTCATTGGAGTTTTCAGGACCAAGGAAAACCAACCGATAGGTAAAATGCCCGCAAAACTTTATTATAAATTGCCTGGCTTCTTAAAAGTGTCCCCACTCCTCCCCCCTCTTCTCCACCCCTTCTCTCCTGTTCTCTCCCCCTCTCTCCTCCCCCCCCCCCCCCCCCCACGCTCTCTAAAGGATTTACCATACACTGTGCAGCCGTCTTTTATCTCCCTGTTCATCGCAGGTGTGAATTTCAGACAGCACTCCCCCGCTTTCCCTGGCCCCCGCCTTTGCGATGTGTTTGTGTGTGTGGAGTCAGTCGGTCCAGCTCACGGTTTCATCGCTGACGGTCGATCCAGCTCGAGGTTTTTCAGGCAGTGCCCTCGAGCTTGAAGGCCGAAGATAGTCGCTGAAAGGTCGCGTCAGTGGGACAGGCCCTTAAGCAATTCACCAACGCTCATGGATCTCCACGTTAGAGTTCCCACACTGGTCTCCTCGTCAGAGCTCCCCCCTTGGTCTCTGTGTCAGAGCTCTCCCCTTGGTTTCCGTGTCGGAGCCCCCACGTGGTGTCCGCATTCGAGCTCCCCCATGTGGTCCCTGCCTCGGAGCTCCATAGTGGTCTCCATGTTGAATAGTAGATTTGTCCATGAATCGTAGCATTTCCATTTCTGATTTGTGTAACATCGGACTTACACAAGTGTCCACGGGACAGAACCCATACGCAAGTCAGGGAGCATCTGTGCTCCAAAGCGGCATTATTTGAAGGTCCAGATCCATCCTTTCTACGTTTATAGGTAGAGTGCTACAATGTCCATGTTAACTGACCCAAACTAGGATCCTGATCACCACAGCCCCAGGTGGTGTTGGCTGGTTGTACCAGGAAGATCAGTGACCAGAGATGCCAGAAAAAATCCTGCAAGGACAGATGAAGTCACAACTTCATCAGATCAGAAATTAGTGCAGAAAAAAAGGAGAAATTCATCTAACCAAATTAGCGGCAACAAAACTCTTTTGTGCCTTTCCTCACAGCTTCTCAGAGGTGGCACAGACCTCCCAGCTGAGTAGATGAGCCTGCACACTACTTCCTTTGAACACTGCATCCTTTGGCAAAGGTCATTCATGGCAAGAGTTGCCAACCAGATGGCTGAAGAGAATGTGCTCTCACTGAATGCCCAAACCTTTTTATAAGAGCCTCTGGACACAGAATTCTCTGGTGGCCTACGCAAGATCCACTACATCCCCCAGAATGAGTCCGCCTTCCCCTTTCAAGAGCAAGCGTATAAATGTTCCCCAGCAACGCTCCCCAGTTTTTGGATCAGGGCTGGTTGTTTTGTGGTATTGTGGTGAGACCCTTCAAGGTCTGCATCCGGAGTTTGGAAGTGTGAGAAAACTAACATCAGAAATGCATGCGGTAGCACCCAATATTCCTGGAACCGAGTTGCATTACAAGAGGAATACAACAGGACTGATTTCAAATGTGCAGCAGGCAATTGGAGCTTTTCAAAATGGCTTTAGTCGAGTCCCTAATACCATGTTAACACCGGAAAACTAGGACTGAAGAATTTCTCAGTTGTAAAGTTGATTTTTAAAGGATTTGGACAGCATTGAAAGACTGTGGGATTACCTCATGGCAGGAGGAGGACTTGATGTTTTCTCTTTAATCGAACGAAACATATGGACAATGATTTTGCTTTGAATCTTACATTATTTGAATGCACAAAAGAGCACAGTGTGGAAGGCCAGACCTTGCTCTGGTAGCCGTTATGTTTTCAGTCATATCGCCCAGAGAGTGGCAAATGTTGGCTGCGGATATCTTTGTGCATTGGCAGCCAGCTGTTGAGTAATTTAACCATTGCCCCCGAGTGGCTGCTCTCTAATTAAAAAGGGGCACTTGCTCTTTCTCCACTGACGAGATTGGCTATGTGTTTAGAAGTTTGTCTGACTGAATGAACACAGAGGCCATGCCTGGAGCAAGTGATGTATACTGGCTTTATAGATCCATGCTTTTCATGCAGTCCCAGAACCACTGAGATGAAACCATGCTGTTTAGGCTCAGGTTAACATTGTTACGTGTACCAAAGTACAGTGAGAAGCTCATTTTTACATGCCATCCAAACAGATCAGATAATAAATACAATCAAGTCAAACATAAGTAAAAAAGATTTAAAATAGTACAGTGATTGTACCAAATGATAAGAGATCCTTCTTTGGGAAGTGCATGTGAAGTGTCTCTGGTACCATCTTGCTGCTCTCCTTCACAAGATTTGTATGCCAATTGCTGATGATCGTGAGTGGTGTGAGCAAGTGCTAGTCGTGAGTGTTTGGAAGCCTAGTGTATAGATGTAAATCTAGGGTGATAAGAATAGCTCTCTCTTGCCACTTCATTCACATCTGCATCCTTGAAAACAGAGAAACATAGAAAATAGGTGCAGGAGGACGCCCTTCGAGCCAGCACCGCCATTCATTGTGATCATGGCTGATCGTCCCCAATCAATAACCTGTGCCTGCCTTCTCCCCATATCCCTTGATTCCACCAGCGCCTAGAGCTCTATCTAACTCTCTCTTAAATCCATCCAGTGATTTGGCCTCCACTGCCCTCTGTGGCAGGGAATTCCACAAATTCACAACTCTCTGGGTGAAAACGTTTTTTCTCACCTCAGTCCTAAATGGCCTCCCCTTTATTCTAAGACTGTGGCCCCTGGTTCTGGACTCGCCCAACACTGGGAACATTTTTCCTGCATCAAGCTTGTCCAGTCCTTTTATAATTTTATATGTTTCTATAAGAATCCCCCTCATCCTTCTAAACTACAGTGAATACAAGCCTAGTCTTTTCAATCTTTCCTCATATGACAACCCCGCCATCCCAGGGGTCAATCTCGTGAACCTATGCTGCACTGCCTCAATCACAAGGATGTTCTTCCTCAAATTAGGAGACCTGGGCTTAGGATCCTGTGCATTGATCTCTAGAAAGTTACAGTATGTGGGCTTATTTATTATTCCTTTTTTGAATTTCAATTACCGATTCAATTGTAGTGCTGGCTCGAAAGGCCGAATGGCCTCCTCCTGCACCTATTTTCTATGTTTCTATGATTTCATGCAAATATTGTTTCCTGTCAAGGTATAATTTCACATGGAGTGTTGGTGTTTGATCCAAGAATTTCAATCACTTCAGGGGCCATTTTCTGCAGAACAAAATGTGCATTTGTGAAATTAAAATCCTCTTGTCTATCGGTTAAGCTGTATCTTAAAACCTCCAAGACATTGGTGAAGCCACATTTGTAGTACAGTATTGTGTTCAGTTTTGATTACCCTGTTATAGGAGGGCTGGAAAGGATGCAGAGAAGATTTACAATGATGTTGTCGGGACTCAATAACTCAGGTTGAGCGGGATAGGACAATTTCTTGAAGCATTGGAGGATGAGGGGAATAGATAGAGTAAATGCACAGAGTCTTTGACCCAGAGTAGGAGAATCAAGAACCAGAGGATACAGGTTTAACATGGACATAGTTTTAACAAAAACCTAAGGGTCAAGACTTTCACGTAGAGGGTGGTGGGTAGATGAAATGAGCTAGCAGAAGAGCTTGTTGTGGCAGAAACTAACAACATTTAAAATACATTTGGACAAGTACATGGATAGGAAAGGTGTGGAGGGATATGGGCCAAATGCAAGCAGGTGGGACGAGTGTATAAGGGGCAAATTGGGCCAAAGCTTCTAAGCAGTATGACTCTGTGACTCTATCTTCCTCAGCAGGCATGAAAACATGCCTTTTGAAACATGTAGTAGTTAGGTTAACACATGTGGAGGAAAGAGCTGCCTCATATTTACATTTATATTTACATATGTCATTTTACTGTCAGATGGGGATCAGTGGTTAGCATTTCAGTCTTTGGCAAGAGTTCAAAACCGTCTCCAGAGGCCCAGCTCACTATTCGGGAGGATGCTGTCACTGCAGTATTGAGGGGTTATTGTACTATCAGGAATATATTCTGACCCCCCAAGCAGCTTGATTTAAATAAAGCCATATCACAATCCCAAAACTGGCAAACTCGACATAGAAAGCAAGCATCCGAGGTCAGGATCAAACCCTGGTATCCGGCACTG
The DNA here is from genome assembly GCA_963514005.1 of Raja brachyura. The sequence goes on from OY740781.1 coordinate 137,709,440, forward strand.
TGAGGCAGCAGCTCTACCAGCGGCACCAATGTGCCGCCCCAGTTCTTAAGCCAAATAACATTCATCAGCCAATATCATTGAAATGGATCATCTGATGACTGTCACCGAGTTCTTGATGGGAACTTCCTGTGTGTACATTGTCTCTATTTCTTTCAATATATTTCAAGATATTTTGCTGATTACTCGGCAAAAAAGCACTTAATTTGTTGCATGACCTCACTACCATACTAGACACCAACAATCCTAAATAGGAAGTACATCCCTATTCTTTCTTTGTTGCTGGGTTCAAATCGTGGCACTCGCTCTTTCTCCACTGAAGAGGTTGGTCTTGTGTTTAGAAGTTAGTCTGCCTGACCGGTCTCCTAATCTGAGGAAAGACATTCTTGCCATAGAGGGAGTACAGAGAAGGTTCACCAGACTGATTCCTGGGATGGCAGGACTTTCATATGAGGAAAGACTGGATAGACTCGGCTTGTACTCGCTAGAATTTAGAAGATTGAGGGGGGATCTTATAAAAACTTACAAAATTCTTAAGGGGTTGGACAAACTAGATGCAGGAAGATTGTTCCCGATGTTGGGGAGGTCCAGAACAAGGGGTCACAGTTTAAGGATAAGGGGGAAGTCTTTTAGGACAGAGATGAGAAAAACATTTTTCACACAGAGAGTGGTGAATCTGTGGAATTCTCTGCCACAGAAGGTAGTTGAGGCCAGTTCATTGGCTATATTTAAGAAGGAGTTATATGTGGTTCTTGTGGCTAAATGCATCAGGGGGTATGGAGAGAAGGCAGGTACAGGATACTGAGTTGGATGATTAGCCACGATCATATTGAATGGCAGTGCAGGCTCGAAGGGCCGAATGGCCTACTCCTGCACCTATTTTCTATGTTTCTACATTTCTAAACAGAGGCTGATGAAGCACCTTCTCCAGAAGGACTGCAGTGATTGCACAAAATGGCTCATTGCCACCTTCACAAGGGCATTTAACGATGGCCAATAAATAATTGCTTTAGCAACAATATTCGCATTCTGAAAAATTGAATAAAAATTCAGAGTTCATGCAGAGGCCTATATAAATGAATGATGTGTTTCTTTATTTAGAAGCAGGAATACGTTCAGTGATTTTATGCTGTTTGATTTATACATGTTAGGTTTGACAGGAGTCATAGGATCATGCCGCATAGAAACAGGCCATTTGGCCCAACTGGTCCATGGCGACCAAGATGCCCTATCTCAGCTTGTCCCATTTACCTGCATTTGGTCCCTATCCCTCTAAACATTTCCTATCTATGTATTGGTTCAAGTGTCTTTAAAATGCTGTTATAGTATCTGCCTCAACTACCTCCTCGGGCAGCTTGTACCCACCTGATATCCATATATTCCATATATCCACTTCACTCTGTGAACATTTTGACCCTCAGAATACTATTAAATCTTGCTTAAATCTCAGTTTAAATCTATGTCCTCCGGTCTTGATTCTCTACCCCGAGTAAAAGGCTCTGTGCAGTCACCCTATCTATTCTCCTCATGATTTTATACACCTCAATAAGATCACCCCAGTGTCCTGCCCTCTAAGGAATAAAGTCCTAGCCTGCCCAACCTCCCTCCCTTTCCAGAGGTAGTTGGTAAGCTATTCACAAATCATTCACAATTGATTCACAAATTAGCATCACCTTGTGGCGGAACCTGATAGCAACCCAAGGTCACGACGAACCATCGGCTCTAGAGGGCGGCGTCTTCGTGGGGGAGGCGCGAGTCATGGAGTCGGTATCTGCGTTGTTATTTAAGGTCGGGCAACGCCCGTGTCAGCTGAGGAATAGGGAGCTGTATGCAGAAGAATAAACATGTCTAGAACACAACTTGTGTCCGACTAGTTTTTGGCTGGACTGCTACCAGTCCCCGCCACAACCTCCCACATCTGCAAAGAGAAGGATATGCTGTATAGATAGGAAGGGTTTTGAGAGATGTGGGCCAAATGCAGGCAATTAGGACAACCCCAATATGCTAACTTGGTCAGCATGAACAAGATGAGCTGAACGGCTTGTTTCCATGCTGTTAAGCACTATGACACAATTCTAGGGGAGCTCAGAGATATTGTACCTTTCACCATCTTCCCAAATACGTTTGTGGTGACTACAAATTGGTCTCTCTCCTATCTGCCAGAAGGAACATTAATACCATGGACTTTCTGAAGTGTCTCCTCCTTGTGACCAAATAATCCCTGCTTCTTTGGTCACTGCTCCCTGAATCGTTGAACAGCCATCATCCAATTAGAGCACAATAGTCATGACCTGCTTTCCACTTCAACTCCAAGAAAGGCAAGGAGCCGCATCAATGACTAGGTCCTTCAAAAACCCTTTGATTTCATTTGTTGAGAGGGGATGTGGAGTACCCTCTCCAGACTTGCCTGCCCCCAGAAATTTACCTCCAGATCATGTCGGCTGCATGCCGCCATGCAGGACCGTGATCTTGGTTCACTGTGGGCCCAACCTTAATCAGAGCGAGGTCAACAAAGCTGCGGATGTTTCCCAGAACTACTCCTGAGCTCCAACGAGCTTCCTGCTTTTTAACCTACACCAGAGGCATGTCAAATGTTTGCAGTCAAATGTTTTCTTGTGAGTAACCAGTGTGAGCTTAAGTGAAGATGCCAGGATTTAAGTGTGCTACACCCTCTCCCAGTGGTCAGCTGGTTCAGGCAGCACCACTGAATGCCTGAAAAGCTCTAGTTTTCTTCAACCGTCCCAAATAACACTCTGCGTGACTGGGCAACAAATGTTCAGGAGGAAAAGAAATAGACACAAAGTGTTGGGAGTAAGTCAGCGGGTCAGGCAGCGACGTTCACGAGGTCTGGTGCCCTCCCGTCATTCGTCCCTCATCTTTCCCTCAGCAACAGCCAGCAAATGGGCTAATGTACAAGATAAAGCTGTGTGCATGAAAAACATTATATTGTGCGTAGTTTTCCTTAGTGCTGGGCGAAATGGACATAGAAAATCACACCAACCCTCATCGAAGGCCAAAGCTTACGATCTGAAAATCAGTTCCAGGGAACAATCACTTTTAGTGCAGGAACTCCAGCTGAGAGACAAGGGAAGTCAATAATAATAATTGCCAACCCCTCACAGGTGGCTGTGGCCCTGTGGGTTTCTGCATCTTCCAGCTGCCTGTGCTCCCAGTTCCAGGCAGCTGCAGATCTTTAGGTGATTGATTGAGTAACTGGAGTTCACTGGAGAGGTGGGAAGGTGTGAAAACTAACTATGGTGATTTGTTTAGTTAAAGCTGGGTCTGATTTGTGTGTCAGTCACACAGTTGTCTCCTCCAAGGCTGACTCTAGTAATCTCTGTCCATTTTAAGGATGTTTTTCAGTGTGATTGTTATAACAACCACAGAGTCTCACTTCTGGAGGCCTTCCTTGCAAGCTCAACTTGTATTTATTTACCGAGTCTCTGCAAATGAACAGTTCAGATGATCAGCTTTTTTACATTCCCCTGGTGCTGCACACAGAGCTTAATGCTCAACTCCAGCATATTTTTGTTTAGTTTATTAAGGGCTCTTAAAAATAGCGTAGTCAGGGGATATGGGGAGAAGGCAGGAACGGAGTACTTATTGTGATGATCGGCCATGATCACATTGAATGGCAGTGCTTGCTCGAAGGGCCGAATGGCCTACTCCTGCACCTATTGTCTATTGTTTATTGTTTATTGTCACGTATACTGAGGTGCAGTGAAGAGCTTTTTGTTGTTTTGTGCTATCCAGTCTGCAAAAAGGCTATACGTGATTACAATCAAGCTGTCCACAGTGTACAGATACATGATAAAGGGAAAAATGTTAAGTCCAGTAAAGTCCGATTAAAGATAGTCTGAGCATCTCCAATGATGTAGATGGTAGCTCAGGACTACTCTCTAGTTGGTGATAGGAAGGTTCAGTTGCCTGATAACAGCTGTTTGAAACATCTGGATTTGTCACCTACACTCAGCATGTGTTTTGAATAGTTTCCCATCAAGTCCATGCCTCGTGTTGCTGGATTTGCCAAGTCGCATCCCTTGAGTGCGCACCAGGACACATCAATTACTGGTGGAAGACATTGAGCTCAGTGAAAGACTCTCTGTTCCACCCAAAACCCTCGGGACGGTTCTGCAGCTGAGTGGTGCCTACTAATAAATCCAAGACTATGAGCTGCAGAACACACTCATGCAAGGTATGCCGATTGGAAAATCATTAATATATTGTGCAAAAAAAACAAAATGCTGGAGGATCTCCATTGGTCAGGCAGCATCTGTGAGGAGATACTGACGGGCTGAGTTCCTCCAGTACTTTACAATGTCTTTACAAATGATTCCAGCATTTACAATCTCTTCTGTCTCCATCCCTAATGTGCTGAATGAGTTGACACCAAATGTACCTGAACTGAGTTTGCTATGTAAAGATTTTACAGGATATAAAGTATTTGTGTTAATTTTAAAAGACTACTGCAGCATGCAAAACTAATTAACCCAGTTTAGTTTATTGTCACATGTACTGAGGCACATTGTAAAGCTTTTTTGCGTGCTAACCAGCTTCCCCACCATTTGTATCTGACTTGACCTGGTTCAAAGTTTATACTTGTATAACGGGTTTCATTTGCAGAACCAGCCTGAGCTGAGTCTGCTAGATGTAAGAGACAGGGGAGAAGATGCCGCTTTGTGTGTCGGAGTCTCAGGAGAGAAAGAAGGTATTAAGTTCCCCCTGACTGTCAGGTTATGGAGCATATGTGCCACACTCCCCCCACCACCCTCACCACTGCAGCAGAGGGCAGACATGGTGCTGGAGGCTACAGCTTGTTAGGGATGCTTAGAGATGACTTCCGTTCTGCTGTGTGGGGCTATGAGAGAGAGAGAGAGAGAGAGAGAAGGTGGAATGGGGAAGCAGAGAGTGATGTAATCAAAATGAACTGCAGATGTTGGTTTATACCAAAGATAGATACAAAATATTGGAGTAACTCAGCAGGTCAGGCTGCATCTCTGGAGAAAATGGAATAGGTGACATTTCAAGTCGGGACCCTTCTTCAGTCTCAACCCGAATCTGCACCGATCCATTTTAATCAGAGATTCAGCCTGATCCACAAAGAGAGAGAGAGAGATGATCTTACTATAAATATTCACATTTATTGCAATCTTTGGAGAATTAACCAATAACGGACCATGGCTTACAACCATAACCTTCAAAATCTTCAAAGAAACTAGCAATGAAACCTAGTGCACAGTGAGGTTAAATGAGTCACAGAGTGATTTCCAAACTTTCCTTCAAGCGACTATTTGATAAATCACATTGTGTGTATTTTGGTTTCAATCTTGAAAGCCTGAGGTAGGGAACAGGTATAGCCTTTACTGATTAATTTCAGTTGTGAGCTAGTGAACCTGATAGGATTTTGTTGGGTCGGTGCCCAGCTTATTAAGTTGATTTTGGGCATCTGAGGGCTGCTGTTAAAGGAGCCAAAATATGGCAACCACACCTTCAGCTTTATTTCATTCGGGTGTCCTCCTGCAAAGACAATGAAGGCAAAATGCTCAACAATCAATGCGTAAATCAATAGAGTATCAGTTTCTGGGAATGTATTAGCTTCATGGTTATGCTGCAGAATTAGCCAGCTGGATGACTAAACAGAAGAATCAGGTTAATATGAGAAGTAGCTATAAAGAAGGACTTCATTCTTAGGGAACCCAAATTAGTTCCATATTGTCCCTCAGGGAAGAGTTTCTGCCCCTCTTTCCCAGCCCAATCCGTAAGTGACTCCACAGAAAGACAGTAAATGCTGGAGTAACTCGGCAGGTCAGACAGCATCTCTGGACAAGTTGGATAGGTCATCTTTTGGGTCAGGTCCTTCTCGGCTTAATGGCCTAAGTTAGTTCCTGGAACTTATGAACTTACAGAATGAAACCTAAAATCAGCATGTCTTTTCCAACCTACTGTTTTAAATTTGCTCCTGGCTTTACCAGCCTCTCTCACCCACCTTTGCAACCCTTTCTTTCATTCACTCTCTCCTTCGCTCCCTCCTTTCTCTGCAACTTAGAAGTTGTTTTACCTCTTGACACCTCCCAGTTCTGATAAAAAGTCATCACACTGAGAATGGGACTCATTTTGTAGCTCTTACAGAAATCTGGCAGGAACAAATTGCACCCCCCCCCCCCCCGGTTTGCTTTTGTGTTTTGAGAGATACAGCGCAGAAACAGGCCCTTCTGCGCCGACCAGCGATCCCCGTACGCTCGCACTATCCTACACACTAGGGACAATTTATAATTTTTTACCAAAGCCAATTAACCTACAAACCTCTAGTCAGGATCGAACCCGGGTCTCTGGCGCTACGACTCTACCGCTGCAGCACCATGCCGCCCAGTGCTGTAGGATTTATTTTTTTCTCCTATAAGGCAGCAATCTCCTTTCAGTCACTGGGTTTCTTTTGACAGTGATGCAAAATGCATAATAGAAATAGCTAATCATTTCCTTTGGGCCCTGCAGGGAAGCCTATGATGTGGCAATATATAGTGTGAAAATTGTTCCACAAGCATTCAAACTAATGAAGGTTTTATTACACTGGTGGGAGCAAGGGAATTCTTGTCTCTATTTTATTCCTTCTTTTCATTGCATTCTCAGCCTGCAATTGAACACTTATCTTTGCTCCGTGGGTAATGAGCAAGCGAATCAATTTTACAATATGAAGCTCTCTGGGTAGAGTTACTCAGAGCAGAACATGTAGTGTTAATGAAGAAGCTTATTCACACAATGTGCCTGGGTATTTTGCTGTCTAGTTCACTTGGTCTTTCGTTTAACTAATTCAGACTGATCTTTTTCAATGCTCGAAGCAGGGAAACAGTAATGAGATGATTCTGCAGAGCCATCAGTTATTAATTGTTTTAAAATTTTACTCACAGCCTCCTTTGCTTCCTGCTTTCTCCTACTTATTCCAGTCACAATCCTGTTCACAGATTGAGAAATTGATCAGCACAAGCCTAAATGTGAACAGAGAGTCTTGCCTGAATGGATCTAATTATTAGCTGGGATAGTTTAACTTAGTTTAGAGGCACAGCATGGAAACAGGCCCTTCGGCCCAAAGAGTCCGTGCCGACCAGTGATCCACGTACACTTTCGCAGTCAGGATGAAACTCGGGTCTTTGAGCAGCTCTACCAGCAGAGCCATTATGATAGCACTAGTGTAAATGCGTGCTTGATGGTCGGTACAGACCCGATGGGCTGAAGGGTCTTGTTCCATGCTCTATTACATTAAAATGCACTGTCTCTATAAGGGAGGGGATTAACAGGGATGTTCCCAAAACTGAAGAATTTTAGGAATGAGGAAATGTATGCCTTGGCAAGGATTGTTTTCTTTGTAACAGAGAAACCTGAGACAAGGTTGAACTGAGTTGGATAAAGTTAAGTCCTGTGTCAGATATAATGTAAGGATCATTTCCCTTAAAAGGAAGGTCGATAACTAAGAGCCACAGATTTAAGAAACTAGAGGGAATAATAAGCGGGGAACTGAAAGGATTTTTTGTAAAGGCATGGTATCACTCCAATGCAGCATAGAGAGGGGCCAGTTGGCCCATTGCATCCATGCCAGCCATTAAGCACTCATTTATGCTGAACTCATTTGATTCTCCCCACATTCCCATCTGATTCTCTCCTACGCACAAAGGGAAAGTTACAATGACCAATTAAACTGCCAACCCACACTTCTTTGGGATGTGGGAGAAAACCAGAGCACCCAGAAGAATCCTGCAGGGAGAACATGCAAACTCCACCCAGACAGCACTAGAGGTCAGGATCATATCTGGGTCACTTCAGCTCTGCCATCTGTACCATGGACCTCCCGCATCCAGAGGTTACTGGAGGTCCTGGCCTGAAGTGAGGAGGGAATAGCTTCATTTCAAATAGTTTTACAAGAGAGGTGAGCGCTTGAAGTGTCACAACATATAAATAGTTTGCCCAAAGGGTGAGAGGAGATGGTGGGCTGGAGTGCTATTTTTCAGCAAACGGATAGTCTGAGCAGCCTACATGATTTCTTTCATGTTTGGGAGTGTGAAGATTTAGGAATATTCAATTTTATGGAAGGTATACAGGCTTCGTTTCTCTTCAATTGTATTTCACGTTAAATGAGCCAATTCATAAGCAGGGATGCCTCCGATTTGACCAGACTGGTTAAATATCAATTTGGCTTGGCTCGTAATTCTCTCTCTGAAGCATTGACGGTGTGACGGTGTGACTGCTGGCTGTTCATTTCTTCAGAGTGGAAAGTCATATGTTCATACGTTATAGGAGCAGAATTAGGCCATGTGGCCCTTCAAGTCTACTCCGCCATTCAATCATGGCTGATCTATCTTTCCCTCTCAATGCCATTCTCCTGTTTTCTGCCCATAACCCCTGACACCCAAACTAATCAAGAATCTGTCAATCTCCGAGAGTCTAGAACGAAGGACAAGGGAGGATAAGGGAGGACGATGAAGATAAATGTTGTTATTCAGAAGGGTTGGAAATATTAGTAATTTAGTCATTCTCAACCCCTGCAAACTTTGCTTGGTCAGTTGGAATTTGCCAAACTATAGGCAAACTAAATTATATGGGGACCAGGCAATAAAGGATGTAAGCTTAGGCAGCAATTTCTGAATGACTGAAAACTTATGCAGGTACACTTGTTCTATTATTTTATTCTTTTTTGTTTTTGCTTACATAGAACATAGGAAAGTACAGCACAGGAACAAGCTCTTTGGCCCATGCCAGACATGATACCAAGCTAAATTAATATAATCTGCCTGCACATTATCCATGTCCATATCCCTCCATTCCCAGCACATCCAATGTACCCACATCTAAAAGGCTCCTAAGCACCAGTATTGTATCTGCCTCCACTACCATCCCCAGCAGTGCATTCCAGCCATCCAACACTTTCTGTGTAAAAATAAAGTTTGCCGGCATATCGCCTCTTTCACCTTAAAGCTGTGCCCCCTAGTCATAGGATCATACAGCGCAGAAACAGGCCTTTCAGCCCATATTGCCCACGCCGACCAACACGCCGCATCTACATGAGTCCCACCCGCCAGAGGCCCATGTCCTCCTGTTCTCGATTGCCCTACGCTGGGTAAAAGGCTCTGTGCATTTACCCTACGTATTCCCCCCATGATCTTATATACACCCCTATAAGATTGCTCTTCATCCTCCAGTGCTCCAAGGAATAAAGTCTTAGCCTGTTAAACCTCTCCACATTTCCACATTAGGCTCTTTGCCATTTCCACTTTGGGGGGAAAAAAAAGGTTCTGACGGTCTACCCTATCTATGCCGATAATTTAATTGCACCACCAATACCCTAGTGACATCTCCTCACCATAAGGTGAATGTGTGAAATTCATTGCCACAGAGGAGCGGCACGGCGGCGCTGTGGTATATCTGCTGCCTTACAGCGCCAGAGACCAGGTTTCGATCCTGACTACAGTTGCTGTCCGTATGGAGTTTGTACGTTCTCCCCATATCCTGCATCTCCTGGAGCTCCACTTGTATTGTATTCAATTTTCAATTTATTGTCATTATCTCATTTTAGAGACAACAAAATGGATTTTCCTTACAGTCAGTAACATAAAAGTAAATAATAAATAAATAAACATTTTTTTTTAAAAAGCACAAACATAGAAGTCCACACACAACATAACCCCGCAGCGGCACCAGAGTTAAGGAAGGTACCATAGTCCAGCCAGCCTCCCTGCCGATCTTCCCAGATGTTCACCCGTGGTCAGGGCCTCCCGAGCACCCGCAGGCCCTCTCGCCGGGAACGATACTCAGGCCCCCTCGCCGGGAACGATAGAACCCCAACGGAGAACATCCTCCAGATCAGCCACCTCCCACTTTCCTCCCACACTCCAAAGACGTACAGCTTTGTAGGCTAAATTGATTGATGGCTTTGGTAAATTGTCCCTAGTGTGTGTAGGAAAGTGTTAGTGTGCGGGGATTACTGGTCGGCATGGACTCAGTGTGCCAAAGGCCTATTTCCATGCTGTAACTCCAAACTAAACTTAAAAATGAAACTAGAGACTAGAGCCATGATTGAATGGTGGAGTAGACTCGATGGGCCGAATGTCCTAATTCTGCTCCCATCAGTTATGAACCACTGCCGCCTCCCTCACCACCAAGTCCCCCAGACAGAGTTCGCTACGAAACCTTGGTTTTGCACACTTTCCTACACCCCCCCTCCCCCCTCCCCCCCTTGCAACTCCATCTCATCTTACTGCAGGAGGATAACTGCAGTGTCACGATGGGCCTTGTTGCCTTTACTGGATGTGTTTTTCATTCCCCGTCTATCGATTACCATTTTACTTTACTCCAAAAACAGCACTGGAAAGTCGATGTCAGCTCATCTGAGTCGTAATATAATAGTGCTGTCAGAAATCTGGAAGCAAAGTCGTTCTCAAGATCATTTGTGGTTTGTCAGGAGTGGATGGAGGGAGGGGGGGGGGGGGGGGAGGTGGGCAAGGTTGTCGGTAGAGGAAGTAGCTCTGACCTCCTTCACTCTGCCGATGCTCTGTCAGTGGTGTGTCTCGCCCACTGAGATATATTATCCGGCAGCTCAGCACATTATTCCACTTATCTAAATGGGGTTCTTTCCATCGAGTCGAGCTGCAGCACTTTTAAACGGCAAGGTTTCCAGCCAGACACTGTACATTGCTTCTTAATCTCCCTCAACAGGAAGTAACACCGAGCACCATCTCTGGGTAATTCAACCGCAGACGATCTGTGTGAGGATGACTCGACAGGGCGGGAAGTAAAGCCACTGCCTCAAAGCTAGGGAGACCCTGGTTCGATTCTGGCCTCGGGTGCTGTCTGCACGGCATTCCCAGGTTATCCCCAAAATCGGGTTGTGGCACAAGGAAGTGCAGATGCTGGTTTACACAAAAGGACACAAAATGCTCGAGTAACTCAGCGGATCAGGCAGCATCTCTGGATATGTGGCAATCTGAAGAAGGGTCCCGATCCGAAGCATCAAACGCTCATGTGGGTTAGGGTTTATCATTATAAGTATTCCCTGGGTGCAAATGTTAGGCTGGGTTATGGTGGAGGGTGTGGGGGGGAGAGTGTGGGAGAGTAGGAGAGAATAGTTTACAGGGCAATATGTAGGGAGAGTGGGATAGATGGGATTACACTGAGAGCTAGAATACACTTTATGGGTCAAACGGTTTCCTTCTACGCCATGGGATAAACGTCCCTCAATATTAAACAAGTAAAGGGGACTTTTCTTACGGCGCGAAGGCCACGTAAGTTTAGTTTAGTTTATGTGTAGGAAAGAACTGCAGATGCTGGCTTAAATCGAAGATAGACACAAAATGCTGGAGTGAGTCAGCAGGACAGGCAGCATCTCCGGAGAGAAGGAATGTGTGATGTTTTGGGTCGAGTCTGAAGAAGGGTCTCTGCCCGAAACGTCACCCATTCTTTCTCTCCAGAGATGCTGCCTGTCCTGCTGAGTTACTCCAGCTTTTTGTGTCTACCTTTAGTTTAGTTCAGTTGAGTTTAGTTTATTGTCACGTGTACTGAGGTACAGTGAAAACCTTTTGCGTCCTAACCAGTCAGTGGAATGACAATACATGATTATAATCGAGCCATCCACAAGTGTACAGATACATGATAATGGGAATAACATGAATAACGTTTAGTGAGTATAGTTATAGGATGAAATGTTGTTGTAGGAGTAGAGATTTAAAAGAGTGGAGTGATTGCAAATCCACTTCTATGACTAACCCACAAAGAGTCACCTGGGTTGGGTGCCAAGTTGGTGTTAAGGGAGGAATGATCGTGGACAATAACAACATTTAAAATATATTTGGACAGATATGTGGATAAGGAAAGCTAAGTGGGATACGAGACATAAATGGTACCGACTTAGATGGGGCGTCTTGGTTGGCATGGACGAGTTGGGCCAATGGGCCTGTTTCTGTGCTGTATTGCTATGACTCTTTCATTTTGATGGAATGAGAACCAGCAATTTTGCCTGTTGTCCTTTTCATTCTTTTTCATCTTATTTAGAAAGTCAGATTATTGATCACACGGACTATATAACATTAGCAACACATTATATTAACAAAGAGGTTTGATTTTAATTGCTACTGTATTTCATGCTAGCCCTCTGGTTACCAATCCCGGTTTGACGGAAGACTGCAGTGTGCAGGTGTCTGAGAGGGAACAGGGCAGAGCAAACAGGGATGCTTGTTTTCCACTGATGCAGCGAGTCCTCCAATTCATCTGCATGGTTTTATCATACTCAATTTATCATAGGGGAACACGCTGCCTGGGATGGTGGTGATTGTGCCATTTAAGAGGCTTTTAGATAGGTACATGATATGCAGGAATTGGCAGGACATGGATCACATGCTGGCAGAAGGGATTAGATTAATTTTGCATCATGTTCAGCACGGACATTATGGGCTGAAGGACCAGTTCCTTTAGGCTTTACAGATACAGTGTGGAAACAGGTCCTTCGGCCCACTGAGTCCACGCCGACTAGTCCTTTCCTACACAATAGGGGCAATTTGCAGTTTTACTGAAGCCAATTAACCAACAAACCTGCATGGAGGGATGAGAGGAATGAAATGTGCCCCTGGCCATAAGCACTAAGTGTGGAACTTAAAAGTCTGAAGAAGGGTCTCGACCCAAAACTTTGCCTACTTCCTTCGCTCCATAGATGCTGCCTCACCCACTGAGTTTCTCCAGCATTTTTGACTAACTTAAAAGGGAGTAACTGTTGTAAAATAATTCTGTAGTCACACCTCTCTCTTGCTTCACAAACATCTCAGGCGTGGAGGTGTGGACAAGATTTAACTATTTGTATTTTAGACCCTCGTTATGCATGGCTTCTCACTGGTTAACTGACGACTCAAATTGCTACCGTTTCCAATTTGATTTGTATAGATTTGGTGCGGACTGGCTCCAACCCCACTTCAGACCGAAGTAGCACAGCAGACAATCCATAAATATTGATGATGATGTTAATGATAATACTTCATTGTCATTTGTACCTAGCTAGGTGCAGTGAAATTCTTTGTTTTTGCATACAAAGTACAAAGAGTCGCCATAAAGGCAAATATTACATTTGAACAGGGGCGAAGGATTCCTCTTTGAACCAAGTGGTGTATTTTGAGAGCTGGTCTCCTGCCTTTGGTTGATGCTCCACTGTGGCTAGCATGTGAATCAACTGTTGCCTCAGAGAACGGGCAGTGGGAGATAGATTAATGTTTCTGTCATTGGAAGTGCCTTTAGTCTGCCGTAATCCCAGCTGAAGCTAAAATTGTGTCCAGACTGTGGACAACCTTTGTTAGAACTCTCTAGACAACAAAGCATCTTGGAAAAAAAAGTGCTGGAGTAACTCAGTCGGATAGCATTTCTGCAGAACATAGATAAATGACGTTTCGGGTTAGGACCCTTCTTCCGGCCTGAGAGTCTGAAAGTTAGGTTTTCAATCTGAAAAAGGGTCCCTACCCGAATCATCACCTGCCCATGTTCTCCAGAAATGTAGTCTGATCCGCTGGGTTACTCCAACACTTTGTGACATTTTTTTTTGCCCAGAATAATTGTTAATTCTCAAATCAAGAGTCGAGAGTGTTTTATTGTCATATGTCCCAAAATGGAGGTGAGAAAAGGCCAGAAAAAAAATCAGGGCCTGCCACAAATTAACTCAGGAAGGGTGGAGTACATAATGGCCCATTGGGCAAGATGTGCTAACAAGGGGGATAAAATGATGCGAACAGTGAAACTGGTAGGACAAGGTTGGGAGAGTGGAGGAGAGAAGAGGGGGGAAGAGGAGAGGGGTGGACTGGAGAGGTACGGAATGGAAAGCAGGAGTTACTTGAGATTGGTGAAATCATTGTTCATATCGCTGGGTTGTAAGATGTCTAAGCGAAATATGAGGTGCTGTTCCTCCAATTTGCATGTGGCCTCACTCTGACAATGGAGGAGGCCCAGGTCAGCAAGGTCAATGGGAATGGGAGGGGAAATCAAAATGTTTGGTAACCGGGAGATCGTGTAGGCCAAGGCAGACTGAACCTTGCAATGAATAGAGTAATAATGATTCTGCACCTGGAATAACTGTGCATAAATAATGACAACAGCCTCATCCACGGCTGCATTAATCTGGGAAACGTTGCTGTCAGCAGGTACTGAGAAAACAAATCCTATCTAACTCATCTTTAAAGCAATTGCCTGGCAAAATATGTGTTTTCCAATGTCTTTGCACATGCAACATATGTGGCTCTGTGAGGGTCGGTTTCCTGTTGGTGCACGTGCAGTTTTTAATCGGAATTGATTTCCAAGATTCTTAATCGTCCCAATGATTTTACGCACAAGGGAAAAAATAAACTGTGCCCCCACTGAGCAACTAGCACTGTGTCGAATGAACATGGATGGGTCGGGTGGACACAACGCTCATGTTGCCCAGCCTCTCTCTCTCTCTCTCTCTCGGATTTATTGGTATTACCTTCATAATCCTGTTGTTCGCGGCTCAATGGAGCTGATGCCTCATTTGTGTAATAGGCTCTAATGACTTCCTTGTAAATGTGTCGCCCTTGTAAGAAGGATCTGTGCCTCCAGTTCCCCGGTGTGCCGTTTCATCCCTCACAGTCACTGATATCTGTGTGTGCATGTGTGTGTGTAGGCAATGCCACAGACCCTGCTTGGCCCATGCTTTCATGAACCTTTTAAAAATTCGCCTGGAATTAAATCAGTGAAGTAAAATAAAGGCGCACAGTTTAAAAAAAAGAATTGTATAAATTTAATGAACCTGAACTCCCAATTAAACCCCGCCATCTGTTCATCCAGCACAGATCTTTTTTTTTCCTCTTGGATGCGAACAGTAGCACTTACAAAACACAAATCTGGCTTATTGCTTCAAAGTTTGCTTTATGGTTGACTTTCACTCGTGCATCAGAGGGTAGATATAACCTCCGGGTCTCTGCACTGGGCGACTGTTTAATGTTACCGCCAGCTAGAAAAAACAAAATCATTCATTGTAGTATGTTGGAAAATATCCCCCATCCCCTCCCCCCCCCCCCCCTTCTGCAGCAGGGGATTGCTGCAAAAGATCTCTCTCTCTCTCTCTCTCTCTCTCTCTCTCTCTCTCTCTCTCTCTCTCTCTCTCTCTCTCTCTCTCTCTCTCTCTCTCTCTCTCTCTCTCTCTCTCTCTCCTCTCTCTCTCTTTCTTCCCCCCCCCCCCTCCCTCCCTCTCTAGTTTCTGATGGGTGAATGTAACTTTGTGGTCACACCGAATGTCCTTCACACTTTTTCTCAAGCGTTTTGTGTAGTTGCGCCAATGATCTTGCTTGGCAGGAGCCAGGAGGCGGCACGGTTCACAGAGATGATGTTTGCAGGAACAGATCAGCTCGGCTGCTCGCTTGCTGGTCTTTTGAACTGACCTCCCAACATTGGTTGAGTTAGCAGAAAAGGGGAAACCCCTCTGAGATCAGTACAAGATCAGAAAAAGACCAGAGTTGTCCTTGGTGCTGAAATATCCAACTGAATAGAGAGGTCATTGTGTTAAAGTGAAGGCCATTTCACAATTAGTGATCTGCTCAGTTGTTGCTGGGAATGAGACAGGCATGTTTGTAAATGTTTAAGGCAGATTGCGGACATAATTTGGTGATTAACCCTAAGAGTGCTGGCAGGTCCAGAGAGAAGGATCTCTGCATCAACGGACCAGTATTATCCAAGCAGCAAATATAGCATGGAATAGTACAACATAGGAACCTGCCTTTCAGCCCATGATGTCTCTGCCAAATACGATGCCATTAAACTAATCTCCTCTGACTGTACATGACCCATACCCCTCCTTTCCCTGCATATCCATGTACCTATCTAAAAGCCTCTTAATTGCCTCCACCCCCGTACCATCTATTAGGCAGTGTAGCTGCTGTCTCACAGCACCAGAGACCCTGGTTTGATCCTCATTATGGGTGCTGTCTGTACGGAATTTGTAAGTTCTGCCTGTGACTGGATGGGTTTTCTCTGGGTGCTCTGGATTCCTCCCACACTACAAAGGTGTGCAGGTTTGCAGGTCAATTGTAAATTGTCCCTAGTGTGTGTAGGATGGTGTTAGTGTACGGGGTGATCGCTGGTCAGCGTAGACTTGGGCTGAAGGGCCTATTTCAGCACCGTATTTCTAAAGTCTAAATCTGGCATTGCATTCCATGTACCCACCATTCTTTCTGTAAAAAAAACCACTTGGCTCACACATCTCCTTTAAGCTTACCCCTTCTCACTTTCAACCTATGCTTTCTAGCCTTTGACATTTCCACCCTGGGTAAAACAAATTCTGAATGTTTACCCTTTCTGTGCCTCTCATAATTTATACACATACCATCTAAATAAATCATGCAATAATCCTATTATGAAAAAAAACAATAAACTACGCCAAAATCAGAAGTATCCTTGCAACTAAATCAAGTACTTAGAACATGCTTTATGATTTAAAAAGCAGTAATTAATTAGCCTTTTCTTTTTGCCTCAAAGCCCTCCGCCTTTTTTCTAGAGGTCAGATTTAAATTATGTTAACCCATAAATTTAACTGCATAATGTTGTTTTGTTCAACATTATGTAAAGATTATTTTTTATCTGGAGTGAAATGTGATAACATCCAAATACTTCCTGGAGTGATTAACCCCTGTGTGCCTGATGTGATCTCTTCATCAGTTGCATGGGATGGCATTGTGGAGTGGAGCATCATGGAGGGAAATTGGAGCAAATGGAACAGTTTCGGGACAATTAAGTGTCAACACTGCAGTGTGGGATGATAATCCATAAAATCCAACTCTTCTGTTTGTAGGGTAATTGGCTTCTCTAAATTGCCCCTCTCGTGTATAATGCGAAACTGCGATAACATAGAATTAGTGCACGGGTGATTGTTGATCGGTGTGGACAGTGGGCTGAGGGGCCTGTTTCTACGCTGTATCTCTAAACTAAACTAAACCAAACTCGGGCAGCCTATGAAACGTTGCTGCCAGGGTCAATGACTGGTAGAGCTGCCACAGCAGTTGAATATTTGTGACAGACTGCTGCTACTCGTATGCCATGATCTGTTGACTCGTGCAAGGTGTATCTCAGTCCCCACTGGCAGAATGAAGCAGTTTATTGTGCAGGTACGGCCATGTGCACTTCATGGGTTTGTCACTTGGAATAGATTTAAGTAGCTTCAAACAACTACCTATTGAATGGAAGGTTAATTAACAACATGTAGGATGGTGTCTGTGGTTTACACCTGGATTTGTAAATAATCTTGTGCAATCCTCCAGAGGAAGCACAACGAGTAAAGAATCAAGATGTTGTTGAGGGCAACATAATTCCATAAAGTACATCTGTTTAATTTTGCTTGAGCCTATTTAATTCCAAAACATGCATTAGTTTAACTTCAGACAGTGATAAACTCATGGAAGCTGAATATAAAAATCAATGTGATTGGGGACATGAAACGTGTTCATTTTCGTTTTAGAGTTGCAGCATGCAAACAGGCCCTTCGGCCCACTGAGTTCATGCTGACCATCGATAATCCATTCAAACTAGTTCTATATTATCCACTTTCTCATCAACTCCCTACACACTGAGGGTCATTTACAGAGGCCAATTAACCTACAAATCCACATTTATTTCGGATGTGGGAGAAAACCATAGCACCCAGAGAAAACCCATGCAGTCACCAGGAAAAGGTGCAAACTTCACACAAACAGCACCCAAGGTTGGGATTTAACCTGGGTCTCTGGCGCTGTGAAATGGCAGCTCTACCAACTGCGCACAGTACTGAATTCCATTATTAATTCAATTTCTCTCTTGTAGCACAATTCAACCTGGTGCAATAAATAGCTGACGGTGAGATACCGGCAGCATTTTAATCGAGCCTTGAGACCTCAAAGGTGAAGCTTATGGAACGTCAGCAATTTCAGCTTCTCGCTTTGCCAGCCACTTGCCATGCTGACTGATGGACACAGCTCTCTTCTTCTTAGTGCATCAGTGCTGACTCCACCACTTGTGCCGAAGCAGTTTGGCTTGGCACAGACTCAATCTGCTGAATTAATATTCCTGCAGCTCTTTGGACCAGCTCCCAATGTCCTCTTGTCTTGAATTATGTGGTGATTCTGCCAAGTCTTTGTATTCCATATATTATGGGATAATGACAAGATACTGGAAGGAAATAGTCACATAAGGAGCAACAGTATTCAAGACAGTATTGACCTTCCCTGTATTGTGATAGAGAATTCAAAACCAAGATTTAATATATGAATTGATTATAAACTCATTGACTTATCCAGGATTCTGAAAGGGATTTGCAATGTACGTGCTGAGAGACTGTTTCCTTAGATTGGAAATCCTAGAACTGGAGACACAATCTCAGGATGGGTGGAAGTTATGTATTTTGGATGAAGATGTAAAAAATGTACTAAGTCAGGATTGTACATTTTGTTATTCTCAAATGGAGGATATCGATACTGAGGGCACTGGGCAGCTGCACGGTGGAGCAATGGTAGGGTTGCTGCATTACAGCGCCAGTGGCCCGGGTTTGATCTGGACTATGGGTGCTGTCTGTATGGAGTTTGTACGTTCTGCCCCAGACTATGTGGGTTTTCTCCAGTGCTCCAGTTTCCTCCCACACTCCAAAGACATACATGTTTGTACACTAATTCCCTTCGGTTGTAAATTGTTCCAAGTGTGTAGGATCGTGCTTGTGTATGGGGATCGCTGGCAGGCGCAGACAAAGTGGCACGAAGGGGCTATTTCCACACTGTATCTCCAAACTAAACTAAACTAAACTTTTCATACAACATGAGCATTGAAGGATAGGAGAATGAGGCACGGGATTTAGTTCAGTGGCAGAGCGAGTTTAAGGGGCAATGTGATCCTTCCCTGCATCCATTTCCTGCATGTATTCTGCACCTTGGATAATCCGGATAAGCAAAACCATGGAGCAGAGCATGATTAGGATGAGGAAAGGCAGTGATCCTTCTCCAATGCTCAATTCATTCAGGGCCAAGCTGTTCCCTGATCTCACACCTTCGCCACCTCCAACGGGATCCCACTACTGGCCACATCCCATCTTTCCCTCTGCAACTCTCTAGTCAACTCGTCCCGTCCCACCCAAACCACCCCCATCTCAGGTACTTTCCCATGCAACTGCAGAAGATGCAACACCTGTCTCTTTACCTGCCCCCTCGACTCCATCCAAGGACCCCACCATTCTTTCCAGGAGAGGCAGAGGTTCACTAGCACCTCCTCCAACCTCATCTAATGTATTCGCTGTTCCAGGTGTCAACTCCTATACATCAGCGAGATCTAGCGCAGACTCGGCGATCGTTTCATTGAACACCTCCACTCAGTCCGTCTTAACCTACCTGATTTCCCAGTTGCTCAGCACTTTAACTCCCCCTCCGATTCCCAATCTGACCTTTCTGTCCTGGGCCTCCTCCATTGTCAGAGTGAGGCCAAGCGTAAATTGGAGGAACAGCACCTCATATTTTGCTTGGGTAGTTTACACCCCAGCGGTATGAACATTGACTTCTCTAACTTCAAAAGCCCTTGCTTTCCCTCTCCCTCCATCCCCTCCCCCTTCCCAGTTCTCCCACTAGTCTTACTGTCTCCGACTACATTCTATCTCTGGCCCGCCCACTCCCCTGACATCAGTCTGAAGGAGGGTCTCGACCCGAAACGTCGCCCATTCCTTCTCTCCTGAGATGCTGTCTGTCCCTCTGAGTTACTCCAGCATTTGTGTCTACCATGATCTCACACCTTTGCCTTTGGTCTATGCTCCTTGATACCTTCATGCAATTGTACAACATAAAAGGCCATTCGGACTGTCATACCAATGATGGCTCTTTGAAAAGTCCATCCAGATCTGTCCACTGCCCTAGTTACTCACCATAATCTGATAAATGTATTCATAAAAAAATCTGTTCATGTCACTAGTAAAAGCTTCACCTGTCCCAATATGCAGTGTGTTATGGATGTGGATTTCTAGATCCATTCATCCCTTGCATGGAGAGATGAGGTAAGGATTATTTATTCCCAAATGTGTTGTAGGTATTGTTTGCAAACCTACAGTTTAATATCATTATTGCTTTCAGAAAGTGGTACGTGGCTGCTTTCCTGAACCTCTGCAGGCCACACGATTTGGGTGCTCTTCATGGTGCTGTCGGATATAGTGCCAGGAATGGTGATGTTATACTAAATCAAGATGGTGTGAAGTTTGAAGGGAGACCTGCAATTCATGCCTTTCTTATCCCTTGTTGTCTTTGATCTGCTTAATGGTAGAATGGTGGTGAGTCTGTGGAATTCTTTGCCACAGAAGGCTGTGGAGACAAAGTCAGTGGATATATTTAAGGTGGAGTTAGATAGATTCTTGATTAGTACGGGTGTCAGAGGTTATGGGGAGAAGGCAGGAGAATGGGGTTAGGAGGGAGAGATAGATCAGCCATGATTGAATTTCAGAGTAGACTTGATGGGCCGAATGGCCTAAATTTGCTCTTCTCACATGTTTATGTTAAAATAAAGAACTCCTTTGCTATTTTATGTCATTCCTTTCTGGTCAGATGAGCTTTGCATCAATGGACACTAAGAATAGTATTGACGTTGCATGATGCACCATAAGCATGTGTTTATTATTTGCAGCATAATTAGGGTTCTGTTGCGGGATGTAATTCAACATAGATTTTTACCCATGTGTTTAGGGGTGTTGGTTTTCAAAGAGCTTTGCTTCCACTCTAGAAGCTGCATATGGCCGTATTGTTTATTAATGGAATTGTAGCTTGGTTTTAGTTGCAAGCTGATCAGGATGTACAACATTCATGGTACAAAACTGTCCTCACCCAATGGTCCCAGCTATGGGGTACTATGGTTTATAGTGACATTTGGAAGGTTAAGTGCCCAGGAAGGTTATTGCCTCCTTTCCAAACCCTTCCTTCTTCTTGGCAGGCCTTTTTTTTAAGGATAGAAACATGCTGACGTGTTTAAGGATCAATTACGCGTAGTCTGATCTTGTGCAGGCTGCTGTTAAGTTGACGGAGTCTTTGGTCTGCATTCCATTGTGTACGCCATGAACTGAGGTTACAGTAAAATTCCCTCATTTGAGATGACTCGAGGATTCCAGATAAGTACGTTGAGCTAACAAGAAGCCAAAAGAGCTAGGGTTGTGCGGTTAAAAGTGTCCTCGTGCCAATAGACTACAACTACAACGTGCAAATATGAAGTGGCTTTGGGAAGGAATTGGTGAGGATTTTTTTAATGAGTGTGCTGCTTTTTTCTAGTGCAAAATGGAGCAATTTGTGTTTTACCTTCTCTCGCATGAGTCGACAGGATCCCATTTTTGGTTTGATGGCTGGATTCAGTGCAATAAGGTTTTACGTGAGGTGATTTTCACTCTTTAAGTCCATGTTCCTTCAGCAGCCCAGGAAGGAGGAGTGTTTTGATGCAGCGTATGTGTTTCGTGCTTGAGACTTACTAGAAGGCAGAAAGTGTTTTTTTTAATTTTTGCCTGAGCCAAGCTCTGCCGCATCGCACTGGTATTGGCGCTGGGGTCACTGAGAGCTGACGCCTCACCTGCCAGGCTGGGCCAACGCAAGATAATTGGCAGTGCAGTGACGTGGGAAAAGTATATTTAAACCGAAGGGAAAAAAGGCAGAAGACTTGGTGTTGTTTTAGGAACCACAGGAGCAGCTTCTGGCTGGAACCAATTGCAGCAAAGTTAGGGCAAAGTCTCCCCTTGGCGACCACAAGATATCTTCATTTCGCGAAGCTTTCTTTAAAAAAAATGCGCACCTTCCCAGGTAAGGCGGGTGTAGTGAGATATGGTGGGCTCCTTAATACCTTCATGTTAACTGAACAAATGTAACAAGTTTAATATGACTGAAATAATGAAGTTGTTGTATCTGTGCGGATGAGATCTGATGTTGAGGAATCTGGCACCTTACTATTGATGGGAGATGAATCATTTATTTTCTCTGAGCAGTTAAAGACCTAGTCGTGAGTAACTAACTACTGGCGTGCAAGAAAATTTAAAAAATATATACTTTATGGGTATCGCCTGAGAATTGATTTTGTGCTTCCTGAAGTAATGTGAACGATTTATTCCTTATGGCATGTGTTACATTGTGGATTTTAATATCTTGTAAGTGAATGTTTCCTAAAATGGAATTACAATGGCAACATCCACTATTAACTATGAAAGTGAAAGTAATAAAAAATACAGTGTCTTACAATGGTGCAGCACAGATGTAGTTTGAAGCCATGGTAAGCTTTTAAAAAATCATGGGGCTAATTCCTTGGAGGACTTCATATCATCAATGACTTTCTAATGATTATTATCCAGATTGTTAACTTATGCTTTGGTCTGTGCGTGTGCGTGTTTTCCTTTTGTGGCACAGTGGTGCAGCTTGTACGGATGCTGCTTCACAGCTCCATTGACCCGGGTTCAATCTTGATCGAGGGTGCTGTCTGTGTGGAGTTTGCACATGGGTTTCCTCCGGGTACTCCGGTTTCCTCCCAAATCCCCAAAATGTGCACGTTAGTAGGTTAATTGGCTGCAGTATATTGCCCCTGGTGTGCAGAGAGTGGATGAGAAAATGGGATAATATAGAACGTGTGAATGCGTGATCGATGGTTGGCATGGACTCAATGGGTCAAATGGTTTGGTCCCGTGCTGTTTGTCTCTCTCTCACTCTTCCTTTCTCCTTGTCTTTCTCCATGTCTCTCTCCCTGTCTCTCTGTGTGTCACCTTCTGTGTCTCTCCCTGTGATTCTCTCTGTGCCTCTCTGTGTGTCTCACTGTTGTTCTCTTTCTCTCTCTCCCTCTTTTTCTCTGTCTCTGTATCTCTCTCAATACTTTATATGTGCTAGAAGCCCACTCCTGGAGACTGCAGTGGCTTATGAGAATATTCTGGACCTGGAGCAATGCTTCCAGCAGAGGATTCTACTCAATTAGAAAAATTAAATTGAGTTGCTATCCCTGAAGCAAAAGGATCACAGAGTATTGGGAAGAAACAGTGGGGAGGGTCAAGAATTAGTTTTTTAGCTGATTAAAATTGGCAATCTATTTTCTGAGACCATCTGATTCGAATGTATTAGCAAGCTTGAGGATTCTTTCACTTACCGACAGATGAGATTGCCCCTCCTTTGTTCTAATGCTGATAGTTAAAAGTAATTACTTTTAAATAAATAGATAGTAAAACCTTCTCTGTGATCACAACCAAAAGTACCATACTGTCGATATTGGTAATCTCAAAATTAAAGCAGACAATGTTGTGAATACTCAGCAGGTCAGGCAGTAGTTGAGGAATAAGAAACAGAATTAATATTTCTGCTCAATGATCTTTCATCACATTTTGAAAAAAACGAGAGATTAAAAAGCTTTAAGAATCAGAGAAAGTGAGGTGGAAAAGAGCGAACATGAGGAAATTTGCATCTTTGCATCTTTTGATAAGAAGACAAAATGCGGATAGTGATGATCAGGCAAATAGGAACATCAAGAAACACTGGGAAACTGCTGCAGATTGATCAGGAAAGACAAGAGATGCAACTTGAGTCTGAAGATGGGTCTGGACACAAAATGTTGCCTATCCATGTCCTCCAGAGATTCTGCCTGACTCGCTGAGTTACTTCAGAAGTTCCGTCTTTTGTTTTGTAAACCGGCATCTGCAGTTCCTGTATCAACACATAAAATATCTCTCTGATATTGATTGTTCTGGTTAATTTTAGACATTTTACTTTGTTGTTCACAAGCACCCACTTAGCTAATTAGAAGGGGCTCCAATTTGGGTCTATGATCAGCTGAGCACTAGTTACCAAAGTTCTCATGCAAATTGTACATAGAACATACCTTCGAAAGTGAAATACATAAACCACATCAAATAACAAAGAATTATCTTGATTTTTGTATGAAAATGTTTGCCGGATTTTCAGTCAGATCCCATTTGATAGTCGCTATCCTCAGCAGTGACTGCCAATGTCATTCCATGGCTTCATTTTGTGTGAGATATCATATGCTAATCCTGCTTCAGTTATCCAAGTACTTTTGGGGGTCCTTTTTGTGTCTTGAATCCTTGTGGCTGTGGGTACGTTTTGTGACTACCATTTGGCGTGTGGAACCTCATGGAGTGGCTATTGCAGAAACCAATGCATCTATTTCGGCAACATTTATGTGTTATTAATTGAAATGGATAATGAATTGTATGAACTGAGTACAACATGCTCCACTATAGAATGATAAGTCATTCTGTGCTGTATCTCCCAATGCACCAATTTGACTCTCCCATTTGATGTTTGGACGGTAAGATTATTTGATCATGTCAGAGCGTGGCACATTTGCTAACATATCTATGCACAGTGGCATTTTTACGCTGTGTTTACTTTTAGTTTAGAGAGGGATTAGGAGGGAGAGATAGATCAGCCAATGTGGAATGTCGGAGCACACCTGATAGGCTAAATGCCACATCAAATTGCCATCACTTATGATGTTATGAGTCCAGACCAACCAACGATCACTCGTACATTAGTTCTGTTATCCAAGTTTTACATCCTGCATACCAGGGGCGATTTATAGAAGGCAATAAACCTACAAATCAGCATGTTTTTGGATGTATTTTTCGCTTTACCTTGTTACACGTGACAATAATAAACTAAACTATGATTCAGCAATTGAGATGTGTGCTGTCCGTACAATCATTAATCTTATTTATTTTCCGATTTGCAGCTACCACATCTCCCACGCCTTGGTCGGGCCACACAAGGCCATGCAATGAAACCAATCGCCACTACTGTGTGAACGGGGGACATTGTCTCGTTATCAATGGTATTAATAAGCTCTCCTGTCTGTAAGTGGATCCAACCTTTCATTCATCCTCTTCTTTCCGCGAGTCCGTATTGTTGTAGCCTCTTGCGTTATTACCAGTCTCGCAAAGACAGCCGCAAGCGATTGCTCTTGGACGATAGACTTGTAACCCCCCGTACACCAACCACCAGCGTGTGAGCAGCATTGGAACTGCAGGCCCAAGGATCCATTTAGTTCACCTTCTGCCAACCCTGCGGTCAGGAAATTCAACAATTACATTGTTGTTGGCACTCATGCAATCTATCTCGATTAATTAGCCTGCACCAAATCCATGTGTGACCCGAGGGAACTCCCATGGTGATAGAAAGCTTTGGGATTAGTTTGTACAAAATTGCATGCTCCTTCAAGCATGCTCTACTTAACACTTGTAATATCTCAAATTGCTCACAGCTGCTGGAACCAGACCCTAACGGGTGACTTTCATCACCGTTTCAAGATTATAGCAATTGAAATCTCCTTCAAAAATGACCATCCAACATCTAGTTGAATAGACAACATCAAATTAGTTTACAAAGCAGTATTGCTACATTAACATACTGAGTTTATGTATTTTAACACATATTGTACAGCTAAATCTAATAAACTGATGTTAATTTGGCAAGGTTCACATTCCCTTTAAAATCCTTTCAAAACAACTGACACATTTATATTCAGGATCCAAATGACTGACTTGTCGATGAATGAATGTCCTAAGATAACCATTCTGCCCTTTGAACCACTTAATGGGAATGATTTGTACTTTCAGGGTACCCACTTTTAACTCTCAATTGAAATTTAATGTGCCAAAATCGTAGTTTACTGGGTGAAACTTGTTTGACTGAAATTGTAACCATTGAAACAAATTCAGTATTTTTGACTGTAAGTCATTTTCAGCCTTGTTTTATTAATTGCTTCACTCTCCCACTTAAAACACACTGCTTATGTAATAGACCATTAGGTGCCTCCTTACTGTGGTAGAGAGAAAGGCTCTGTTCTTTGTCACACACACTCCTTGCGCACACACACACACACTCGTACGCACACACGCCTTGCACACACACACACTCGTACGCACACACACTCCTTGCACACACACACACTCATACGCACACACACTCACAAGCGCACACACTCATAGGCACACACATACACACAAACACATTTGTACGCACGCTCACTCGTACGCATGCACATTCATATGTGCGCACACTCATACGTGGACACACTCATTGGCTCCGACACTCACAGGCACACACACTCATAGACACATATGCATACACATACACACTCATGTGAATATATATACACATGCACATGCACACTCTTATACATACATGGGGATTTATCAGCCTTCAGTCCCATCAGTCTACCCAACACCATTTCCTGACTAATGTGAATTTCCTTCAGTTCCTACGTCACCCTAGGTCCCCTGGCCTCTCGTACATCTGGGAGATTGTTTGTGTCTTCCTTAGTGAAGACAGAATCAAAGTACCTGTTCAACTCGTCTGCCATTTCCTTGTTCCCTATAATAAATCCACCTGTTTCTATCTTGAATGGACCCACATCTTGTCAAGAGTAGGAGAAATGAGAAGAAAAGGACATAGGTTTAAGGCTAGGGTGAAAGATTTAATAGGAACATGAGGAGTAACTTTTTTATACAAAGGGTGGTGGGTGTATGGAATGAGCTGTCAGAGTAGTTGAGGCAGGTACTAACGCAACATTTAAAAAACATTTAGCCAGGTACATGGATAGGATGGGTTTAAAGGGATATGGGCCAAAGAGGTGGGACTAGTTGATCGGTGTGGGCAAGTTGGGCAGAAGGGACTGTTTCCATGCTGTATGACTCTATGACATTTCTCCTTCCTTTTTCCCTTGGCATCCTTCAATCACCCATCAGTCTGAGCCTACCCTGCACACTTTCAATAATCACCAATCTTCAAATCATCTGCAAACTTATTAGTCATGCCTCCGACACTCACATCTTGACCATTCCAATTCATCTTATTAACTGTACCATAGCTACACTGCTTCTGTAGAATACCTCCTTTATGTTATCGGCAGCAGTATCCAGCAGTTTGACTTGATTCAAAGATTAACATTGGATAATGATCAGTGGTTGGTTTATAATGTTGAATGTTTAGGTGAGAAGTCGATTTTAGTCAATTTCCAATTGTCATGTGGAAAGGAGGCTACACAATAAGTTAACTTTAACCATTTTGCTTACCTCACAATCCACCCTCACACTTCTGCCTCGTTAAGTGCAAAAGGAGTGCTTACATTTTATTTCTATGGAACATATTAGACACAATAGTCTAAATATTAGGATCATATCTCACTGATATGAAAATAATGACGACATTCACGGCATTTTCATTGGGGTGTTCAAGTCCCAGCGTATCGTTAGATTATGCCAACATACAGACACACATGTATCCATTCTCACACACTCACTCACACACTCACACTCATTCTCACACATACTCTCACACACATGCACTAGCAAACACGTACCAACACACTCACGACCATGCACACACTAACACGTGCACACACATGCACGCACGCACACACTATCAAACACACTGACACACATGGACATCCACTGAAATACACGCGCACACACACACGCACAGAGTGAAAATAAAAGGCCTTCCAGTAGCTGTCTGTATTGAAGGTTCTTTCCACATTGGGTTTAGCTTTCTTGAGCAAAACATAAAGTGTAGCAGAGACTCAGTGGTCAGGCAGCTTCTTTGGAGGGAATGGACAGGCAATGTTTCAGCTCAGGACCCATCTCAGACTGATTTGAGTAGGCGGAGAAAAAGCCACAAAACGGTGAAGACAAGTGCTGAGGAAAGCGGCCAAACTTTTTATTTCTGATCCCTGCCTACACTGCTCATTCTGGAATTCACCCCACACAGGTCTGGTAGCCTCTGTGACAATTAGAAATCAAAGGTATATCACAAGTCAGAAATTGTAAGAAAAATGTGTAATAGCACTATTAAGACTATTTGAAAGTGAAACTCCATGCTGTGTGTAGCCCGAATGCAAATGAGGGCAGACAAAGTACTGGAGGTGGTGACGGTGCTGCACGGTGGTGCAGCAGTAGAAACTCAGCAGGTCAGCAGGAAAATGATAAATCCCATCCTTTTCCCCCAGAGATGCTGCCTGACCCCCTGAGTTACTCCAGCAATTTATGCCTATCTTTGGTATAAACCAGCATTTGCAGTTCTTTCCCACACAGTAAACAAGGGCAAATGTGTGTTTGAATTATGCTGCAGCCAGAGCTGATTATGTACCACAGGAGGAGCAATACAATTATTATTCAGTCCAATTTTAGTGTAACATTCGAAACATTTAATAAATCTCAAAAATATATTTTATTAAATCTCATATTTAAAAAACAGATTGTTCAATAAATTTACATCCCCTAGTTAGTGCACTGTAAATTGTAGAACAGCAGTAAGCCTCCATGGCTGTTATAAGCATTTGGAGTAAAATCGGATACAGATGTACTGCTTGGCTTAAAGCTCAGTTGAAGTAATATTCACAGGCACATCCAGCAATCAATTTGAGTGTTCCCATGTAATAACTAAAGTTGCATTGACACAGAATAGCAACTGGTCATAGTAGTGGGTAATAACAATTACATTTACATATAGTGATTTTCGACTCACCGATGGAGATACTACCTTGAAAATGCCCAATCACGTCTGATCTTTGAAGCTAAACAGGCTTAGGCCTGGATTGTACACGGATGGGAGACCGCCTGCATTCCCTTACTCTCATTTCTCTCTTGGGCGGCACGATTGTGCAGCAGTAGAGTTGCTGCCTTACAGCGTTAGAGACCCGGGTTACATGCTGACTACAGGTCCAGTCTGCACGGAGTTTGTACGTTCTCCCTATGACCGCATGGGTTTCTCCCGGGAGCTCCAGTTTCCACCCACACTCCAAAGACGTACAAGTTTGTAAGTTAATTTGGCTTCAGTAAAAATTGTAAGTTGTCCCAAGTCTGTAGGGTATGGGGATCGCTGGTCGGCACAGACTCGGTGGGCCGAAGGGCGTGTTTCTGCGCTGTATCTCTAAACTAAACTAAATTCCTCTCCACCCTGGTTTAAGTGAGCTGGTTGCTACTGGAAAGAGAGCATTGGGGTTTATATATTCACAAGCCTCAAAATAAGGTTTGCTTTATGGCATTCAAGTCAAACAATTAGTCTGAGGAAGGGTCCCGACCCGAATATTGTCTGTCCATTCCCTCCCCAGTTGCTGCCTTACCCGCTGAGTTCCTCTGACACAATGCGTTTTGCTCAAGAAATCTGAACTTCATGTGAGACACACCCTCCGATACAGATAGAGTACCGGGAAGTTGTAGTCCTATCATTGCATTCAGCAGAGGAAACATAAAACAAAAAGATTAAAAAATATAATTACATAAGGTTACCAGTGGTGCAGTGAAATGGGTATTTCTGTCACGCTAACACATGTTATAATGAAGTTGGAACACTATCAATACACAAGTCCATCGCCAAGAAATATTGTGCTTAGAGAATGATTCCTTCTGGATCAGTAGGACAATTTTCCAGATTCAGTCAGCTGCAGTCAATTTTGCTTTCAAAAGTAATTTTATTCCAAAGATAAAAAGACAGAAATGATCTTGATGAGTTCTGTGCTTTTAGAAAGAAGCTTAGCAGTAAATTGTGGAGCAGAAAGCGTGGAGGGATAAAAACACACTTGGATTGAACCCTATTTCTCCGACACATCACATTTACCAGAAAACAAATTGTGTTCACTGGCCAGGATTACTGTCAATGTGAAAATTGCACCTTATGAGCCTTTACCTATTTAATCATCTTGCTGATTGGCAGAGTTGGATATATATGTTCCCCGCGTTACTTACATTCAATATTCCTCAATATTTATAATTTGTAATGACAGCTCACTGATGCTAGGCTTTCCTGCCATTAAGAGTCTGGACCTAGCTACGCTGTTGGCTTCTTTTTGTTTTATGGGATGTTTTGATATGGTCGATTGGTAGCAGATGCCATTTTGATTTAACAACTTGCAAGACACATCCAAGCAAATATTTATTAAGTAACAAATTGGCTGTAAAGTTTGTGGTGACAGATATAACTTGAACCAATGGTTCCTTGGGTATAAATAATAGCTGGGGCATTATGGAATGGCCTTTCATTAACTTTCCCAAGTATATTCTGCAATTCTTTGCCATAAAAATTTTAATTGATTTCAGAATGTTAGAGCATTGACTGCTGAATTATAGATAAAACTTAAAACAATAAATCAGGCGATCTGCATTCTACACACTTTTATTCATGCTGGGCCATTTATGTCCATACGCTTTTGTGAAGGATTGGAAATTGAACGTTCCTGATAAACTATGAAGTTCTACCTGGGTTTGTAAACAGCGTTGACACCCGAATGGCAATGTTATTGTGCTCACTGTTGTAAAGGAACTTCATGAAAAATGCCGTTAATCTCAAAGGAGAGACAGTTGAGCTGAATGCTAAAATAATTACCCATTGGATTCTGGCTGCCAAACTGACTGATTTCACCAAGAAACTCTCCTTGATGTTGGTTTGTCTGTTAATGCCACTGGATGTGTTCTTTTTAACCGTGCGCATAAAGCTGCCGAGTAGACTTGTTCTGTTTGTTTATGTCCCATTTCTACCCTCCAGGTGCGAAAGTGGATTCACTGGAGAGAGATGTACAGAGACTTTACCCATGAGGGTCTTTATACCTGAACGTATGTGAAGATATAATCATGTCTGGGTCTTTATTCTCTCCCTTACAGCTCAAAAAGAAAATCCTTGGTGTTGTCACTGATCTAAAAGAAAGATATGTTACAAAATATGGCATTTTATAATTTGGATCACTTCTGAAAATGTAACCAAGCACAACACAACCTGTACTGTCTGCTCTCTTCATGATGTTTTATGCACAGTGCCTTTTACTTTGAGAAGCAGTGCAGTAGAGATTCATGTGCTTGGCAATCCCTGAGTTGAGTTTACAGCCATTGAGATCCTCCCCTCACCTCCGCGCTGCCACCATTTTTTAATGATCTAAGAAAGGCATCGAACAATTCACAGAATGGTGGACTTTCTTTGGTAAGGAAGTAAAAGTTGAACGATGTATCCTGAACTCACAAGAGATCACTATGAAAAATATCCAAATGAAACACTAAAACAGAGAATTATTTTGAAATTTTCCAAACTGCAACTTCAGCATTTGGAAGTATTAATCAGATGCAGAAATCTTCAGAACCAATGAACTTTTTTACTGTTTAATATTCCGCAGTGTAAAACTAATTGGCCCTCTTGTTTAACTTTGATTTGGTTCTGAGATACACTTCCAAGTACACCTGAGAAATGGATTTTCATGGCTTGTAAATGCACCCGTGGAATAAAATACGTTTTTTTGTGCTGTTTTGTAGTAACAATTATTGAATTTAGTGGGGATGATAATTTTAGATCAAACAATGACCACACCAAGGTGATGAGGCCTTGTGCCATTAATGGCTCTATCCTGATAATTACTTATCTATTCTTTCCTCTCTTTTTCTCTTATTTTGTTTGTCTCGTCAGGTGTCCAAATGAGTTTACTGGTGATCGCTGTCAAAACTACGTAATGGCCAGTTTCTACAGTACGTCCACTTCTGTCTTTCCCTGTTTTGAAGCATGCTTAGTCACACTGTTGATTCTTGCTATTGGTGTTGCTGCTAATGCTGTTATTGTCATGGTGTTACTGTCGCTGCTGCTGCTGCTGTTGCTGCTGTTGCTGCTATTTCCCCTTAATCACAAATTTTCATCTTCACTCGGATGGTTTCCCTTCCATGGGGAGAGAGGAAAAGGCGCAGGCTGAAGGATTAGAATGTTTGTGACTCCTTCATAAAGAACCCATATTCGTAGAGTTTTATCAGATTTTCCTGACCTCTTATTTGGAGAGAAGAAATTAGGCGGTGGTGGAGTAGGGGAGTGTAGTGTAGGGAGAGGTTTACTGAATACTCATGGGCTCATAACAAAGGGTAAAGGACTGTAGCAACAGATGATATGTGGGGAATTGAACACCACAGTAAAGACACAGACAGAAATGGCTGTAGATACAATGGGTGTTAAGAAGTGATGGCATGCTAAATGACAATGTCTTTCTCTGTACCATCGGCATAGCAGCTTAGCTATGGATTTGTGACTCCCCATGTAACAAACACAATGATGACTGATAGACGAGTGAAAGACCATTTTCTGTGACATTATAAATCACCTCGGGACCTCTTGTTCAGTGCCAGCTCAATCAATACAAGCCAAACATGCGTTTGAGTAAAATGTAGTTTCAACCCAGCTGAGGAACGGCAGGGATCAAAGAGAGGAATGTCGCATTGGCAGCAGTGTGCTTTGCTTTGTCACCATGGCTTTCTGTAAAGGGCTGGAGTCTGACAGAGGCAAATACAATGAAGAGATGAAAGAAGGGGTTTGGAAGAGAAGGCAAAGATGGGATTCCTTCAACTTAATTGTTAGAACTGCAAATCATTATAGTTAGTCAGACAAAAGTTAGCCAGGATATGACTTTAATATGGGAGAGTGATGGAAATGGCAAGGTTAGTAGGGTTAACTCTTGATGGTAAACATGTGTATACAACCAATCCCATGAAGTGATAAAACAACACTGATACATGGTTAATTATTAGCCATCACCAGGTAATGGCCATAAAAGTTCTCAGATTTTTGCTAAAGCCCAGCTGATTTGCTTGCCTCCCTCAGACATGGAGCCTGGTAGCCATGTGCTCCCAGTCTCATAACATATGCCCAATTCTCTTTTCACTCAGGGAAACGACGGATGTACAATGATTGTTGTCTCTCCACTGATTCTCATATCACTCTGTAAATTGCCCTGTAGTGTATAGGGAGAGGATGTGAAAGTGGGACAACAGAACTAGTGTGAACAGGTGATCAATTGTCATTGTGGACTCGGTGGGCCGAAGGGCCTGTTTCCATGCTGTATCTTTCAATCAATCAATCAAACTAAAATTATGAATTGGGTGGGTTGCCATTAGAGGAAATGTTGGGCAGACTAGACTTGTATCGGCTGGAGTTTAGAAGAGAGGGGGTGACTTTGAATGAAGAAGCAGGAATAGGCCCATGAGTCTCCAGTAAGATCATGGTTGATGTGATAATGTCCTCAAGTCTGGATTCCATTCCATCTGTAACAACCTTTCACACCCATGTTTATCGAGAATCTACACATTGTCAGTCTTACAAATATTTGCACTTGGTAGCTCCATGGTCACCATTGCTGAGGCAACTTCTGATTTATTCGATTAACCAAGATTTGGTGTCCCATTTGCAAGTTGTGATTTGAACTGATGTTTCCACATCAGATGTCATTAGTCCAGACCTCCGAGTTATTATGCAGTCATATATAACCACTACACCAACACAACACTACTGTTGTGGCAAGACGTGGTCCTTTAAGGAGTTGGTATCTGTGGAGTTCATGGTAGTGTGACCCAAAACTCTGGCCACAGCTGACTCTTGGGTATCCTGTGAAAAAGACTATCAGACTGTTCAGTTCAATGGGAATTTAGGCTGAGCATTAAATACTGACCTTGCCCTTGGTGCACACATACTGCAACTGAAAGAAAAACTCATGGCGCAGGAGCAAAACGGTAGTGTGAATTGGCTGCCTGATAAAGGAAAAATGGGTAGACACCACCTGAGGTCACTGCTGAAAAAAATGTACTATTGCAACATTGCAGAAACATTTAGACAGTTGCATGGATAGGATTGCATTAGTGGGATATGGGCCAAATGCAGGCAGGTGGGACTACTGTTGGGTCGGTGTGGGCAAGTTGGGCCAATGGGCCTGTTTTGACACTGAATGACTCTATGACACTAAGAAAAGTACAGAAAGAATCCAGAAAATTCTGAACAATTTAGCAGTCAATATATTTTATGCTGTTGGGAGTTCGTATGGAAGTAGAGTTTTAGAGAATCATAGAGTTGTGCAGCATAGAAACAGGCCCTTTGTCCTAACTCATCCATGCCAACCAAGATGCCTTCCTGAGCTAATTCCATTTACTTGTCTGCAGTCCATACCCTTCTAAACATTTTCTATCCATGAATTTGTCCAAATATGTCTTAACCAGTGACATTTAGTTTAGAGATACAGCATGGAAACAGACCATTCTGCCCACCAACCAGCAATCACCTGTACACTAGTTATATGTTATCCCAGTTTTGCATTCTACATGCTAGGGGAAATTTACAGATGCCAATTAATCTACATACCTTTGGAGAGTGGGAGGAAACCAGTGCACCCGAAAAAAACTGGTCACAGGGAGAATGTATGAACTCCTTACAGACAGCACCCATGGTCAGGATTGAACTGAGGTCTCTGGTGCTGTAAGGCAGCAACTCTGCCACTGAACTGCCCTGTAATTGTTCCTGCCTTTACCACTTCCTCTGATCATATGCCCCTCACCATCTGTGTGAAAAACCTGCCCTTTGAATCGTTTCCTTGTCACCTTGGGAATCCAAACATCAAAGAGACTTGTGAGTCTTGGCTCAGAAATTTCCTACTGGGGGTGTATGTGAAGAATGTCACCAAGCGAGACTGTGACTTGTACACTGACTGACTATAGCTTCAGCATACACCATGCACTTTAACCACAGTTGCATCCAGGTTTCCCAATGGAGAAATATAACTCTTTTTGGATTAATAAGGCACAGATCTACAGCACTGTTCTAACAGTAGCAGACTTGGCTGCTTATTTAAAAACTGGAAAATACAAGCAAGGCAGGAGAATAGGCAGTGTTTTGGCAGTTTAAAGAAAAACAGGCTGCCTTATGGCATTATTTATTGCGACGATACTGTATTGTTTAGATTAGCAGAATGAACAGACTGTGGAGTAATGGACAGAGGATCCCTTATCAGGACGTAAATGGATCCCACTGATCCAGACTGATGACTCCTTGTCTGAATTGAACTTGCCACCTGGGATTGGAGAAGAATGCCATTTATTTAATGTGATTTTTATTTTGCTGATCAGCTATCTGAAATGCTGTGGAATCATTTAGCCTCCCAATGCTCAGGCTGATTTGAACAATAGAGTCAGCCTGGTCTTGAGGAAGGAAATGGATAGTGAAGAAAAAGTTTCAGGGGGATAATGTCTGTGGGCTTGTCCTCACTGTGCAAATGCTACGGGAGAACAGAGGGCTGCAGGGAATGGTGCAGAGAGGCAGAGGGAGCAATAATGATTGAATGGTGCTTTTATTGCCACCCGTGGAAACACACAGTGAAATTATTTTCTTATAAACAGTCCAGTAGAGTATTGCTATACCTAAGCACATCCCCGATTAGCAAAGTGTGCAGAGATAGTCTACTGATGCCAAATGCAAGCGGCGCCATGCCTTGTCACCATTTTTAAAGTCCAGTCTGCTCTCTAGTTGTTATGGGCGGTGCCCATTCCAGGCAAGCCCCTGGCTACTGTAGGGCCACCAGCCGTCACCTTCCTCAGACATGTGGATTGACCAGCGAACCGACGTCTTCACCTCACCTTTGTTCCCAGCAAGCCAAACAAAAATCAGTTAACTCACTGGCAGTGGGAGGAGAGAAAATAAGGACAGAATTGAGAGAAGAGGGGAAGAGATAGGGAGTGAATGTGGAAACGAGGTGCAGAGGGTTAGAGAATATGACAAATAAAGCAGGGTAAAGAAACAATTTTTAGAAACCAAAATATATCCATCAGATCAGAATATGAAGTGAATTAGCTCTGAAGAATTCACTCCAGACATAATCTTTAATCCTTCTTAGAAGGTCAGATGCCTTCATCCATATGAGAATCATTTGGGAAGGTCATTTCAGTCTAACCCAACTATTTAACATCCTCCACTATCTCTTACGCTAGTTTATAATTTGAAGGATGAGGAGATAAAGGTTTGGGTTTATAATTGTCACATGTACCAAGGTGCAGTGAAAAGCTTTGTTTTGCATGTTATCCAAACAGATCAGATTAAATGTAGCATGCAGAGATGCAATCAGTTCAAATGCAGTTCTCAGCATTGTAGCACATCAGTTCCTTAGACAAAGTCCAATGCACTGATTGGGGCAGAAGTGAATCGAACAGTATCCTCACTTATGAAAAATTGATAACGGAGGGAAGGCTCTACTAGATGGGAGCAGGGCGAAGAAGGAATGACCAGGGTAGGAGACAGAGAGGTTTCTAAGATTAATGCCAAATTATTCCATCAAATTGAACCCAAATTGCTGGGCAACAAAAAGTTCCTTAGTTCTCTCCTATACCCTTTGAGTTGCCATGGGTGTCAACTATTTTTGGTTTGCTTACGAGATAGATGTAGGCATTATTGGTGAGGCTGGAATTTATTGTGCATTGTTAGTTGTCCTGAGAGGGTGAAGGCACGCATCCTCCTCAAACCCTCCGCCAGTCTCTGTGGAGAATGCGCCCATACATATGATGGGTTGGGAGTCCCCGTGTTAAAAATGCGAAGTAGAGCAGACCGACTGGTATCTGAATAATGTCTGAGGAAGCATTAAAGGATGCTGATAGTGCCACTGAGGAAACAACTGCTCAGACATGTCTCCTTCTGATAGCACCAAACTGCAGCTCCAACCTTCCTGTCGCGCTCATGGACAAAATACTATGTTGCTCTGACACAACCTTAGGCAGCATCCATTCCACAGAGTGCATGAAGAATGTGTTATTATAAAAAACAAAGGGAAGAGGATACGATAACAGCCCATGAGTATCAGCCAAATGCTACTGATAAATCCTGAATTGCAAATTCCAGAGCTCAGATTCTGTATTTATTTATTTTTCTAAACAAATCTTTTTTAACAGATAAAGTCGAGGGCCATTTGTTTTAGACAGACATTTGCGGGAATTGATTCAGAGCTATAGATGACCATCAAATGCACTGTTAGATAATGTTGACGTTTGTTAATTAGCACATCATTCCTTAAATGCCTAACTTGTTGTTATTCAAAATTCTGACGTCTGCACCAATATTAGGAAGTGTTTATGCCAACCTCTCACATTGTAATTACTCCCTCCCAACACTGGAGGCAGTGTAACACCTCGCGCAATGGGGGATTGTCATTACAAGGTTCAAAACCTGCTGAAAATCGAAAATACGAACAATAAATATTGGAAATGCTCAACAGATTAGGCAGAATCGATAGGAAGAGATACAGAGTTAACATTTCAGGTTGAGCACCTTTCAAAAGGGAGCAAATACTGGGCAGCATGGTGGCGCAGCAGTAGAGCTGCAGCCTTGTAGTGCCAGAGACACGGGCTTAATCCTGACTACGGCTGCTGCCTATACAAAGTTGGTATGTTCTCCCTATGACCGGGTGGGTTCTCTCCAGATTCTCCGATTTCCTCTCACACTCCAAAGACGTACACATTTGTAGGTTGATTGGCTTCAGTAAAAATGTAAATTGTCCCTGGTGTGTAGGATAGTGCTTGTGTATGGGGTGATCGCTAGGTGGGGTGGACTTGGTGGGTCGAAGAGCGTGTTTCCGCACTGTACCTTTAAAACTAAAACAAAACATAATCAACCTGAAAGTTTAACCGTTACTCACACCATAGATGCTGGTTGGACTGCTCAGTATTTGCTGCATTTTCTGTTTGCTTGTCATTATGAGGGAAAGAGATTAGATGAACATTTCCCACTGTAAATGTGGTTGCCATAATTTTGAAAGTAAAATGAAAATAAGGCCAGAGTTATTGTAACCTTTCCAACTATTGCCCTACACACAGCTCCCTTTTAGCTGAAGCCTCAAATGGACTGAATTTCAATACTGCCTCCACTACCCCAACCATTTTCTTGGTTATTAACATTAATGATTATTGCTGTGCAAGATCACGCAAAGAGGTCTTTGGTTTCACTGCTAATGGCTCTGAAATCTGCTCGCCGGTTAACTGAATATCCAAATAGTCAGGATTACTCCGCTGGTCAAACTCATGTCCGAGACAGAGAATTAAATACTTGTTTGTTTTTAACTTCCAAAGAAAACTGAACCCAAACTGTTTGCTCCCAAATACTAGGCATCATTACTCCTATGTCGTGCTCCTCTCTCAGATAGAAAGCCAACCTCACGGTCTTTAGAGTTAGAGTTGAAAATGTTTTAAGTGATAGCCTGACAGTAACCAGACAACCTTAATAGCTAGAGTCAGATCTTTAAAGTAACTGTCTATATCCTTTAAGTTAGTTGAATGATGGAGCTTGGTGGGGTGCAATGGGAGGTTTAGATGCCCATGGGATTGTGAAGCATGTTGAATCTATAAGTTCCAGTTTTGTGAGCATGCATCTTTAATATTGTGGCTCTTGTTCCCAATGTTTTGTAAAATTGCTATATGTTTTCCTCATTTTCTCTCTTGATGGTTGTAATTCCACCTAATATTGTATATGTGTAAATCGGCATTATGATTGGAGCAGCCTGCACACTTGAGCATGTTTGCTATTTTAACTCTTGCTTTCTTTCTCTCTTCCAACAAAACTAATGTTTGTATTTAGCAGTGCTCATGCAAAACGTTCTTCAGTTTCCTCGGGGTCCCGCTGAGGAAACTGAAGTTAAATCGATCAAATTTATCACCGGCAGTAGAAATTAGATGAACATTACAAATTCACGATTTTATTTGTGAAAATGGGCCAGCGTGTTATTTGCTTTTAAAAGGAATTATTTCCAAATTTTTACATTTAAAATAATTGTGGACTAACGCAATGTTGACTTATACAATGCCTTGTGAAGTTAAATAGTCGGAAGTTGATGTTAAGTAAAATAGTATTTCAAATGAGCTCCACATTAGCTAATGGTATAACCATAGAAAGAAAGACACTAAGTAAGGAAATGAGTAAAATTTGGAAATTTAAATTAGATTAATGGGATAACATTAAGATGTCAGATAACTGAAATGAGTATTTTGTCATATGTGCAGATATTCAACTTACACAAATACTTGGAAATTAAAAGGTAGATTTGACTTACTTGAGTCAATCTCCATCTTTCAAACTGGGACAGAATGCCCTCTTTGGTTTAAAGCAACATCATTTGACGTATCTCCTATAGTGAAATGTCATGTTGCCCCCAACGTTTTGCACATGGTCATAATTGTCATTCATTTAAATTTTTCCTGTTATTGAGAACTAGGGCATAAATTATATATATTTGAAAATAAATGTTCACTGTGAACAAAGTCAGTCTGGCCAATTATGTTGTCCAAACTTATACATCACCAAAGGCATTGCTTTACCTCACAAAATAAAAATTAAGTCTTAATAAAAGATTGATTTCCATCTGAATATACCAATCAATGTTCTTGCAATGTTACCAAAATGTCTTTTTTTTTGGCTTGAGTAATTGAATTATTCAATTCAATTATTCCATTCAATGAATTCTATTCAATTTAATTCAATGCACACCAACTATTTTATAGGTGTGTTATTTATTGTTGAGAAGAGTATGCACTTTGCAGAGCACGAAAGCAGCTTATGTCAGCACTGTTTTCTCTGGAATGTCGCCTCTTGTCATTGTATCTGGTGTGCAAACACAGGCTAACCATGTTATTTGTGTGATTTTTTTCCCCCTAGTATGTTGAACTGCTCTTCTCTGAAACTTTTTCTCCCTTGTTCTTTCCTTTTTTGTCAACTTTCTGCATTGGCAGAGCATCTTGGAATTGAATTTATGGGTATGGACATATCATTGCTTTTAATCTGCAGACTAGAACATGCCACGTATGAACCTCCCTCCGATCCCTAACCCAGTCTCCCTTCCCTTTCCCACCCCACCCACCCTGCTCCTGTTGCTTTTGGAAGGGATGATCCAGCCATAACTGCCAGTCTGCTGCCATGGTCCCACACTTTTTGTGGCTAGCACGTGGGTAATGTGTGACAAGGAATCTGACCGCACGTCTCAGCCAAGCTGCATGCTGAGAAGTGGATGTGTCATCAGGAGTAGGGCCTTGCAATCCATTTCAAGGCTGATCCACCATCCAGATAATTCCATTGCTCCATCCGAGTTTGGTTGCCATCGTCCATTTAGTGTCATGACCTTTTTAACTTTTTGTTTTAAGAAGTATCTAATCAAACTTAATCACTGCATAATAACTTAAAAAAAGAAATATCTGCTATTAAAATAGTTCACTGTCTAATAAGTGCACACAATTGGTAGC
Source organism: Raja brachyura (assembly GCA_963514005.1). The sequence continues at coordinate 137,749,470 of OY740781.1, forward strand.
ATGATAACACAGGACAAATGATCTAATACAAAACACAAAGTGCTGGAGGATCTCAGAGGATCGGGGGGTAGCAGTGGAGGAAAATGGGCAGGTCAGGCACCCAAGATGCTCCATCTACACTAGTCCCACCTGCCGCATTCAGCCCATATCCCTCTAAACCTTTCCTATTCATTTACCTGTCCAAATGTCTTTCAAATTTTTAAAGTAATTTAAAATGTATATTATATTCGAAATATGAAGCTCAGCAGTCTTCATTCTAACACAGTTTCACAATACCAGTTTTCAAAGGAGTCACACTTGTCTGATAAAAAGCTGATTGCAAATTCCCTTTTCCCACTTAGAGTGAAGGCTTCCTGTATGTTGTTAATGCTTTACAGTTTAGCCAGTATTTCTAAACTCTTAGTGGGAAAAAATGAATAAGCAAACTAAAAGCCTCAAGATTGGAACTTATGACCTGACAGTGAGAGGAGAATGTTCCAACAGTAATGTAAATTGAAATCACATCCATTTACAGGAGGCGATAAGTACTTTTGCCAAAAGGAAATGATATTTGTGGCTGAATTCTTTGAAAATTGAAAAGCATCTTTACTAGCAATATGCTTGAGATAGAGGGTGTTGTGCTCGACTATCTCGCTATTGATGGCAGATGGCTGCTGCTCTGGAGAATACAAAAGAGCTCTCCTCGAAACCCCCCCTCCTCCTCCCTTTCCCACCCCACTTGCCCTGTTTAATTTAACAATAATTTAAGAGTTTATTGCCTGCTCAAGCTAATGGCCACTTATTTGGGCCAATTGTAAACTACTTTAACAATAAAACCGTCTTGCAATTAAACATTCTTTTGCCATTGATCACTGTATAGACCCAGATCTTAATGTCCTGTGAACTTATTACCCTCAGTAGGGTATGGATAGGGATAGCCCTTGCATATAATGGCAATCTTCCTCTGTATTCTATTTGAGTGTCAGGGGAGGAACACTGTGTTCTCAGCTGAGCCGGCCTTGAACGTCAGCAGTTGATTACTGTAGATGTACAGGGCAAGGCCATCAACACATATCCTTCCAAAAATTCCCAAACATCTGCAGCCACAGACAATGGAGAATGAACGATACTTCCCTCAAAGTCTGGAACTCGTCAGACCTCAGTAAATTGAACAAGATATTGTCTTTTAAATTGAGACATTTTAAACACCAATTTAGACCCTCCAAGTAACAATGAATAGGTAGAACTAAATCAATTCCCGTCGACAGGTTTGTGTGTTACTAGGACAGGTGGAAAATTGGGCTGGGTTTGTTGGGTACTTAGCAAATTTATCTTAAAACATTAGAGTTTGAAAGGATAACACAAAATGCTGGAGTAACTCAGTGAGCGTCTGGAGAAAATGGTCGATTGACTTTTTGGGTCGGAACACTTCTTCGGACTGAGAAAGCGTCCTGACCCGAAACGTCATCTATCCATGTTCTCCAGAGACACTGCCTGACCTGCGGAGTTAAGGGCCTGTCCCACTTTCACGACCTCATTCACGACCTTTTTTTACTCGTGTACATTTTTTATCAGGTTAGAAAAAACGCCCTGACCTACTTGATGCCACGCGTACCTACGAATAGCATCACGGCCTACCTAGGACCTACCTACGACCTCGTACGACCTCGTGACCACCATGCTGCGAGTGTGAGTCAAGGGCAAACTCGGCAGAGGTCGTGAATTAGGTCATGAAAGTGGGACAGGACCTTTTCTTCAGCACTTTGTGTCTTTTCTTGGCATAACCCAGTGTCCGCAGTTCCTTGTTATTCGAGTATGAAACGAAATGTTCACTCAAAGACATGGAATCGGCAGATATTCCTATTGCTTCTACCTGGGAGTTATAAGCGACGAGATTAATAAAATTATAAAAATAAACAACATAATTAGGGAGGTAGTAGGAAAACGCACAGCACTTAAAACAGTGTTTTATATGTATATCAGATCATTTTACATACACATGAAAAAATTTGCCGCGTTCATCAAAACCAATCTCTTATAATCCACAACCTGTCCCATGTCTGGTTGCTAGCAGAAGAAGTAGATAAATAAATTGTTAAAGTAAGCTGAAGCCTAACCCATAGAAACATGGGGATAGGAGGGGAATACTTGGCCCCTGAGCTTCCCAACATTTAACTTCACTTCCACCATTCAACGTCAAGCTTCACTGCATCCATATGTCAATTCCACAAATCCTCCCAAACCTCCAGTTATCAATAATCCATCAATCTTAAATTCCAAATTAATAATTGACCTGGTAATGTTTACCATTTTCAAAAGAGTATTACAAATTCTATAATTCTCTGTGTGTTGAAGTGTTTCCTGCCCTTACTCCAAAATGTAGACCATAACCCTAGTTATGATCCTCACTTCCTCAACTAACAGAACGAGATTGTCTCTATTTAGTTCCTCCTAATATTAATCAACCTCAATCAAATCAGTCCTTAAACAAATGAGTGCCACCCGGTGTAATCTCACGTCACATTTAGCATTCTGGTAAATTTACACTGAACTCAATTGAATTCAAATGTAATCATTCTCATTTTTATCTTTGTTATATTTTCTATCATTTCAAAAGTACCCAAGTAAGTCGTGATTAATTATTGTGCTGGTTCAGTCAGTCGGCGGTTATGTTTGTGGGACATCCCTTCGCACTTTACTTCAATCACTTTCTTTTCAAGGTATTTCTCTATTTTATTTTCCTCTCCCAAGCATGCAATCCGAGGCCCACAATTGGTTTTACTAACCTGAAACTACTGTTTATGAATTAAAACCTCTACTATTCTGCAATCCTTTTCCTTTTCCTTTTTTTTTTAAAAAAAACATCGCTCGCTGCTTTGGCGAGTCTAGGATTCCTAGATTATTCCATTTGAATTGATGTTTGGTCTTGTATGGACTTGGTGTTGATCCATCTGTTGTGATTGTCCCATGTTGTTATTGTAAATAGTAGGATGGCCATTGGCCAGCTAGACAGGAAAGAGGCACAAAGTATGTTAATAATGTAAGCACACTCACAGCCAGCTGTTGAGATAATATTTTCCTTTGTATTCTTAAAAATCGGGCAGAATTTGAAGTTTTTGCACTGTGCTTGAACTCTCTAATTTTCTCCGCAGTTACATGATTTGGATTTTATTAATGGTTCTTTGATGATTCACAGGCCAATATCATATATTTGACACTTTTTATTACATTAATATATATCTCTTGTCAAAACAAGTGATAAATACAGAATATTTTTGACACATCCCAGATTTTAATGTTATAAACTTAAGGAATTAAGTGGGGTCTTTTTTGCAAAGGGCACTTTTGTCTTGCATGAAAGCCCATAACGTACTGCCATCAGTGTCCAATTTAACCCACCATCAAGCTTGAGCATTGACCGATGCATTTGATTTGATAAGAGTTAGCCTCCTAATTTCTCACAGCGTGGTATAGTTGTCATGTATGTTATTCTGTGGCTTTAAGGTCAAAACAGGGAAGATAGGAGCAGTCCATTTATTCCCGCTAGCCTGTTTTACTATTCAATACAATTGTGGCAGATCCTCTCACAATAGCATATTCCCACTCTCTCCCCATAGCCCACAATCCATCTTCCATCTAAACTTATGCTGATCTTCTTCTTAAATATACTTGGTCAGTTCATGGGTTCTAGGTGCAGAATTAGACCACTCGCCCCATCACGTCTACTCTGCCATTCAATCATGGCTGATCTATCTTTCCCTCTCAATTCCATCCTCCTACCTTTTCCGCATGACCCCTGACACCCGGCTAATCAAGAATCTATCAATCTCCACCGTAAATATATCCATTGACGGCCTCCACAGCTGTCTGTGGCTATAGATTCCACAGATTAACCACCCTTGACTAAAGAAATTGCTCCTAATTTCCTTCCTAAAGGTACATCCTTTTATTCTGAGGCTATGGCCTCTAGTCCTAGAATCTCCCACTAGCGGAAATATCCTCTCCACATGCACTCTATCTAGGCCTTTCACTATTCGATAAGTTTCAGTGAGCTTCCCCCTCATCCTTCTAAACTCCAGCAAGTACAGGCCCAGTGCCTTCAAATGCTCATCTAATGTTAACCCACTAATTCCTGACCTCCACAGCCTTCTGCAATAGTGAATTCAATAGATTCACCACCCTCTGAATAAAGACATTTCTCCTCGTCTTTTCCCCTCAAAATTATTGCCCTGTAACCTGACACAGTGACCGCCTACTTCTAGACCTTCCAGCAGCATCCCCACATCCAAACAGTCTTGCCCTGTTTGTTTTGTAAATTTTAATTAGACCTCCTCCAAATCTTCAAACCTCTAGTGAATGTCAAAACTTAGTGAACCAAATCTCTCCTCATGCAGCTGTCCAGTACATCCCGAGAATCAGTGCGGTGCAAGAAAAACTTACAAATTTTGTCTGATTTTCTAGAAAATGGTTCATTCTCGTTTAAAAAAAAGCTTTGTAAAAAAAAATCCTTTATTTTTAACATATTGATGAAAATATCCCAAGCCCTGTCAGCTGGCCTCTGTTCTGAAATGTACCTTGAAGGTGCTTTACTCAGTGATATTTCTCTGCCAGTGATCTCAGCTCAAGTTAAAGGTCGGGTTGCACATGAAAGCATCCCAATCAATAAGGTTGAAAATTATTTGCAACTTTCCCCTTGCCAGATCCTTGGCTTCAAGGAGGAGTTGAGAAGTGGAAATAAACATGCCCAGAATTAAATATTTTCAAGCACTTATGTATTCCTCAAAAACATAGCCTATTGAATTGACCGCAAATATCTCTTGCACATGACTACACTGCAGAAAACATCAATGAGTAAGCACCCAATAATATTTTTACTTTGGTGTTATGTAGAATTGAGAAGCATTTTTGTTAAGTGTCCTGCAAGAGTTTGAAAAGGCAATTTTTGGCTTTTATGATGTTTTCAGTTTCCTTTTTGTCCTTTGCTTATGTAGAGGAGTTGAATCAATTGGAAAAAAATGTTATGGCTTAATTGGGAAAGCCAATATGGTGTCTGCAAGAAATGTATGGAGAAATATTTATCTGTATACATATATGTACGGCGGATCTCAAAATAACAATGGCATCTGATGATTTGCATTAACATGATTCCCCTTGGTCACTGATGCCTACAGACATCCTTGCAGACACCACAGCTACAATTAAACATCGTGTTAGATACAGTTCTCTGACAGTACCATGCTTCTGCTGAGGCAGAACTGAAGCGGGACATTACTGCAAAGAAACATAAGATAAAAGACCAAAGTTTTGCATAAACCAGGACTTGCCTTTCACCGAAAAAGTACATTATTTCCATTTTGAACCAAAAGCGCAAAGCTGGTGGAAAATGGAAACTGTATGTGCACTTTATCCTCATCAATAGAACAATGTGATTGCATTTACCTAACATTATGAGTCACGCGGCGAGTGTCAGATTGTGATGTCCTGCCTTCTGTTTTTCTCTTCAGAGGCTGAGGAGCTGTACCAAAAGCGAGTACTCACGATCACAGGGATCTGTATTGCTGTCCTGGTGGTTGGCATCATGTGTGTGGTGGCGTACTGCAAAACAAAGTAATTCACAGCTTCATTTGTTACGAAAAAGCCCAATCAATGTGCATTATTTTATTGTCTTTTATTTCCATTACCCAGACAAATTCGCTTTGTGTTTGAAAGTCAGCTTTCTTTGAAAGAAAAATCACCCTTTTGCAGAAAGCAATATTTAAGAGAAGTAAAGCCATTTGAATCTGCAACAAGTTGGCACATCTGGTAGAGTTGTTGCCTAATAAGTGCCAGAGACCCAGGTTCGATCCTACCAACGGGCATTGTATGTACTGAGTTTGTATGTTCTCCCTGTGAGCTCATGGGCTTTTTTCCAGGTGTCCCAGTTTCCTCCCATGTTCCAAAGATGTGCAGGTCTGTAGGTTAATTGGCTTCTGTAAATTTCCAATAGGGTGTAGGATGCAGAAATGAGATAACATTGAACTAGTCTACGGGTGATCGTTGATCGGCAGGGACTCGGTAGACCGAAGGGTCTGTTTCCACACCGTATCTCTACACTCTAAACAGGACTATTTAGCAGCCATTTATTATGGGCCCACTCTGCTAAACTCTAGGAATTAAATATAAGACATAATTGAAAATGGAAGTGTAAATAATGGCGTTGGTTTGTACAAAGAGCCAAGTATGAACACGTCCCAACTGATGCATGAAGATTTCATTTTGCTTGCTGTAAAGGATCTGAATGAAATGTCTTCAGGATGTCTCAACGCAGTTTTTCCTGGGCAGATGGCCAGAGTTCAGAACTGCCTATAATCTTGCATAAACCATTTCTGAAAAGATGGAAAAATGGACAGTGGGGCAAATGCTGAAAGAAAAATGAATACTGCTGGACTTTATTGAGTTTGGGTTTGTTGGGAAAGTTGAGGGAGTTCCCCATTGAAGCTAAATTCTTCTGTAATCTGCTGTTAGACATTGTGCAAATATGCTTCGCAACCCAACTTTGGCAACCTTCATCCAGAAGGCCGTACAGCTAAACAACTTAAGGGGGAAGTTGGCTTTGATTGCTGGTGTTAAACAAAGACAATCACATTAGCTGTCACTAATATTCTGACCCTACAATAAGTACCATTAACTATTAAACCCCGATGTATAGAGTGCACCAATAGCCCAGCATAGGTAAAATTCATCCTATTTTTGTTTGTTTTACAGAAAAACAGAAGTAAAACTATTGTTCAATGACTTTAGACTTAACTTTTGACTTTAGAGATAGTGTGGAAATGGCCTCTTCAGCCCACTGAGTCCACACCGACCAGTGATCACCCTGTACACTAGCACCATCCTACACACGAGCGACAACTTACAGATGCCAATTAACCTACAAACCTGAACGTCTTTCGAGTGTGGGTGGAAAACAAGACACCTGTAGTAAATGTACATGGTTGCAGGGAGAACGTACAAACCCCAAGCAGACAGCACCCATAGTCAGAATCGAACCCAGGGCTCTGGCTCTGGCGCTGTAAGGCAGCAACTCTACCACTGTGCTGCCTGCTTTCAGTTTAGGAGGCAAAAGCTTTAAAAAAAAGGATTCGCAGAAGTTTGGGAGCAGGGATTATTTTCAATACATCTGGCTCCTTCCTCACCCATTATATCCCTCAATCCCCCCAAAAGTGCTCTGTAGAGGTAATGGGAATACAATTGAGCATTGGCATGGTCTCAAAATGGGATCACCCTTCTCCTGCTGAAAACTAATCAGAAAATCAGACCGGTTTAATACCTATTAGACAAAGTGCTGGAGTACTGCAGTGATGAAATGCCACCAGTCCATGTTGTCCATGAATACTGCCTGACCTGCTGAATTACTCCAGCATTTTGTGTCTTTTATTCATTTTTGCTATCTTGTCCATCTGGCACCACTACCCAAAAGAATTTGACCAGCAATGTGTCATTCAGAATAAGAAGAATACTCAAAATGTGCTCTGTTTACAATGAATTAAAATTAATTCTTAAAAGTAGAGATGGTCTCCTTTATATACAGTACTTTGTCCTAACCCAGCTGAGTGAATTCCCAATCTCAGCTACATCACCTTGAAGTCGAGACCATATAACATCCCTGAGGAAAGGAATAAAGGTTAGCAGTTCCATTGATATCCATCTCACCGGATTTCTCCAGGTGTTGCCCACCCATTTTCTTAGCTGTCTTGTGTGAGGTCTAGTTTAGTTCAGAGATCAGCGCAGAAACAGGCCCTTCGGCCCACTGAGTCCACTCTGACCAATGATGATCACCCCTGCACTAGTTCTATGTTATCCCAGTTTCAAATCCTACACACTAGGGGGAATTTACAGAAGACAATTAACCTACAAACCTGCATGTCTGGATGTGGGAGGAAACCGGAGCAACCGGAGAAAACCCACACGATCACTGGGAGAACGTGCTGACTCCATACAAACAACACCTGTAGTCAGGATCTAACCCAGGTCTCTGGCACTGTAAGGCAGCAACTCTACCATTGCGCCACTGTGCCGCCCTAGTCTTCGAGTGATAGAAGAATAAACTTTGAGTTATCTCTGCCTATAAAATCAGGATCAATTTTCAACTTATATTATGCTTTATTTACTGCTAACAGTTACGCATTATGTGAAATGATCTGTGTAGAGAGGGAAAGGATTTGGCCAACTGGGTAGATTTACGAATAGGGTGAGTCAGACGATGAGAGAACCAAAGCCACAGGACATAGATAAAGTCCAGAAAGTCATTGCTGCTCTGTAGCACTACACATGTGTAACAGCTGACATATTATGCTCTGTCCCCAAAATTCAGTTCTTTTGACTTTACTACGACAGAGGGTATTTAGGGCTACTGATCAAGAATCAATTGCCAATGAATTTTAGTTAATAATGTCCCAAAAGGAATTCAGGAAAAACCTCGTACATCCACACGTTAGATAAAATATGCAATTCACTACCCGATGAAGAGGCTGAGGTGAATTGTGTGGATAAATTTCATAAAGAAAAAGAGTTATCAAAATAGGCAAGATAGGCAGTTACATCCTGCCACAGTTTCTTTGGGTTTAAGGTCCTATCATAGAGTTACTGCATGGAAACAAGCCCTTTGGCCCAGCTTGTCCGCACAGGCCAACAAGTCCCATCTACACTAGTCCCGCCTGCTTGCATTTGGCCCATATCCCTCTAAACATGTCCTATCCATGTACCTGTCTAAATATTTCTTAAAAGTTGCAATAGTAGACAGTAGACAAGAGGTGCAGGAGTAGGCCATTCGGTCCTTCGAACCAGCACTGCCATTCAATGTGATCATGGCTGATCATCCTCAATCAGTTCCCTGTTCCTGCTTTCTCCCCATATTGCCTGACTCTGCTATTTTTAAGAGCCCTATCTAGCTCTCTCTTGAAAGCATCAGGAGAACCTGCCTCCACTGCCCTCTGAGGCAAAGAATTCCACAGACTCACCACTCTCTGTAAGAAAAAGTGTTTCCTCATCTCCGTACTAAATGGCTTATTCCTTATTCTTAAACTGTGGCCCCTGGTTCTGAACTCCCCCAACATCGGGAACATGTTTCCTGCCTCTAGCGTGTCCAAACCCTTAACAATCTTATATGTTTCAATGAGATCCCCTTTCATCCTTCTAAACTCCAGAGTGTGCAAGCCCAGCTGCTCCATTCTCCCAGAATATGACAGTCCTGCCATCCCTGGAATTAACCTTGTAAACCTATGCTGCACACCTCAACTACCTCCACTGGCAGCTCATTCTACACACCCAATATCCTTTGTGTGAAAAGGTTGCCCCTCAGGTACGTATTAAATCTATCTCCCTCACCTATATCCTCAGGTTCTTAATTCCCCTACTCTGGGCAAGAGACTGTGTGCCTACCCGATCTATTCCACTCATGATTTTGTACATCTCTATAAGATCACCACTCATCCTCTTGCGTTCCAAGGAATAGAGTCCTAGTCTGTTCAACCTCCCCCTATCGCTCTGGTTCTCGAGTCCTGGCAACATCCTTATAAATCTTCTCTCAAGCATTTTGACACACAATTTTTGGGTTGAAGTTGCTTTAGAACCTCTCGTTTACAAATGTATCACACAACCGTGTCATGCAGGAATGGCTGCAAACTCGACACGGTTTCCATCAGTACAACCTTTCATTCAGTTATTTCTTCTCTGTGTTTATTTTTAGAAGCATTTGGTTTGGACAGGATGCAGAGGAAGGATTAAATAAGACTAACATATGAGCCATACGTAAAGGGTTTGCCATTCAGTTTGAATGTTACACTGGTGCTGAAGGAGAGAAGTGCTGATAATTCATCCCTGGAATTTTTAATTACTTTTAATGTAAAGAAAATGTCTAAACTCGTGTTTATTCTTTTTGTCCCTGATTGCATTGTCTGTGCTGTCATTTACAGAAAACAGAGGAAAAAGTTGCACGATCGGCTAAGACAGAGTCTCTGCTCTGAGAGAAACAACATGGTAAACCTTGTAAATGGACCCCATCAGGCAAACCCCCCAGCGGAAAATGTACCGTTGGCAAATGTAAGTTCAGCTGGCATCAATATCCATTAAAAGCATTCACTGCATTGTGCTCCATGCCTGTCAGCTACAGCCCAGGCTTCTGAGCATTCACCTAGTGTCGCCAGTTCTTTGGTTCATTTATACAGAAATGCCTGAGATATAAATAATTTTCTAATAGAATTACAACCTGCACTGTAGAACTGTCAAACATATTTTAAGCCAAAGGCAATGTACAACATCCACACATTCAAAGAAAGTAAAATTCTTTGACATGCAATTTAAAAAAAAAGTGTTTTAATCTCCCTCCCATGGAGCATTTCAAACACGGAAATTGAATGCAAAAGAAATAACTGCTGAGTCCAGAGGCTCTGCATGTATCACAGTTGTGTGATACATTCGACCCTTCACATCTGTTGTAGCCCTTCGGGGACCTGTTGCACTCTAAAGTTAAACAGCTACTAGTGGCACCACCACAATAAATACAGGCCATCAGTGTAATGAGTTGTCCTGCATATTTATCACTTGAGATTTTGCAGAGAATTCTGAGGGCCAAGGCCTATCTACATTTGGATAGAGACGAAAACTGATCAGGAATAGGTTTGTTTATTTATTATTGTCACATGTACAGAGATACAGTGCAAAGGTTTAGTTTGCGTGCTATCCTGTCTGAAAAATAAAGGCTTTAATGAATACAATGAAGCCGTTCACAGTGCAAAGATAAAGGATAAGGGGTACACCATATAGTGCAAAGATATAACATTGAATTCCGATAAAGTCGCATTAAAGAAAGATCAAAGGTCTCCTATGAGGTTGATGGGAGGTTAGGACTGCACTCTAACTAATGGAGGACTGTTCATTTGCTTGATAGTCAGTATGGATTGATGTTGTGTGGGCGATTGTGTCTCACAAATCTTAAGGGTGTTTTGAAGAGGTATCCAAGAGGATTGATAAAGGCAAGTTGGAGTCTAAGCAAGGCACGATCCTGCATGGTAGGTTAGACTGGAAGGTTAGACTGTTTGGGATCCAGGAAGTTAGTGCTAGTTAGATACATAATTGGCTTGATGTTAGAAAGCAGAGGGTGAGGGTGGATGGCTTGGCTTCACATTGTAGGCCTGTGACCAGTGATGTGCCTCAGGAATTGGTGCTGGTCCCATTGCTGTTTGTCATTTGTTTAAATGTTTTGGATGAAAATGTACAAAAGCATGTTTATGAAGTTTATCAAGGGCCTGAGTGATAATGAGAGATTGAGCAGGCTTGTGCATAATTATGATGGTCATAGATACGATGAATAACAGTCTTTTTCCAGGGAAGGTGAATGAAAAGCTAGAGGGTAAAGGCTTAAGATGAGAAGGGAGTGATTTAAAAAGGTCAAAAGGGGCAACTTCTACACACAGTGGGTGGTGCATTTATGAAACGAGCTTCCAGAGGAAGTGGTTGAGGCAGATACAATGACATTTAAAATACATTTGGACAGGCACATGGATTAGAAAGGTTTAGAGGAATATGGGCCTAATGCGTGCAATTGGGACTATTTTAGATGGGCATCTTAGTCTGGATGAGTTGAGCTGGAAATACTGTTCCTATACTGTATTACTTTATAATTCTATGCTGTCAAAGATACCAGGCATTGTAGGACTACTAATGTGTTAGTGTGTCATTGAACATAATATATAATTAATAGTATTGAGTTGAAGTGTTTAGTTTTGGATTAGTGGCATTATGTGTGTGTATAGTGCAAACAACATAGAATTAAGCACTTCAACTCCCCCTCCCACTCCGTATCCGACCTCTCGGTCCTGGGCCTCCTCCATGGCCAGAGTGAACAACACCGCAAGTTTGAGGAACAACATCTCATATTCCGCTTGGGGAGTCTGCATCCTCTGGGCTTAAACATTGAATTTTCTCAATTCTGTTAACCCAGACTGCTCCTTTCCCCCCACCCCCCCACCTCTCCCTCAGCCCTCGGGCCCTGACATTCCTTCTCCATCTCCCCCCCCCCCCCCCAAGTCGCACTAGCTTCTCATTTTCACACCAGAAACAGCTTACAATGGCCTGCTTTCCTTATCACCAATACTTTTTTGCATATCTTTCACTCATTGTTCTTGCTTTATCTCTCCATATCACTGTTTATATCTCTCGTTTCCCTGATCCCTGACCAGTCTGAAGAAGGGTCTCGACCCGAAACGTCGCCTATCTCCTTCACTCCTTAGATGCTGCTGCACCCGCTGAGTTTCTCCAGCTTTTTGTGTAACCCTCGATTCTCCAGCATCTGCAGTTCCTTCTTTAACAAAACAACATAGAATTAATAGAATTGTGTTAGTGCATACAATATGGATTTAATGGCATTGTATTTGATACAATGTTAGAGGCATTGTGTCAATGTGTGGGTATATGTACCACAGGTTTAATAATAACGTGCTAATATGGCAGTACATAATAGAATTAACAGTATTGTGTTAGTGTATCAATGGATTTAATATGTAGCACGCTGCCAGTACTGTCAATTATGTTAGTATAATGCATTGTAAAGTTAATTTAAAGTAGAAACAATCTTGGATTAACAGTTTTTTGCGAGCACATTATTAGTGTCAGTATAATTGACACTGAACTAGATGAGGGGATAAGAGGGGGTGGTAGGTTAACTGGCCACATTAAATTGAGTTGTAGAATCTGGGGGGGAAGGTTGATGAGAAAATGTGGAAAATAAAAAAAAAGATGATTTATTATCAGCGCGGACTTAGTGAGCCAAAGGGTCTGTTTCTGTGCATGTATCTCTGTGCCTCAGATGTTAGGACAAGTGACCAGAGGACATCCTTCTAATATGAAAAGGCTAAGAACATTGTGTTCCTTTTGATTTTTACAATATAGTGCTAGCACTTTTAAGATGCAAAATGACGTAGCCAGACATCTACCTCTGTGCCTTCTCAGTATGATGTACAATGTGTGAACTTGTCCTACTGAAGACAAAGATTAAAGACATGCAGCTCCTGTGTGTGAAGATACAAGGTTTAAAAAGCCTAGAAGGCTAAAACGAGAGGAGGAGAGACAGAGAGGTTTAAAGAGGAGAATCCCGAGCTTAGGGCCTTTGTTTGGTTTAGTTTAGGTTAGGTTAGAGATACAGTGCGGAAACAGGCCCTTCGACCCACCAAATTAGTGCTGACCAGCGATCCCTGCACACTAACACTATTCTACACGCACTAGAAACAATTTACAATTTTACCAAAGCCAATTAACCTACAAACCTGTCCGTCTTTGGAGTGTGGGAGGAAACCTGAGCAACCGGAAAAAAACCCACGCAGCTCACGGGGAGAACGTACAAACTTTGCACAGACAGCTCTCGTAGTCAGGATCGAACCTGGGTCTCTGGCGCTGTAAGGCAGTAACTCTACCGCTGCCTCACCATGCTGCCCCAATTTGCCAGTACTGTGAGCATTTCTGGTTGCCCTAGTACAGAACAGATGGGGAGGCTGTGTAACCATTGTGGATCAATAAACTCAGGGGATGGCCAAGAGGAGTCAGGCTGGTGCTCCCATAGCATCTACGAGGCATCTGGGTGAGAACATGTATTGACAAGGCATGATGGTCTCTGGACCAAGTTCAGGTTAATGGACTTTGTGTATACAGGGTCTGCTGGAAGATTGTTCCCGATGTTGGGGGAGTCCAGAACAAGGGGTCACAGTCTAAGGATAAGGGGGAATTCCTTTAGGACCGAAATGAGGAAAACATTCTTTACACAGAGAGTGGTGAGTCTCTGGAATTCTCTGCCACAGAAGGTAGTTGAGGCCAGTTCATTGGCTATATTTAAGAGGGCGTTAGATGTGGCACTTGTGGCTAAAGGGATCAGGGGGTATGGAGAGAAGGCAGGTACGGGATACTGAGTTGGATGATCAGCCATGATCACATTGAATGGCGGTGCAGGCTCGAAGGGCCGAATGGCCTACTCCTGCACCTATTTTCTATGTTTCTATGTTTCTATATATAGTGCTGACCGACCCAAAAGCAGATACCTTGTGATAGGTCTGAAGTAAGGAATGTTAGGTCAACAAACTGAGCATGTTTGGGGAAGTGGGATTGAATAAGTAAGTGGAATAAGTAAGTAGTTAGGGTTGAGCAATATATTATTGGATGGCATGTTGTTTACTAAGAGTACAATGGAGCATATTGGCATGGATTGCATTGGAATAGTGACACTCACAGAAACCAATGGTTTTAAAGGTTTTGGCAACAAATGCGCTGAGGCAGAGGAAGAATTAGACAATGTTATCCAGATGGAAGTAAAGCATTTTATGAATGGGTCAGTAGAAAATAATGGGATCATGTCCTTCTAATATGAAATGGCTAAGAACATCATGTTCCTTTCAATTTTTACAATATCGTGCTAACACTTGGAAAATGCAAAATAGCAATGACAATCATGTGCCACTGTGCCATGTCAGTATGATGTACAGTGCTTAACATTATCCCATTGTAGCCAAAGATTAACAACATGCTGCTCCTTTGTGTGAAGATACAATGCAGGAGAAACAGTGTTTGTCAGTTTATCATGTAAAAATATAAACCTAACAGAATTGAGAGGGTAGCAGTGGTAGAGTTGCTGCCTTACAGTGCCAGAGACCCAGGTTCAATTCCGACAATGGGTGCTGTCTGTACGGAATTTGTACATTCTCCCTGTGAACATGCGGGTTTCCTCCCAAGCTCCAAAGACGTACAGGTTTGTAGGTTAAATGGGTTCTGTGAATTGTAAATTTTCCATAGTGTGTAGGATAATGTTAGTGGATGGGGGTGATTGCTTGTCGGTGCGGAATCGGTGGGTTGAAGGGCCTGTTTCCACGCTGCATCTCTAAAATCTAACATCCAAAGAATTGTGTATTTACCTTTTGATGTTTGTGCGGACTGACTTGATTCTGAGATAAACCAATCTAACCTGCCTGGACAAGTAGCATAAAACATTGATATTGTTGTGATGGAGGTTTTATTCCTAAAGAGAATGCAAGGCATCCTCTTTGTCCTGTTTTCACACCTTACACTTCCTTATCTCTGCATCTCCCTCTCCCCTGACATCAGTCTGAAGAAGGGTCTCGACCCGAAATGTCACCTGTTCCTTCTCTCCAGAGATGCTGCCTGTCCCACTGAGTTACTCCTGCATTTTGTGTCTACCACATGTTTGACGTGTTCAACAATAAAGCATACTCAGGTGACCTTCACAGATTGTCTATAACTTGCTCACCTACATACCAGTGATTAGTTGACCTATCAATTTGCACAGCTTTGACAGCAACCGGAGGAAAACAACACAGTCACGGGGGAGAAAACATGCAAGCTCCCCACATATAGTTACAGGAGGTCAGGATCAAACCCAGGATTCTGGTGCCCTGAGGCATTATCTACAAGCCAAATTACTGTGTTACTAATACCATGAAAATTCAATGTATTTTGTATATCCATGTTATTAGCATTCAGCTAATATAAAGTATAGTAAATAACTGGGCAAATAAATATTTCTGTACTAACTAGTCCAGCTTATCAATTCATATTGTATTCAAATATTTAGGCAAGGTGTGATGGTACTGTTGACAATCAGTATAATTTTGTTATCTTGGCGTATTAATTGGGAATGATCCATTTCTGGACCGCACCTTCCAAATTATTTATTTACAGCATATTAGTGAAGTGAGAAAGCATTTTATCAGGATACATCACTGACTGGTTTGGGAATAGGCCCATCCAAGACGAAGAAACTGCAGAGAGTTGTGGGCATGACCCAGACCATCACGCAAACCAACCTCCCTTCCATTGACTCCATCCATACTTCTTGCATCCTTGGCATAACCCCACCATAACCAAGGACCAGTCTCATCCCAGACCCTCTTCTCTCCTCTCCCATCAGGATGCCAAGAGGTACAGAACACATACCTCCAGGTTCAGGGGCAGTTTCTTCCCAGCTGTATTTAGGCAACTGCCCCATCCCCTCACCAGCTGGACTGCAGTCCTGACCTCCCATCTACCTCAATGGAGACCTTTGAACTATCTTTAATCAGACTTTATCCAACTTTATGTACACTGTGGACGGCTTGATTGTAAACATGTACTGTATAGTATTTTCTTTGACTGGATAGCACTCAACAAAAAGCTTTTCACTCTACGTGACAATAATAAAATAACTAAACTAGTTCCCAGTGATAGTCTATTGTCAACCAAATGTATTGGCAGCTGTTATTTGTTATGCTGCTGCAAATAATTTTTGGTACATGTGACAATTAAACACTCTTGACTCTTGACTCTCATAGAACATAACGCATAGAGCAGTACAGCACAGGAACAGGCCCTTTGGCCCACAATGCCTATGCCGAACATGATGCCAAGACAAAATAATTGCGTCTGCCTGCACATGATCCATATCCCTCCATGTGCCTATCTAAAGTGCCACAATCACATCAGTTTCCACAACCACTGCTGGCAGCACGTTCCAGCCACCCACCACTGCCTGAAAAAAAACTTACCCCGCACTTCTCTTTTAAACTTTGCCCCTCTCACCGTAAAGCTATGTCCTCTACCCTTTGATATTTCCTCCCTAGGTAAAAAGGTTCTGACTGTCCACCCTATCTATGCCTTTCATAATTTTATATACTTTCATCGGGTCTCCCATCAACCTCCGGCATTCTAGAGAAAACAATTCGAGTTAGTCCAATCTCTTCTTGTAGCTAATACCCCTCAACTTATTTTAATTAAAGATTAGAGGAAAGTTAATTTATTTAACTTTCCTCTAAACCTTCACCACAAATGAATGTCTCCTACATATTGCATGGTTTGTCAAGGCATATACTGTACATCCTTCTTATTCAGACTCTCGCTATTTGATATACCTTGATTAAATCGCCCCCTCAGTAGGAAACTGAGGAAGATTGTAACATTGATTTAACCAATCTTTCATCTAAAATAAACCTTTCCATCCTAGGTAGATTTCCTTCGAACCCTCTCTAGTGCCTTCTGATCCTTCCTGTAATGTGACGAGAGCCATAAGCAGCTGAAGTACACTCATTTGGCACAAGTTACCTGATTCACAATGATAAATTCAAGCTCCATCTTGCTGCCAAATCCATCTCAGGATGTTACTCAGCATGGAAATACAAACACACTCTTGCTTGTTATTATTTTGCAAAATTATACCAGGTTATAAAATTGGCATTAAAAGACAAATCTGCTTGATACTGGATTTGTTCTCCAAAATGATGTGCAATTCCGTGATATTTATTGAAAATAACTGCCAGGGTTTTAACAAGAAAATGTGATGTTGCATAGAATATTAAATGCTGTAGTAACCTTGCAGGTCATGCAGCATTTCTAGAAGACATGGATAGGTGACGTTTCTGGTCAGGACCACTTCTTCAGACTCTGATGTCGCATATATTTCCTCACTACAGTCACCCCTCCATATGACATATATATTGAGGGATAACTTTAACACCTACATTATGATGTCTGGTTACAAATGATCTACCTAACTTTGTTTTAGAGGTACAATAATATCTGAAATGCAGTATAATGCAGCCCATTGCAGTATTGCATTTCAACTCGGAGCTTTCGAGTGCCCAATTTTCATTTATACCTGGAACATTTTAATACTCAGTGAATGCCAAAGGTTTATCATCTTACCTAGATCACAAGTGTATCATGACAATGAAAGGGAGAATTTTGAAAAATGAACAAGAGTTCTAGAGTTTGTCTGCTCACCAGTGGACTCCTGTTTCTAACAATTACTGAGGCTCTGTTCTCGTGCCATTAAAATCAACCTATTGTAATTATTAGGCAGAGAGGAGGTAGATCCTACATGAGTTGTGATTTCCATAAAGATAAGCAAGTGTGCCCTATGGCGAAAGTGGCACCAGGATGGGCACCTTGTTATGATCTTGAGCTTCCAGTGATCTAACCTTGTGCTATCTTTTTACAGCAATATATATTGAAAAACCCTGGATCTACTGAACACGTCATTGAGCGGGAAACGGAGACCTCGTTCTCAACAAGTCACTACACATCGACAGCCCATCATTCTACCACGGTCACTCACACACCCAGCCATAGGTAAAGAAACCTGGACTAAACCGCCTTCTTTAATCACTGAGCAGTGATTGCTTGTAGGATAGTGCTAGTGACCTGCAAGGAACCATACACCATTCAAAGGGAATGCTAAATAGATGGGATCGAGCACTGAAAGTCCACATCCCAGCCAGATTGTCAGCCAGACAGGTAGCATCTCCAGCTGAAACCTCTCTGGTGACAACACCTATGGCGGGCACACTTGACCAGCACTCATAATGCACCAGCTCCCCCAAAAATGTGTGAGCATGGAAATGTCACCACTTGCCGTATCCACCAACCAACACCTCGGCTCTCTCCAGAACACAAAGTGCTGGCTCGAAGGGCCGAATGGCCTACTCCTGCACCTATTGTCTATTGTCTATAATTCAGGAGGTCTGGCAGCAGCTGTGGAGGGAATGAATAGATGATGCTTCAGATCGGGTCCCTTCTTCAGCCTGAAGAGGGGTCCCTACCAAAAACTTCATCTATCCATTCTGTCCACAGATGCTGCCAGGCCTGTTGAGATACTCCAGCACTTTGTGTTTTGCTCAAGGTACCAGCATCTGCAATTCCTTGTGCCTCCACCTCCACTCTCCGCCAAGCTGAATACCAAAGTTATTTTATGGGTCCCTAACTGCACAAGCACCAAATGTTGGTACCTGCTACAGACAATACATGTGATATCTTGCTTGTAGTGTGCGTTTCTTATTCAATTTCTAGAGAGGTAGAGTCAGAAGCATTGAAGGTTTGCTAAACTCATGTAAAATCTTGGTTAGGGAATTCTCCATATATTAAAACAGATATAGAAGATGCAAAACAAAAATTGCAACTGTGTTCGCAACAACACCAAGAGCTTCGTTAAATCGGGAAAGAATGAACAGATTGAGATTCCTTTGTTTAGGAAAAGAAATGTGTGAATTGATGTCCTTCGTTAAAACTATGAATAGATTCAACAGGTTGTTATAGAGATGGGGAGTTCAATTTGTGGGTTAAAATGTATAAATGTCACAAACAGAACAACATAAAATTCAGGGGAAGCATCTTTAAAACCAGCGAATGGTAAGAATGTGGAATTTGACGTTGGTTGGAATGAATGAGGCAAATACCGTTGACTCATTTGAAAGGGAAACTTGAAAACCATTAAGGGAGAAAGGAACAGAATTACCTTAAAGCAAAGTCATTTTCAGATGCCGGGGGTCTAAAATAAAAAGTGGAGATCCTGGAAAAACTCAGCTGATCAAGCAGTATCTATGAGGAAAAAAAAATTGTTTCAGAGTAGTGACCTTCTGAATAAGGTAATTGACCTGAAACATTAACTCTCTTTCTCTCTCTACAGAGTTAATGTAGAGAGTAATGTAATGGAAATCACACTTCCTCTCCGCCTGACAGAAATACTCTGTTGAGCATTTTCAATGTTTTCTATTCTTATAAAGGAAGTAAGCGCTGATGTGATTAGAGTACAGTACATTGCATTGAGTACAGTGCATAGAGTACAGAGCATTTCAGCGTACCTCGGTACATGTGACAATAAAGTATCATTGAATCCAGTAGAATGGGAGATGGTTCACCCAGTCACAAACTTACCAAATTCAACCAGATGGCCTGACCGATCATTTCTGTGCTATAGTTTTGTTTTTATATCTAATTAATGATTCAACGATACTTCCTTGTCACATGTAGCTAGGTACAGTGAATATCTTTGCTTTGCATACAATCCAGTAAAAATCATACTATAGATAAACCCAAAAGTAGATAAGTACAACAAGTGCAACAATTGTAGTGTAAGGATAGTAAGTTTCACCAAGGCAGTGCACAAAGAATAAAATGACGTACCTTTAGAAAGGAGTTGAGGCGGAATTTCTTTAGCCAGAGGGTGGTGAATTCATTGCCACATGTGGCTGTGGAGGCCAAGTCAATGGATATTTTAAAGGCAGGATTTGACAAATTCTTGATTAGTAAGGGTGTCAGGAGTTATGTGGAGGAGAATGGGTTTGAGAGAGAAAGATAGATCAGCCATGATTGAATGGCAGAGTAGAATTGATGGGCTGAATTGTCTAATTCTGCTCCTATCATTTATGAACGAATGAACAAAGAATAACCACGTTTCACGTGCTATCATGGGCCCTTCAAGTTTCAAAGTTCTAATAATGAGAACCATAGAAAAAAATGTGAATTTCCATGGTCAACATATTTAAATCTCCAAGGGAAGTTACAAATTTGCATTGCCTTGGATGTCTCATTTATTTCAGTTTTATAAATGAAGTTGAAAACTCTACCCTCCCCGTCAACTTTTAAATGGAACCTATAAACCAGATTGCTCTAACATTTCCAGATGTGAACATTGGGCAAGAGTCAATGGCATTGTTTCCTCTGATTACATTTTCATTTTTATCGCGGCTATATCAACAGTGTTGTCACGCAGCCCTTCCCACGATGCAAGAATGCACCAGGACTGAATCTTTCAGATAGGGCTAAAATGTGGTCCTTTGACAGTCCATCACAATAACACTCCCCAGCCACCTCCAGTGATAAATCCTCACAAGAAAAGCCTCAGTGTGTCAAATTGGTTATCATCGGCGTTACAACTGCAGTTTGGAGCTGGATCGCAACAGCAAATAAGCTGCCTGCAGCCAGGACTGAAAGAGTTGTGTCTGAGATAGAGTGGGTGTGGAGAGGATGTTTCCACTAGTGGGAGAGTGTAGGACCAGAGGGCACACCCTCAGAATAAAGGGACATATCTTTAGATTGGAGATGAGGAGGAATTTCTTTAGCCAGAGGGTGGTCAATCTGTGGAATTCACTGCCACAAGGCAGATGTGGAGGCCAAGTCATTTGGTGTTTTTAAAGTGGAGATTGATAGGTTTTTGATTAGTAAGGGCATCAAAGGTTACTGGGAAAAAGCAGGAGACAGGGTTGAGAGGGAAAAAAAGGTCAGCCATGATCGAATGGTGGTGAAGACTTGGTGGGCCGAATGGCTTAATTTTGCCCCAATCAATGTCTTATGATCTTAAGATGTGGCAATTGCATTTATTAGATTGAATGGGATGTGAGGAAGACCAGGCAGAAAATAATCCAGAGGATTTAATCTCAAGATATTTAAGCTGCTGTTTACGATTTAAATAAGCACTTGACCCACTGGTTGGTACTCCCATTATTACATGTCTATGTTATATTACTGGTCCTACATTGTTTGTCGTGGCACTGTTAGGGTGCGCCTGCTTCTGTTTCAAAGTCCAACCACACAGATGAGAGCACAAAAAGTTGGCAGTACGGGGAGAGTGCCACACTGTCACAGGTTCCAATCTTTGGATTGGTTGTTGAACTGTTAGAAAAACCGAACGGCTCTATTCGAAGAAAAGCAGGGAAGTCCCGCCAAGGACGGTCACAAAGTGCTGGAGTAACTCAGGGGATCAGGCAGCATTTCTGGGAAATAAGGATGGGTGATGTTTTGGATCGGGACCCTTCGTCAGACTGAAAGTAGGAGGAGGGGGTGGAGGGGAAGGTGAACAGTTGGAGGCGAGAAACAACTGGAACCAGTGAAGGCCAGCCATACACAGGGCATTGCCTGGTAGGTTCATTGTTAGCTGGGGAAGGAGTGATCTCAAGAGAAACTATGTGGACAACTGTGGAACTGATAAAGCTCTGGAGTAGGAAGGAGGGAGAGGAGAGGAGTATGATATGATGCTGGTCTTTACCTCAATGTATGTATGGGATCTGTTACAAGTGTGACCACACTAACTGAATGTTAACAGCCTTTGTGATGTCTGAGTATAGTATTTTTTGGGCAATGTAAATGCAATTTATTTTGTAACTTTCCACATTTTAGCTGTGATTGTCTAAGTCCACGGGGATCACCGTAAGAGATATAACTTCCAGTTATCAGCAGGAAGTGATTACTGCAGCCTCCATGATTTAGTTTTGGGGTAGTTTGGAGATACAGCTTGGAAACGGCACTGAGTCCACACTGACCAACGATTACCCATACCTGAGTTCTACCCTATACACTAGGGACAATTTGGTCTCTGCCGCTGTACGGCAACGACTCTGCCGCTTCGCCACTGTGCAGCCCAATCTCCTTTGATCCCAATCTGCCTACACAAAGAAGTCAATGTCTGTCCCGAACATGGCCGTCAATGTCTGTCCCGAACATGGTGCCTAGATCAACTCCTATCAACCTGCATATAATCCATAATCCCTCCATTCCCTGCATATCCAATAATTTGTTAAATTCCAAGCCATCCCAATATTCTTGCACCGGTGCAGGTTGCGGAAGCTCTCTCCCTCTGAGATCCTTGCAATGGGAAGGCTGGATAAGAGACCTGAAGTTGTTTCTCTTTGTGTTGTCTGCAGTTGGAGTACAGGTCAGACGGAAAGCATCACCTCCAACAGTCATTCCGTGCTTGTGACATCGTCGGTGGAAACCAGCAGGCAGACGAGCCCAGCCAAACACAGAGGTCGCCTCAATGGGGTGGCCAGTCGGCGGGAGATGTTTATCTGCGTGAGGAATTCCAGGGATACTCCGGACTCTCTCCGAGATTCACCACACAGTGAAAGGTAGATCCTTCGGGCGTTTGTGTATGCTGAATGCACCGTGGGCATAGACCCTGAGGGCAGATGTTAGTTTTAGTTTCAGGCCTACAGGTCTTCAGGCCACTACTGATCCCTGATGTGGATGCTGTACCAGATAGAGGGCAAAGTTGTTCATTGGGAAGAACAGTCACACTTACCCTGATCATATTTCATTATGACATAGAAGGTGCTATTCAGCCCATCGAGTCTGTGACAGCTCAATGCAAAATCCGACTTTATTTATTTTTGTTTTAGTTTAGAGATGCAGTGTGGGAACAGGCCCTTTAGCTCTCCAAGTCTGCGCTGACCAGTGATCACCCATACACTAGTTCTATCCTACACACTAGGAATGATTTACAGAAGCCAATTAACCTACAAACCATACTTCTTTGGGATGTGGGAGGAAACCGGAGTGCCTGGGGGAAACCACACCATCACAGGGAGAATGTACAGACAGCACCCGTAGTCAGGATCGAACCCAGGTCTCTGGCACTGTAAGGCAGCAACTCTACCGTTGCTCCACTGTGATGCCTCTGATACAGTGGGAGGTTTTCCAGTATATGCCCACGGATAAAAGGAGTGGATCTGAAAGGCATGGGAGGGATATACGTTGGGAGAGTGTCCAGCTTTAAGTGCAGGTCAGTTTGAGAAGCAACTGAAGACACCGAACTATAGGAGCAGCTCTGATTGCAGCCTCAGTCTGACTGTAACCAAAGTTCCTGAATGAGCATCTCTGACTATAGCATCAGTCATAGATATAGAGACATAGAAAATAGGTGCAGGAGCCAGCACCGCCATTCAATATTATCATGATTGATCATCCAAAATCAGTACCCTGATTTTCTCCCATATCCCTCGATTCCTTTAGCCCTAAGGGATAAATCTAACTCTCTCTTGAAAACATACAGTGAATTGGCCTCCATTGCCTTCTATGGTAGCGAATTCCACAGATTCACAACTCTCTGGGTGAAAAAGTTTTTCTTCATCTCCATCCTAAATGGCCTACCCTTTATCCTTAAACTGTTACTCCTGGTTCTGGACTTCCCCAATATGGGGAACATTTTTCCTGCATCTACCCTGTCCAACCCCTTAAGAATTTTAAATGTTTCTATAAGTTCCCCATTCATCCCTCTAAATTGCAGTGAATACAAGCCCAGTCGATCCATTCTTTCATTTTATGTCAATCTCGCCATCCCGGGAATTAACATGGTCATTCTGGGAATTAACCTGTAATGTCTGACGGTAATTTGAGGGACCAAGGGGGCAGGTCTGTGTGTAGGTTCAGTCTGATGGTAGCTGGAGGGACTGAGAGAGCAGTTCATAGAGTCATAGAGTGAATGATTCATAGAGTGAGACCGTTTGGAAACAGGACCTTCAGCCTAACGCCCACACCAGCCAACATGTCCTAGCAACACTAGTCCCACCTGCCTGCATTTGGCCCATATCCCTCCAACCCTGTCCTATCCATGTACCTGTCTAGCTGTTTCTTAAACATAGTCCCTGCCTCAACTACTCCTCTGGGAGCTTGTTCTGTCACCCTTGTGTGGCAAAGTTATCCCTCAGATTCCTATTAAATCTTTTCTCCTTCACCTTAAACCTATGCCCTCTGGTCCTTGAATGTCCTACTCTGGGCAAGAGACTCTGTGCATCTACTCGATCTATTCCTCTCATCATTTTATACACCTCATCCTCCTGCGCTCCAAGGAATAGAGTCCAAGCCTATTCAACCTCTCCCTATAGTTCAGACTCTCTAGTCCTGCCAACATCCTTGTAAATCTTCTATGTACCCTTTCCAGCTTGACAACATCTTTCCTATAACAGGGTACATGGTATTCCCATAACTGAACACAATACTCTAAATACGGCCTCACTAACGTCTTATACAATTGCAACATGACCTCCCAACTTCTATACTCAATACTCTGACTGATGCAGGCCAACGTGCCAAAGGCCATCTTGACCACCCTATCTACCTGTGACTCCACCTTCAAGGAACCATGCACCTGAGCTCCTTGATCCCTCTGCTCTACAACATTCCCCAGAGGCCTACCATTCACTGTGTAGGTCCTGCCCACGTTTGACTTCCCAAAATGCAACACCTGACATTTCTCTGTACTAAATTGTTGGGTCAGTCTGACTGTATTTGAAGGGACAGAGGGCACAAACAAGACTTTAGGGAGTGAGAAGGAAGGAACTGCAGATGCTTGTTTCCACCGAAGATAGACACAAAGTGCTGGAGTAACTCAGCGGTTCAGGCAGCATCTCTGGAGAAAAGGAATAGGTGACGTTTTGTGTCGATACCCGATGGACAGCTGTCAGGCGAAACTTGAGTGTAATTACAGGGACAGGAACACTTGTGAATATAGGGGCAGAGAACTCGGCTGAGTGTAGGGTGAGGATCAGAGGGGTCTATCAATGATGGCTCAGGCCATTCTGCGCATCTTCACTGGTGCTGTTGTACTGTTACAGGTTTGTCTCCGCCATGACCACCCCGGCCAGGATGTCACCCATAGATTTCCGAACTCCCACGTCTCCGAAGTCGCCGGGTTCAGAGCTGTCGCCGCCGGTCTCCAGCCTGACAATATCCATGCCCTCGGTGCCCATCAGCCCCTCGATCGAGGAGGAGAGGCCCCTGCTCCTGGTGACGCCGCCCCGGCAGCGCGACAAGAGGCAGGACGCCTACCGGCAGTACCGCGGCGCGGCCAGGGACAACACCAGCCTGTCCGCCAGCCCCCACAGGGCGGCAGAGGATGAGGAGTACGAGACCACGCAGGAGTATGAGCTGGCGCTCGAGCCACCCAAGAAAGGGGCCAGCGGCAGGAGGGGGAAAAGAACAAAGCTTAATGGCCAAATATCACACAAAACGGAAAACGGGAGCAATCCTAACTTGGACAACAATAGCTCTGACAGCGAATCGGAAGATGAGAGGATAGGTGAAGAGACGCCATTTCTGACCATACAGAGCCCCGTGGAGGTCAGTGGAGAATCAGCCCCTGCATACCGATTGGCTGAGAACAGGACTAACTCTACCAATAGGTATGCGGCCCAAGAAGAGTTGCAAGTCAGGTTGACCAATGTAATGGCTAATCAGGACCCAATTGCTGTCTAAAACCACATTGATGCACCAGTAAAACTTTATTTTATATAATGAAGTACTCAAGATACTTTACTTTAAATTAAAACATTTTATTTTATTTTAGCAGAAGAACCTTGCAGCTGGTAGAAAGTCTACAAGTTTTTATAGATTAAAATATATATATGTAAAAAAAAAGTTAGCATTCACAATACTAATGTGCCATATGTAGCGTTTTTACAGTATTTCAACACAGAAAGATATCAATGGTGCCTTTATGTTACTTTATGCTGAGAACAGTAATGCATCAGTTTCAAGCAACTTCTCCAAATCTTTGTGAAGATGAGGGATTAAATTTGAGATGTCCAATGTATTATTTCTGGGCAATAGAGCTTGGGGTGTCCACAGCCTTCAAAGAGACATATAACAAATTGATTGTTAGAAAAGGCAAAAAGAGAACAACATTTAAAAAACACACACACACACACACACACACGCACACACACACACACACACACACACACACACACAAAGGAGGGAGTGAAGGAGAAGTTTGACTTGAGTTTTGATCTGCATGTTCAGTAGTATTTCACAGCTGTGATTTCTGAAGGGACCTAACAGTTTATAAAATGGAACAAACTTTCCTACAAAAGGGAAGCTGATCCAGAGACCTAGAGGGGAAAGCCAGAATCTTTGAGCACTCCCGCTGGGGATTTTTCACATGAGGAAATCTGTTGCAAGCTACTTTGCATCCAGCTGTCTTTGAAGGTAAAGATTTTGCAAAAAGCAGAAATGTGTTTGTGTGCAGAGGCTGGGGGGGGGGGGGAGCGTTGGGGGGGGGGCAAGGTTATTCACGGTTAGATTAAATTAGCTCCACAAAGCTGCTTACTTTGCCTGAGAGCAGGCAGTTTACTCACCATTTTTTCCTGGTCCGCACAGCATTCTGCAAAGCAGCCTTTTTGAGAAATCGCCACAGTATTTCCCACCCCCCCCCTCCCCACCTTACAGTCAGGCACCTGTATAACTCTCATCAGAATCGGCATGCTTCACTTAGAGGAGTCCAGTTTGACTCTGAGGTGCACAGTAATTGGAGTTGCTGTTTGGATGGCAGGAGTGAATGGTGTCTTCTATTCCACCATTTGATAATCACAAGGACAAGGATTCTGGCTGGTGGCTGGTATTCTGCAAGTTACTGATTCTGTTGTTCCCCATTGTAGAATTCTGTGATGCTACCTGATCATTTAGAACCATGTGTTATTCATTCTTCTTGTCATCATCTGAGAGCCATCAGCTGTAACAAAAACAGACCTCTGTGTCACTCAGTTTTTCCCTCCCATGAACTGACACTGCGACACAGTGTTAATCCATTAACGTAACACCGATTGGCACAGCAGATGATTACTCGTAAAAGTTCAAAATACAAACATTGAACCTGCATCTAGCAAAAGGACAAAGTTTCTGATATCTTCCTGTGTTTGTGAAACAGACGCATTTAAAACCTCTTTCAAATAAACTTTTTTTTCTGTTTAACTGTGTACTTCATTATCACTCTGGTCAATGTAGCTGCAACGGTTTCAGTTTCTTCTTTGCAATAAAGAAAGCCGGATGCCTCCTGAAGTTTCAATCCATAACTCTCTGATTTTTAAGGCTTAGCAAACTCAACTGTTTAAAAGTCCAGTGAAAGCCCAGAAGGGTGTTGTGTTGTCAAACCAGTTCTTTGAACTCGTTAAAAATCTGAATAATTCAAAACTGCAATAGAATGTTTATAATCAGCATGGGTTCATTCTTTCATTCAGACAGCGATGTGCCAGAAACATCAAGTGTGTCATCTACTTGTCGGCTCACGTTTTCATTTCCGATACTGTTGCATCTTTTTTGATTCACCGAGTGCATGCTAATTATACAGAAGCAGGGTTTGTGATGTTAACCCACTTGTGATGCGAGTGGCATGTCTGTGGCTTTGTAATGAAAAAAGGGGTAGTACTATTTGACAGCTATTCAAAGCATCTGGCTAAACGAGACATGTCGCACATTCCTTATTACAGTTTCAAAATAAATTGTTATGCATCCAAGTTGATGCACCTTTCGAAATTTGCAAAGATGAAACATTTGGTGCATTTTCCCCTAAGCAGTGGGATAGGAGCTTTCTGATTGATAATGTAAGAAGGGAGTGATGTTAGAAATCAGTTAAAGTGGCTTAGCTTTGGACATTCGATAAGTAAACTTCCCAATTTGTTCCAAACTTCAAACCAGACAAACTCAGATGCCCAGCAATTGCAGTCAATCAACACCCTCATCATCCGACAAGTACCTCTCTTCAGTGAAAAGTAAATGGCTTAATTTTGTTTAACACCAAACCCATCCTTCACCTTGGTCAAAATGAGCTTTACACGAGATCCTTGGCAAGCTGTGGTTTCCCGTGTGACACACAAAATGAAAACATTTGGGGTGTACTCAAGCATTTTTTTCCCTTTAGTTTGGCCATGGAGAAGTTGTGTTGTAAAAATTAGATGGGAATTTGTTGAGGTGCTTTAAAGTAAATGCGCCTGCTCCTTTCAACCTGCAATCATCAAAGCACCATTGAGATATAAGCGATCATGCTGACTCTTAGGGCATACAACACGCATGCTGTACATCCTAATCTGCCAAGTGCACACACATGTGATGGCACAATTGTCCTTTCAAAATGTGCTTGAGATGTAAACAATGTACACAATTTTTTTGGTTGAATCAAATGCCATTTACACCTTTTGACTGTGCCCCCCACAGTTTTCAACAGTATTCTGACACTTTTTCACGTCATTAAACACATTATCCACATTATCAGCTGGTATTATTTAGAGGCGCATGCTTCCCACGTAGTTATATGTTCAGATAGGATACTGGGAGGTGCAAAATTGTTGATACGTTGGCTAGACTGCATTAAACAGGTGACATTTAAAGAAAGGAATTGTTTGAACACGTCACAGACAAAAGGCTCCTTTGCCAAAATCACTCGAACTGTCCCAGAACTAAAAATAGAAAAATAAAAAGTAAAAGACGGGACGAGTTGGGGGAAAAAGAGAAATGGATGAAGATCAAACTGAAAGGAACATTCTGAAGCTGGTTGATGTCTTATTGACTGGTAATTTCCTTACAAAAGCTAAGCCAATTACGATTAGAGAGTAAGATGATGCCTTGTATTCGGACCTGAGGATGCTTGATGCTTGCAACTATTTGTCTGTTTATGGTACTCCCCTATTTTTTATTTCAATTGTTTTATTTCTGTATGTATGCAAGGGGGGGAGAGAGAGAGGTAATTCTATATATGGATTTTCCTTTAGTAGTGGCAGTCTTTATTTGTCCTGTACCTGTTATAAATAATGAGCATTCCTGTGAAAAGTCTCCAATGTCACTCTGTGAATATCATTGCAGTAGATTTATTATTTATATCACAACTTTCTGGCATTCAATGAATTTTGTTTCTTTTTTTGTAAATTAACCTCTAAAAAAATATATGTTCTATGTTTCGCGTTTTTTTCTAGATTTTTTTTTGTTTTTTAAAAAAAATTAAAAACATATTTAAAAAAAAGGTAATTTATTGTCAAGTATAAACGCTATCTATATCTTTCTTGTGAAGAAAATATAATCCGCATCTAATTGTTAGATGCTGCAAATCCAGTATGTGCAAATTGCAAAACATCATGATGCATTTTTATTTTTGATTTTAATGTGGCTTTCCAAGGCAAACCCCTGCAAGCTCACTTCAACTGAAAACTATACTTGCAATTGGGGGAGCAGGAATGGGAATGTACTTAACAACAATTCAAATATTCCATATGATTTTCATTTGTGAAATTACATTTTTTTAAGAAGAAAAAACATTAAACCATTTCATATTAGACATAGGCATGTTGTGTTTCTTTATCCAACTCGATTTGCTCTTGGCCTTTGTGTTATGCTAAATGTCTTACCTGTCCCAAGTAGTTGACTTCACAGATCTAATCTCTTAATTGGTGAGGCCAAATGTCATGAGCAAGAGTAGCGTTTCACTGTTAAATAAAAAAGGCTGGAAATCCGAGATGAACACAGAAATTAGTGCTATATGGACTCAACCAGAAAGGTCATACGTTCCTTCTCTCCAGAGATGCTGCCTGTCCCACTGAGTTACTACAACTTTTTGTGTCTATCTTCACGATATTCACTCTACAGGTTTTGCAGCATCTATGGAAAGAAAATAAGTTAATATTTCAGAGACGCAATGAACTGCAAATGCTGGAGTCCTGAGCAAAACACAAAGTGCTGGAGGAACTCAGCCGGTCAGGCAGCATCTGTGGAAGAAATGGACAGGCAACGATTCGGGTTACAACCTTCTTCAGACTGAATAACATCAGACTTGAGTCCCAACCTGAAACGTTGCCTATCCATTTCCTCCACAGATGCTGCTTGACCCGTTGAGTTACTCCTGCACTTTGTGTTTTGCTCAGGTCTCCAGCATCTGCAGCTCCTCATGTCTCCAAACCCTTCATAAAGCTGTTCTTAATCTTCTTTCAAAACTTTCTTTCCTCTTTAATGGTCAGAAAAGTTTTCTTCTTATTAAAGTTACACAAGCATTGGCAGATAATCTTGTGCAATTGAAGCTGATCAACTCACTTTCACTAAGGAACCTGTCTGCAATTTTTAACTCATTATTTATTTAATGGACACAATACGTCTTCCGTATATTCATATTTATTAAGCAAGACTTCTGGGACTTAGATGCTGAGGGCCGGTTGCAGAAACATGGCTGGGAAGATAAGAGTGGGGTGGTTATTTACAAAGCAATGCAAGGCGAGACAAGGCAATGCAAGCAAACTGATCTGTTGGAACAAAATTCAGGGGAACTTCTTCCGCAAGTGAGGAACTCCAGAAAAATAGGCACAATCTTAAAGCTGGGGCCAAGCTAGGTAGGAGTAATCATGAACCAGTCTCTCAAATAAGACATAGGAGCAGAATTAGGCCATTCGACGAATCTATTTTTCACTCTCAGCCCAATTCTCCTGCCTTCTCACCGTAACCTTTGACGGACTTACTAATCAAGAACCAATCAATCTCCACTTTAAAAATACCCAATAACTCGGCCTCCAATGAATTCCACAGACTCACCAACCTCTGGCTAAAGAAATTCATTCTCATCTCAATTCTGAAGGTACGTTCATTTATTCTGAGGCTGTGCCCTCTAATCCTAGCGTCTCCTTCTG
Source organism: Raja brachyura (assembly GCA_963514005.1). The sequence goes on from OY740781.1 coordinate 137,780,444, forward strand.
CTGAAAACATCGTGAGAGATGGAATTAGTTACTTTACCCACCTCATGCCAAAAAAAACCGATATGGTTTTTTTTAAATGGAAATTTCAATCTTGAGAGATTGGGCATAAGGGGGTTGGGGGGTTGGGTGGGCATAAGGGATCTGGAGAAAATGTGAAAAATTGAATTGGCTCTAATTGAAGTGAAAAGCAAAACTTTGCTAAAGAGCACACTATCCCTGTCCTTCGGTCCCAATATATTCCTGAGAGTGATTATGAACTGATCCATGAAGGGTTGGAGGTAGAAGAGACTGACGATGCTGGATTCTGAAGCAAAATACGTGCTGAAGGAGGAATTCAGGAGGTTCATAAGTGATAGGAGCAGAATTAGGCCATTCGGCCCATCAAGTCTTTGCCATTCAATCATGGCTGATCTATCTTTTCCTCCTAACCCCATTCACCTGCCCTCTCCCCATAACCCCTGACACTCACACTAATCAAGAATCGATCTATCACTGCCTTAAAAATATCCATTGACTTGGCCCCTACCGCCTTATGCAGCAATGAATTTCACAGATTCACCACCCATCAGCATCAGAAGGTAGAGGGATGAAGGGTTTGTTCTCTTTTGAAATGAAAGAAATCCATTCATCCCTGTCCGTTTGCATGTATGGACTGGTTTCAGCTCCAGGTTAAGTGACACAAAGTGCTGGAGTAATTCAGTGGGTGAGGCAACATCTGTGGAAAACATGGATTGGTGATGTTTCAGGTCTAGACCCTTGGGACAGCATTGCTTTCGTTAGTTTGATATCAGTAGGACTCCAGGGTTAAAACTTCCAATCTTGCAATTTCTAAATGGATAACACAAGCACATTTTAACATTAAATTTAAGTCGCAATAGAGGCTTACAGTAGAAAAAGAGACTAATGTAGAGAAAGTGCTGGAGTAACTCAGCGGGTAAGGCAGTATATCTGGGGAAAGGGAATAGGTGACATTTTGGGTTCGAACACTTTGTCAGACTTTATGAAAAGATCTAGAGGGTCATCTGGGGGAGTCCAAGAAGAGGAGAACCTTTGGAGGCGGGAGAATGGGTCTTCACTGAGTGATGAAGACTCCTTCCCATAGGAAAAGGCACCATTATAAGTCAGAGAAAGGGAAATCAAGGGGGATGGTGAAAACACGACAAAGGTGAGGGTTGGGATCAGAGGGGGTGGGGGGGGGGGGGGGGGGGTGAGGGGCAAAGATGGATGAAGTCTGAAGAAGGGATCCAACCCGAAATGTCACCTATTATTTCTCTCCAGAGAAGCTGCTTGACGCGCAGAGGAACTACCAGCATTTTGTGTCTATCATCAGTATAAACCAGTATCTGCAGTTCCTTCCTACACAACAGTAGAAAATACTTTCTTATTTGCAAACTAAAGGGCCTGTTCCACTGTACGAGGTAATTCAAGTGCTCTCCCGAGTTTAAAACAAAAACAAACTCGTGGTAAGTAGGTAGAATGTACGTAGCGGCTACGTCGGAGCTCGTGGATGTCTCTTAGCGGCTCGTAATGCTAACGGCAGGTACTCGGGAAACGCGGTAACCCGTGAAGTTTTTTCAGCACTGTGAAAAATGTCCACCAGAGCCCAGAGTACCTACAAACGGCTATTACCGTAATTCTCCGAGTTCGAATCAGGGGAAACTGGGGAGAACTCTTGAATTACCTCGTACAGTGGGACAGGCCCTTTATAGTCACACAGCATGGAAACCTACTCGTCTATGCCGACCAAGATACCCAAGGCCAGTCCCATTTGCATGCGTTTAATACATATGCCGCTAAACCTCTCCGGTCCAAATGTCTTTTACATGTTGTTATTGTACCTGCCTCAGCTACCTCTAGCATCTCATTGAATATACCCGCCACCTTCTGTGTGAAAAAGTTGCCACTCAGATTTTTATTAAATCTTTCCCTCCTCACCGTTTTTTTCTCTCTTTCATTAAACTAGAGGGCACACATTTAAGATGAAAAACTTGGGAGAATTAAATACCTACATTCTTTGATTCCCTCATTAATCGATCAGCAGGATGGAGGAGGCAATACCAGATACTGGATGGAAGCAAATCCACCATTTTTCTCCACAACTTGCAACAGTGTTCAATACCACAGATGATGATTTGGTTGTAAAACAGAAGGCTAACTCTATGTCACCAATTGGCTACTGTAACCCAATTCGAGCGGTACCATAAGGTAGACACAAAATGCTGGAGTAACAAAAAGGGTCAGGTAGCATCTCTGAAGAAAAGGAATAGATCGGGGTTCGGGTCAAAACCCTTCTCCCCTTTCCGATTCAGAACGGTCTGACCCGAAACGTCACCTATTCCTTCTATACAAAGATGCTGCCAGTTCCACTGAGTTACTCCAGCATTTTGTGTCTATCCACTATATTATTTAACACTTTCTTTCACTTTATAATCTATTGCTGGCAGTCATGCAAGCAGAAACAAGATAAGTTATCTTGTATCATAAAATATACTATGGTGTGTCCCAGGTGTGTTACTAAGTAACATGTTCACACAAAGCTATCTATATATGGAGTTCTTTAGGCTTCAGAGACACATCGCGGAAACATGCCCTTCAGCCCACCGAGTCTGCCCACCGGGGCCAGCAATCAACCCCGTACACTAACACTACCCTACACACTAGGGACAATTTACAATTTTACCACAGCCAATTAACCTACAAACATCTTTGGAGTGTAGGAGGAAACCGGAGCACCCAGAGAAAAACCCACGTGGTCATGGCGAATATACAAACTCCGTAAAGGGATCACCCGTAGTCAGGATCGAACCTGGGTCTCTTGCGCTGTAAGGCAGCAACTCTACGCCACTGTGCCACCCCTTAGAGTAGATTACAAAAACTATGTTAAATAGGTAGGTTTTAAGTATTTTTTAATTTGAGGTAATGAGAAATATGGAAGAGGAAATATTTAGGCTAGCACAGTGCTGCAGCAGATACATGTGCTGCCTCTCAGCTCGAGATCTGGGTTCGACCGTGAGCTCAGTTACTGTTTGTGTGGAATTCTCACATTCTCTCCGTGGATGCCCTCCAGGCTTCCAGCCACATGCTGGTAAAGGGCCTGTCCTACCAGCATCCGACTCCATGCGATGAGCGCGATCAAACTAGAAGCGGGGGCCGCGCAGAGGTCGGGTGATCCCCTGTACAGGGCCGTTCCCACCAGCATGCGCCTGCATGCGGCAAGCGCGACCAAACCGGCATCGAGGGCCGCGCGGAGGTCGGGTGAGTGACGCAACACGGCGCAAAGTGAGGCGAACTTTGAGCGAAGTCTTAAGGTAAGTTCGCCAGGACAGAGGGGCACACAGAGAGGGGCACAGAGGCACACACACAGAGGGCCACGGAGCCACACACATAGAAGGTCACGGAGGCACCTACAGATAGGTTCACGGAGGCACGATGTCGAGGCGGTGTGTAATGCGTCGAGGCGACTGCGAGCCGACAAGCCGTTGCCGCGCGGAATTTTTGAGTCAGTTTTTCGGAGCCCCGTGCGATGTCGGGACGAACTCTGCACAATTCCGCACGGTTCCGGCGACCGAAGTGGGACCGGCCCCGCGACGCTGGACGGCTCAAGCGACCACGTTAGGTCGCGCTCATCGCATGGAGTTGCATGCTTGTAGGACAGGCCCTTAAGTTACCTGGCCACTGTGAGCTGTCCTCAGTGCGAGTGGATTGCAGGAGGTTCAGGATGGAGTAGATAGGATGTGAGAAGGAATAGGTTACAAGGAAGAAAGTTGGGGAGTGGCACTGATAAGAATGCTCAGGGAGCCAGCATCGCCTTGATGGATGAATGTCCACCTGTATCATGGATATTGAAGGAAATGCAGAACTTTTGATCATAGCAGCTGTCGATACAGTGTTGATGGTACAGGCACTAAATCTAGGGATATTCAAGAGCTTGGAGTTGGAAGGGTGGAGATACTTGAGGGTTGTAGAGCAGATGAGGATTACAGAGGGAGGGAGTGGATGAGGGCATTGATATTGGGAGCCCATGTTTCAGGAATGATTAAGTAATAAAGTTAGCTAACACTAGGTCGGGTAGGTATGTAGGTAGATCAATGTTGGTAGTTCATTATGGTGAAGGGAGCGGAGGGAACTCTTCAGGAACAAGGACATCTCAGATGCCACGATGGGCGGGGTCGGAGAGGAGAAGAAGAATAGGAACTCACATCTAAAGAGGGGTGGAGGGAGGGGGGAGTCAGAAATTTGTCTTTTGCACAAGTCATGCAGATAGTATGTTTCAATAAAGTTCTGCCAGCACAAAGCTGGCAGAATTATCCCAAGTCCATAATGTGACTTCTGGCCAGTTGATAGCAATATTGGGTTAATTTGGACTTGAACTGGACCTCTTTTTGGCAGTGAATTTGTACCTGATATAAAGTGTACTGAGACCAGCCAAACTGTTTTCCTTAGGAAGCTAAAGTCAACATGCATCTGATCCAAGATGTGAGAGTGTTTCTCAGACCATTCTGCCACCATCTTACTGTACCAATGATGCTGGTTAACAAATTCTTATTTACTGCTTCTAACTGTACTTTTTAGAAGAGCAGAAGAAATCACCTTTACTCACTCAGCATTGCAGAAGCATGATGATTTACAACACAGAAAAGGTCATTCAATTCACTGATATATTTATATGTAAAGCATTGCACATTGAAACAAGAACCAACAAAGCATATATATGATGAATGGATAACTTAGTTGCCAAACAAGGAAAATTGGATATTATTCCTTATCCAGTAGCTAGTAAAGGTGAAATGACTGTCAACAAAATTAATTATGTTTACTAAAACCTTTGGGTGGTACAGTGGCACAACGGTAGAGCTGCTGCCATATGGTGCCAGAGACGCGGGTTCAATCCTGACTGTCCGTGTGGAGTTTGCATGTTCTCCCTGTGACCATGTGGGTTTTTTCCGGGTGTTCCGGTTTCCTCCCACATTCCAAAGATGTGCAGATTAATTGGCTTCTGTACATTGTCCCTGGTGTGTAGGATGGGAAACTGGGATAACATGGAACTAGTATATGGGTAATTGAAGGTCGGCATGGACCCGGTAGGCTGAAGAGCCTGATTCCACGCTGTATCTTTGAACTTACCCCGTTCAGTTGCAGAACTACACTCATCTTGCCACCAGGGACAATCTTAATAATTGGGCAAAAAATAGGTTTGCACCATTAGTTCCAGAGGCTGACCTCATCAGAAACTTGAAGAAATCAGGTTTATATTTGGACAGGTATATGGATAGGGTAGGTTTAGAGGGATATGGGTCAAGCGCAAGCAAGTGGGACTAGTGTAGATGGGACATGTTGGATGGCGTGGGCTAGCCGGACGAAAGGCATGTTTCCACGCTATTTGACTCTTGGACTCTAAATACGTGCAATTGACTCCAGATAAACATACACTACCTGGAGGGTGGCCCGTGGGTGACTATTAATCACATAGCCATTGCATAATTTATTCATTTTCAATGAATCAGCAAGTTATATCCACCACTGCTTGCCCCTATCCTCAGTGGCTTGCTTGGCTATTACAAAAGGCCTGTTAGAGACAACCACAATGGCGGCTCTCAAGTGACCCAGATGGCTTTGTCTGACATTCCATGGTTACGTGTGAAAGATACATTTTCTAGATTCGCTGGTCGCATCCTCAGTGATGTGACCTGGGGTCATCGGATGTTTCGGGTCTCACAACATCAGACACCCTCGCCCAGGCGACCCAGCCGGGGTTGATCAAGCCCCGACTTGCGTCCCAGCAGCAACCGCCCACGGATCAGCCCTCTTAATCCAAAGCCACCTAGTGGCTTTCTCTGCGGCTTCGCTTGCGGATTGAATGGCCCTCTTCTTTGCCAGCCCTGTAATGCCCAACTGGTTGAGGACTTTGCAGAGTGAGTGTCCTGCAAAGCCTCTACAGTGCACCTCTATGGGCTCATAGTATGTCTTCCAGCCGCTGTCCTGGCATATCTCCACCAGTTCCTGGTACTTTGTGCGATTCCTCTCATTAGCCTCTTCAATACGCTCTTCCCAGGGCACTGTCAGCTCCAGAATGATCAGCTGTTTTGTCACTTCGGAGGAGATGATCATGTCTGGCCGGATTACAATAAACGATACAAACTTTCCAATTCTGTGTATATAAAATTAGGCAATATTCTTTCAACTGCTAGGAACAAAGAACTGAAAATGTTGGTTTACACCAAAGATAGACACAAAGTGCTGGAGTAACTCAGTATGTCAGCCCGCATCTCTGGAGAAAAAGGATGGGTGACATTTTATGTCTTCAAACTCCAGTCTTAAGTCAAAAGCAGAGTCAAGAAAATAGGATGTTTTCAAGTTAGCAAGCTTGATCAGAAACTGTGCACCTTTCCCCCCCCCCCCCCCTTTTTGTCTTGTTTTTGCACTGAGTAGGAGCAGTTTTTAATCTCAATGTACATGTGTATAGTGACAATAAAAGGCATTCTGATTCTGATTCTGATTGTAACTTATAGGAGCTATATCATCCTATCACCTGCCCCTCCTGTCTTTAATTATTAATTTTAATGATTAAGCTCTCAACCCCCCCTCCCCTTCGCCCCTGCAGACATTCAACCTGAAACTTAACCCATCCTTTTTCTCCAGAGATGCTGCCTGACCCGCTGAGTTACTCCAGCATTTTATATCTATCTTTTAACTGGTTTTGTGAAGAAACACTTTACAACAGCACCTTCAGAAATAAAAGGACACCAAGCAATTGATCAAAGCCTGGCAAAATTAACACACTGCTATCATTGACTACCTGTTTCACTATCTGTTGACATGCAAACAAAACTAGCATCAATTGTTTAAGGTGGGTTATCATTGACCAGAAAATTAATGGAAACAACCACATAAATACCATGGTTGCAAGAGATGCTGGGTATACAGTGGCAAGTGACTCATGTGCTTCCAACCCAAAGCCTTTCCCTTACTCCTAACAGGTCATATTCACCCTTGCCCAGAAGATTGCAGCTCCCATAATGCTCCAACAATGCTCATGCAGCTTGCTTCCAACCAAGACAAAGCAACACAATGAATTGGCAACACATCAACCACCACAACACACTCATTCTATCCACCACCAGCATCCAGTGGCTGCAGTATGTGACATCTATAAATTTTTTTCATCTTGATGGGTGCAGAATTACAAGGATGTTGCCAGGATTCGGAGGCCTGAGTCAAAGTGAGAGGTTGGGCAAGTTATGATCATATTCCTTGGACCACAGAAGGCTATGGGGTGATTTTGTAGGGATGTATAAAATCTCGAGGGGAATTGATAGGGTGAATGCACGGAGTATTTTACCCAGGGCAGTGGAATCAAAGAACCAAAGAAGAGAGGGGAAAGATCTAATAGGAACTTGAGGGGCAACGTTTTCACTCAGAGGGTGGTGGGTATATGGAATGAGCTGCCAGAGAAGGTGGTTGAGGCATGTAATATAACAATTTTTAAAATACCTTTGGACAGATACATAAAAAGGAAAGGTTTAGAGGGTATGGACCAGACATGAGCAAATTGCTTAGATGGACCATCGTGGTCTGCATGGGCGAGATGGGCTGAAGGGCTGTGTCCATGCTGTAAGACTCTATGACTCTGACTTCCTAAATCTGCCATCTCTATCACCAAGAAGGAAATAAAACGGTGCATGGTGACTCCGCACACAGCTCCCCCTCCATGTCATACACGATCCTGTCTTGGAAACACATTGACACATTGATCCTTGTGACTAGATCCAAATCTCTCAGCCCAAGAAGCACCTTCACCAGAGGAGCCTCAGCAGTTGAATGAAGCTCACCACTACTTGCTTAAGTCCCCTCATTGTGTAGGAAGGAACTGCAGATGCTGGTTTATACCAAGGATAGACACAGGAATGTGGAGTAACTCAGCCGGTCAGGCAGCATCTCTGGAGGAAAGGAATAGGTGACGTTTCGGGTCAGAACCCTTCTTCAGAGATGCTGCCTGACGTGTTGCGTTACACCGGCATTTTGTGTCCATCTAACTGCCCTCATTGATGGACAAGAAGAGCTAACTTTTCTCCCCATGGCAGGCTGAATTAGGGACGGGCAATACATATTGGCTTTACTAATGACATCCAGGACTTAAAATATGAACAATCAAAAATTAATGTTCCTATGCAACTGTAAAATCGCACCACGTTGTGTGGAGCACGTGCTGCATCTACACCAGTTGTAATTACGGTTCTGCTTTTTCCTCATGGCCCTGCAAATTCTTCCATTTCAATTATGTATCCAAATCCTCATGAATGTTAACGCTGAATTCACTCCAACCATCTACTAAGATATCTACTATTGCTCCGCCACTATGATTAAATCTTGCCCCTCTCACCTTAAGCCTATGTCCTCTTGTTTTGTGTCCCCTACCCGAGGTATAAGACTATGTGCATTCACCCCATTTATTCCCCTTCATGATCTTATACACCAATAGAAGATCACCTCTCATCCTCCTGCACTCCAAGGAATAAAGTCCTCGCCTGCTCAACCTCTCTCTACAGCTCAGGCCTTCCAGTCCTGGTAACATCCAATAATGCCTCTTCAACTTCTCCTTTAGTCCCCTTGCTTCTTACCTCAATCCTAGGCCTCTGTTGTCGAGCATTAGCCGACATTCTATTTACTCAATCAACTTTCATTATTTTCAGTGTAATCATAATTAGTTTAGTTTGTTTCATTATCCTTAATCTATTAATCACTGGCTTTCACTACCATTATTTCCCTCTTGCTCAACTTCCCTTTTAGTATTGATGAGTCATCTAATCTGATTCTGAATGCTTTGCATGTGATATCTTTTATTGAACATATTTTTTGTTTGTTATGTTATCTATGAATACTGTGTTGACAGACCTGTTATGCTGCTGCAAGTAACAATGTAATTGTTCTGTTTTCAGCACATATGACAATTAAATGCTCTTGACTCTTGACAATGCAGTAATATAACTTTATCACGTATGGTCTTGATTCTATCTCATTCGGTTATTCCGTTATTGCACATGTATCTTTTTAATACCTCTTCATTGTATTACAAACTTTGCACCATTATGCTGCATTGCATTAATTGATGTATTTAGTGTCTTATCAATCATTGCCATGTACACTGTGTACTCTATGAGTTTTATGTGAACAAGGAATCTCATTGCACCGTGATGTATATGACAATAAACAAATCTGGATCTGAATCTGGAGTCCCATTTACTGGTGGCAGTGGCGCAGCTAGTAGAGTTGCTGCCTCGTAGCGTCAGAGACCCAGGTTCGATCCTGACCTCAGGTGCTGTCTGTGTGGTGTTTGCACGTTCTCCCTGTGACCACGTGGGGTTTCCTCCAGCTGCTCCAGTTTCCACCCCCATCCCAAACACGTGGTTAGTCGACCTTGTAAATTGGCTCTCATGTGTAGGGAGTGGATGCGAAAGTGGATAACACAGGACTAACGAGAATGGGTGATCGATGGTTGCGGTGCACTTAGTGGGCTGAAGGGGCTGTTTCCATGCTGTACCTTTCAATCAATCCATGTTGTTGTCTGTTAGGTAGCCTTGTGGGAAGAAGAATGATATCAATAGCAGACCCTTCTCTTTAAACATTCTGTACCGAAGAATCATAAAAGACAACACCCAACCCCAGATACTCAGAATGGGCTGGCAGTAAATTAGCATTGGTTCTCCATAGGAAATCACCACCACTCCCCACTAGCCTGTCGACGCCACACTGATCATCAAGATTCACTCAGGCAAGAGTATGATGTGAGTTTGCAGTCAAACTTTAGTGGGGAGGAGTAGGATCCTGGTGTATTATTCAGTTCCATGGAGTATCACTCGCTATCATTTGCCCTCTGACCTTAATATAAAGACTGTTCTTTGACTCCTCGATTTGAAACCCATTTGACACCAGTTAATGGTTAATGATTAATGGGAATGGCCATTTTTAGGGATGTCTTGTTAAGGCACCAGTTTATCCCTAATGTATTTAAATCAGTTCTGATAGATGTGGACTAATGAGGCAGATCGGGGAAATGGGATTTCCCAATTCCACCAGGACTTCTAGGTTAATAGACAACAGCCAGAATGCAATTTTCTTTCTACCAGTTTCTAACAGGAAGGCTGGATGAAAGGCCATGACAGTGTTGAAAGAGGGAGAGGGCATTAGATAGGCCAGGGTGCATAGGTTAGATAGCACCCTGCCTGGCTTTCAAAAGACTAAAGGAATGAGAAGCCACATGTAGTAAAGACTCCTGCAGTTTTGGGATTCAGTCTGGCAAAGCATGAAGGACTAGATGCAGATAGTTTCAGTTTTAATACACAGAGAGGGAGAGTACGCAACAGGAGAACAATAATGATTAATAGTGAAGTCAGGGCGATCACAAAGGGAATAATCATTTGCTTTAAAAATGCAGGATTTTAAATTGCTCAATAAAACGGAAGGAATGCAAAAGTAAGTTAACAGTTATAAACATATGGCAGCATAGTAGCTACGTTATTAAACTAGTATCCAGAGATCTGAACTATTGGCTGAGAGGCATGTATCTGAATCCCACATCGTCATCTGAAGATTCTAAGTTCAAGTAATTAAATAAATCTAAAATAAAATGCTTGCAACAGCATGGTGATAATGAAACTCCTAAATTGTCATCAAAAAGACATTTGGTGCATTAATGTCCTTCCGGGAAGGAAATCTGCAGTCCTTTCACAGACCTTACACACAGACCCACCAATATGGTTGAATCTTAACCATCTTCTCAGTTCAATTATGGGTGCACAATGAATCTTGCCTTGCCAGCAATATCCACACCATGTGAGCAATTAAATGAAATAAATAAAAAAACGTGGTTAGTCAGTTACAACCTGCTGGGAAGAATGATTGCTCCGTTTAACTCCAATGCACTCTGATGAGATTAAGGTAAAGTCTTTCTTTACCCCAATCTGTTTTCATATACGACCTTTCCACATGTTATATATGGAAACTCCCGAGTCCAGCGAAAAACCTAATTCAACACAGCAGAAGCAACAAAACAAAAACTGGTTGCACTCCATCCAGATCAGCCTCCACTTGGCTTGTTTGAACCTTTCACAAATGCAAGTAAGCCCCTTGCTCATGAAAGGCTCCAGAGCAATTATGAAAATGTTCTCCAGACTGCACATTCACCAGTCATTTGAGTCAGTAAAACTGCAAAGTTACATTTATTTTGGGGACTTTGAACCCGGAGGAGGGGAGCTCATTCAGAGCATACAGGTAGTCAGAACTTCCATTGCCCTGAAATGGTGGTTGGTCATCTTCCCTATTCAGCAGTTACAATTAATATGCACAGTGTTTGTAGACACTTCTGCATTGTTGTTCAATAAGACAAGTGAAAAAAATAGATATCTCATATACAAATAGAATAGACATCTGGTGCAGGAGCATGAGGGGTGATCTTATAAAGGTTTATAAGAACATGAAGGGAATTGGTAAGGTTTATGCACAGTGTCTTTTGCCCAGAGTAGGGGAATTGAGAACCAGAGGACATAGGTTTAAGAAGATAGGCAAAATATTTAATCGGGGCAACATTTTCATACGGAGGGTGGTTGGTTTATGGAAGCAGCTGCCAGAGGAGGTCATTGAGGCAAGTACTATAGAAGCATTAAAAAAAAAACTAATTTGGATGCTCACATGGATAGGAAAGGCTTAGAGGGATATGGTCCACACACAAGCAGGTGGGATTAGTGTAGATAGGGAATCTTGGGCGGCATGATTCCAGTTGGGCTGAAGAGCTTGTTTCCATGCTAACTCTATGATTTAAACAAAAATCCTTTATTGAAGTCAGTCAGTGTGTTAAAGTTACTGCATATAAAAGTGTCAATCCTACACAGGCAGCCAAAGAAGCATTTTCATTTGCATTTTAAAATTTACACAGGGTGAATAAAAAGACCAGAATCATTTAAATATTTATATGGGTGGGAAGAATTTGGATCCTCAGAAATCAAAAAAGCAAACACAGGATACAGAAGGTGTCAATTTGGCTGGAACATACAAATTATTTTAACTTATTGGGCAAGCTAAGCCTCCACCGCTTATAGGTTTATTTCATTCCTTAACCATTTCTGATGGGTTTCTACATTTAAACCTTACAACGGCTTTTTAATGCTTTAAGTATGTTCCCAATTAAATAACCTGTTTAATTTTCCTATTTCACATTCCTTGAGGGCAGTGGTTTACAATGCAGGGTTCAAAACATTTGGGCAGCTTGTAGGAATTTGGATTCTCAAAATCAAAAATGAAACACTGGATACAGAAGCTGGTACTAAGTTGGCTGAACCAAACAGTGGGCAGCACAGTGGCACAATGGTAGAGTTTCTGCCTTACAGCACCAAAGACCCGAGGTTGATCCTGACTATGAATGCTGTATGTATGGAGTTTGCATGTCCCCCTGCGACGGCGTGGGTTTTCTTCGGTTAATTTGGTTTCCTCCCACATTCCTAAGACATGCAGGTTTGTAGGTTATTTGGCTTCTGAAAATTGTGTGTAGAGTAGACCCAGTGTAGGATAATACCAGTGTATGGGTGATCATTGGTCAGCATAGACTCGGTGGGACAAAGGGCCTGTTTCCATGGTATCTCTAAACTAAATAGATCACCACAACAGATTAGGCAAGGATCACCAGTGTGAGGGCCTAAAGCGTATAGATAACTAGAAGGAGAGGAACCTAATAGTCATGGTGTCATACAGTGTGAAAACAGGCCCTTCAACCCAACTTTCCCATATGCCCCATCCAACATGCCCCATTTAAATTAGTCCCATCTGCCTGCATTTGGCCCATATCCTTCTAGACCTATCCTATCCATGTACCTGTCTAAATGTTTCTGAAGTACTGTGATAGTACATGGCTCAACAACCACCTCTGGCAGTTCGTTCCATATACCTATCACTCTGTGTGTAAAAACGTTGCCACTCAGGTTCCTATTAAAATCTTTTCCCCCTCACCTTAAACCCATGTCCTCTGGTTCTCGATGGGTAAAAGACTAATTTACCCGACCTATTCCTCTCATGATCTTGTACATCTCCATAAGATCACCCGTCATCCTTCTGCACTCCAAGTAATAAAGTTCTAGTCTGCTCAACTTCTCCTTATAGCTCAGGCCCTTGAGTCCTGGCAGCTTTCTCGTAAATCGTTTCTGCACCATTTCCAGCTTAACAGCACTAGCCCTTTAACAGGGTGATTAAAACTGAACACAATACTCTAAATGTGCCCACACCAATGTCTTTACAACTGTAACATTATCTCCCAACTTCTAGATTCAATAATCTTACTGATGAAGGCTAATGCGCCCAAACCCTCTTGACTACCCGATGTACTTGTGATGCCACTTTCAAGGCACGATGTACCTGCACTCCTAGATCTAGGAAGGAGCACTCGAGAGAGATCTGGAGAACTCAAAGGAATGTTGGTCTGCATACGGATGAATTCTATGTCCTGCTTTCACCCATGTTATACTAAACCTGCCCAACAGTGAAATATATATATATATATATATATATATATACATATATATATATATATATATATATATATAATATATAATATAAAATTATATTTCATATATATATATATATATATATATGAAATATAATTTTAAAAGGCAAGATATTGCCGTTCGGGTTTTGATTACATGTACAATTACCAAGAATCCAAGGGCATAGGCTTAAGGCGAGAGGGGAAAAATTTAATTGGAGCCAGATGGACAAGTTTTTCACACACAGCGTGGTGGGTGTATGCAACGAGCTGCCAGAGGAGGTCATTGAAGCAGGTATTATCACAACATTTAAATGATATTTGGACTGATACATGGATAGGAAAGTTTATGGACCATGGGCAGGTGGGACTAGTGCAGATGCAACATCTTGGTTGGCATGGGCAAACGTGGGCCAAAATAGTGTAAATGGTTGATCGATGGTCAGCGTGGGCTCGATTGACCGAAGGACCTGTTTCCATGCTGTATCACTAAAATAAACTGAACAAATACGTTCAGATCATTGATGTCAGCTTCCAAGGACTGTCAGGAAAGGATGGTCCTGTTTTCCACCTGGGTAGTAAAAAGAGATCGACTCAATGGCCTGTTGTACAACCCACTGGATTCTCCTTCCATTCATTTCACGTTGAAGTAAGTTCATGCTTGGTGATAATAATACAATGGAAAAGCAAAACAAAAGCAAAAAGTGTTGACAATACTTTAGGTCGCTTTGAGGAGTTAAAAACTAACGTATGAACTAATGCGCTGGGAGAATGGAAGGGAGCGTAGCAGTGAGCATTCAACCTGGCATGGCCAGAAACATAAGGCAGAACAGAGGGGCAGATGATAGAGCCGTTTCCTCACAGCGAGCGGTGACCCATGTTTGAGCCTGACCTCGGGTGCTGTCTGTCTGGAGTTTGCATGTTCTCCCAGTGGATTTCCTCCGGGTGTTGCGATTTGTAAGTTAAATAGCCTTATAAATTGCCCCTCGTGTGCAGGAAGTGGATATGAAAGTGGAATAGCAAAGAACTAGTGTGAATGAGTGAAAGGCCTGTGTCCACGATAGAACTCTAAACTAAAATAGAGAACTGCCCAATGGCAGCACCACAGCTGATATGAAATTACAGATTAGTTTAGTTATGTGTACTGAGGTACAGTGAAAAGCTTTTGTTGTATGCTAATCAGGCAACGCAATGACTATACGTGATTACAATTGAGCCATCCACAATGTAGAGGTGCATGATAATGGGGATAACGTTTTGTGCAAGATAAAGTCCAGTAAAGTCGGATTAAAGATAAATCCAAGGGTCTCCAACGAGGTAGATAATAGCTCAGGACCAGTCTCTAGTTGTTGGAAGGATGGTTCAATTGCCTGGTAACAGCTGGGAAGAAACTGTGCCTGAATCTGAAGGTATGCGTTTTTACACTTCTGTACCTCTTACCCGATGTAAGAAGAGGAAGTGACCATTGTAAGACTCATCCTGGATTATGCAGACACTCACCGACGGTGTAGCCTGCAGAAGAGCAGGTGGAACAAACCCTGTGAGTAAATCGGGGGAGGGTTTTGTGGGGAGTCAGGGGTTCCATTTGGTCTGTGGCCAATGAAATAGGATGCTCAAAGCACTTGAATAATTCTTAACTTATGCCACAAAAAGATGGACCATCAATAACATCAAACATCATTGAACTCAACACTATTTTGGCAGCCGATTCTGGGCCATTATTGATCTTCTCAGTTGATGCTAAAGTAACTTTTAACAAATCACTTGCCAATTAAAAGAAATAGCATGAAATTGACTATATCCAATTAATTTGGAGTAAGTCACAGTAAGTGCCAATGAGTGAATTAGTATATGAGGATGCAGCAAAGATTTCAGCTTAGGTTTTAAAAGACTAAAATTTATTGACAACCCATTTAATTGATAGGACATTAATACATCACAGTCCTGCTTCTTCCAGACAGTGAGGCACAAGTGGTGCTCACACTTCACTATGACGACAATTAGGGTGATTAGGACTCCAATATCTCACAGGGTCTTCCAGAGAAAACTGAAAAAGCAAAGGTGCATTTTTTTTTGCTCATTGATCTAAAGAATCCTGCCTAAACTTGAGGGGCTAAGCTATAGGGAGAGGTTGGGCAGACTATGACTTTATTCCTTGGAGCGCTGGAGGCTAAGGGGTGATCTTGTAGAGGTGCATGAAATCATGAGAGGGAACAGATTGGTCTTTTACCCAGGGTAGGGAAATCAAAAACAAGAGGACATAAGTTTAATGTGAGAGGGGCAAGATTTCTTCACAGCGGCAGAGCTGCTGCCTCACGGGTTCGATCGTGACTGCGGATGCTGTCTGTGTGGAGTTTGTATGTTCTCCCTGTGACCACATGGGTTTCCTCCAGGTGCTCCAGTTTCCTCCCGCATTTCAAAGACATGTAGGTTTGTAGGTTAATTGGTTTCTGTAAATTGCCCCTGGTGTGTAGAATGCAAAAATGGGAAAACATAGAACTAGTGTGCAGGTGATCGATGGTCAGCGTAGAGTCAGTGGGCCTGTGCCTGTTACCACGCGGAATCTCTGTAAACTTTAAACTCTAAACTTAATACGAACCTGAGGGGCACTCAGAGGTAGGTGAGGAAATGGCTCAGATGGTGGTGGGTAAACCAGCTGCAAGAGCGGGTGGTTGAGGCAGGTACTATATCAACATTGGAAAGACACTTAGACAGACACATGGATAGGAAATGTGTACAGGGATATGGGCCAAACAGTGGGCAAATGGGACTAATGTAGACGGGGCTTCTTGGGCCAATGGTGTCTGATTCCGCACTGTATGAATATGACTCTTATCCTTACATGAGGAGTAAATTAAATATACACCACAAAGCACAGGTTAAATCAAACACAGAGGAAATAAAATATGATTAATAGGGATAAATGCAACAAAAAGTAAAGCTAAAAGAAGCCAATCATGATATTTTATTTCTAGAAAGATGCAACGTTAATAATATTTGAGATTCTAGTTTGCAAAAGTTTTCATTTTCGTGGAGGGGATTTATTTGTAATCAAAATGAATAACTTGCACTTGAGTTGGTAAACCCTGTCTCTTTTTAATATGTTAAAAGATAATCTCGTGGGTAAACTCCATACTTCATGTGGTCCTACAGAGGTGTACAAGATCAAGAGAGGAATAGATAGAGTCTTTTGCCCAGAGTAGGGGAATTGAGAACCAGAGGACATATGTTTAAGATGAGGGGGGAAAGATTTAATGGGTGTCTGAGGGGCATCATTTTCACTCAGAGGGTGGTGGGTATACGGAACGAACCGCCAGAGGTGGTAGTTGAGGCAGGTACCATCACAACCTTTTAGGGACATTTGGACAGGTACATGGATAGGGTGTCAAGCGCGGGCAGGTGGGACTAGTATATAAGGAACATGGGGGTTACACAAAAAGCTGGAGAAACTCAGGGGGTGCAGCAGCATCTAAGGAGAGAAGGAGATAGGCGACGTTTCGGGTCGAGACCCTTCTTCAGACTGGTCAGGGATCAGGGAAACGAGAGATATAGACAGTGATGTGGAGAGATAAAGAACAATGAATGAAAGATATGCAAAAAAGTATTGATGATAAAGGAAACAGGCCATTGTAAGCTGTTTGTAGTGTGAAAATGAGAAGCTAGTGCGACTTGGGTGGGGGGGGGGGGGGGGAGATGGAGAAGGAATGTCAGGGCCCGAGGGCTGAGGGAGAGGTGGGGAGGGGGAGGAGGCAGTCTGGGTTAACAGAATTGAGAAAATTCAATGTTTAAGCCCAGAGGATGCAGACTCCCCAAGCGGAATATGAGGAGCTGTTCCTCCAACTTGCGGTGTTGCTCACTCTGGCTGTGGAGGAGGCCCAGGACCGAGAGGTCGGATACGGAATGAGAGGGGGAGTTGAAGTGCTGAGCCACCGGGAGGTCGGGTTGGTTATTGCGGACCGAGCGGAGGTGTTTGGCGAAACGATCACCCAGCCTCCGCTTGGTCTCACCGATGTAGATCAGCTGGCATCTGGAGCAATGGATGCAGTAGATGAGGTTGGAGGAGGTGCAGGTGTACCTCTGTCGGACTTGGAAGGACTGCTTGGGTCCCTGAAAGGAGTGGATGGGGGAGGTGAAGGGACAAGTGTAGCATCTCTTGCGGTTGCAAGGGAAAGTGCCCGGGGAAGGGGTGGAGCGGGAGGGAAGGGAAGAATTGACAAGGGATTTGCGGAGGGAGCGATCTTTGCGGAAGGCAGACGGGGAGAGATGGGAAGATGTGGCGAGTGGAGGGGTCACGCTGGAGGTGGCGAAACTGGCGGAGGACTATCTGTTGTATGCGCTGGCTGGTGCGGTGAAAGGTGAGGACCTGTGGGACTCTGCCCTTGTTGTGAGTGGGGGAATGGGGAGAGAGGGCAGTATTGCGGGGTATGGAGGAGACCCTGGTGCGAGCCTCATCTATAGTGGGGGAGGGGAAACCCCGTTCTCTGAAAAACGAGGACATTTGTGATGACCTGGTGTGGAACACCTCATCCTGGGAGCAGATGCGGCGTAGACAGAGGAATTGGGAATAGGGGATGGAGTCCTTACAGGAAGCAGGGTGGGAGGAAGAGTTGTCCAGGTAGCTGTGGGAGTCAGTTGGTTTGTAGTGGATGTCAGTCAGGAGTGTATCACCTGCAATAGAGATGGTGAGGTCAAGGAATGGTAGGGAAATGTCGGAAATGGTCCAAGTGTATTTGGACATGTTGGTCGGCGTGGGCATGTTGAGCTGAAGGACCTGTTTCCACACTGTTTGACAATGCAGACTCTATGATGACTGTATTTGAATGTCGAGTATCTGGCCAGATATCGGTGTCTCAAAGTTTGTGGAGGAGTTTGGGTTTAGTTTATTGTCACGTGTACAAAGGTACAGTGAAAAGCTTTTGTTGTGTGCTAACCAGTCAGCAGAAAAACAATACATGGTTACAATCGACCCATCCACAGTGTAAAGATACACGATAAAGGGAATAACGTGAATAACATTTAGTCCAAGAAAAGGTTCAGTAAAGTCCGATTATAGATAGCTCAAAGGTCTCCAATGAGGTACATAGCAGCTCAGGACTGCTCTCAAATTGTTGGTGGGATGGTTCGGTTGCCTGATAACAGTTGGGAAGAGCGGATTAACAACTCTTTGAATCTCACTTCCATTGAAAAAGTATACGTGTTTAAGAAGGAACTGCAGATGCTGAAAAATCGAAGGTAGACAAAAGTGCTGGAGAAACTCAGCTGGTGCAGCAGCATCTATGGAGCTAAGGAAATAGGCAACGTTTCGGGCCGAAACCCAGGGGTTTTGGCCCAAAACGTTGCCTATTTCCATCGCTCCATAGATGCTGTTGCACCCGAAAAGGTATACTTGCTGGATGGTACTGGCCAATTTAGACCTGATTATTCCAATGGCAGAATCAGAACCACTCTTTCAATGCAGACACTATGGAAAATATCAACAACAACTACATATTCTGTGGCATATCCAATGTAACAAAAGACCCACTCACTCCTAAGAAGCATCGTCCATTAAATGTTTACTCTTAAAGCCATTATTAGAGAAACCGATGATCTTGATCAAAGGAGAAGGCTTTAAGGGCAATTTTCAGGAAGGGGGTGGTGGAGAAATGAGTATCCTAGGGTTTCGAGAGCAATCAATTTAAAGGATGATCAATGCTGCATTTCAATATTTTCTTACAAAATTGAAGTTATTTTGGCCAATCAAGTCAATACTGGCTCATCCAACAATCCTATGACCACACTAATTTATCCTGTAGCCTACCCTCCCAACTAACCTGTGACTCGTCCACTCACCTACAGATTCAGGGCAATCTACTGTGCCCAATGAACCTACAAAACTACACTCCTTTGGGAAGGGGGAGGAAACCGGACAACTCAGGGAAGCCCACATGGTCAATGAAACAGCACCGGCGGCCAGGATTGAACCCAGGTCGCTGGAGCTGTACCACCCAAGAACAGGCTGCCAGCGTGAGAATGATTAATTTTTAGGATGATCAAAAGACTGCAACCAGGGTACAGCAAAGTCAATAAAAGCAAATTTCAGGCATGGAGTTCAAAGTGCTTGCATTACGATGTGTTTAGAGTTTAGAGATGCAGCGTGGAAACATGCCCTTCAGCCCACCGCATCCACGCCGACCATCAATCCCCACACACTAGTTCTACGTCCAACACATTAGGGGCAATTTACAGAAGCCAATTAACCTACAAACCTACACGTTTGGGATGTGGGGGGAAACCCGGAGAAATCTCATGCGGTCATGGGGAGAAGGTGCAAAGTTCACACAGACAGCACCTGAGGTCAGGATCACACGCAGGTGTCTGGCACTGTGAGGCAGCAACTCTACAGCTGCTCCACTGCGCTGCACATGTGGCACTCCTCGTCTACACAACAGAACAAATCTGTACTGCAATGTTTCTGTCAAGCGAACTTTGGCAATTTGCAGATGCATGGGTTTTGGAAGATGTATGTAGCAGATGGATTTGCAGACTGAAAGCCATTTTAATCTAACTGATGGAGTTGGAATCTGCCACAGGTTTTTATGCATCCCACAATTTTGCACCTGGGTGATCTTGCTTTTCACTCGAGCAGGTGTAAAACAAGCCACCCACCTGAATTTGATCAGCGTGGGAGGTTATAGTAACTCCACAGTGCCCACCTGAGAAGGGCCAGCCAGTGACAAACAGTTTGCACAACATAGATTAGCCAAGCCTCTGTGAGCATGTATTGTTCTGCTCGTTAGATTTTGCAGGCATAGTTCAGAAGCGTTGAACATATATTAACCTCATATAATTCTCAGATAATTGTTGAGCGTTACTGCAAAATTGTGCCATCAAAATAAACCACTGAAACCATCTGTTCGTGGCAGGCGAACAGTCAGAGAAAGCAGGAATGCTGTCATGGCTACAACAGTGACAACTCTTTCCCTCTACCCCCTCCTCCACAGACAGATGTCATGAAGCCAGCATCGTGAATTATAATTAGGGTTTGTGTATATTTGGAGAGTGTCGGGATCTGCAGGTTCACAGCATTTTTTTTAAAATGCAGATTTTATTGCACTTGCGTGAGGATTTATAAAACACATGCAACCGTTTAATCCATTTTATCTGAAAGCAATTTGTCTCCGTTGGAATAAGATGTAAAACATGTCAGAGACAATGAGATGGATAAATGTGAAATATTAGTATAAATGAAAAGGATTAAGCCTCGGTTTATGGCGAGAATTGGAATTGGTTTCACTTAAGGATCACACTTAGGGTACCTGTCATCTGTACGGTCCTTAGATTATAAATTACATCCTATTTATAACTATTGTCACTCCCACGAATAAAAGTCTAGACAAGAACTTTTGTGTTAATTGGGAATCTGCCAGAATTGTCACATCCACTCGCTTCTATCATTATTTTGACTGATCCTGTTTAAACAATGAATCGGAAAAATATTGATGGAAGGCTTTATTAATTATAGATTAGAAATTAATTTTGGTTATGTAATATTTTGTCACATTTGAATTAGCCATCGTGCCTGTGTTTTCACAAGAGATAACTTAGAATGAGTGTGAACTCAATGGACCAAAGGGTCTGCATTCATGCTGTATCTTTTAATGAATCAATAACAAGGTTGGCACAGTGGTGTAGCTGGTAGAGCTGCTGCCCCACAGTGCCAGAGACCCAGATTTGATCCTGAACTCGGCTGCTATATGTATGGCGCTTGCATGTTCTCCTTGAGACAACTTGGCTGTTCCAGTTTCATCCCGCATCCCAAAGATGTGCGGGAGTGTAGGTTAATTGGAATCTGTAAAATTGTGTGTGTAGGAAGTGAACGCGAAGTGGAACAACATGGAACTAGTGTGAACTGGTGATCAATGATTGGCAGGGACTCAGTGGACCGAAGGTCCTGTTTCCATGCTGTATCTCCAACCAAAATCGAAATGCTGCTATCCTCAAGGCAGCATCAACAAAAGTACTGGTTTGGCATACATCCCCAAAACGTGTGAGTTTGTAAGTTAATTACCCTTTGTAAAAGTCCACAAGTATCTGTCCACATATCTTATAAATGTTGTTGCAGTATAAGATATAAAATGTTGTTCCATTTACCACCACCCTCTGTGTGAAAAGATTGTCCCTTGAGATCCTATTAAATCTTTCCCCTCTCACCTTAAACCTGTTCTCTGGTTCTCGCTTCCCTTACTCTGGATAAAGGTCTTTGTGCATTCACCCTATTTCCCTCATGACTTTATACACCTCTATAAGATCATATACACACGGAAAGCGGGATCTAAGGGGCTACCAAAGAGTAGTTATTTCATGTTGTATGCTTTTCTTCATCGCATGATATGTAAATGTGATTTGAATTATTAATTTTGTGCATGCTTTTATTTTGTGTTAGTGTTCTAATGCATTCTGCAGTGGTCAACAATAGAGGTCCTCCTCCTTTGATCTGTGTCTTTTTCATTCTCCCTTCTCACGCACCTCCTCTTGCTGCTTTTCCTCTGTGCCTGAGGCCCAGGGCTCAGCCTGTGTGACTGTGCAGCCTGGAGCCGTCCATCTTGTGTAATGGGACACAGTCAGTCTGCTGGTTCCCACAACCCTTCTCCAGTGCAGTCCAACCAGAGGAAACACTGTTTGAGTGGACTCACATTTTAACATAATCATCTTGTCCTCTTGTACCAGGATTACCCTCACTATTCACCAGCTACTTCTTGATTGGAGATAGTGATTCAAGAATGGACACCACAGTGGATTTATGCAGAAAGAGCATATTGGGACCGCTTCCTGAATATTAGTTAGCAACTGGGCAGGATAAGCAGTGTCATAGAGTCGTAGAGTGATACAGTGTGGAAACAGGCCCTTTGGCCCAACTTGCCCGCGCCGACCAACATGCCTCATCTACACTAGTCGCACCTACTTTTGTTTGGCCCATATTCCTCTAAACATATCCTATCCAAATGCCTGTCGAAATGTTTGCTAAATGTTGTGATAGTATCTGCGTCAACTACCTCCTCTGGCAACTTGTTACATATACCTACCAACCTTTGTGTAAAAAAGTTGCCCCTCAGATTCCGGTTCAGAAATCATTTGTGGTGGCTTCAGGGCATTGCCATTGATGGCATCCTCCACCAACAGGAAGCCTGTCATTTCAAAGCGGTGTATTTATACTCTCCTCCTCTCCCACGGAGGAAGAATAACATATATTGTGCCCCCCTGGAGCAGTAGCCAAAAAGGAAACAAATGTGCCTTGATGTATCTGCTCCAGGCTGGGAACAGGCAGGAGTGGTAATGTTAATATCTATCATGACCTCCGCTGGACCTGGTCAAGTGATTCTGACCTTCCCCTATGACTGCAGTATGCACCAAACTCTGTTCAAACCTACTGAAGAGGAGTCACGTTGGGCACTGCTCCTCCTGTGGGATTGATCACAGATTGATTGAGAAGAAAATGAGGTCCTTCTGCAACTCTTTCCCCTCCTATGTTAGCAGGTGGTCCTGTACCACCTGCCCCCTCTCTATTCTTCCCAGCATGATGCAATCCCGGGGGAATGGTGACCAACACACTGATGTCTGGAAGCAACAGAGTTTTGACTCATAGCCTCTGTTTATGCAACGTCAATCAGTGTGGACTTTGCAAACCACAAGTAGGTCTGGGAACACCAAGTGCCTCACTCCAAGCAACATTCTTTACGTCAAGATAGACACAAATTGCTGGAGAAACTCAGCAGGTCAGTCAGCACCTTAGTTTAGTTAAGTTAAGAGATACTGCACAGCAATCGACCCTTCGGGCCACCTAATCCGCGCTGACCAGCGATTCCCACACACTACCGCTTTCCTACACACACTAGGGACAATTTACAATGTTACCAAGCCAATTATCCTACAAACCTGTGCTTCTTTGGAGCGTGGGAGGAAACCGGATCTCCGGAGAAAACCAGTGAAAACTCACGCAGGTCACAGGAAGAATGTACAAACTCCATACAGACAGCACCTGCAGTCAGGATCGAACTTGAGTCCCTGGCGCTGTAAGGGAGCAACTCTACCATTGCGGCACCCTGCCACATCTCTGGAGAAAATGGATGTGGGATTTTTCTGGGTTAGGGACCTTTTTCAGACACTGAAACGTTGCCCATACTTTTTTTCTGGAGATGCTGCCTGACCTGCTGAGTTATTCCAGCACTTGTATTAACCAGCATCAGTAATTCCTTTCTATACATCAACCTGCAATTAATTAATGATCCAATTAAATAGTTTTGATGGTTGCAACTTGTGGTGCAATTTAATGGTTCATGCATTAAATCAATGTTGCACCCTTATTGCCTTAACACTGTGGCTGCTCTGCATACACTGGTATGCCAATGCTCTTCCCAATATAGCAACCCGTGTTACTTGTGCCACAAATTAATTAATGTGTATTGGAGGCATATCAGAACTGATATGACTGCCAAAGCACCCAACAAATAGAATCTTAAGTTTGTGCCAGCACTTGTCATTTATCTCAAGTTTTGAAAGAACGTGTTTTGACTTTGGTTAGGCTGCATTTGGAGTATTGTGTTCAGTTCTGGCCGCCCTATTATCGCCCAAAGTTGCCCAGGAGCAGAAAAGACTGCAAAAAGTTGTTAACACTGCCCACTGATCTCCCCACCATCGAAGGGATTTATCGGAGTTGCTGCATCAAAAAAGCAGCCAGCATCATCAGAGACCAACACCATCCTAGCCACACACTCATTTCACCGTTGCCATTGGGAAGAAAGTACAGGAGCCTGAAAACTGTAATATCCAGGTTCAGGAACAGTTTCTTCCCTACAGCCATCCGGCTATTAAACACTACAACCTCAAATAAGCTCTGAACTCCAATAGACTATAATAATAATAATAATAATTATTATTATTATTATTATTATTATTATTATTACTATTATTATTATCATTGCACTACCATTGTTTGTTTTTGGAGTATGTGTGTATGTGTATGTCTATGTGTGTATATACATATGTATCTATATATATATATGTGTGTGTGTGTGTGTGTGTGTGTGTGTGTGTGTGCGTACTTGCGAGTATATATATATATATATATATATACTCGCAAGTACGCACATACACACACACATATATATATATATATATATAGCCAGGGATTGAAGGGATATGGGTTGTGTCCAGGCAGATACGTGATGGTGTTGTCATCATGTCCGGCACAGATATTGTGGCCCAAAGGGCCTGTTCTTGTGCTCTACTGTTCCATGTTAGTTAGTTAGTTCGTTTAGTTTATTGTCATGTGTACCGAGGTACAGTGAAGAACTTTTGTCGTGTGCTAACCAGCCAACGGAAAGATAACACGTGATTAAAATCAAGCCATTTACGTGATAAACGAATATGCTGTTTTTGTTTGCGATTTATCTTACCTTACCATATTGACAAGACCTCTTTGTTTACGGAGCACTAAGCAGGTTCTGAGACCATGAGAAAAGCCCTCCCTTTTGGTTCTATCAGGTGTTATTTAGATGAACCCACCCCGTGCATCAACTCGATGAAGAACCAACAATATCATTCGTCTGGGTTTTCTAGTAAAATTCTGCGGAGATCGTAACTGATGGATGGATAAATATTGGATAGGAAACTGGGAGAACCTCCATCACTGTAAACTGAAGGCTCTGTTGGGAACTTACCCCACTGAATCAACCATTGTACATTTCCTGACCACATGTCCCCATGGTCAAGTTAAGGCCACCTTTCATTGTGCAGTGGCATCCGAGCTCTCTGACAGTTTTACTTGGATTTCCACCTTTTCATCCCATTGCCTGTCAGAGATGCAGCTTTCCCACCGCTGTCTCTGAGCTGCTCTCCCAGTCCAAGCATTCCACCTCAGTCTCAAGGACATCAGAGGCTACGCATTCAGGACATGCTTCAGTGCCGTGGTATAGCCGCACAGAAGACACAGCCCTTTGCAAACGGTTTGTGTAAGAAAAGCACTCCTAACGTGCCACGCCACTTCTGTGCAGCATGCAATTTCCAGCCAGTGTCTTTCCAACGTACAATTCTTTTGCAGGAGAAGCTAATTGTATATCGAATAATCCAGTGAATTTCAGGCTGTCCTTGTCAATAGACTTTAACACCAGGCTGCCCTTTGCCATAAACTTTATTTCTAAATAAATGTTGATCTTTTTTTAAAGTTTACTTCCATTAATAGCTTTTCTCACTTTGGGACCATGCTACAAGTAACCTGAAGAGCAAGGGATTTTTGGCAGTAAGGTTATTTAATGTTGAAGTAGGTAGGGGGAGGAGTTGGAGCTCTGGACTGGTGTTGATCTAAACAACCAAATGGACACTGCTAAGTTTGATCAGTTGAATATTTATAACTCCAGTCAAATGTAAATATTGTCAAAACAGAAATGGTGAGTCGTTCTGCGAAAATATTATGCTAGATGAAAATGACCAGTGTGAGGTACAGAAAGCTTTCTCTTCGTACATTTTCAAGTGCGTACACAAAGCAGCTTGTGTTCCTGGAGCTGAGCGACGTAGCTGGCTGCAGGAGAAGACACCAACAAGTTAGAGATCGCAACTAGCCTCAGTCTGAAGTGGCGAGCACGTTGTTAACAAGTGGGGCAATTGGCTGAGCAGGTTGGCATGCCGATGGGTTTTGCCTGCGTTAGCCAGTTCCACCAAGCTGGTTCCAAAACGTGTAGTAGTTCCATGGATGGCTTCAAGAACAAGGATCTGGATGATTTCTCGTGCTTCGCTGTTACTGACAAACGGTGAACTTCTAGTGAACTGCTCTGGGTGAGCGCGTGGGGTTAGTTTCAGGTTGCTTGCAGCAGCAGCAGCGGGCGGTTCAAATCTCCTCCCAGGCTACAAAAGCTTAACAGTCTGTGTTTGTGGAGCTGGGCAGGGTGGAATATCTGTGGGGATTTAGATTTGGAAAGCAGAACCGACTCTCAAGGCCGCAGGATTATTACAGGTGGCAAGAACTGGATTTGTTGAATGACATGTGAATATGAGAGAACAGTGTAGCCCAGAATCACAATGATTGTGGGTT
The DNA here is from genome assembly GCA_963514005.1 of Raja brachyura. Next base: position 137,807,035 of record OY740781.1, read on the forward strand.
CAAGTCTCACACCAGAGATCTGAACATCAATTCTCAGCAGTGCTGAGGGAATGCCGCATTGTCAATGACAAACTCTTTTAGGTGAGATGTTAAATCAAAGTCATACAGTCAAGGGATAAATATAACCCAGGGGTGGCCTGGTGGCACAGCAGTAGAGTTACAGTGACAGACGTGTGTGTTCCATCCTGACTATGGGTGCTGCCAGTGTGGAATTTGTACGTTCTCCCCGTGACCACGTGGATTTTCCCCGGGTGCTCCGGTTTCCTCCCACACTCCAAAGGTGTACAGGTTTGTAGGTTAATTGGCTTCGGTAAAGATTGTAAATTGTCCCTAGTGTGTACGATAGTGCAAGTGTATAGGGATTGCTAGTCGGCTTGGACTCGGTGGGCCGAAGGGCCTGTTTCTATGCTGCACCTCTAAACTAAACTAAACTGAACTAAACTAAAAGATGACCAGTTCTTGTTTGCTTTCCATGGAATCTTCAGATCTTCGGCATAGTTGCAGAGGAAATTCATGGAGAGCTGAAGATCACCCCTCAATACTTCATCGCTCAACAGTCACCGTTGTTGCTGTTGAGAGCTTGCTGTACAAACTGGCTGCCCTGTTTACTGCCACACTATAGTGACTGCAATTTAAAAATAGGGCAGCCGCGTGGGGCAAATAGTAGAGCCAATGCTACACGGCGCCAGAGACGCGGGTTTGATCCTGACATCAGGTGTCGTCTGTGTGGAGTTTGCACGTTCCCCCGTGGCTGTGTGGGTTTCCTCCAGGTCCTCCGGTTCAATCTGACATCCCGAAGACGTGCGGGTTTGTGTGTCAATTGGCCTCTGTGAACTGTCCCTTGTGTGTAGGGAATGTAAGATAGAACTGGTGTGAACGGGCGATCGATGGTCGGCATGGACTCGGTGGGCCGACGGGTCAGTTTCTCTGAACTAAACTGAACTCCCTGTACTGTGTGAGTTTCCTCTGAGGCTACTGTGGTTTCTTCCTACACCCCAAAAACATAGATTAATTGGCCACTGTAAATTGGCCCCAGTATGTAGGTGAATCTGGTCGGACTTTATAGGAATGTGAAGAAAATAGAAGTGTAGGATTGGTGTAAGTAGGTGGTTGCTGGTCTGCTGGGCTGAAGGGACTGTTTCCATGGTGTATGCCTTTATGACTCCATAGGCTGCACAGCTTTAATACTATACCACAGGAAATCTAGGTACAAATTACCTCGATGCTCCCTAGATTGGTGCTGGGAACAGATACAACCGCTTCATTAAAGCAAGTAAAATATGATTGATTAGCTCACCCTCAACAGATGCACAGACGCAACCTTTCTTCACTGACCACAGGTTAACATGAATGCAGCTCCTCTCTCCCACCCTGATAATAAACACACACATAAACAGCACTGCCAGTGATGACGGATGCCACCTCCTCATTTAACCACAACTCCTTGCTTAACCACAAGTCTTCCAATTTTCAGGTTAAAAATAGCTGTTTAATACACCCACCTTTTCCTGTCAAATAATCACCAAGGCAACATGAAACTTTTCTCCTTCGCCTTCCCCTCCCCCTGTATGTGGAGCAAAACCTGGACAGATCCTGTGAACTGATTCCGCATGTGATATCAGAGTCTGAAGAAGGGTCTTGACCCGATACATCCTTTACTCTTGAGATGCTGCCTGACCCGCTGAGTTGCTCCAGCATTTTGTGTCTATCTGCGTATGTGATAATAGTTCTGCAACAAAATGCTCTATTGTTGGAGCAACTCACCAGCTGAGTTGGTGTTTTGCTCAGGGACAAAGGGTGGCACGGTGGTGCAGCAGTAGAGTTGCTGCCTCACAGCGCCAGGGACTCGGGTTCGATCCTGACCACGGGTGCTGTCTGCACAAAGTTTGTACCATTCTCCCTGTGACGGCTTAGGTTTCCCCAGTTGCTCCGGTTTTGTCCCACATCCCAAAGACATACAGGTTTGTAGGCTAACTGGTTTGGTAAAATTCTAAATTGTCTCTATTGTGTGTAGGATAGGGGTAGTGTACGGGGATCAATGGTCAGCGCGGACACGGTGGTGGCGAAGGGCCTGTTTCCGTGTCATATCTCTCAACTAAATTGGATCACTCAACTAAATTGAAGCTAAACTAAAAAAATGCTCTCTTTCAGAACTGCAGTATCAAGGAAATTCAAGCCATTGTGACCTCACAGTCGACTGTAAATAGACCGGATGTGGGGATAAGGTAGGAATAGGTCCCCTTTAATGATTTATGGGAAAGTGAAGACAATGGCCTTTTTTAATTTTAAAAATATTTTAGAACAAATAGGGGGTAGCCTCATTTGGACCATTCAGCCTAAGGTGAGAGGGGGAAAGTTTAATGAATATGTGCAGGGCGCACGTTTTTTACACAGAGAGTGGTGGGGACCTGGAACGCATTGCCAGGGGTGGTGGTGGAGGCAGATACGCTAGTGGGGTTTAAGAGGCTTTTAGCAAGCACATGGAAGTGCAGGGAATAGAGGGACAGAGGTTTAGGGGTAACATGAGGGGGAACTTCTTTACTCAGAGAGTGGTAGCGGTGTGGAATGAGCTTCCAGTGGAAGTGGTGGCGGCAGGTTCGTTGGTATCATTTAAAAATAAATTGGATAGGCATATGGATGAGAAGGGTATGGAGGGTTATGGTATGAGTGCAGGCAGGTGGGACTAAGGGAAAAAAGTTGTTCGGCACGGACTTGAAGGGCCGAGATGGCCTGTTTCCGTGCTGTAATTGTTATATGGTTATATGGTTAATAGAGGGATATGGATCACGTACAGGCAGATGAGATCAGTTTAACTTGGCATCACGTTTGGCAAAAACATTGTGGGTCGAAGGACCAGTTCCTGTGCTGTACTGTTCAATGCTCTATGTTCTTAAATGTGGCTGAGAGTATTGCCTTCGGAGTGTCACAACCAAATGCATGGGAAGTAAGTATACTTTGTGTTCGATGTACTGTCAAGTGTTTAAAGTCTGTCCTTGGAAGTCTTTGAATAGGGAACATGTTGGCACACAAATACCCAACTTAGCATGTCAAATATTTTTCCACCAGTCTGCCTCAAGACCCAGCCTTTAATAATCTGTGCCTTCTCTCTGGAGAGTTTTAATACCTCTTGGGACTCCACTCCATTTTAAGGGGACCATTCATAAAATGTGCATTGCCTTCGCATTCCTCCTCTCCTTAGCTAGACCACAGGGGAGAATCCTTGCATTGGCCTGATCGTTCACCAGCCTGTCCTCAATAGGCTCCTCACCTTCTGAGGGTGTGTGAGGAGTTGGGAGAGATGCCCAGTGCCTCAGTAGACAAAGGCAAAGTTTCCTAGATGCAGCAGTTAGAAAGACCATGGACTGCACCAGGGCACATTCCAATACCTCTCTTCCAGTCCCATCGCTCCCCATTTATTTCCCTTCACCTCTTGGACAATGGCCACTACAAGAGTTTTCAACACATGCTTGTTGTGGCACACAAACTTTTCCACATCAAAGGGATGGTTTGTGCTCCTATGCCCTGCAGTCCAGCTTTCCTTCAGACTGGTGGGCAGGAAACAGTCCTGGCAGTTCAATCCCTTAAAAGCATTATGTGAAATACTGAATCGAAGGAGTCTATGAGGGGTATTAGGATTGCACTGTCAGAGTCACCAGTGCCATTCAGTAAACATATTATTACTTTTTTAAAGTGGGATAAGATTCTCAGAGCAATCCCATTCACTCACTTATGGATACAGCAGGTCACACAGCATCTCCAGAGAACACGGACTGGTGACATTGCATTTTGAGACCTTTCTTCAGATGTCTGAATGAGGGGATGGTGGAAGGTTGTTTGTCAGACTGGAGGCCGCTGACTAGTGGTGTTCATCAGGGTTCAGAGCTGGGCCCATTGCTGTTTGTCATCTATATCTATGATTTGGATGATAGCATGCATAGCATGATTAGCAAGTTTACAGATGACACAAAAATAGGTGGTATGGTAGATAGTGAAGATGGTTGTCAAAAGCTGCAGCAAGATTTTGATCGTTTGGGCAAGTGGGCTGAAGAATGGTTGATGGAATTTAATACAATGAAATGTGAGGTGTTGCATTTTGGGAAATCTAACATGGGCAGTACCTACACAGTGAATGGTAGGGGTCTGGGGAATAGTGTAGAGCAGAGGGATCTAGGAGTGCAGGTACGTATATAGCTCGTTGAAAGTTGTGTCGCAGGTAGATAGGGTGGGCAAAAAGGCTTTCATCAGTCAGTGCATTGGGTATAAAAGTTGGGAGATCATTTAGCAGTTATTTAAGACATTGTTGTGGTCACATTTGGAGTATTGTGCTCAGTTTTGGTCACCTTGTTATAAGAAAGATGTTGTCATGCTGGAAAAGGTGCAGAGAAGATTTACAGGGATGTTGCCAGGATTCTAGGAGTGCAGAAGGATGAGGGGTGACCTTATAGAGGTGTACAAAATCATGAGTGGAATAGATCGGTTAAACACACAGAATCCTTTGCCCAGAGTAGGTGAATCGAAAACCAAACAACATAGGTTCAAGGTGAGGGGGAAAGATCTAATAGGGGCAACTTTTTTTACACAAAGGATGGTGGGTGTATGGAACAAGCTGCCAGAGGAGGTAGTAGCGGCAGGTACTATTGCAACGTTTAATGTACATGTTAATGACGTCTGTTGGCGTCGGAAGCCGCGGTCTCCAGCAAGGAAGCGGCCGTTACAGGCACCCCGAGCCGCTGAGAGGTTCCCCCTTCGCCGGAGCACCATCACCCGGCGAAGAAGGGCCTGGAACATCTAGCAATGTTACAAAATTTTGAGATTTTAAAAATCAAGTCTGCAATTTATCCCATCAGATAAAGCATAAAAATAAGTTTAATTCGACACCTAATTCACTTTCATATCTTCAGTATTAAAAAAGTTATGGCCATTTTCATACTCGGAAATTAGCAACTTGGATGGAGCTCCACAACTGGCGATCTCGCCGAGAGATCCCAGGCTCCCAATGTTAAAGTTCAGAAGAACAGTCATGGTGGGCACTTACCCTGATCATATTTCATTATGACATAGAAGGATGCTATTCAGCCCATCAAGTCTGTGCCAGCCCACTGCAAAATCCTATTTAGCTTAGTTTAGTTTTAGTTTAGTGATACAGTGTCAAAACAGGCCCTTCAGCCCACTGAGTTCAGGACGATCATTGATCACCCGTTGACACAAGTTCTATTTATCCCACTTTCTCATCCACTCCATACACCATAGAGGCAATTTACAAAGGCCAATTAACCTACAAACTTGCACGTCTTTGGAGAAATCAGAGCACCTGGAGGAAACAGCACGTGGTCACAGGCCAACTCCACATAGGAAGCACCTGAGGTCAGGATCGAACCTGGGTTTCTGGCGATGTGAAGCAGCAGCTCTACCAGCTGCACCACTGGGTGCTGGTATTGAATAATCTTAGTTTGGATGCAGTGATTATCACCTTCCGAGATTCCATAGATTCTACAGTGGTTTCACATATCTGAAGGGAGTTGATATGGAGTCCACAATCAAGTCATTTTTGATAGACACAAAATGATGAATAAGGTCAGTGGGTCAGGTAGCACCATGTTTTCCCTGGCTGGGGTGCCCAGAACCAAGTGGTGCTATCTCAAAACAGGGAGTCAACTATTCAAAAAGAGATAAGAAGAAATCTCTTCACGTGGATGGTGATGGACCTTTGGAATTTTCTACCCATGAATGGGTCAATTGCAGAACAGATTCAAAACAGAGATCAAGAGATTTTAAGTTATTCAGGGAATAAAGGAAAATTGAGTTTGTACGGAGAAGAAGAGCAGAGGTACAACGTCAGCCACAATCTTATTGCATTGCAATGCTGATAGATGGGACCAAATGACCTACTCCTGCCATCACCTCACATGGTTTTATTTTCTTCATTGCTATAGTGACAATGTTACCTGATAGACATATATAAGTTGATACAGTGCCTTTTTTTGTGATCATATAGAGGTGTATAAAATCATGAGAGGAATAGATAGGGTAGATGCACAGAATCTTTTGGCCAGAGTAGGGGAATCGAGAAGCAGAGGTCACAGGTTTAAGGTGAGGGGGGGAAGATTTAATAGGAATCTGAGGGGTAACTTTTTCACACAAAGGATGGTTGGTGTTTGGAATGAAATGCCAGAGGCAGAGACTATTGCAACATTTAAGAAACAGTTAGACATGTACATGGATAGGACAGGCTTAGACGGATAGAGGGATGTGGGCCGAACGCAGGCAGGTGAGCCTCGGGTAGATGGGACGTGTTGGTCGGTTTAGGGCAAGTTGGGCTGAAGAGCTTGTTTATGGGCACCTTTATTGGCATGGACAGGTTGGGCCGAAAGGCCTGTTTCCGCGCTGTATGACTCTATGTGCAGCAGTGAGCCATATCCCTCTCAGCACATACAGTGCCTTGCCAACTCACTGCCACCATTCCAGTGAATCTGTCAGATATAACAAGTCAGTGCAATGTGCTTGCATAATGTGCCTGGGAGGGTGTACTGAAAATGGTGCAGGTGGCCCGTGGGGGTTTCGCAAATTTTTGTGTCAGGTCACATTCTTAACTATAAGACAAGCTGGAGGTGAGCCTGAATCTTGCAACAAAAATAAATGTTTTAACAGGTGGACGGCAGGTCAAGGGTGCATGTTTGCCCAATATTGGCTCTCACAAGGCACCAAAATGTTATTTTTCTTCCCCTTAACAAAGCAAATCCATCACAAATCAAGCATGCAATCTCCTGAATTGAAGTGCCTTGGCAAGGGCATGGCAAATGTTTAATTGCAATAAGAAACTAATTTGACAATAGTAATTGTTGCATTTTTGAATTTGCTTGCCAGTGCTGTTTACAAGGAACACTAAAAGAAATGCGAGCTAAATAAAAAAATAAAGCTTCCGTTAAAATAATAATTGAAAAAATATCCTGAGGATGAGTAGCCATATTTTTACTCAAAACGTGATTTGATAAGTTGTGAAATAAGTACCGTGATTCTGCTCTTTCCAGAGTTTTTTGCCCTTTGGATCAGCGACCATATGATCCATGACAATTTCCAATTTAACTATTTATTTTTTCTCTTCTTTCATCCTTTATTTTCTTAAAACACCGCCTTCCCCACAGACTTGCACCGTCCCCAGTTTAGGGCATCAGGAAGAGTTGGGCCACTGCCATTGCCTATACGGAGTGTTTCCCACCTTGGTCTCCACTTGGCACCTCTGCACAATGGCGTAGCTGAGGTTACCCCGACCACTTAATCCCACCAAGTACTTGTTTGGACTTACTGCAATTACAGTCGCGTGGGATGGTCCAGTTCTCACAGGTCTTAAATCAACCTCACCTCAAGTCTTTGACTTTTCAGGATAACATTATTTCTTCACCTCGTGCACCCTTGCGGAGATGACTATCAAGTTCCAATTATAACTGTGCTTATAAATGGTTGGAAAGATCAATGAATCTGCTGTGTTCCAACATTACTTCCTTATGAGGCATGCAGAATCATAGTTGCCCAGATTAGTCATTGTGCACAGATAGGGTAGACAGTCAGAACCTTTTTCCCAAGGTGGACATGTCTAACAGTAGAGGGCATAGCTACATGATGAGAGGGGGAAAGTTTAATAAAGATGTCGGAGCAATGTTTCCTTACACACAGTGTGGTGGGGGCCTGGAACGCATTGCCTGGGGTAGTGATATGAAAGTGATGTTAAAAGACCTATATAGGCATGTGGAGGTGCAGGGAATAGAGGAATATAGTTCATGTACATATAAATTAGATCAGCTTAACTTGGCATTGTGTTTGGTGCAAACATTGTGGACCAAAAGGCCCTTTCCTGTACTGTACGTTCTAGATTCTACGTTGAAATATTAGGGAGATATTTTATTGTCCATAACCTGGTCTTTCTTATTCCTTCCCATTTCCATTTAGAGAAGGCATTCAAGATAGGTTTATCAACACTGTCCACAGTGGACTACCCTGTTGTTCCTGATTGAGCAATTGCCCACCTGAAGCCCATCGCGGGAGCCACGTATTCAAGGCTTTCTTGGAGAAGGGGACCAGAGCAGGATCTTCCAAACCAAAGATATGAACACTCCATCCGCAGTTGCAAAGACTTTGAGGTTGAAAAGAATTATATCCATTGTCAGTTTGCAGCCTCTCTCTTTCTCAGACAGTGGCAATCTCTGGCCATTTCCCTCAGGGTTTCTCTATGCTCAGAGCAGCACAGAGAATGGAGCTCACGTCAATGCACAATTATGTCTGGAGTTATGTGCAAACATGTGATAAGGGGTTGTGCATTGTATGTGCAACTTAGCAAAGCTTTCTGCTTTGGCCTATGAATTGAGCACCAGTGTGCAAGTAGGATTGATTTGCATGGCCAGGTCTTTCATTGATGCTGCCTTGATGATAGTGCATTTCTGTTTAGTTTAGAGATGCAGCATGGAGTATCGATACAGCTCGGCCATACCATGTCTACTGTATGTCAACAATCAATGACCTATTCCCACTGGTTGTACATTATCCTACTGTCGCATTCACACACGGGGCAATTTTACAGATGCCGGGCGGCACGGTGGCACGATGGCACAGCGGTAGAGTTGCTGCCTTACAGCGAATGTAGCGCCGGAGACCCGGGTTCAAGTCTTACTTCGGGTGCTGTCTGTGCAGAGTTTGTACGGTGGCTTTTCTCCGAGATCTTCGGTTGCCTCCCACACTCCAAAGACGTACAGGTATGTAGGTTAATTGGCTTGGTAAATGTAAAAATTGTCCCTAGTGGGAAAAGGATAGATCGGGGATCGCTGGTCGGCGCGGACCCAGTGGGCAGAAAGGGCAGAAAGGGCCTGTTTCCATGCTGTATCTCTAAAATAAAATAAATTAAACTAAATCTATGAATCGCAAGTCTTTGAGGTGGGAAGAAACTGGTGCACCTGAAGGAATCCCATGTGGCCACAATGAGAACATGCAAACTCCACACAGTCAGCACTCGAGGTTCGGATCAAATCCGGTTCTCTGGTGCTGTGACGTAGTGGCTCTATCAGTCGCACCAGTGTGCTGCCCACTGTTTCCTTGATTTAATGTTTTATGTTTTATGTGTCATTCCTAACTCTCACTGTATATCATGTTGTCACTTGCGGGTGGAGCACCAAGGCAAATTCCTTGTATGTGAATACTTGGCCAATAAACTTATTCATTCATTCATTCTGTGATCCCTTGTGTAGAACCAGAGAGTTGTACAGCATAGAAACAAACCCTTCGGCCCACCAAGTCTAAGCCAAACATCATGCCTATCTATACTAAACCATCTGCTCCACAGTGGATGACTTATCCCCCCATCAATAGAAACAACCCATGCTGAAATATTGAATATTGAGACTGAAAATTCTGGAAACTCACAGTAGACTATGACATCTTGGACTATGTAAACCCTTGTCAGGTCCAACTGCTATTAGCTAATAAGTGTGGAAGTGGGTTGGGTTTGAAGGATGTAGACAAGTATCACATCCTCCCTGTAAAATTTCTGATCCAAACACAACATTATGTGGCTTGACCTAAAATGGTGACCATTCCTCTTTAAACAAAAACACAGATCTAATTGGGGAATATTTTCTGCTGGGATCCGGATTTTGCCTTGAGATGTTATGCTTGGATCAGAGATTGTACACAGGAGGAGTCAGTGGGAAGTGGTTGGGTGCACTGGAATTTCTGAACTTGGGTCGAAATTATGTTTGGATCAGCCAGGTGTTTACCTGGAGAAGTCTTGATACGAACTTCCGGATGGTGAAGCCCATTTACATTAAAAACCACCCAAAATCAAATGGCTTCTTTAAATCTATTACGCTCTCACATTTATTCACTGGCACCAAAACCAGTTTCTTTACTATTAAACAAAAACCATTGCTTAATAATTCACCAAATGAGTCTGAACTGGTAAACATGAACTTGAAAAATAAACATTTCTGATTTCTTTTCACAGCAGTACGTATTACAATATTGGGGAAACGTTTTCAATCTGTTGCAATAAATCGTGAAAGAACATGTTTCTTACATCTGGTAGATTATTTATTGGAATTATTAGTAATTGGTTGGAATCAGAAGGAACTGCAGATGCTGATTTACAGATAAAAAGAAACAAAGTGCTGGAGTAATTCAGTGGTTCGGGCAGCATTTCTGAGGAACATGGATAGGTGACATTTTGGATCAGAACCCTTCCTCAGACTGATTGTAATTGGGGAGGGAGAGAAAGCTGGAAGAGAGGAGTGGGCAGGTTGGACTAGTGCCTCAAGAAATCATCTTGCTGTTTGTGCAAAGCAGTGAATGATGCAACTAAATACTACTGTGTCAATGGGTATATGGCTGAAAATCATCCGCTGGACACTAAGCCGAATTCAGAGAAACTAACTGTGTTTATATTTTTGTATTGAAGTGACAGGGTTTTTACTGTAAACATGGTGACCTGGCACCTTCAACGCTACGGCTCCTGGAGGCAACAATATATTTTTTATGTTGATGCATGGGATGTGGGCATCACTGGCAAACTCCAACATATATTTCCAAATTCCCTGTACCTTAATTGTTACATGTGACAATAAACTGACCTTGAAACCATACCTTTGAAATGAGTGGCTGGCTTGGCTTTTTCCAAGGACAGCTGAGAATCAATCATGTTGATGTGAATCCAGGCACAACAAATAAACAGGGACAATAGATTATTCATCTATAAAGGTCCCATTTGGGCCCAATATCTGAGGAAGGATGTGCTGGCAATGGAGAGGGTCTAGAGAAGGTTAACTAGAGTGATCCCAGGAATTATTTGGGTTAACATATGATGAGCGTTTGAAATTACTGGGCCGGTACTCACTGGAGTTTAGAAGGATGAGGGGCACCCTCATTGAAACTTATGCCCCTGTCCCACTTAGGAAACGTGAACGGAAACCTCTGGTGACCTTGCGCCCCACCCAAGATTTCCGTGAGTCGCCAGAGGTTTTGGCCTCTCGCCTGGAAATCCTCGACCGAAGCGTGAGCTGCATCTACTGACCAAAGATCCTACAGGATCTTTGCTACCGACCACGCACACACACACATCGTGAAGGTGAGGGCCAGGGACAGCAGAGGAGCGCTGTCTGCGCGATGAACAGGAAGGTAAACAGCTGTCATAGAGCACGGTAAGTAATTTAGAAAGCGTGGGAGGGAGGGAGAGAAGGGGAAAGAAGGGGAAAGAAGGGGAGAGAAGGCCAGAGAAGGGGAGAGAGAAGGGGAAGAGAAGGGGAGAGAGAAGGGGAGAGAAGGGGAGAGAAGGCCAGAGAAGGGGAGAGAGAAGGGGAAGAGAAGGGGAGAGAGAAGGGGAGAGAAGAGAGAGGGGGAGAAGGGGAGAGAAGAGGAGAGAGAAGGGGGAGAAGGGGGGAGAAGGGGAGAGAAGGAGGGGGGAGAAGAAGGGGGGAACATAGAAGAAGCCTCGACTACGCGGAAACCACTTTCCACCATTAGGGAGAGTGACCAAAACCTCCCGGAACCTCACGGAAACCTTGGGCGGGGCGCAAGGTCTCCTGAGGTTTCCGTTCAGGTTTCCTAAGTGGGACAAGGGCATTACCGAATAGTGAAAGAATGAATGTGGAAAGAATGTTTCCACTAATGGGAGAGTCTACGGCTGGAGGCCATCTATGAGAATAAAAACATGTACTTTTAGAAAGGAGCTGAGCAGGAATTTCTTTAGTCAGATTGTGGTGAATCCATGGAATTCATTGCTACAGACTGTTGTGGAGGCCAAGTAAATGGATATTTTTAAGGTGGAGATTGATAGATCCTTGATTTGTAAGAATGTCAGGGGTTATGGGGAGAAGGCAGGAGAATGGGTTTGAGCGGGAAAGATAGATCACCCATGATTGTATAGCAGAGTAGACTTGATGGGCCAAGTGGCGTAATTCTGTTCCTAAAACTTATGAACGTGAAGTCAGCGCTTAGCTCTGCACCCGTTCCCTCTCTTGTTCACCTGCTTTTCTTGCCTCACCCACCAAGTTCTCATCATGCCAGCATGCGGCCCCTCCCACTCTGGCAATCTTCAACCACATGTTTTATATGAATCTTTGGCAGTCATTACTGCCACAAACATTTTATTGGTGACTCAAGGAGCTGCAGATGTTGTTGTCTTGAGCAAAATATAAACTGCTGGAGGATCTCAGCATCAACAAGGAGAATGGACATGCAACGTTTGGGGTTGGGACCCTTCTTCAGACTGAATGTTGGAGGGGAGAGAAAGTTGGATAAAGAGAGGTGGGAGTGGTAGAGTATGTGACGAAGGCTAGAAATGTAAAGCCAGAGGGAAGGATACAGGTGGAAGGGTACAGGGGAGATGGGAAAGGGGGGGGGGGGGAGTCAGAGGTTAAAAGGGAATTGAGGACTAACGTTTTTATTGAAGCATTGACTTAACTTTCATTCAAACCTGTATCTATGGTAGAAACAAAGAACTGTAGATGTTGTTTAATATACAAAAGGACGCAAAGTACTGGAGAATATGGATAGGTGACCTTTCGGGTCAAGTCTGATGAAGGGTCTCAAGCCGAAACATCACCTATCCCAGTTCTCCAGAGATAGAGACGGCACAGTGGTACAGCAGTAGAGTTGCTGCCCGGGTTTGGCCCTGACTATGGGTGCTGTCTGTTCCGAGTTTGTACGTTCTCCCTGTGACTGTGTGGGCTATTCTCCGGGTGCTCCGGTTTCCTCCCAAATTCCAGAGATACTCAGGTTTGTATGTTAATTGGCTTTGGAAAAATTATAAATTGTTCCTAGTGTGTAGGACAGTGCTAATGAAAGGGGTGAATGCTGGTCAGTGCAAACTCGGTGGACTGAAGGGCCTGTTTCCGTGCTGCATCTCTAAAGTCCCAAGCTTAAAGTAAATTCTAAACTAAAGTTTAAAGTTGAGAGATGCTGCCTGACCTGCTGAGTTACTCCAGTACTTTGTGTCCTTTTCTGCATCTTTGGTACATTAGTTGAGAGCCTCCAGTAACATTACCATAGCCCTACCATATCCCAAACAATGGCCATCACTGGTTTTGAGCAAAGAGTCATCATCAAGTTCCAAAATAGACTGTTGTAAATCAGAAAAGTAAATTCCACAGCCACTTGATGTGTCAGTGTCTGGAACAACAGTTGTTGTGCATTACACTACACGATGCTAAGATTGGCAAGCGGGCATGGAGAATATTATAGGAAAACTGTTGTGTGTGTGTGTGAGGGGGTGGGGTGGGGGGGGTTAATGAGAATATACTGTTGACAGGAACAGGAGATGAGTGTCCTTGGCCCAGGCTGAACAGAGCTTGTCAATCTTTGCCTCCCACCTAACTGTGCCAGCCTTGGATGCCAGCTCTTCCATTAACTGCACTGTGGTGCTCCCGAATATCAGCCCATTTCATGTGGTTTACGGAGGGCAATGTGGCCACCTGCTCAGACTGGTGGAGCGTTAACTGCGAGCAGCTGGATATTCAGATTCTTCATGCAGTGAGTGAGCTTCATTCCACACAGCAAAGATTCTTCCATAAAATAGCTTCCAGGTAATTGCTTTAGCATTTATTTCAGTATAACAAATAAAACCTGGCTGAGAACTATGTACAAACTTAATATGTGCCTGTATTATTAACTCTTGAGTGCCGGGTATGTTGCAAGATACTTTGTACAGCAACATCAGTTTAGTTTAGTTTAGTTGAGTTTAGTTTAGAGATACAGCGTGGAAACAGCCCCTTCAGCCCACCGAGCCCAAGTCCGTTGCACAAGGAAAGCTGGAAGTATTGTCAAGGATTCCTGCCACCCTGGCCATTCCCTTTTCTCTTTTTTACCTGCTGGGAGAAGATACGGGAGTTTGAAAGCCCAGGCGCCCAGATTTAAGAACTGCCCATCGGCCCATTGAGTTTCTGCCGATCATCAATCGCCCGTTCACACTAGTTCTATGTTAGCCCACTTTCTCATCCACTCCCGACACATCAGGGGCAATTTTTAGAGGCCAATTAACTGATAACACCTACGAGCCTGCACATTTTTGGGATGGGAGGAAACCGGAGCACCCAGAGGGAACAGGGAGAACGAGCAACCTCCACACGGTCAACACCAGAGGCGAGGATGGAACCTGGGTCTCTGGAGCTGTGAGGCAGCTGCTCTACTAGCTACGCCGCTGTGATCTGTGCCAAGTCACTCGGATGGGGCATAAACCATCCATTTGATGCTGAGCCGAGATTGCTCGCAATCGAACCATGACTGGAAGTACCATTATGTCGTTGAATATAATTACTTATGGATGTTTACACACTGCACAAGCAATTAAATGAATCACCTCACAATGTTAAGAGGTAGATTATTGTAATCCTACAATGTTTTTGCATCGGAGGAAGTTCTATCTGGTGGCCCAGTGCTTGCATGGGACCTTCAACTAACTTTAGAGATACAGGCCCTTCGTCCCACTGAGTCCGAGCCAACCAGCGATCACCCCGTACACTATCACTATCCCACACACTTGGGACATTTTACAATTGACAGATGCCAATTGACCTACAAACTTGTACGTCTTTGGAGTGTGGGAGGAAACCGGAGCACCCAGAGAAAGCCCACACAGTCACGGGGAGAACGTACAAACTCCACACAGACTGCACCCATAGGCACGATGGAACGTGGGTCTCTGGCGCTGTCGGGCAGCAACTCTACCGCTGTGCCACTGTGCCGCCCTCTTGGCTTGAATTCCACTTACCTCTGTGGTAATCGGACTGAACGTCTGATTGCTGCTTCATGAACAAAAGGAAAGGAAGAATGTCTTTAAAACAAAATAAAAACATTTTCAGGAATTCCATTCCTTCGTGTTCTGAAAGGAAAAAAAATGTATTGGGAGCTGAAAGATGAAACAGGTTAATGAGTGATCTGGTTTCAGCACATGGAGTGAAGGTTCCTGTGTAGCCTAAGGAGGTACTGGCACTGGAGTAGATGCCACAATGGCATGCTGCTCATATAAAGGACAAAGGTTCACCGGACGTGTACAAACATGACGTGCAAACCCACCAGAAACGAAGGCACATTCCACAAATAACTTTTCACCTAAGTCAGAAAAACTACCTCTAGGAAGCGATGACTGTGGCAGAATTTGTCAGGCCCGTTTGATAGCATCGTGGATGTGCTGGGAGTAAAGTTGCTATTGTGGACTCCACACAATTATCTCTCTACTCACCAGCCCGTTGCCCCCTTCCACAAATGGAGACTTACCCTCTCGCACACCTGACCCTTGCCAGTGGCAGTCGGTACTACGAGGTGGTCAAGAATGCTTCCAGCATGTCGGCCTTCAGCAGTCAGAGTATTGAGTGGAGAAGTTGGGAGATAGATACAAAATTCTGGAGTAACAAAGCGGGTCAGGCAGCACATCCGGAGAAAAGGATTAGATGACATTTTGGGTCGAGACTACTGAAGAATATGGAACATAGAACAGCACAGGAACAGACCCATAACGTGCTGAATATGTTGCCAAGACAAACTCCTATCTGCCTTCACATAATCTATATCCTTCCCTTTCTTGTAATATCCATGTGCTTATGCAAAAGCCTTTTAAACACCACTGTATGCCTTACACATCATATCTGCCTCTATCACCATCTCTGGCACAATATTCCAGGCACCCGCCACACTCGGTGTTAAAAACTCGCCCATCTTCTTTAAACTTTGCACCTCACACCTTAAAGCAAAGTCCTCTAGCATTTGATATTTTTGCCTTGAGATGTTATGCTTGGATCGGAGATTGTACACAGGAGGGGTCAGTGGGTAGTGGTTGGGGGCACTGGAAAAAAGTTCTGACTGTCTACCGTGTCTATGCATCTCATGACTTTACATACTTCTACCAGGTCTCCCCTCGATCTCTTTGCGTTCCAGAGAAAGCAATCCAAGTCTATCCAACCTCGCCTTGTGGCTAATAACCACCTATCCAGGCATCATTCTAATAAACCTCCTTTGCACACTTTCCAAAGCTTCCACATCCTTTCTGTACTAAGGCAACCAGAAATGCTCACAATGTTGGTAAATTGGGCGGCACAGTGGAGCAGAGGTAGAGTTGTTGCCTTACACTGCCAGAGACATAGGTTCGATCCTGATTACAGGTGCTGTTTGGACAGAGTTTGCACGTTCTCCCCGTTGACCACTTGGGTTTTCCCTGGGTGTTCCGGTTTCCTCCCACACTCCAAAGATGTACAGGTTTGTAGGTTAATTGGCTTACATAAAGATTGCAAATTATCCCTAGTGTGTAGGATAGTGCCAGTGTACGGGGATCACTAGTCGGTGCGGACTCGATGTGCCGAAGGACCTATTTCCGCACTGTATCTCAAAATAAAACTAAACTAAACTAAACTACTCCAAATGTCGCCTAACCATATTCCTACTCTGCTTCATGACTTTCTGACTTTTGCTCAATACCTTGATCAATGAAGGCTATCATACCGTATGGCTTCTTTACCATTCTGTGTTGCCACTTTCAGTGAGTTATGAACTATTCCGTTAGACTGTGCCTTTACACAGCCCAATGGTTTCTGGTCGCTCAGAACCTCGTTCCCCACACAGTTGGTCTTTACCATTCACGTAACTCAAAGCTTCTATTGTTCGGCACACAGCCCTATCATCTCTATTAGCCCTGGGCCTTGTTCTTTATGCAAGCCCTATACTTTCTCCTGCCTTAGGAACTTATTCTTCATTCATTCTCATGTTTCCTACAAAGGCGTTGCTTAGATATAATAGTGGCCTGGCAGAGACAAAGGGGCAATGTGTGGTACAATGACAGGGTTACTGATATGATTGTGTAGGAAGGAGCTGCTGATGCTGGTTTACACCGAAGATAGACACAAAATGCTGAAGATAGACACTCAGCAGGACAGGCAGAATCTCTGGAGAGAAGGAATGGGTGACGTCACTCATTCCAACTCCCCAGAGATGCTGCCTGTCCCGATGAGTTACTCTAACATTTTGTGTCTACCTCACTGATATAATTATTATTTTCCAAAACAAAAATGACTCATTAAAATTGGAGAATATAACCGTTGAATGGTATCTCAAAGAACAAATTGATCAACTGACAAATGGTTGCACCATGTTACCAGCATCCTTATCCATTTTTGCCCACTCCCTCTCACTCCCACAATATTATATACCTACTTGTTGATTCACCCGAACAAGCCTGGCGTAAGATAGTTTAAACTCCATTATTGACAGTTTGGACATTAATCAAAACTGAAAAAGAATGGAAAAATGAATACTTTGTTTTCATCAGTGCTAGAAAATTATTGGCATTTGCCAATCTAGGTGTTGCAACTGAAATTCCCTTGAAGTTAACAAATATTCTCGGAATCCATGTCAAAAAGATAAATTGCAATCCAAAATGCATTGAGAAAACTAAACTTTGGCACGAGGCAAATCTGCATCTTCCACGGTCACATCAGTTAATCCCAGGCCTGTGGCGTATAAACTTCGTAGCATGGTGGCATTTAAGTGGTTCTTAGTTAAGCACGTGGATATGTAGGGAATGGAGGGATATAGATCATAAGCAGGCACAATAAATTAGGTTTGACTTGGCATCATATATTCGGCACAGACATCGTGGGCAGAAGGGCCTGTTCTTGTGCAGTGCTGTTTGATGTTCTATGTTTCATGGGATAAAGGTGAAGGATTAACTGGATTGCCCTGCTTGGAGCAGGCAAGGACTGGACAATGTGGTTGGGGTTTGGACTGGAGTGGGGGCAGTAGAGTGGGCAGGGATAGGTGTGGAGTCAGTCATCTGGACTAAGGGGGCAGTGACCCCCAGCAACACCCAGCCTGAAATACACCGCAGCCAGCACGCACCATTGTTGGTAACTACAGCAGAATCCTGTGCAGATTCGAAGGGCTACACAGTGGCGCAGCTGGTAGAGCTGCTGTCTCACAGCGCCACAGATTTGACCTGACCTCGGGTGCTATCTCTGTGGAGTTTGCACGTTCTCCCTGTGACTCTCTTAGGGGGCGCCGGAGGAGGGAGTTGGCAGCCCTGCCGGCAGTCTGTTCGTTTTTTTCATCCTTTTGTTATTTTTAGCGTTTGTTTAAAGTTTGCTTTAATGTTCATCTGTTTGTTTTATGTGGGGGGAGGGGGGAGGGATCGGGGGAAACTTTTTTTTTCAGGTTCTTACCTTCCCGGAGATGTGATCAAGTTTCGGATCACATTCTCCGGGCTCTGCGGCCTACCATTGCTGGAGCTGGAAGCCGCCTTGGAGTGTCGTGAGCCCCGCCGTGGAGCGCGGACTTAACATCGGAGCGGATCCCTTGCCTGGGATCACTCCCGCCGCGGCCTGCGGACTTACCACCAAGGGCTCACAGTCTCGGGAGAGGCTAGTTGGGAGCTCTAACGCCGCAGAAGGTTCGATCGCCCGGCACGGGGGAGCTGACATCCCCCCGATGCGGGAGCTGAACACCTCGACGCGGAGGGCCCGAGCGCCGCCGGCTACGGGAGTCAAGACCGTCCCGTCAACGGAGGGCTCGAGGCCCCCGATCAAGGAAGAACAACAAGGGAAGGACTTGGAACTTTATTTTCAACTTCCATCACGGTGAGGAATGTGTAGGAGTCACTGTGATGGATGTTTACGTTAAAATCTGCTTTTTGAGTCTGTTGCTTTTTAAAAATTGTATGACTGACCTGACCAGTGAATTTCACTACACCAATTGGTGTATGTGACAATAAATGAACTTATGAACTTATGTACTTATGACGCGTGGATTTTCTCCGGAACATGCGGTCTCCTCCCGCATCCCAAAGACTCCAGGTTTGTAGGTTAATTGCCTCTGGGGTGTAAGGGAGTGGATGAGGAAGTAGCATAACATGAAGCTAGTGTGAACGGGTGATCAATGATTGGTGTGGACTCAGTGGGACAAAGGGCCTGTTTCCATGCTGTACCTTTCAATTAATTAAAAAAACAGTTGACTGTTTCTACTCTTTGAGAATACATTTTTATGAGTCTTTCTCAAGATACCTCAGGGCGGCTTACGGTGCCAGAGACCCGTGTTCAATCCTGCCTACGGGTGCTTGTCTGTAGAGAGCATGTTTCTGTAAATTCTAATTTGTCCCTAGTTTGTAGGATAGTGCTAGTGGACTGAGTTATCGTTGGTCGGCGTCGGCGCCGACGCAGTGGGCCAAAGGGCCTGTTTCCGTGCTGTATCTCAAAATTCTAAACCTACAGAGATTGGTAAACACAGCCCAATCCATTACAAGTTCATCACTTCATTCCATCCAGTCCATCTACAAAGAGGGTTACACCAGGAAAGCTGGAAATATTGTCAAGGATGCCCGTGAGAACACGGTGGCCCAAAGGACAAGTTTCTGTGCGTAATAACTCTATAATGATCAAAGCTCCTATGAGTTGATTAGAGCTGTCTTTGCGTCATCGATGGAGGCGAGAACAAAACTATCCTATGGTAGTCCTGATCTGAACATCACAAACCTTTGCACGTTCCATTGCTAACCAGCTGAAGTGACTGTCTCATGGAAGAAAATATAAATGATTTGCCCTAACTGGGATCACTTAAACGGATGTTATTATCACCGACTAAATTATTTGGCCAATGTTTCCTGAACCCCTTACGTGGGTTGGAAATGAAATTGTTAGTGTCAAAGAAGATAAATGTCTTCCCCCCCCCCCAATTGCATCTGGACAGATCAATCACTTTGAGAGGAAGATATCAAGGCTCATGGGCTGACTGCTTTGTATTAGTGGAATTTAGTATAACCAAGGAAACAAGGAAGCAAATTTCTGGGGAAAGGGAACGGGGGTGAAGTTATGGATGAATGGATTGAGACAGAAGCTACCACTCTGGGTTTTAAGTTTACATAATGTAATAACCTGATGCACTTAATTAGCTCTGCTTCTTATATGTTCTGGAGTACAAGCCCCAATCCAAAGATGGGGGCACACAATGACTCCAGCAGACATGATAGTCTGAGACAGGGTATCAACCCAAAAAGTCACCCATCCATGTTCTCCAGAGATGTTGCCTGACTTGCTGAGTTACTCCAACACTTTGTGTCCTTTTGTGCATTGACAAGCATCTGCAGTTCTTTGTTTCTACATGAGTTTTCCTGGAAGAGCAGGAGGTATATCCAAGTGTGCTCAATATTTATTTATTTAACTACAGAATACTTGGTTATTAGCTACATATGTGCTGTACACAAGTAGAATGTTCTCCGCTTGTGACCAAATACCAATGACTACAGTTCAAAAGTAAACCAATCTGGAGTTAAGCATAGGGAGTGCAATGTGAATGTATCATCGACAGGATTTTGCATGAATCGTTGAGAATCATGAGGAATAGTTTTATTTTACTTCTATTTAGCCGAGGTCCTTCACTGGCCAAGGTCTGCATTGCTGATATTTATTATGGGGTCAAACTAAATAGGAACAAGGGTCATTTCATGGAGAGAAGGTTGCAAATGTTAGGAGGACCCGTTGAGGATGAGGTTAATGTCAAAACATCATCATACATTTTATTGTTGCATTGTCCTAATTATATTTTGTTGGGATGGGGAAAATCTAAACCAAAAATTGGAACTAGGAACAGTTGGGACTACTACTAACAACATGTGATAACAAAAACTGGCATAAATTGGGCTAATTAAACTGGTATATGACATAGATCACACTAATAGCAGTGAATCCATTCTGAGCAAGCAAGGGTCTCATTGCTAAATACAAGAATTTTATTTCTACGCAATGGTACAGTTTAGTTTAGACAAAGATCAAAAATAGGCCCTTCGGCCCACCAAGTCCTTGCTGAACAGCTGTCTCCACATACTAACACTATCCTACACACACCAGGAACAATTTACAATTATATCATGTCAATTAACTGATGTACTTTCCTGTTATAACCTTTTAGTTAAGTTTTAGAAATACAACATGGAAACAGGCCCTTTGGCCCACCGAGTACACGCCGACCAGTGATCCCTGTACACTAGCACTATCCTACACACTAGGAACAACTTATATCTTTACCAAAGCCAATTAACCTAAAAACTTGTATGTCTTTGGAGTGTGGGAAGAAACCAGAGCTCCCGGAGAAAGCCCACGTAGTCACAGGGAGAACGTGGAAGCTCAGTACAGACATCACCAATAGTCAGAAACAAAATCTGGTCTCTGGCGCTGAGAGCAGCAACTTTAACGTTGCGCCACCAAGCCGCTCTGGCCCTTCAATCATCAAAGATCTCTGCACTCACTTGGCTCCGGCTCTTTTTACATCCCTATGTGGGACACATATCCCAATGTTCTATATGTTTGATAACACAGAACTAGTGTGAATGGGTGATCGATGGTCGGCATGGACTCAGTGGGCCGAAGGGCCTCTTTCCATGGTGTGTCTTTCAAGCCATCAAAACTTAATTGCTGAATCATTTGTTTGTGGCTGAGTTCCAGAATTAAATCCCTATATAAGTCTGGTTCCCTCCGCCTCTTACTTTCCTTCTTAAAATCCTCCTAAGATATATTCTAAGCTTCACCTGACATCCCCATGTGGCTCCGTTCAATTTTGTTTGCTAAGAATCCCACAAAGCCTTTAGGCGTTGCTATGTAAAACACATTGTATAAATACAATCTGTTTTGCTAATTATTCAGAAATCTGTTAATATAAACGAGCTAGATCACATACAGAGACAAGCATCTCATTTTTGCTGGATTTACTACCTGTCTCTCCCTCTTCACCTCATTCCCCTCCTCTTTTGGCAAATAATTAAATGTTAGAGGGCTAACAGAATCAAGGGATATGGGGAGAAAGCAGGAACAGGGTACTGATTTTGTATGATTAGTCATGATCATATTGAATGGCAGTGGTGGCATGAATGGCCGAATGGCCTACTCCTGCACCTAGTTTCTATGTTTCTAATGGGATAGAAATGCTGGCACTGATAGATTGGGCCAAATGGCCTTCTTCGTGGTGAACTAATGACTCAAAGATAATACTTCATTATTTGTCTCTTCTACTATTTAAAGAATGTTCCAAAGGGCATTAGGAGTTCCACCCTCCCGTATGTACATTACATATTTTGCAGATTTATTAACAAGGTTCATATTTCAGGTGGATTAGGTTACATTGAAAATTGCAGCAACAGTGAATGTTATTTGGACAAATCGCTCTCAAATTAAGTTCAATCTCGAAATGTTCCCACAGTGACAACCCTCACCTGCAGGACAGAATGCCAGTGTATTTAAAAGCACCGTACATTCCAGCTAAAAATAGCTGTGCCATCATCGTACACATATGCACCTGTTACTTATAAACTACACTTCTCCAAATTCCTCCTGGCAAACCTACCTTGGCGAAGGAGGAGTGGAAACGGGTGACTAGCGCCCCCACGCTGCAGTTACAGAGCACAACCAAACTGCACCCTTTTGCTGTCCACATATATGTGACCTCAGCTTGGTACCGCAATCTATAAACCAATAATTTTACAAACTGTACAACCAGGGGCAGCACGGTGGCGCAGGGCTAGATTTGCTTCCTTACAGCGCTTTCAGCACCAGAGATGCGGGTTCGATCACGACTAAGGGTGCTGTCTGTACAGAGTTCGTATGTTCTCCCCCTAAAACCGCGTGGGTTTTCTCCAAGATCTTCAGTTTCCTCTCACACTAAAACTAAAATTAAAGGTGAATCAATTTTCATCACCACCTGAAAGATAGGGTTACCATTCTAGGGGCTCACATTTAGTGTCAGTACTTATCCAAGTCATGGATTATTTTGTGCAGGAAGGAACTGGAGATGCTGGTTTACACACGAGGATAGACACAAAAAGCTGGAGTAACTCAGCGGGACAGGCAGCATCTCTGAGAGATGGAATAGGTGACGTCTCACATCAAGACCTTTCCTCAGATTGCAGATGGATTCTTTTTCCCGGATTTCATCTGTATCATAATGATTCTTGTACAATTTTCACCAGCAACTCTTATATTGGATCCCTAGCTTTCAATTTATAGAGTCTTACAGCATGGAAACAGGCCCTCTCCCACTAATGGAAATATCCTCTCCACATTCACTTTATCCAGGCCTTTCACTATTCGGTAAGTTTCATATGAGGTCCTCCCTCATCCTTCTAAACTCCAGCGAGTACAGGCCCAGTGCCGTCAAACATTGTTCTAGTACCTGCCTCAACTGCCTCCTCTGGCTGCCCGTTCCATATACCCACCACACTCTGTGTGAAAAAGCTGCCCCTCAGGTTCCTATTAAATCTTTCTCCTCATACCTTAAACCTATGACCTCTGGTTCTTTATTCCCCTAATTTGGGTGGAAGAAACTGTGCATTAAAAAGTTAGTCAACCGTGATCGGGGCTTATCTACAGTAAAATAAGTCACTACAGCCGCTTACAACTCGAGTCTGTCTGACCTCAGAACATACCTAGTGACTAGTCGGCCAGATAATTGACGTCAGCTGGTGCGACATTGAGCAATGGTCTCCGTGGAGAAAGACATTGGTTCGACTTTGGAGATATGTTTTATAGAGCCAGAGAGATATACAGCGTGGAAACAGGCCCTTCGACCCAACTTGCCCACATCCATCAACATGTCCAATCTACACTGGTCCCACCTGCTATATCCCTCTATCCATGTACCTGCCTAAATATTTCATAAACATTGCAATAGTACCTGCCTCAGCTACCAAGATAGACACGAAAAGCTGGTGTAACTCAGCGGGACGGGCAGCCTGTCCCACTGAGTTACGCCAGCTTTTTATGTCTACCTCCTCCGATAGCTCGTTCCATACACCCACCATCTTTTATGTGAAAACGTTACCCTTCAGGTTCCTATAAAATTTTTCCCCACCCTCATCTTAAACCTATGTCCTCTGTTTCACGATTCCTTACTCTGGGCAAGGCACTCTATGTGTCTACCCATGCACACAAATGTGCACACACACTCATTCATGCGCACACCAGGCCTGTACGAAGCTTTTCAAAAAGGAGGGTGGCATGACAGGATTACAAAAAAAATATGTGAAATAATGTGCAGGCAGCGCACTTCACAAGATCTAAGTCCCTCGCGGCCAGAGTCCAGGGCTTAAGGGCCCTGGAAGCTCTGGGGTTTTAGATGCTCTCTGGTGCATTCTGAGCAATATTGTGGAGCATTTTTGCACCAAATTTATGACCAATATTTCAGAAATAATTTTGGTTGAGTCAAAAGTAATGAGTGGGTGGAATGGGATGATTTGGGTCATTGTTGCATACATTTTTTTAAATCAAGAATTGAAGTTGTTTATTGAAGAATAAATTAGTTGTACTGTTGTAAAATGTTATGTAAAATGTTATAAAGGAGCATGCAAAAACTGCAAATAAAAAAACTGTAAGTTAAGAAAACCTTTTTTAGAACATGTTTTGTGTGTTGATTTGATTGCCTGTTACGGTTAGACTGTGTTAGTGTGTGCAGTGCACCTTTAATGGTCCTCCTGACCTAACAACTTCACATCACATCAATTTCAACATGGAATAGTGATATGAATACCACATTTCGTTTGACTTCCATTTCCATCATGAAAATTGAAGTCAAACTAAATTGTACATTTACATTATCGCTTTACTATGAACGCTTTCAAACTAACCTATTTTACTGTCATACTATTATAACAAATTCTAGTTCCTGGTTGACTCATAAACAAGATCACAAATCACATTATGAATTCTCAAGCACAATGTGATTGTGAATAATTGCAGAGCTGCCAAGTTTCACTGAGCATTTCTGTATTTTGATGGCTGAAAATCAGTATTTTGTTGGGGAAATCGGTATTTCTCACATAAATGCAATAGAACATGCTGCACGGAAACTGAAGTAAATCAGTACTACTGAATTGTGAAACCATTTTTGAAATGTGAATTTATAATTCTTGATTATGATTCAATAACATATAAAGCAATATGTAATATCTCTACTTATAAAACTATGATCTTGGATGTGTGTGTGTGTGTTCACGTCTTCTCTAACACACGACGCGGTAACAATAACATTTTTACATATTCCCGTAGAGATTTTTTACGTGGAGTCCGAAATCGCCTTATCTGAAAATTTCATGCTTTACTTCTCGAGTTATTAATGAAAGAGTTCAAGATTCCGACAAAACGTTGAAATAAAAATGACTCTTTCGCTGAAGATGTCACAATGGGTCTGTGTTGTCTTGCTCGTGCTGCGAGTGACGCCGCTCCCCGCTGTTTCCCCCCCCCCACGCTGCTCGCTCCACGCTGCTCCCCCCCCCCCCCCACTGCTCGTTCCCCCCCGCTGCTCCCCCCCCCGCCTCTCTCCCTCGGCCTCTCCCCCCTCTCCCCCCCAGTTTCCTCCCACACTCCAAAGACATAGGTTAATTGGCTTGGTATAATTGTAAATTATCCCTAGTGTGTGTGTGATCGTGGCAGTGTGCAGGGGTCGCTGATCGGCGCGGACTTGGTGGGCCGGAGGGCCTGATTCCACATTGTATCTCTAAACCAAACTAACTAAGCTCTGTAGGAAAGAAATGAATATGCTGGGTTAAACTCAAAGGTAGACATAAAATGCTGAATTAACTCAGCGGGACAGGCAGCAACTCTGGAGAGAAGGAATGGGTGACATTTCTGGCCAAGACCTTTCTTCAGTTCCTACCCAACAGCCTTCGACCTCTTGAACACTACAAGCACTAACTAAACTAAAAACTACGAACCGTCTTGGTTGCACTAAGGACTTTGGGGCTTTTAAGACTTTAGAGATACAGCACAGAAAAAGGCCCTTCGACCCACCGAGTCCGCGCCGACCAGCGATCACCCCGTGCACTAGCACTACCCTACACTCTGGGGATAATTTTACATCTTACAATTTGGAGAGTGGGAGAGAACCGGAGCACCCAGTGAAAATCCACGCGGACAGCACCCGTAATCAGCATCGAACCCAGGTCTTTGCCGTTGTGAGGCATCAACTCTACCACTGCGCCACTGTGCCGTTCCAAATAATGTTTTTTAACATATTACCTTTTTTTGTTTATTGTGTTATCTATGAATAGATCTATCTATGAATAGATAATGGTTATATGAATGGATATTGTGTTATCTATGAATACTGTGCTTGCTGACTTGTAATGCTGCGGCAAGTAATTATTTAATTGTAGCGTTTATTGCTGCATATACAACTAAACACTCTTCTTGCCTATCGCAGCAGGTAACAGAGAGTCTAAACCCAAGGCATAGGCCCACGGCGGGGGGGGGGGGGGGGGGAAGAGGCGAGGGCCCACGGTGGAGGGGGGAGAAGAATGGCTTGGCCCAGCGGAGATGCGTAGGCTCGGCGGGGACGGGGACGGGGACGGGGGGGGGGGGGGGGGGTGGCGTGGGCCCAGTAGGAAGGAGGGTTTTCTTGGGCTCGGTGGGGGTGGAAGGTGGTGTGGTCTGGCAGGGGTCAGGTGAAGGTGGCGTGGGCCCAGTGGGGGGGGGGGGGGGAGGGAGGCGTGGCCCAGGCTAGGTGGCGTGGGCCCAGCGGGGTGGTGTGGGCCCGGCAGGGGTTGTGTGGGCCCGGCCAGGGTGGCGTAGACCCGGCAGGGGTGATGTGGGCCCGGCAGGGGTGGTGTGGGCCCGGCAGGGATGGCGTGGTCCTGGCAGCGGTGGCGGAGGCCCGGCAGGGGTGGTGTGGGCCCGGCAGGGGTGGCGTGGTCCCAGCAGCGGTGGTGTGGGCCAGGCAGGGATGGCGTGGGCCCGGCGGGTGTGGCGTGGGTCCAGCAGCAGGGGAGGCCGGAGCGGCGTCTGGTGTCGGGGTCACGCTCACTGCCAGGACTGGGTTCAGATTCATTCATTCCCGCTCCCGCCCGATGACAGGAGAACTGTCTGACCAGCAGCGATGCTCCGACGCTGCGGATGGAGGCGATGGACTGGGCGGGCAGACACTGCAGGCCCCCCCAGTCCCGGAGAAGCGGGCACTCCTTGTTTTTTTTTTAAATCATCCCGCGGGCCGGATTGGGCCCCTCGCGGGTAGTTTGCCGCCCGGGATAAAAAAGACTCCCCCTCCCGCAACGCAATATTCCACTACTTACCCAGAGTAGACACGAGGCATCGAGGCAATCTCTGATTGTGTGGAGTGCAAATGGTGATCTGATCCCGCCCGGGCCCACTGTGCATGCGTGGTAAGACGGCGTTATTTTGCATCGCTACTACAGCACCAGCTACCCCGCAAATGCGCAGGCGCGGATGGTCGCAATTTTTTTCCCCAAATCATCCAGCGGGCCAGAACCAGAATTTCGGGTAATTTCCGTCAAAGTGGAAACACTAATTGCGCTCCAATTTTTTTTTCCCTCGGGATTTTTTCTTACTCTGGGAAAAAAAGGGGGGTGTGACCGCACCCAACGCGCCCCTCCTTCGGACGGCCATGCACACTCATGCACACATGCATGCGCACGCGTGCACACACACGAGCAGCCATACTCTTGCACACATGTGCAGACACACACACATACATGCACACACACACACGTGCATATCATTGTGCGTGCATAGCCATAGCCATGCATGCCCATGCACGTGCGCATGAACATACACATAATAATGACAACTACAACTAGCAATGTTACAAAATTTTGAGATTTTAAAATTCGTCTGCAATTTATCCCATCAAATAAAGCATAAAAAGAAGTTTAATTTGACACCTAATTCACTTTCATATCTTCAGTATTAAAAATGTTATGGCCATTTTCATACTCGGAAATTAGTATCTTGTTCCCCATTGCTTTTTCATTGACTTAACACAAAGCTGTGATCAAGGACAGTCAAATGCCCATATCTTTCTTAAAAATTAAGAGAACTGAATGAAATTTTCAGTTATTATAGATTGAAGCATTCTGAAACAAATATGAAAGAATCTTGCTTGGATGATCTGAAATTAAAGCATATAATTAGTTAGTTACCCAATTGTAGCTAATTACAAAATTCAATTACTAGATCTAAACATCTATGTATTTCTTAAGAAAAAAATAACATTTTTAAATAGCCTAAGTGTTCAAATAACATTCATACAAGAATTCACAATAGAACATGATTTTTAAATCTCATTGTCATGCACTTATAGGCCAAATGGAAGGAATTTAATGTTTAATTCCTGTAAATTAATAGGCATTTAAATCATCTTGTGAGTGGGATTTTGTGGAACGCAATCAGTTGGAACGTTGCGGTTTGTGGTGAATTTGAACCCCATATCGGTAGGAAAAATACTGCCGGTTCATATGGGGAATAAATCACCGTTTCGCAATGTAAAATGTGGACTAAAGGCCTTAAGAAGCACTTTTATACATAAAATTAACGGCTTTCCTTTACCTGTCCCGTACGTGAAATCTGTCCCCGTTGTCGGCGTTGACGGCTTTAGAAACTGATTTTTAAATTACTCTAGTGCTGAACTTGTCAGGCGATTAAAAAAAAAAATTCATAGACCGGCAGCCGGAACAATTCTTCAGCAAAAGCTTGCACTTTGAGAAAATATATTTAGGACAGGTAGGAGAAACATCGCATTTTAACCCCGCACACCCCACCCCCCCCCAAAGGCACCAAAGTCGCTCACACAGCCAGTGGCAGAACTACAGCGCCGCTGAAGGTAAGTTTTGTAACACAGCTACTACACCCATATTCATACACACCCACACATACACACACCAAATAAATGAGAAATTAATATGACTTGTAATGATGAATGACTGAGATATAATTATTGGATTCCATGCAAGTAAAGACTAGCTCCTTGTGACATTCCATTCTTAATATCCCATGCTGATCTCCTGACTGCATGTTGTTTTAAGCTCTCTTTCTCCCGTTAGTCACTGAATGGCAGGAGAGTTGGCTTTCCCTCCTGATGTGGAGAGGATGTTTTCACTGATGGGAGAGTCCAGGACCAGAGGGCACAGCCTCAGAATAAAAGGATGCAGTTTTAGAAAGGAGATAAGGAGGAATTTCTTTGGCAGAGGATGGCGAATCTGTGGAGGCCAAATTATTGGGTATTTTTAAAGCACAGATTGACAGAAAAGGTGTCGAAGGTTATGGGGAGAAGGCAGCAGAATGGGGTTGAGCCATGATTGAATGGTGGAATAGCCTGGATGGGCCAAATTGCCTAATTCTGCTCCTATGATTTATGAATGTATATATGCTTAGGGGATTACAGACTAAGATGTTGTCCCTGTCAAGCTGAAACTCTGTTGGGCCTGTCCCACTTAGGCTAATTTTAGGCGATGGCCGGCGACTGTCATAGTCGTAGCAGCCGCCGAAAAAACGATGATTGGACCCCCCTTCGACATAAAATTTGAAATAGAATCATTACTTTAACAACAACAAAAAACCAAAGAGCACCGGCGAGAACCTACGTCACCTGGCGACAACTACGACAGCACCTATTTCAGGAGAAGTCAAGCTACTCTCACTGGCGTCAAACCCACTGTCTCCGACTGTCTCCGAAAATGTCTCAACGTATGTTGAAAATGCAGCGGCGACCAGAAATACGCTTCGACTTTGGGCGACTGAGTAGACTACTCAAGAGAGTTTATTGTCAAGTGTCCCAGAAAGGACAATGAAATTCCTCTTGACTACTCACGACCATGTGGCGACAGCCTAGTCACTGGCAGTCGTTTAAAAAATTGCCTAAGTGTATGTTTCTTTTCAGTTCTAGCAAATTTGGGGGAAAAAAGCAGCTTAGTGCTGTTGAGACAGATTTAGGTCAAAAGGCTGGGTTTTTATGAAGTCTAGCCAACTAACAATGTGTTTGATTTTGTGCAGGTGATGATGATTTCTGTAATCCCCGTCACTGCATTTAAGCAGGTTAACCAAGCCAAAACTCTGCAGAACGCAGGATGAGTGTGGAGTCGTAGGGTAATGCGGTCATACAGTGTGGAAACAGGCCCTTCCCCCAGCTTGCCCACGCTGACCAACATGCCCCATCATTGGAGTAGCCCGTGGAATGAAATGCCCCACCAATGGTTACATTAGTTTAAAGGGCACAGGAGTGTTTCCATGGCACTATTATCAGAAAACTTGAAAAATGCACAGTGAAAGTTTGATAGCAAATAGACTGAAGCAGGAAGAGAGGCAGATGGTGGCTGGGAGATGTAGCTGGGGCTCTCTGTGGTGAACTCAGAATTCCATTTTAGGGAGAAACAAGGTAAGCACATCATAGAGTCATCATGATAGAGTCATATAGCATGAAAACAGGCCCTTACTGTCCAACTTGCCTACGCTAACCAAGCTGTCTACTCTATTCCCACCTGCTCCTGCCTGGCCCATATCCTTCTAAACCTTTCCTAATATAGATTTTTTTTTAATTTATTGAACTTTTTTATTTACTTTAGAGTTTAGAGATACAACATGGAAACAGGCCCTTCAGCTCAGAATCCACGGCACCCAACAATTACCAATACACTAGCTCCATCCTACACATTAGGGACAATTTACGGAAGCCTATTAACCTACAAACCTGCACATCTTTGGAATGTGGGAGGAAACCGGAGCATCTGGAGAAAACCCACGCGGTCACTGGGGGAATGCACAAACCCCATACAGGAACACCCATAGTCTGGATCGAACCTGGGTCTCTGGCACTGTAAGGCAGCAACTCCACCACTGCACCACCATGCTGCCCTGTTTATTTATTATGTCATCTATGTTTACAGACCTGTTATGATGCTACAAGTAAGAATTTGATTGTTCCATTTTGGCATATATGACAATGAAACTCTCCTGAATATCCATGTTCCTGTCCAAATGTATTTTAAATGTTGTTATGGCACATGCCTCAACTACCTCCTCTGGCAGCTAAATAATAATTAATTGACTATGCTGGGTTTGGGATATATAGAGGGCATAAGATTTGATTTCCAAGAAAGGAAGGAAAATGTTTCCATAGGTCACTAAGTCTAAGCAAGCAAATAACTGCTCATGGTGCACTTATTCTGTCCGTACTCCTGGACTCTTCCCGAGGCTAGTCCACACTGGCAGAAGGTAACTAGCATTCTTGCATCTGTGTAATGTGGACGATCGAACTTTTGAGACTCAATAAAAAATCAAGAGGGTTTGGGCGACACAATGGCGCAGCAGTAGAGCTGCTGCCTTTCAGCGCCAGATACCCGAGCTCACTCCTGGCTACATGTGCTGTCTGTACGGAATTTAAACGTTCTCCATAGAACCACGTGGGTTTTCTCCGGGTGCTCTGGTTTCCTCCCACATTCCAAAGACGTGCAGGTTTGTAGGTTAATTGGCTTTGGTAAATTGAAAATTGTCCCTACTGTGTGTAGGTTAGTGTATGGGGTAATCGTTGGTTGACGAATACATGGTGGGCAGAAGGGCCTGTTTCCGCACTGTATCTCTAAAGTCTAAATTCTAAAGAGTCCAGAGTGTTTAATTGTCATATGTACGAGGTCCGGAACATTGACAGTTTTTCCAACTTCTACAGATGTGTCGAAAAAAGCACTTTATCAGGATGCATCATGGCATGGCATGGGAATGGGTCCATCCAGGACCGCAATGAATTGCAGAGAACTGTGGACACAGCCCAGACCATCACACAAACCAACCTCCCTTCCATTAACTCTCTCTACATTTTAACCTACACCAGCAAAGCCACCAGTATAATCAGGAACAAGTATCATCCCCGTCACTCCCTCTTCTCCCCTCTCCCAACAGGCAAGAGGTAGAGAAGTGTGAAAATGCACACCTTCAGATTCAAGGACAGTTTCATCCCAGTTGTCATCAGGCAAACGAACCATCCTATCAGCAACACGAGAGCGGTCCTGACCTACCATCTACCTCACTGAAGACCCTCAGACTTTCTTTAATTGGACTTTACTGGACTTTACCTTGCACTAAATGTTATTTCCTTCATCCTGTATCTATACACTGTGGACGGCTTGATTGTAATCATATATAGTCTTTCCGTTAACTTGATGGCAAGCAATATAAAAGCATTTTACTATACCTCGGTGCATGTCACAATAAACTAAACTAACTTAAATTAGATTAAACTAAACCAAACTAAATATTGTTTGTCCATTCCCTTCCGCAGATGCTTCCAGACCCACTGGGTTCCCCCACAAGTTATTCACATTAAGTGTACAACAGATTTATTCACATTAAGTGTACAACAGTGGTGAAAACTAAGAAAATGAGAGAAAGCCATTTGAACCATGAAGCAGGATCCTTAAATAAACACATTCATTCCAAATGGCAATGCATCACTTCCTCATATTGTAAGCCAGAGGTATTCAGGTTCTGTCCTTGATCACAGCATGAGTCAAACACCTCCAATTAAATTAGTACATCCTACTTCCGGTTTCTCAATAAGTACTGACATGTTCCTTAAAGCGAACAGTTGACTTAACATTGAATCACACTTTTCTCACATTGTCACCGATGTACACTCTGCTACAGTAGGAAGAGGAGGATAGACACAAAATGCTGGAGTGGGACAGACAGCATCACTGGAGAGAAGGAATGGGTGAGGTTTCGAGTCGAGATCCTTCTTCAAACGGGGACGACTCGCCCCTAGGCGTCACCCATTTCTTCTCTCCAGAGATGCTGCCTGTCCCACTGAATTACTTCAGCATTTTGTGACTATCTTTGATTTAAACCAGCATCCGCAGTTCCTTCATACACAGAAGAAGAGGAGGAATCATTTGATCCATATTATAGATCTTTATTAAAAATAAAGTCATAACATAAAGTGCAGGTAGATAGGAGTATGTGAGAGTAAGTGTTCGGCAAGGACGAGAAGGGCCGAGATGGCCTGTTTCCGTGCTGTAATTGTTATATGGTTATATGGTAACTCTTGTCAGTCTAGCTTTTCAGTTCCCTTCTAAATTATTTCAGCTCCCTTCTTAAGGACTTTATTTTTTGGAGTACAGGAGGATGAGGGGTGTTCTTATAGGTGTATAAGATCATGAGAGGAATAGACAGGGTAAATGCACAGGATCAAATTGGTTCTGATGAAGGGTCTTCAACATGAAACGTTAGCTCTGCTTCTTTTTCCACGGATGTTGTGTGACCTGTTGATCATTTCCATCTTTTTCTATTTTAGTTTCAGATTTCCAGGACAGGCACCTCATGTTTTTTGCGTGTTTGATTTAAGCATTTTTAAAATATAAAATCCTTTAATACCGAAGCTTGATTTACCTGTTCATATTGTTGGAATAACGCGCTCAGACGTAATGTTGACAACGTAGTCATGTATATGTCTACTTTTGTGATTTTGAATTGGGTGCTGGTTTTCAAGCTCACAACCCCTGTGTAAAATGCAGGGTGCAGGTATCTGCAGTTTTATTTCTGTTTTCATTATTTAATCCCATTAGGCACTTGGCAGGAGTGATGTTATTATCAGAGTCATCTGACAAAATAAGTTAATTCGACAATTACTTAATTCAACTTACTGATGTCAAACCTGTTATGTTTTATTCATAAGAATGCTAGACAGAATTAACATACTTCTTTCTGCAGTTTACAATGTAATGGCTAAACAGTCAGGCAATCTCCAGCATTCCACACCTGCCTTCATCTGCCAAAAGTCATTGAAATGATGCATCAAAAGATGACTTCTGCCAGAAACGGTATCTTTCCTTCCTACTCTCTCTGATTGTTAAATAGAATGTAGAACAGTACAGCACAGGAGCAGGCCCTTTGGCCCTCAATGTCCATGCCAAATATTATGCCAATTTAAGCTGTCTGCGTGTGATTCATATCCCTCCATTCCCCGTACATCCATGTGCCTCTCAAAGCCCCTTAACAGACACTGTTGTATCAGCCCTTGGTACAATTAGCCCAGGAGCACCTCAATGCTGTGTTTTTAGTCACCTGGCTCTACTCACTCTATAACCATGACTATGTAGAAAGACACCGTTGTGGGATGAATTGCGGGTAAAGATGAGTCGGAGTACAGTAAATAGGTACATTAAATTGTGCCAGAAAAACAATCTTGCTCTCAACGTCAGCAGGACCAAGGAACTGAAAGCTGACATTAGAAGAGGGAAGCTGAGGATCAATGAACCTGTCTTCATCGATGGGTCGGCGGTGGAGAGAGTCAATTTCCTGGGCGTGCATGTCACTGCAGAACTGTCTTGGGCCCACAACATTGATGCAATCATACATAAAGCCCATTAATGCCTCTACTTCCTCAGAAGATCGAGGAATGTTGGTATGTTGAGGAATACTCTATTGAGCTTCCACAGGTGTATGGTAGAGAGTATTATGTCTGTTTGCATCCCAGCCTGGTTCAGTAACTTGAACGCCCAGGAACGCAGGAGATTACAAAAACGTGGTGGACGACACCTTTGATTTTTACTTGACTGTCTTCATTAAAGATGCAACGTCATACGTCTTTTTCTTTTCCTCAATCAATGCACGTTAGTGCAATGGTAGAGTTGCTGCTTTACAGCACCAGAGACCCAGGTCCGATCCTGACTATAGGTGCAGTCTGTACAGAGTTTGTACGTTCTCCCTGTGACTGTATGGGTTTTCCCCAGGTGCTAGAGTTTCCTCCCACACTCTAAAGACGTACAAGTTTGTAGATTAATTGACTTTGGTAAATATTGCAAATTATCCTTTGTGTGTAAGATTGTGTTGTATATGGGGGTCGCTCGTCGGTGTGGACTCGGTGGTCTGAAGGGCACTGACTCCACTCTGTATCTCTGAACAAAAATTAAACTTAAGTAAACCAGACATAGAATTTAGTGTACATCACAAAGCAAGGATAAATGTAACTGCATTAAAAATAAAAGTATTGCAATAACAATTTATCCACACGATGGAGCACTCTTCAAGTTAATGCCATCTGTGGATCAGTTTGTTCTTGTATTTAATGGCAGAATTGAGTTACCATTTGCCGAATTATTTCTGTTCCATCATTTTACTGGCCGTTCAAGATTCACTCCAACCTCTCCAGTCAAATTGTATCATTTATACTTCCTGCCCCAAAGCTAAAGAAACTCTGTGAATGAGTAGCCTTATCCCTCAGCATCAACTCTCCCACTGTTCTTCAGTAATGTTGCTCCTTGAGAGACTGAAGCAAACCTTTCATATTAATGCAAGGGAAAGTTAGAAAAAGCCCGAGGGGTGGCAAAGAAAGTGATGGGAGCAGCAATATAAGCGAATACAACAAAGAAAACGTTCTAGGGGTTTCAACACTTGCAGCCAAATATATTAATAAAATAGGGAACAGGGTTGGCTACTTATTCTCCCCACACTTTCCCGAACCCTTCCCAGTTTCTGCCAGTCAGCAGGACACGTAACCTGTCAACTGGCACATCGAGGGGATGTGGGAGGAAGCTGGAGCACCTTAAAGGGCCTGTCCCACTTACGCAACCTTTACAGGCGACTGCCGACACCCGTGCTAGGTCGCCAAATTTTTCAACATGTTGAAAATTCACTGGCGACCAGAAAGGCGCTAGGACTCTTTGGAGACCTCTCATCACCATAGGAGACCTCTCACGGCCATACAGGCGACCCCTGGCGACATGTCACGGGTGACCTCTCATGACCATAGGAGACCTCTCATGAGCTCTCACGACCATAGGCGACCTCTCATGACTTTTCATGGCCTATCACGGGTGCCGGCAGTGACCTGTAAAGGTCGCATAAGTGGGACAGGCCCTTTAGGAAATCCACATGGTCACTGGGAGAATATGTAAACTCAACACCGAAAGTCAAGACCTGTTCTTGAGTCATGTTCTCTGGGCCTCTGTGAGGCAGCTACTCCACTTACTGCAGCAGCCTTTCTGAAGACGGGTCCCGAGCTAAAATGTTCTCCAGAGATGCTGCCTGAGCCGCTGAGTTACTCAAGCACTTTGTGTCCTTATTTTTGGCATGTTACAATAAAACAATGCATCGGATCATCAGCTTCTTAACTACCTTCATAGATGACCAACATCTATTTCTATTCTGTATTATTATGACACAAATCATCCAGCTTTAGTAAAGCAAAAGTAGAAACGTGTATTTTGTCTTGATCTGTAAACAGGTTGCCTCACTCTCAACCCATTCTCTAATTGAGAAATCTGGAATTAAAGGTGGTAATGAGGTAGGATTTCAATGGAGCCCTGGGGATTTCCACTGTTCCCACTTCCTTTTCACATACTGTAATTGTTGTGATTCATCGACATTAAGAGTTTTGCTCCAGTGTTAGTGCTGGTGTCATGAAGTCACATCTCTCCGAATGATTTAGCAGACTTTAATGTTTTTCTAGTTCAGATGGTGCAACATTCATCTACTTGTGTTGCCAGCCTCCCACAACATATGCAAACAAATTACTTAAAGGCACCTCTGAGTAACTACGTAAATAATGAACATATTATCCATTTTCCATGTGGAGCAAAATAAATCTAGTTGATGGTACAATTAAAGTGTTAGTCACACCACAGTCCTAACACAAACAGCAGGGTAATTGGTGACTACGGGCAAAATAGTAAGTTAGTCCAAGAATCCTCAGAGTCCGATTTTCTCCTTAACAGATTTTCTATTTTGCTGAGGGTAATAGAGTTATAGAGTCATACAGTGTGGAAATAGGTTCTTCGGCCCAACCTACCCATGCCAACCAACATGGGCCACCTACCTGCATTTGGCTCATTTCCCACTAAACCTATTAGATCCATGTACCTGCCCAAATGTCTTTGACATAGTTCATGAGGACTGGGAGCATGGCACCACGTGTGGCTTTAGTGGGGCAATAATGACAGGGTATAAATAATTTAAGGGGAGGGCGGAAAGGCTGTACATGTGAGTCCGGGTCAGTATGTTGCCTCCTGGTGCTGGCAGGTTGAAGGAGAAAGGAGAAGAATCAAAGGATCGGTAGAACGAATGATGAAGTTCTGCAGACAGAATCTAAGATGTAGGACATCAATCAGTCTGAAGAAGGGACACAACCCAAGACGTCCTCTGACCATTTCCCTCCCCAGATGCTGCCTGCTGGCGGGACAAACTCAGTTAATCCAAGTTGGCCAGCATGGATGGGTTGGGCCGAAAGGCCTGATTCCATGCTGTACAGCCCTCTGAGATCAAAAGGCCAACTGTGTTTCAAATTATGGAGGAAGGAACTGCAGATGCTGGTTTCTACCGAAGATAGACGCAAAATGCTGGAGTAACTCAGCACATCAGGCAGCATCTCTGGAGAAAAGGACTAGATGACGTTATGCGGCGGAACTCTGGGGAAGACTAAAGAGGGTGGTGAATCTGTGGAATTAATTGCCACCGACGGCTGTGGAGGCCAAGTCGGTGAATATTTCTAAGGCAGAGATTGACAGATTCCTGATTAGTACGGGTGCCAGGGGTTATGGGGAGAAGACAGGAGAATGGGGTTGAGAAGGAAAGATAAATCAGCCATGAATCAATGGTGAGGTAGACTTGATGGGCCGAATGGTCTAATTCTGCTCCTGTAACTTATGAACATAAACTTCTGCAATGATAGCCCCACCCCTCATATTGTGCATTCGAAACTGTCAAATTAAGTGCATGAGTCCTAAACTGTGTTAATACTGAATTATAGACCTTCCATTATTTTGTAGTCACTCTGCCAGAAATACCTTTAGCTTATGATCAATCAAAGGTTAATTAGTGAAACTCCCCTTGCCTTTCTCAACAACCATTCTTCTTCATCTATGCTTTAACAAATTTGGAGGTCGTTGCTGATAAGGCAACTAATTCTGTACGAACTGTTTCACTTATTGGAAACGGACCAGATGCGAATTCAGTGGTTTAGAATCAGTATCGAGCGTTTCTGTTGAGGACAGTCATCCAATTGCCTCTGGGTCACAGTGGATTTCTTGTCCCTGGTTGATTCTTTATTGGTGTTGTTTTATGTCTCGGAATGACAGAATCCATTTCAATTAGTACATCAGTAATCGAAATGTTCAAAATAAAACAGCAGATGCTGCAAATCTGAAGTAAATGCAAAAACAATGCTGTAACTTCTCAGCATGTAAGGCAGCTTGATGTTCAGATGCAGCACTTATCTTTTTACCTCTTCCCTTCCCACTATCTGAGGTCCCAAGCATTCCTTCCAAGTGGGGTGGCACAGTGGTGTCCCCAGTCAACAATGGGCCATTATGGGCTTCATTGGTCATCTGCTGTTAGCCTCGATATGTTCTGGCCTTTTCCTGCCTCCAGTTCACCAGTCCCCCCCTCACCAACCCTCCCCCTCCCCGCGCCCCCACCAACCCCCTCCCCACCCCCCCCCCCCCCCCCTCCCCCCCCCCATCTCATCTCTACTTTCAGTCTGAAAAAAGATTCTGTCTGGAAATGTCACCCATCTTTCCTCTCCAGAGTTGCCTCGCTGAGTTAAGGGCCGGTCCCACTTTCACAACCTACTTCACAACCTCTGCCGAGTTTGCCCTTGATTCACACTTCATCGCAGCATGGTCGTCACAAGATCGTAGGAAGTCGTAAGTAGGTCGTAGCAGGACGTGATGCTAGTCGTAGGTACTCGTGGCATCAAGTAGGTTGCGGTGTTTTTTTTAGCCCGATGAAAAATGTCTACGAGTAAAAAAGGTCGTGAATTAGGTCGTGAAAGTGGGACAGGCCCTTTACTATAGCACTTTGCATCTATCCTCAGTACAAACCAGCATCTGCAGTTCATTCCAACAAATGTTGCCTGCTTCTGATGTCTGAGCAGGAAATCTGAGTGTCCTCATAAGGCCAGGGAGCATCTGCAGCAGGATCTTCAACCTGGGACATTATCTCCTCAGATGTTGCCTGACCCACTGAGTGTTTCCTGGGCATTCAGATTGCCAGGAGCATCAGGTTTGTTTAAACTTTTCAATTCCTGTGGAATCTGATATAATTTAGATACTGCTTGAACTGTTTTGCTTTCCGAGCAGTATCCTTTACTTCAGATGACTTCAAATTATGTTTTCAAAATCTATTTGCCATTGACAAGGCCACCATTTATTGACTTTCCCTAATGGCCTCTGAGTAGGTGGTGAGGAACTGCCGTCGTGAACCACTGCGGTCCTTCTGGTAACTGTATTCCCATTGCGATGTTGGTCGGCAGTTCAAGGATTTAGACTCGATTTGAATGAATGATTGCTTTTAAAATTTTAAAACAAAATAGTGTGAGACCTGTAGGAAAACCTTCAACTGATAGTGTTTCCAATGTTTCGTTTCCCCTTGACCATAAGACCATAAGACATAGGAGCAGAATTATGCCATTCGGCCCATCGAGTCTACTCCGCCATTCGATCTCTTCTTCCCTCTCAACCACATTCTCTACCTTTTCCCCAAAATCTTTGACATCCTTACTATTCAAGAATCTATCAATCTCTGCTATAAAAATATCCAACGACTTGGCTTCCACAGCCGTCTGTGGCAATGCATTCCAAAAATTCACTTGCCTTTGGCTAATGAAATTCCTCCTCATGTCCTTTCTCATGGTACGTCCTCTTATTTTGAGACCGTGCTCTTTGGTTCTACACTCTCATATTATTAGAAACATTCTTTCAATGTCCACTCTATCTAGACCTTTCATTATCCGATAAGTTTCATAAGTTCAGAAGTTCTAAAACAGAATTAGGCCATTCGGCCCATCAAGTCTACTATGCCATTCAATAATGGCTGATCTACCTTACCCTCTCAACCCCATTCTCTTTCCTTCTCCCCATAACCCTTAACATTCTTACAAATCAACAATTTGTCAATCTCCACTTTTAAAATATCCATTTTGAATGGGATTGTCAATCATCCTTGTAATCTTTAGTGAGGACAGGCCCAGAGCCATCAACAAACTTCTCATACATTAACCCGATCATCTTCAGGATCATTCTTGTAAGCCTCCTCTGTACCCTTTCCAAAAGTAACGCATATTGCTCAGATATGGGGCCCAAAACTGATCACAATATTCCAAATGTTGTCTCACGTGTGCCTTGCAAAGCCTCAGCATTACGTCCCTGTTTTTATATTCCAGGCTCCTTGAGATGAATGCTAGGATTGCATTTGCCTTCCTTACCACCAACTTTACATCTTGCAGATAAGGGTTTTAGATTTGGGGGGTGCTCTCAGTGTAGCCAAGACGGCTGTTGCAGTTTGTAGAGGTAATGCACTGCAGCCATTGTGTTTAGTTTAGTTTAGTTTAGAGATACAGCGCGGAAACAGGCCCTTCAGCCCACCGGGTCAGCGATGACCAGCATTGACACTCACTAGGAACAATGATTAGATTTACCAATCAATTATCCTACAAACCTGTGCGTCTTTGGAGTGTGGGAGGCAACTGAAGATCTCGGAGAAAATCCACGCAGGTCACGGGGAGAAAATACAAACTCCGTACAGACAGCATCCCTAGTCAGGATCGAATCCGGGTCCCCGGCGCTGCATTTGGTGATAACTCTACCGCTGCGCTACAGTGACCACCCTATGGCCGTGACCGTGATCGCCCCACCTTGTGTGCTGCGGGTGCAAGGAGTAAAGGTAGGGAG
Organism: Raja brachyura; assembly: GCA_963514005.1. The sequence goes on from OY740781.1 coordinate 137,847,470, forward strand.
ATGGGTTTAACACCAATAATGGATATTGTCAAACTTCTTGATAGTTGTTCGAGTTGCTCTCATATGAGCAATTGGACCTAAAATACGTTGCACTTTAAGAATATCTGTGACCAAGAGAAAATAAATAACACAGATTGGCGTTGACAAAGAGAGGGTGATGAAGGCTTGCTAAGGCTTGCTAAGGCTTTCTAAGTGCAACTAATCTGTTTCAAGGACCCAAATTCAATCCTGACTATGGGTGCTGCCGGTATGGACTTTGTACGTTCTCCCTGTGACATGCGTGGGCTTCCTCCTAGATCTTCGGTTTCCTCCCACACTCCCTAGATGTACAGGTTTGTAGGTTAATTGGTTTGGTATGAATGTAAATCGATCCTAGGACAGTGCTAGTGTGTGGGGATCACTGGTCGGTGTGGACTCAGTGGGCCGAAGGGCGTGTTTCTGTGCTGGATCTCAAAACAATCTCTGTGAAATACAGAGCACACCACTGATGAAAACTGGAAGCATCAGCAAAGTGATGGATGCTGTGATGGATGCTGACATAGCAGGCAGCATTTATCAATCAATAACTGAGTAACTCTACGCCCAGTTTGAATTTCATCGGAACCACTAAACGCTAGATCTCCATCACAACTTTGGCCCAAACTCCAGAAGTTAGATGAGAGTGACATCAAGTCAGCATTTCACTAATGTGACACGAAAGTCTAGTTCAATAAGTGGACGTTAAATAGTATATTATAAATGATGTACTGATTGATCTTGGGTTCCAAGTATATACTGTAGCTCCCTGAAAGTGACAACATTAGCAGGTGGAGTGGTAAAGAAGGCATGCTTGCTTTCATAGATCGAGGCATTCAGTTAGTTGTGTTGCAGCTTTGTTGGGCCACATTTGAAGTCTTGTATATGGTGCTTAGACAAAGGATGTGGATGCTCTGGACAGGGTGCAGAAGAGGTTTGCCAGAATACTGCCTGGATTATTTACTGGACAAACTTTGATTGTTCTCTTTGGAGCATCAGAGGTTGATGGGTAGACTTGATAGATATATCATTATGAGAGTCATAGATAGGGTAGACAGTGAGGAACTTTTTCCCAGGGTAGGAATGTCAGGCTCACTTCCTCTCACCTACACACCTACACCTTGACTAATCCCCTTGCCTCACTAAACCCCCCACCTCGACGATACCTCACTACCAAACTTCTCCTCACATCTAAACCTCGCCTCGACTAAACCGTACCTCACAAAACCTCGCCCCTCAAATAAACCTCACACCTTAACCCCACCTCAACTTGACTAAACTACACCTAATCTGCACCTCGACTAATCGGCACCTCTCTCCCGTGCCCGCTATTTATAGCCTCCACAACCCAAAATCAGAACTCCGATTTAAATCGGAAGAATATCTGGACTAATGTCGCTTCTGGGGCCCCTCCAGGATTAGGGCCCTGAAGCTTAAAATTCATTAGTTTCACAGTAGATCCGCCCCTGTTTAAGAGACATTTGGATTAGTGCACGGATATGCATGGAATGGAGGAGTATGGATCATGGCAGAAGGGATTATTTTTACCTGGCATCATGTTGGTCTTGGTCATTGTGAGCCAAAGGACTTAGGTCATAGAGGCTGACAGCGTGGAAACAGGCACTTTGGCCCAACTAGCCCACGCTGACCAACACACCCCAGCCCTAAACTAGTCCCCCCTGCCTGTGTTTAGTCCACATCCCTCTAAATCTATCCTATCCATGTACCTATTAAAATGCTTCTTTAACATTGTGATAGTACCTGCCATAACTACCTGCTGCGACAGCTCATTCCATAGACCCACCACCATCTGTGTAAAAATATTACACAAGCTTGTTCCTACGCTATAGTGTTCTATATTCTAAAGCATTCTGTGTAGAAATCAGACTGGAATGCATACATTTGGCAAAGGAATGTAGCATTTGGCCTTGCGATCTTGTCTGACAATCAATAAAATCACGGCTGGTCTGAATGAAACCGCAACTCTGCATTCCTGCCTGCTCCATTGTTACCCATCACGCCTTTTGCTAATTAAGAATCGATCCATCTCTGCCTTGAAAAGATTCAGAGACTGCGTCCACTTCCCTTTGAGGTAAGGAGTTCCAAGCCCTCATGACACTTTGGGAGACAGAAAGCCACCCCACCTGTTTTAAATGGACAACCTCTCATGACCCCTAGATCTAGATTCTCCCACAAGATGAAACATCTTCTCCACATCCTGTCAAGATTACATAGGTTTCCATTAGGCCCACTGTAACACTTCTAAACTCCAGTGGATACAAGCCAAGCCCGCCCAACCTTTCCTCATAAGCCAACCCACTCTTTTTTGATACAAGTTATATTTCTATAAGAGTCTACTGTTCCTTCTGAGTATCTCCTAATATTGTGGGATCTGTGATCCATCAGTACCAGTGGGCAAATTCTGATAATACCCGTTTCCCTAGTGGATTAAGGCAATTTCACTTTGGTTTTGTGGCCTAACAATCACAAGGAGGCCGTTCAGCTCATCAAATCTGCTGGTTCTCTGCACACCTATTCTCCCTAACACACCCACTTACCTCCCTGCAACCTACTCTCTCATATACCCACCAACCCTCTAACTCTCCTGTTGCCTACTCCTGTTGAAAGTTTAGTTGAATTCTCTGATGCTTGCCTTAGTTTTACACCGCTGACAAGCCCGGGTTCAGAAGCTGGCTTGCTGCATTTGCAATTTGTTTCCTTCACTGCCAAAAATTGGCATCCCAGATTGTCTTACATGGGCAATTCTTCTTCTTCTCTGTCCTATCACACTTGTTATCTCGTGGTATGTCATTTTAGATACTGATTCAAGGTGACGGCTGGAGGCCTGCAGCAGCCTGGAGCTTGCCTGAATCGGCACTGCTCATAACAACAGGAGCGAGGACTGGGCTTGGAAAATGGCGCCAAATCATGGCGCCTCTTGCATGCGAGCTCAGTAGACTATATCTGTACCATTGTTAATTGGAGATGGTATGGCAATACTCTACAGGACTGTTGGGAAGGAAAGAATTTCACTATGCATTTGCACTTCACACATGTGACAACAAAGCACCATTAAATCAATGAACCATTGAACCTGTGTAATATCTTTGCTGAATATTTCCAAAACAATGCAAGAAATCAACTGGTGATAAATGTTTTATTTCCACCAGATCAATCAGTTAAGCTCCAAAAATTGCCCTTATCATTCTGTACAATCTATATCTCCAGATAAAAGCCAAGGGTTCTTGTCCCAAAGAGCTGTGTGAGCCGCATTACATAACTAGAATTTGATTATGGGTTACACAAAATGCTGGAGAAACTCAGCGGGTGCAGCAGCATCTAAGGAGCGAAGGAGATAGGCGACGTTTCGGGTCGAGACCCTTCTTCAGATTTTCGACTGAAGGCTTCTTTTGTATTCTAGCCTTTCTTTCCATCCACAAGTTTCAAATAGATCTGAGACTGAACAAAGCTCCTGCAACTATTTATCTCTTGATTTCTGCTCAGAAGTGTTATCAAAATTTGACGCCCAGTCACGTTAGCAGATAGAGACGGCATTGTGGTGCAGCGGTAGAGTTGCTGCCTTATAGTGCCAGAGACCTGGATTCTATTCTGATTACGGGAGTATCTTTAGGGCGTTTTTACATTCTCCTTGTGAATGCGTTTTCTCTGTGTCCTCCAGTTTCCACCCACACTCCAAAGAGTACAGGTTTGTAGGTTAATTGGATTAGGTAAAAAGACTGCAGATGCTGGAAGCTGTAGCAAAAAACAAAGTTGTCAAAGATACAGTGCGTAAACAGGCCATTCGGCCCTCCGTGTCCACGCCTACCAGCCATAACCCCGTAGACTAGCACTATCCTACGCACTAGGAACAATTTTACAATGTTAGCACAGCCAAGTAACCTACAAACATGTACATCATTGGAGCGTGGGAGGAAACCGGAGCATCTGGAAAAAACCCACGTGGTCACGCGGAGAACATAAAACTCCATACAAACAGTAGTCAGGATATAACCCAGGGCTTTAACACTGCAAGGCAGCAACTATACCTCTGCACCACTGTGCCACCCTTACTTCTCAAATGAAAGTACCTGGAAGTGAAAGGGTAGAGTTCTGAAAGAGAAAAGCAGAGATGGAAATTGTTAAAGACAGACTGAAGACAGTTTGAAGGGTTTGAATGAAACACGGGAATATTAGACATGAGAATTGGCAGGCAATGTACATCAGACAATGCAATGCAATTTTTCATTTGAAAAACAAGTGCAACTTAGAGTATAGACAACAGTGCTTAGAGTATAGGCAACATAAAGAGCTGATATTATCCAGGGGGGGAGACCATCCCGAAGAACATTAGAATAGTTTACTCTAACATCAGATATAAATGTGGGTTTCAGCAAAAGATAAACTGAACCACAATCAGAGGATGACAATGTAACAGGGATGGAAGTTGTCGATGACAATGTAACAGGGATGGAAGTTGTCAATTCTGGTTAAGGTACCAGCTGAAACCAATACTGTTTTAGGAGATCTTAGGCAGGAGAGAAGCAATAAAAATATCCAAGCAGAAATGTGTGGCCCATTACAAGGCCGGTAAGTTTGATAGAGACCCATGATGCTTTCATTTTCATTAAGCTCAAACCATAACTTCTGTTGGAAATCGAGTAGAGAACCAGGGTCTGATCTACCGTGCCTTCAAGGTCAGCTGTGGGAGGAGCTCCTGGGGCACGAAGGTTGAAGATGGCTGGGCAAGGAGGATGACGGTTCACGGGGCGATCGGATGGAGGAGACGGCTGCAACAGGCCTTTCTGGCCGGCTGCAGTTGGGCCTGTAAAATGGCACCAAAATGCTGGTGACTGTTGCATATAGACTCATGCCAAAAATCTTACTAATCTGTGTGCAAAATAAAAATTTCACTGTACCAGTGATAATAAAGGAATAAGTGAACCATTGAAACATTAATGAATAGAATCAAGTCAAAATGCTTTACAGCCATCTTTATTCTGATGAATTTTCATTACTCTGGGCTTGCTGCAGGGTACAAACAGGTAATTGCTCCATCTCAAACCACTTGGGGCCATGCATTCTTCAAGATCTCTCTCCATCACGTTTTGTCGCATACTTTTAATCATCACTGAATGTGTTTTGATAGGAAATACATTGCTGCCTCTGTTTTCATGCTAATAATATAATGAAGTCGGTGAGTTATTCATCCCAAGCCTGCTTCTCTCCTGACATTGGCAATTACTGAAATGGAAAAGGCGTATCACTTGGATATTCAGTGGAGGCCAGAGATGGTTATTTATCTCAATCAGCCAGTCATGAATGCAGGCTTCTTAAGAGGGAGCATGATTTTGAACTAAAAAAGAGACGTGATTCTGCATATAATATGGGAATGGTTGCAGTACTAAACCATGCCCCAAGGGAATTCTGTTCCCAAACCTGCTTTTACCTGTGCGACGTCAGTGTCTATGTTCACAAGCAAGCCGGAGATAAGTGGGATAGTAAGGCCAAGCTGTAATTAGCAAGACTATGCATTGAAGCGAGGAAGGGAAGCTGTTCATGAGTTGTGCTCCTAAAGCATAGGTAGAATTGGATTACTTCGCATTTCAACAGTGCAATTAGCAGTCAGGGCTATTAGCAGTGGAGCGTGGTAAGTGTGTGTGTGTGTGTGTGGGGGGGGGGGGGGGGGTGGGGGACGGGGGAAACTTTAAAAAATCTCTTTTTTCGACGGAGATGCAACTTTTTTCCGTGTCGCGTCTCCGTCCGCACTGCGGCCTAACTTCATGGTGCTGGCGGCCTCTGCTGGGAACCGACTTTGGGATTGCCAACCGCGGGAGCCTGCGGATTTACCATCATGGAGCTTGCGTTCCCTTTGTCAGGAATTGACTTCGGGAGCTCCAACAGCGGGAGCTTGCAGACTTCAGGAGTTCCAAGCCGCAGGAGCTTCGACCGCCCTGATCGTGGAAGCTTCAATCGCCCCGACGTGGGAGCTTCGATCGCACCGACTGCGGGTGGTTTGACTCCCCTGACGAGGGAAAAAGGAGGAAAGAAGATAATACTTTATTGCTTTCCATCACATTGAGCCACTGTGGTGGATGTTTATGTCAAATTGTATGTAGTTGTGTGTCTTTTTGCTTCTTTGGTATGACTGTACGGCAAATCAAATTCCTTGTATGTTGCAAAACATACTTGGCTAATAAATTACGATTATGATTATGATGGTAATGTGACTCGCACTATGGATTGAAAGGGGCTAAATGAGTGCATTGCATTCCGTATTGATTATGTAAAGTATCTTAAGTAGCAAAGTCACTATGCAATATATAACAACATCAATCTATGGAATAAATCAGGGTCGGAGACATAATTTAAAAAAAAATAAGGGCACGAAGCTTTGAAAGTAGTCTTCTAACATTTCAAGTTTTAAAAAAGAGCTGATTATGGGATTATGGGAAGTGACATTCTCATCACTGTAAAAAGATGTTTGCTTTCTTCAGGACGGTTTCAGTCTCCTGAGTATTTTAACCTCAGCATTCCAGTGGCTACAAGAAGCTCTACAAACCACTAAAAACTTTGCACTGTACCTCGGTCTATTTGCTTATCCCATAAATATTGCCTATAGCTAAAGGTGAAGTACTAGCAAGTCAGATATTAGTTAAAAATGGCAAGTCTTCCAATTCAGATGATATATTTCCAGGAGTGCTGAGGGAACTGGGGTGAGAAAGTACCGACACAAGAATCTGCAGATGCTGGAATCTGGAGTGAAACACAAAGTGCTGGAAGGACCCAATAAATCAGGCAGCAACTGTGGGAGGAAATGGACAAGCGACGTTTCAGGTTGGGAATCTTCTTCAGACCAAAGAGTTGGCTGAAATTTTATATTCAGGGTGCCTGAGGCCTGGAAAATGTTTAGAAAGGAACTTACACTGTTTTACACTGAAGATAGACACAAAATGTTTGAGTAACTCAGTCGGTCAGGCAGCATCTCTGGAGAAAAGAAATAAGTAGCAATGTTACAAAATTTTAAGATTTTAAAAATCAAGTCTGCAATTTATCCCATCAGATAAAGCATAAAAAGAAGTTTAATTTGACACCTAATTCACTTTCATATCTTCAATATTAAAATAATTATGGCCATTTTCATACTCGGAAATTAGCATCTTGTTCCCCATTGCCTTTCCAAGCTGTGATCTCGGACAGTCAAAAGCCCATAACTTTCTTAAAAATTAAGATAACTCAATGACATTTTCAGTTATTATAGATTGAAGCATTCTGAAACAAATATGAAACTTGGATGACTTGAAATTAAAGCATATAATTAGTTAGTTACCTAATTGTAGCTGATTACAAAATTCAATTACTCAATCTTAACATCTATCCATTTCTTAAGAAAAGATAAACATTTTTAAATTGCCTAAGTGTCCAAATAACATTCACACAATAATTTGCAATATAACATGATTTTTAAATCTCATTTTCATGAATTTATAGGCCAAATGGAAAGAATTTGGTGTTTAATTCCCGTAAATTAATGGCCAATTAAATCAACTTGCGAGTGGGTTTTAGTGGAATGTGGTGGATTAGAACGTTGCAGTTTGCGGTGAATTTAACCCACAGTCGGCAGGAAAAACACTGCCGGTTCTTATATATTTTTTGTCCCCTTTTCACAACATGAAAATTTGATTAAAGGCTTCCTAAGAAGCACGTTTTTATGTAAAAATAAACTGTATACCTTATTTTATCCCCTACGTAAAATCCTTCCCGTTGTCGGCGCTCACGGCTTTAGAAGATGATTTTTACATTACTTTAGCTAATAAATGATCTAGCGTAGTTTAAAAATACCTTCATAAAACAAATGTCGGAGCGATTTCTCTTTAGCAACGAAATCCCCTGAGATGGATCGATTTGCTCTGTCTGAAATAAACGGCACTTTAAACCCGCCCCCCTCTGAAAGGCACCAAAGTCTCGCACACGGGGAGTGGCAGAACTGCAGCGCCGCTCAAGGTAAGTTTAAGGTACCTAGAATAGGTGATGTTTCGGGTCGAGACCCTTCTTCAGTCTGTTTGCTGTCTTGCTCAAAAATGTTGAGAAGGATATTCTTTGCAATTATGTGCCTCGAAACCTGGTAGGAGTAGTATGGATGTAGAAGACATAATCCTCATTCAGCCTCTTTGGTAAGTGCAGATTGTTAATAGTGAGCGAAGGGGATTTTTGGTTTATCACAAGACTACCCTATTATTAATGATTATAAAGGGTTGCACATTTACCATTGTTCCAACAACCAGGGTTCAATCCTGACATCTAGTGCTGTCTGTGCTGAGGTCACATGTTCCACCTGTAACCATGTGGGTTCCCCTGGTGGGTGAATCGTGGGGCTGTTAGTGTGAGAGGCGATAGATTACAGGAAAATATGAGGAAAGGGGATTGATCAGGATTGCCAGGAGAGCAAGCAGCAACCTGATGGGCAGAATGGCATCCTTCAATATCATCGCACAGTATGAAGGTCTTTATAAAATTATTTTCTCCACACACCACACCATCACTACAAGATAAAAAAAAAATACCGGGATTCATATAGTGATTCTTTTTGCTTGAAGATATTTAACTGATTCATTTAAACAGCACAATTTCAAACATGGCAGGAAAACAGAGGGAAAGGTGAATCTTGCTAATTAACGCTGCCCCGGAGTGAATTGGAAAGTTGACATGATTTCATAGAAGAGAACAGAATTGTGCGGCAACCCATGACACCAATGGAAATGAATTAAGGAACAAGATAATTTCTGTTCTATCAAGTCCAAAAAACAGAGAAATTGTCAACATTATTCATGAGATGGAAAGCGGCAGAGGGAGATAGACTATCAATTATTGACAATCCCTTAGCTGCTTATTACTTAAAATAATGAAAAATGTCATTCAAGGGAGAGATGGGGTGGTTTTGAGGCGTGCTATAAAAGCAATGGGACGCAAGGGCAAACTTAATTTGGTATTCACTCATCCGTTCAGGGCAATGAAAGGTTGGAGAATTATTTCTGGAACACAACGAGTTCAGATCGGGAAAAGTTAGAGGCCAGATTTTGGTGAAGGAGGTTGAAAATGAATGCAATATTTTAAAAAGCAGCACGGTGGCGCAGCTGGTAGAGCTGCTGCCTCACAGCACTTGAGACCCAATTTGATCTTGACCTTGGGTGCTGCCTGTGTGGAGTTTGCATCTTTTCCCCATCACTGCTTGGGTGTCCTCCGGATTCCTCCCTCATCCCTGAGACGTGCAGGGTTGTAGGTTGATTGGCCTCTGTAAATTGCCCCGGAGTATTTTGGGGATGGATAAGAAAGTAGGATAACGTAGAACTAATGTGAATTAGCAAGCCCCAGTTAAAATGAAACAGTCTAGGCTGTGGACTAGTAGAACTAGTGTGAACGAGTGATCGATGGTGAGCGTGGACTCAGTGTGCTGAAGGGACTATTTCCATGCTGTATCTCTGAACTGCACAAAAACTATGTTAAGCAAAGTGAGTGAAAAGCAAGTTGTGTATTAATGGAAGATAGACACAAAATACTGGAGTAACTCAACAGGTCAGGCAGAATCTATGGAGAAAAATAATGGGTGACATTTCGGGTTGATGAAATAATGGAATAGCTTCAAGACCTAGAACCAAGGATCAGCAAATCTTCTTCTTGCGAATGAAACATAAACCAAAAGAATAGTCAGATCTCAAGCTGGATGTTGAGCAGCCAGGTTGTTGTCTCTGCGTCAATGTCTGCCAGGCCCTGAGCTCCATTTGGTGGGTGGTAGAGCGGGCATCCAGAGTTGACATGGCTGGCTGTCTGTTGTTCTGCTCCACATTCACAGGCTGGGCTCTGGCGGAGTCCTCATCTCCACATGCTGGCACTGAAACGCGCAAAACCAGTACGATGTCTGTTGAGCTTCACGCATGTTCCTCTGGGGAGGTCAGACCTTGGCCAGCTTTTATCTGGTGAAGAGATTTAGCTGTGTCAGCAAAGGGATCAGCAAATGATCACCAACATGAGTGTTGCTTGGTCATCTGGTCAAATCTCCGGATTGGTCAAATATTTCCCACCGCCATCTAAAACATAATTCTTAAAAGTAGCATGATGCTGTTTTGGCCAACGGAATCAAGGGATATGGGGAGAAAGCAGGAACGGGCTAAAGATTTAGGGTGATCAGCCATGATCTTATTGAAATGGTGGTGCTGGCTTGAAGGGCCGAATGGCCTACTTGTTCACCTATTGTCTATGTTTCTATGTGTGACATCCAGGCTGGGGACTAGAGTATTTTGATGGTCTCACTATGAAGGGCCATTTCTTCAAGATACGTATTCTTTAACGTTTGCGATAATGTCCCACAGACACAACACAAGCCTCCAAATTCAGAGCCTTGACTGCTTGATTTTAACTGGGACTTGCTACTTCAAGGTCTTACTTATTTAGGCACCAAATTAGTGGATAGAGAAAACAGTGGAGCTCATCATATGCGCCCAATTTGCCTGCATATTCTGTTAATTAAACATTTCTAATAGCACTACATAATGTGCATGAAACACCATCCATCAGATAACATTAACATCTTTGGAAGGCTACAAAAGATTTGTAGAGCCACTTCAAAGACCTATGACATTTATGCAAAATGGTATTCAAAGGAAAATGTTAGTTGGAGATTTTGTTTGAATTTTTAAACGCTAGTCGCAAGGTTTCAGAAACATTTGGACAGGTACATGGATAGTTGTGAAGGATATGGGCCCAAGGCAGGAAGGTGGGACTATTTTAGATGGGGCATGTTGGGCGGCATGGGCAAGTTGGGCTTGTTTCCATGCTGTATAACCCTATGATTCTATGTTAATGTCACCAGTTTAGTTTAGTGCTGGAGTAACTGCGCATCAGGCAGCATCTCTGGAGAATAGGAATAGGTGACATTTCGGGGTGGAACCCTTCTTCAGACTGAAAGATTGAGGCATGAACGTTGATTTCTTTAATTTCAAGTAACTGCTGCATTCCTTCGTCTCCCCTCTCCATGCCTTCCCCAAGCTGGTTGGCCTACCAGTTCCACTTGGACGGCATGGATGAGTTGGGCCAAAGGGCCTATTTCCATGCTATATGATTCTATGACTTAGTCCCTATTACATCCACACATGCATCTTCTGAGTAATGCCGCCGGCCAAGGTTGAGCAATTTAATTTTTAATGAGGATGGAGTCCTGGAGTCAGTCCGCTTATTTAATTCGCTCTGGGGGAATCAGTGGTAGAAGTAGAATATCTGTGGAACTTTTACTGCTGGCTCTTCAAATCACTCAGGAGATTAAATAAATGTGGGATATCTTTGGGAGACAAAATACAACTCTACCCATTGAGGACCTTGGACTTTAAACATAACCCTAAGTTTAAGTTTGATCATTCCCATCTGTAATCTTTCTTTCAGGCAGCAACCATGCCCTTAATGGCATACCAGGGCGGCACAGCTGGTATACCTGGGCTTGATCCTGACCTCGGACACTGTCTGTGTGCAGTTTGCACCAAAGATTATAGAGGAGCTCCTCTATAATCTTTGGTTTGCACGTTCTCCCTATAAATGTGTTGGTTTTTCCCCGGGTTCTCAGGTTTCCTCCCTGTCGCAAATTGGTATCAGTTTGTAGGTTAATTGGTGGGCGGCATGGTGGCGCAGCAGTAGTTTTGTCTGTATGGAGCTTGTACGTTCTTCCTGTGACCTGCATGGGTTTTCGCCGGGAGCTCCGGTTTCTCCCACACTCCAAAAATGTGCATGTCTGTAGCTTAATTGGCTTGGTAAAATTGTAAATTGCCCGTAGTGTGTGTAGCATAATGTAAGTGTGCAGGGATCACTGGTCAGCTCGGACTTAGTGGGCCGAAGGGCCTGTTTCCACGCTGTATCTCAAAACTAAACTAAACATGGTTCCTTGGAACCATGGGCGTGCACGGCAGAAAATCCCGGCGAGCTGCGGCTATCCCGACAGCAGGCCTGGCTCACCCACCGCAGAACCAGATGAGGAAAACTGCCGAGCCCGGCCCCTGCTTACCTCCAAAGAACTGAGAGGAGTTCGAGGGAGTTGGCGACGGCAGCAGACACTGGACAAAGGGCCGGTAAGAAGGACCAGGGGTCTTACCTCCCGCATCCGCAAGGTGTGCTGCGTGAGGTGCCCCCCAGAGCACAAACGTTGAAGATGGCTGAGCAAAGATAGGGACGACGGTTCACGAGACGGCCAGATGGAGGTGATGGCTCCAACAGGCTTTAGTCAGCTGCAGTCGGGACTGTGAAATGGCACCAAAATATGGCCACTCGTGCATATAAACTCAGTGGTCTCTTTCTATGCTTTATGTGTTTAACCGAAGATTGTACGTATTTATGCACGATAATAATCTTCCCGATCTGTATCCAAAAAATAATAATTTCACTGTACCTTGGTGCACGTGATATCAAAGGAACCAATGAACCATTGGAAATGCTTTCAATCAGCAAAAGTTTGACGCTCATTCTATAATTTATCATGGTTAAGTCTAGTTTATTTAACCCTCCCAGCAAACACCATGTTATTTCATCAAAACAGTTATCTTGAAAGAAACATGAGAAGAAAATAGTGTCAAGAGGATGTGTTATCAACTCCTTCATGTTTTTGAAAATAGCTGACTGGTGTTAAAATGTCTCATTATTTCTGTCAGAGAGGTTCCTCCACAAAGCAATTAAGAAGCTTCAGTTGCAGGATGGGTGCTGAGACTCTGTTGCCCAAGCATGTAACTGCCCTCTGACAAACTAGTGCCAACGTTTATTAGTAGGTGTTAATCAATCTTGCCAGTACAGGCCATGAAGAGCTTAACCATGCACAACAGCCAACCCCCACCCAAGTCTGACTGGAGATGACTCTCTCCACTTCTACAGACCACATTCAATCCTCCTACAAAAGTAGCAGATGTTATTGTTCTGACTCCAGGATTACATTACACAAATAATCCTCTTCACTGCAGGAGATATAATTTATTAAACTTGTTCCACAACTGATAATGTTCCTTGTAGTGAACATGATTTATGGTGAACAGGAAGGATTGATCTTTGCAGCTAACCTCTGTGGGAATTAACTCAATAGCTCAATGTTGTGCCATGAAAATTGTACTGACCACAAGATCCATCTCTTGAACCTCTTGAACCTGATGTACAGAAAACGTAGACATCTGGATAGTTTCTGTTGTAAACTAATCAGGAGACGATATCTTTAGGAGCAGACACTACTGTTAGTTGGCCCATTGGGCGGCACAGTGACGTACTGGTAGAGCCGTTGCCTTACAGCGCCAGAGACTCTGGTTTGATCCTGACTACGGGTGCTGTCTGTACGGTGTTTGCACGTTTTCCCTGTGACCACATGGGTTTTCTCCGGTTGTTCCGGTTTCCTTCCACACTCCATAGACGTGCAGGTTTGTAGGTTACTTGGCTGCGGAAAAATTGTAGTTGTCCCTAGTGTATAGGATAGTGTTAAGTGCATGGCGTGATTGCTGGTTGGCGTGGACTTGGCGGGCTGAAGAACCTGTTTCCGCGCTGTATCTCTAAAGTCTTAAGTTTAAATCTGCATTTCAAAACACTGTGATGCTCCAGTCATTGCTTAGGCTGTTTTTAAATGGTTCGAAGCTGTTTAATGTTAATCCCCACATTTTAATTTCAGGTTTTCCATCAGGAATCTTTTATTTTCGATATTGACCACCTGTCCTTTATTTAATTATTTAAAAGGTTATTCATTTGCAATATCGCATTTAGAATTGTCAATGCAAAAAAAAATCAAACAAGCTAATATGGCCAAGTTTACTAGAATGGATGCAATGGGACAGAAAATACGAATAAAGCTATTAAACAGAGCTACCAACCTGCCTTAAACAAATAAACCATTCAGGGAGGGGAAATTACATTTTTTTTTAAATGCTGATGCAAGAAATTTGAAATAAAAACAGAAGACACTGCACACACTAAGCAGATCAGGCAGCATCGGTGAAAAGAGTAAGTAACATTTTAGGTCAAAAATCTTTCAACAGAACTCCGAAAGTTTTCAGGAAGATGCGAAAGGGAGAAATAGAACAAAGGGAACCAAAGATTGTACCAGAGCCCCAGGTTCAATATATGTCTTCAGATGCTGCCTGTGTGGAGTTTGCACGTTCTCCCTGAGAGCAGATAGGTTTCCTCCGAGTGCTCCAGTTTTTGCCCACATCCTAAGAACATGCAGGATGGTGAGTTAATTGGCTACTATAACACCCCCCCCCCCCCCCCCCCCCAACGGGTGTTTGGATGAGTGGTAGCATTGCGGAGAAGTTGACGGGAATAGAGAGGATAAAAGCTAGGTATAAATGCAGGTGTGCCGAGGAGGCCACGTTGTGAACATTGAATGCCGTGCAATAGACTGGAAGAAGTGTAAGTTATCTGCCAGAAAGGTTGTTTGGTTTCGCCGATGGTGGGAAGCAAAGAGCTGGAACGAGGTATTGAACCTCCTGCGTTGCACGGGAAAATATCTCATGTCCTTCATCTTTACAATAACTTTCAATTTCTACGCCCCCATTGCCTCATCTTTACTTCTCTTCCCATTCCCACACTGACCTTTCTGTCCTGGGCCTCCTCCATTGCCAGAGTGAGGCCACACGCAAACTGGAGGAACAGTAAATGGTATTCCACTTGGGTAGCTTAGAACCAAACAGTATTAACATTGAATTTTCCAATTTTAGGAAAACCCCTCCCCTTTCCCTGCGGATGGAACTGTAGTAGCATCCATCACCAGAGAGTGCAACTGTCTCCGAAGAAAGCACATTGTCTATCCCCTCAAGGTAGCCATAGTGAGAAGATAGACAAAAATGCTGGAGAAACTCAGCGGGTGATGCAGCACCATGGAGCGAAGGAAATAGGCAATGTTTCAGGCTGAAACCCTTCTTCGATTTTCCAGCATCTATAGTTTCTTCTTAAACATATAGTGAGAAGATCCTGCTTAACATCCAATAGAGAAATTATTAAGTCTATTCAACTTGCTGCCTAAAGTTTGACTAAATTAAACCCAATGTTATAAATGTAAGTAGCCTCATTGTACCCATCCCATTTTAAACCAATATAAGTCCCTTCCAAAAGCCTGTTCCAAGTTGCCTCCCCGCACTATCACCCCCACTGGTGCAGCAAGAGGGCAGATCTGCTAGTTTCTGAGTGAGCCTCAGCTGTTTCCAGTCTTAGATCCAGGGCTCCAACCTTGAAACACAAAACAAATTTCTGGAGAAACTCAGCGAGTCGGACAGCATCTGCAGAAGGAAATGGTCATTCAATGTTTTGGGATCGGGACCCTTCAGATTGCAAAAAGGGGAATAACTCTCAAAAGGTGGTCATTTCCATTAGGTGTCCATAGCCTGCGCAATGCAGTATTCTCAAATATGGAATACTTTTTTCTTTTCATATTTGGAAGTCAGGCGATCTTCGTGTTTTTTTAAAAACAATTTCTGGCATTTTACTTGCACAACTTGGCATTTGTGTTTCCTACACTCTAAAGGCCCTGTCCCACTGTGCGAGCTAATTCAAGAGTTCTCCCGAGTTTCCCCTGATTCGAACTCAGAGAATTACGGTAATAACCGCTCGTAGGTACTCGGGGCTATTTTTTTAACTCGTGGACATTTTTCAACATGTTGAAAAGTCTTCACGGGCTTACCGCGTTTCCAGAGTACCTGTTGTTAGCGTTACGAGCCGCTAAGAGACGCCCTGAGCTCCGACGTACCCGCTACGTACTTTCTACGTGCTTACCACGAGTTTGATTTTTTTTTAAACTCGGGAGAACTCTTGAATTACCTCGCACAGTGCCTTAACGCCACCTGTGCCTTAAAGATATCTCATAGGTTTTAAAATGACTTGGAGTGCCCTCAGGTCTTTAAAGTCACTGCATTAATGCAAGTTATTTTTGAAACAGTTTGTGAATTTGGCTCAAGCCTCTTGTGATAATAATCTAAAAGGATGTGGTCATAAAGTGGAAAATGAAAACAGTTTTTGATGATCTAACTGAAATCTGGAGAAAAGGCTTTACACTGCTTTTGAAGTTCCCTGAATCTCATACAGGAATGTTTGATCAATCTGTCCAACTCTCATACTTAAGCTTGTCTTTAGTTTTGGAGAAGTTTTCTCCGGGTGCTCCGGTTTCCTCCCACACTCCAAAGACATATAGATCTGTAGGTTAATTGGCGTCTGTAAATTGTAAGTTGTCCCTAGTGTGTCGTATATTGCTAGTGTACGTGTGCTCGCTGGTCGGCGCGGACTCGGTGGGCTAAAGGGCCTGTTTCCACTCCGTATGTCTAAAGTAAACTCCAAAGTTCCTTGTCCTTTAGTTTTGGAGAATTCCTTGTCCCCTGAATCCCTGAGAAATTGTACTCCAATCAAAAGTCTGCAAATGAGAGCTTTTATAAGTGGGCTTTAGACATCCTTGATAAATTGGAGCCTAATATGAGTATTTGAATTAGTATTCAGGTTCTGAATAAAACTTGGAACATAGTAAGTCCATAAAATTTGTAGGTGTAAGATGTCTGGAATGAAGGATTTTTTCAGAAATGTTATTTTATACAGTATTATACAGTAATGGGCAAGCACCATGTTCACCAGTAATGTATGGAAATATAATCATTATTTTATAGAACATATCCAATGGATCACTGCAATAGAGACAGAGATTCATGAATCTGGCACAAACTCTACATTCATGCTGGCAAATGTGGGCAGGCATAACAAGGTGTGAGATTCGATCCGACTGAGATACTTTGGGTATTCTGCAGAGCAGATGCTCCATATATTCCTCTGTCAATTATTAGTGTTTTCAATGACTAGCACTTACCAAAGGGATACTATGTAATGTGGACTTCTCTCACGATTCAGAAGTGCCCAGCACTAAATACAGGTCAAGCGAACCTAAAAATGATGGGCTAAAAGTTTGTCGGGGGCTCATGAACATAAATCATTAACAATCATGGGGAGGTATGATAAAGACCTTAACGTACAAAGCATGGAACCACAGGAAATGATGTTCTCGCAATAACCTCATCTGAAGTACAGAGAGTGTTGCTTTATGTGCCAATACTTGGGAACGGTGTATTAATCCTTGAGGGAGTGCAGTGTAGATTTACCAGAATGTTACCTACATTCAGAAAATGAAACTGTGAAGAGCAGTTACACCAAGCAGGTTTGCATTTTTTGGAATTTAATAAAGTAATGATTTGATGGTGGCTTTCAAGATATTTTTCTTTTTATTCTGGATCTTAAATCATGTATTGTGTTTTTGTATATAATTAATGATGCTCTTATATGTAATTTACTAAACTTTTATATGTATTTTATAGTGTTTGTATATGCAATGTATTTTATGTAATGTCGTATCTTGTCTGGACCTTGAGTCTGAAATAAAGTTTAATAATAATAATATTTAATAATAATAATAATATTAAGGGAAACAGGCCTTTTGCTGGTTGCAATAGACTATTGAGATATTAAAATTAAGGCCAAGCTTTTTAAAATTAAAATGGGAGTTATTTTAACATGCAAAGGATGGTCCCCTGCATATTGCTGGTAAATGTACAAGTTGAGAACATACATGGATGAACTTAAAGCTAGACTTACCTTAGAGGGGCGGCACGGTGGCACATTATTATATTCAGAATATTACTATATTCAGCACTTTGTATGTTCCTCGTGGCTGTATCTATCATACTTGAGTTTGAACTGATTGTATCTATGCATGGTATATCTGATCTATTTGGATATCATATACAGCAAAGCTTTACTTTGTACCTCAGTACATGTGATAATAATAAGCCTAAAGGCCCTGTCCCACTTTCCCGAGTTACTCACAAACTCTCCCGAGTTTTCCCCTTGATTCGAACTCTGAGAATTATAGTAATAGCCATTCGTAGGTACTCGGGACTATTTTTGTTACTCATGGACATTATTCAACATGTTGAAAAAACGTCTTTTTCATGATGCGTCTTACCTGATGCCCCGAGTTCCTGCGGCTGGCATTACGAGCCGCTACGAAACATCTACGGACTCTTACGGACTCGCTACCGACATTACCCGACATTCCCCGAGTTCGAATCAAGGGGGAAACTGGGGAGAGTTTGTGAGTAACTTGGGAAAGTGGGACAACTTTAACCTAAAAAGTTTCAAGTTTTGTTCAATGAAGACCAATTGATGCAACACCAATTGATGAATTTAAAATGTATTGATAGATAATCTGCAGAAAACGAAGCAACGATAAATGCAGATTGGCCATGGCTTCTTGACTCCCCACCATGGACTCCAACTGTATTTCACGCAGCTTCAGGAAAGGAGCCAACACGATTAAACCCCTTTTCCGCCCCGGGTCAACCTTCCTCGCCCCATTCTCATTGTGCAGAAGGTATAGATGATTGAAAACTCAGACTCAGGATCAGTTTCTTCCCATCTGTTATCAGATTCTGAATGGTCCTTCCATTAGCTTGGTTTCATCAGCCGATTCTCCAATCTACCTCAATGTGGACATTGAACTTTGTCTCTGAAACTGTTACTTTACAATGCTGAGAACTATATTTTGCACTCTGTATCTTTCCCTTCATTCTACCCATTGTACCTGAGTGTGGCTTGGTTGTATTTATGTGTGATGTTATCTGATTTGATTGGATAGCATGCAAAACAAAAGCTTTTCACTGTACCTCAGTACATGTGGCAATAATAAACCTACATCTAAGGGAGAACAAGCTGAGGATACAAATAGCCTCCCTGTCCCTTTCAGTCTTACCCTTGACACGTCATACCCTTGTCCAACTGCTGAGATTTCATGCTTGGTCATGCCTAGTGTGAAAATAAGAATATGATTCTCTGCCAGCATGGGGCAGCAAGAAATAAGTAGTAATTTGGGGACAAATTATTACTGTTCTCCATTTTGTGCACAAGCAGAATCACACACATTTCATAAATGATCCAAATGATAAATTAGGCACAACAAAACTGCAAATGCACAGATCTGAATTGAAAACAAATGTTGCTGGCACTACTCAACCGATCAGGCAGCATCAACCGCGAGAGAAACAATAAAGCTAACGTTTTAAGCCGATCACTACGTATCCGAGATATGATAAAAAATTGTCATAATGAAATGCTAAATCTATCCCTCTGTCACCACTGGTGCTGACTGACCTGCTGAGTATTTACGGTATTTTATGTTATTTTTATTTATTTATTTATTTATTTATTTTTTAATTAGGTGCAGGAGTAGGCCATTCGGACCTTCGAGCCTGCACCGCCATTCAATATGATCATGGCTGATCATCCGACTCAGTATCCCGTACCTGCCTTCTCTCCATACCCCCTGATCCCCTTAGCCACAAGGGCCACATCTAACTCCCTCTTAAATATAGCCAATGAACTGGCCTCAACTACCCTCTGTGGCAGAGAGTTCCAGAGACCCACCACTCTCTGTGTGAAAAAATTCCTTCTCATCTCGGTCTTAAAGGATTTCCCCCTTATCCTTAAGCTGTGACCCCTTGTCCTGGACCTCCCCAACATCAGGAACAATCTTCCTGCATCTAGCCTGTCCAACCCCTTAAGAATTTTGTAAGTTTCTATAAGATCCCCTCTCAATCTCCTAAATTCTAGAGAGTATAAACCGAGTCTATGCAGTCTTTGTTCATAAGACAGTCCTGACATCCCAGGAATCAGTCTGGTGAACCTTCTCTGCACTCCCTCTATGGCAATAATGTCCTTCCTCAGATTTGGAGACCAGAACCTTTATTTTTTGTTAATAAATTAAGCATAATTTGTATTATAAAAAACATTTTATTTATCAAATCTTAAGTCAGTATAAAGATTATTCTAAAGTGTGCAAATTAGTACATTTCACATTCTATCTGAGAGCAATGTAAGTACAGTGGATATGTTACCGGTTGAGTACTCAAGAGGCCTAAATTGGGGGCAAGAGTTGGAATCCAACCTTAGGAAATTTAAATTCAGTTAAAAAATAAACCTGCAATAAAATGTTAACAATATTAATGGTGATCATTGAATTACTAATAAAGCAAATCTGCTGCCCTTACTCAATATAGCCAATGTGTGCAAAGGGATCAACAGTAAGGCGGTTGGATTTTAATTGCCTTCTGAAAATGTTTAGTTGAGACACTCGGCTTTGAAAGCAAGTAGGGACAGGCGATAAATTGACTTCTGGCAGGGAGCCCCCATCCTGGCATTGCAAGGCATCTTAGCGCAGTGGGTAATGCTGCTGCCTCATAGCACCAGCGTCCTGGGTTCAATCCTGACCTCTGGTGCTGCCAGTATGGAGTTTGTATGATCTTATTGACTGTGTGGGTTTTTCCCAGGTACTCCACATCCCACAAACGTGTTAGTTGGCAGATTTATTGCTTGCAGTAGCATACACTTAGTATAGGTGGGTGGTAAGAGAATCAGGGGTAAGGCAATGGGTAGAAGAAAGACACAAAGTGCTGGAGTAACTCAGCGGGTTAGGCAGCGTATCTGGAGAAAAAGGATGGGTGACATTTCAGGTCAGGACCATTATTCAGACTGAAGGTAGAGGGGAGGGAACTGAAGGTTAAAAAAAAGTCCAGAACAAAGTAGGGCTGGCAATAGATGGCCAAGGAATGGTGGAGCCATAATAGCCCATTGTTAGCTGGAGAAGAGGTAAAATAATAGGCATTTGAAGGAGAATGGGTCACAGGTAAATAACTAGAATTAAAGGGATTGCTCTGACAGCAGGCATAGACTCAATGGTCGAATGGCCTCCTCTTTTGAACCTTAACATTTTACAAGATCTTGGAGAGTTCTCACCTTACCAGTTCTGTAAAAGCCCTGGAGAACTGGCATCAATTCCTGTTCAGTATCGTTTTATTCATTCGTCGAAAATTACATGATGAAAACATTTTGGGAAGTGAAAGACAGCAAATACAACACAATACAAAAGCTGTATTTTTTTCAAAAATAAAAGCATTAATTCCCTACTGAGGGGATGAGTGCCCACACTCGTAAAAAAATATTTTTCAGGACAGAACGACTTGTTCAGCGGTACTGTTAATATTCAACGCAGTTAACAATTGAATTAATCCACAACGTATCAGCCCCTAAGTTTTCAACCATCATTAGGGACACATCAATGCTGTCATTTCATTTACCGAATAATGAAAGGCAAAGAAAGAGTTGATGTGGAGAGGATGTTTCCAGTGGTGGGAGTCTAGGACCAGAGGGCACAGCCTCAGAAAAAAAGGACGTTCCTTTTGAATTGAGATGAGAAAGAATTTCTTTAACCAGTGGGTGGGTCTTGTGTGGAACTCATTGCCACAGGAAGCCAAGTCAATGGGTATTTTTAAAACAGAAGTTGATAGGTTCATGATTAGTAAGGGCATAAAAGGTTATGGGAACGGGGCAAGAGAACGGGGTTGAGAAAGAAAAATAGATTAGCCATGATTGAATGGTGAAGTAGACTCAATGGGCCGAATAGCCTAATTCTGCTCCTTTGTGTTATGATTGGTGAGGACCTAATTAGAACATCCTAACTTCTTTCTACAGCAACTTTTGGATTTCCACCTTTGAATAGATACGCCAGAATTTGCTGTCCTAATTTGTAAAACAGAAATAATCAGTCCTAAAACAGAATCTAAATAAGGGTCTCGACCGAAACGTCGCCAATTCT
This sequence comes from Raja brachyura, assembly GCA_963514005.1. The sequence goes on from OY740781.1 coordinate 137,869,164, forward strand.
TTCTCTCCATAGATGCTACCTCACCCGCTGAGTCACTCCAGCATCTTGTGTCTATCTAATCCGTGGAAGGCTTCAAGTTACATTTTTGTCCTGTATATGCACATCACATGTGTAATTGTGCTGTAACATAACCATACCTCAGATCTAATGGTGTTCGCTTGCCACATTTGGATTACTCAAAAGGCATACTGTACATCTGTAGATGTATATTGCCAATTTGTACCTTACTTGTAAAAACATTCTTCTGAGGCTGCCAGATGTAAAATTAATATCCGGTATTTGATCAGTATGTTGGGAGTCACAAAACTGTAAATCAATCGAGACATTCTGAAGGATTTATCTTCATAACCAACATGTAGAGATCTAATTACACCCGTAAATTCCAGTATTACATATTATATTGCAGTGGTACTGGAAACATCAATTACTGCTTTGAAGGTAAGTAATACTTTGATAATACATTCCACGGCAGTAACACTGCTCAACTGAGTACTACAACAGCAAGTTATGAATTATCAAAACATAATGGGCCAAAAATTGCAAGAGGCCATGTTAAATTTGGAATATTGCGCTTAGTTCTGGTCGCCCCATTACAGGAAGTTTGGGGACGGTGTGGAGAAGATGCAGAGGAGGTTTACCAGAATGCTGCCAGAATTATTGGATTTCTGCTACAAGGAGAGGTTGGGCAAGCTAGGCTTTATTCCTTGGAGCTGAGGAAGCTGAGAAGTGATCTTATAGAGGTGTCCAATATCATGAGGGGAATAGTTAGGGTGAATGCACAGCGTATTTTACCCAGTGTAGGGGAATCAAGAACCAGTGGACAGAAGTTGAAAGTTAAAAAGGGCAGGATTTAATAAAAACATGAGGGGCAACTTTTTTCTCTCATGAGGGTGATTCGTATATATGGAACAAGGTCCAGAAGTGTAGTTGAAGCAAATACTATAACAGCATTAAAAAAAGGGGTGGGAGATTGTAACCGCACGTGGTCCACCCTGTTTCGACTAATGCAATCAACGTGACGTGCACAAACAAAAGATCAAATAGAACAAGTTGACCTACAACTTTCGGCTGTGCACGCCATACGTAAGAAAAAGGAGAAGCATTAAAAAAAACTCATGGAGGTACATGGGTAGGAAAGGCTCAGAGGGACATGGGACAACATGGGCAAACGGGACCAACTTAGATGGGGCATCTGGGTCAGCATGGACAAGTTGGGCCAAAGAGCCAGTTTCCATGCTGTATGACTCTCTGTACTAAAAATCCTTGGCTTTGATGGCATGATGTTATGTTGAACTGCAAAGGCTGAAGAACAGGAAACCTTGGACAGATTTTGTGTTATAAAGGAAGGTTGGAGAAATTTGGTTTGTTTCCTCTGGAGCAGTGGAGGCCGTGGAGTGACCTTATCAAAGCACATTAAACTATGAGAGAACGGTAAAATGGTACATCCAGGCTAAAAAATGTTAAATACTAGGGCATAGCTGTAAGTCAAGAGTGTAGAAATTCAGACAGCGTGGAAGCAGGCTCTTCAGCCCAACTTGCCCATGCCAGCCAACAGCCCCATCTACACTGGCAGCTTGTTCCATACACCCACCACCGTTTGTGTGAAAAAGGTACCCCTCAGGTTCCCATTAAATCTTTCGCGCTTCACCTTAAACCTAAATCCTCTGGTTCTCGATTCCCCTAGTTTGGGCAAAAGACTGCACACTTACCCGACCTACACCTTTATTTTAAAGGATATTTACAAATTTTTATTTTTAGAAAAGGTCTTGGGTGCCAGGCACACGCTGCCAGGGCAGGTGGTGGAAGCAGATACAAAAGCAACATTTAAGAAGATTTTGGAATGATCACAAACAGGCAGGGAATGAAGGGATATAGACCATGTGTAGGCAAATGGGATTAGTTAGACTGGCATCATGGTCGGCACAGTTATGGTGGGCTGATGGGCTGTTCCTCTGCTGCACTGTTCTATATACTATGCAAGTTAACGAAAATCCAACATGAGTGATTTTCAATTTTTGTTGTTGAGTGGGTTTTGTTACTTTTGTTAACTTGTATAGTATAGAGTCCTTTAAACACTCTCGACTTCATTTGTGAGAACATTACTCTTCATTTCCATTCACTGCACTAAACTAGGTTACCTTTAGAGGACTTAGATTTACCATTAAGGACTACGTTGGAAGTAACCAATAAAAAGTTGTGGACATCTGATTTGAATCGGTATTAAAACTTTCCATTTGAAGCTGAAAACACAGCTGATTAACATTTGGTTTGTTTATGTAAACTACTAATAACTCTATCTATGAAGATGTTTTTGTGTAAATAAACTAAAGGGATTTATCATGTTTATGGAATAGAATTACGCAGTGCAAATTTCCCTGGAAATTTATCACTAGTTGGAATCACTGATTACAATGGAGGGACAGCGTACAATGTGCCAGGCAGTCCACACGAAAGACCAGGGATAAATTCCTAGGCAAATGTATTTCAGCTTATGGAAGTGCGAATACCAAGAAGTGGTCTGTATTTCAATCTCAACAGGAAGCACTGTTAATCAGTTCAGGAATTATCTCACGCACAATGGTTCTTCATCGAAAGTGTGCGTCATCTGTTTGCTCTGACCAGGAGAATTTACGGAACAGATTATTTTGCATTAATAGCATCGCAATGTAGGATAATAGGCCGAAAAGTGATGGGCAGTCAGGGGTATCAGACAGACGGTGACGCTGAATGAGGCAGAGAAAGTTGAAAAGTAGCAGACATCAATGTCTGAGTAGGAACAAGGAACTGCAGATGCTGGTTTGCACAAAAATACACAAAATGCTGGAGTAATTCAGTGGATCATAGAGCACCACTGCAGAACATGGATAGGTGACATTACAAGTTGGGACTTTGTGTCTATCTCTGTCCTTCATATCACTTATACGCAAAGGTGGCTGTGTATGTGCAGGTATCTCTCACCACATTTATGTTATATTGCACCATTCATTTTTTCATATTCTTTCCCTATCGTGCAGTCTGTTTAGATTTAGTGTCTGCTGTGTAAAAAGAGTTATGACAGACTGATTACGGTACAAAGAGACTAGATGTGGTTGGTCACTGCTAGTAAACTGAAGGTGTTCAACAGTAAAAATGGCCATGTCCCCAGCTTCTTTGTCTGCATCCCCAAATATTCAGGTTCAGGGTTTACTGAGCTGGTCAGAGCTTGACAGGGAGCCAAATGCAACGTAATTTCGTTTGGAACTGCATATATCAATGTATTTCTAAATGACAATAAAGTTTGTTTGACTTTTGACTTGACTTGATTGACTGAGGGATTTGAAGGCCAAATCCTTCAGTTCAATCTGCAGCTGGCCTCCACAACAGTTGAGCACAGTCTTGCTGGGAATCCCTGCAATACATGAGAACTCACTGGTTTCAATTGCTGGACATATGATTAGGAACTAGTTACTCTGTAAAAATTATTTTGAGTGAATGTTTCAGCGGCACAGTGGCGCACCGATACTGCTGCTGCCTTACAGTGCCAGAGATCCAGGTTCAATCCTGACTATTGGTACTTGGTCTGTACCAAGTTTGTACGCTCTCCTTGTGACCATGTACTGTAGGTATCCTCCGGGTGCTCCGGTTTCCTTCCACACTCCAAAGATGTACAGGTTGGTAGGTTGACACAAAATGCTGGAATAAATCAGCGGGACAGGCAACATCTCTGGAGAGAAGGAATGGGTGACGATTCGGGTCGAGACCCTTCTTCAGACTGATGTCAGGGGAATGGGCGGGTCAGAGATAGAATGTAGTCGGAGACAGTAAGACTAGTGGGAGAACTTCCTGAAGTGCAATGCTGACATCAATTCTAGATGGAGGGAGCATTTTGAAGATCTTCTAAATCAAACCACCTCATTTGACAGGAATGAGATCAACAACATTCCAAAGCAGCCTGTTGACGACGCCCTCAGCAGAACATCATCACTTGAAGAAGTCAAGGACGCCATCAAAACCTTGAAAAACAACAAGGCAGCTGGACTCGACGGAATACCATCCGAGGTCTACAAAATTGGAGGTAACCTGCTCCATTACCAAGTGCATCAACTTCCCATCAAGATCTGGATAAATGAAGACATAACAGGAGACTTTAGAAACTCAGCAATCGTTACCATCTACAAAAGGAAAGGCGATCGATCTGACTGCGGAAACTATTGTGGAATTTCCCTGTTAGCAACAGCAGGCAAGGTCCTCGCCCGCATCATCAACAACCGACTCAAGCCTTTAGCCGAGAAGATCCTTCCGGAGACACAAGCCGGTTTTAGACCATCACTTGGAACAGCCGACATGATCTTCACAATGCGTCAACTACAAGAAAAATGTTGTGAACAACTTCAACCTTTGTACATGGCAATCATCGACCTCATTAAGGCCTTCGACTCGGTATCAAGGGAACTCTTATGGGACATCCTATCCACCTATGGATGTCCTGAAAAGTACATTCAAATCCTGAGACTGCTCCACAATGACATGCTTGCCAGTCATGGCCAGCAACTAGAACCGTGACCCATTTCAAGTCAGATCAGGAGTGAAACAGGGATGCGTGATTGCCCCAACACTGTTCACCATCTTCATTGCGACAACCATACACATCATCAAGGATGACCTATCCCTAGGAATCGAAATCGTCCACAGAACAGATGGCAGACTTTTCAACCTTACCCGTCTCAAGTCCAAAGCTAAGACATCTATGAGCTCCCTCATCGAGTTCCAATAAACAGATGACAACTGTGTTGCAGCTCTCTCAGAAAATCATCTGCAACAGATCCTGACTGCCTTCAACAGTGCATACACAAAACTTGGACTTACCATCAACTCCAAGAAGACTCAGGTTATCTACCAATCGCCATCAACTGAGACAAATCGGAAAGAACAATCAATTCAACTTGGTGAACCAACCCTGGAAAATGTGGTTTACTTTCTGTACCTTGGAAGTCACCTCTCCTCCAATGTCGACCTTGATGACAAGATCCAACATCGTCTTAAGTGTGCTGAAAGTTCCATCAATGATGTCTTCGAAACAACTTAAATATCAGCTGGGAAGGCAGAAGAACCAACGTCAGGGTGCTGAATGAAGCAAAAACATCGAGCATCGAAGAACCAACTAAGATGGGTCGGTCATGTTGTTCAGATGGAAGACGAGCGTCTACCAAAGCAAACCTTCTACTCCCACCTTAAAGAAGGCAAACGTAAAAGAGGCGGACAAAAGAAGAGATTCAAAGATGCCTTAAATGCCAGCATGAAGAAATGTGAAATAGACATCGTCAATTGGGGAACCAATGCCAAGGACAGGAAACTATGGCGAACCATCATCCAAGATGGAACAGCGACCTTCGAAGCCACGAGATGTGCAGAATTAAAGAGAAGAAAACGGAAGAGAGGCAGCAACAACCAAAGCCTGTCATCTGGAATTATCTGTCCTGAATGCTGAAGAACTTTCAAAGCCAGGATTGTGTCATGACGATGAGTCTGGTATGAGACTATGAGTAATGATAATGATTTGCAAATATCTTGACCTTTGTATCAACTGACTTGGAGGTCAGATCGCGCGCGCGCTGTGTAAGCCAAGGCGGGAGGACATCATCGGCGGAGACAATAAACACACGGAAAAAGGAATGTAACCCGTATATCTTGTGTCGTATTATTTTTGAAGATGTGACATTGGCGACGAGGATATTTTGGATTCTGAATCCGTGGCTAATTGCTGGAAAAAGGTTTCATAATGGCAGTCGCTGGAGCTGATTTGTTAGCACTTTGCGGAGTTCCACATTTCGATCCGACGGGTGATGCGAGTACCGTCAGCGTGAAATGGGACGCTTGGCTGGAGGAATTCGAGGCCTACGCCGACAGTCGCGGGCTCTTTCTTGAAGAGAGTATGCCAGGGCACAAGGCGCAGCGGAGAGCGTTGCTTTTCTTCACCGCGGGGCCAGCGGTTCGAGAAACGTTTAAAACACTCCACGACACCGGAATGAGGGAAGACTATAAGAAAGCCACTGATGCATTGAACAGTCATTATGTGGTGGTGCCGAATGCTACATTCCAACGCCATTTATTCCACAAAACAAAGCAGGAAGTGGGCGAGACTGGTGCTCATTTTGTGACGAGACTCAGACAGGTGTCTGCAGGATGCAAATATGTGGCTGCTGATGTGGAAAGCCAGATATTGGATCAGGTTGTTCAGCATTGCAGGTCCGACAAGCTCAGGAGAAGGCTGCTAGAAAAAAAGGGGGGGGGGGGGGGAGGAGTTAAACCTTAATGATGCTTTGTTGATTGCAGCAGCACTGGAAACTGTTGAGGGACAGCATGAAATTGTAAGATTCCAAGACTGGGCAAGTTAACCAGCTGTGCTACGGTAGACCAAGTAAGCCTGAACGTGAGATTGAGTGTTACAGGTGTGGCAGCAAGGGTCACATAGGGAAAGATGCATGGTGTCCAGCAAAAGGTAGAACATGTAGGAAATGTGGAGACAAAGATCATTTTGCAAATAAATGTAAAATTAAGGCCAGGGACAAGACAAGTGATACAACAAGAGTGAATCTTCCAAGGCAGGGGAGAAAGGGAAGTCCAGTGACAAGAAAGACTGTCCGTGGCAGAAAAAGAAGGGTCACGTCTGTCACATAGATTTCGGAAGTGATGAGGACAGTGATGAAGCTGGTGAGCATGCTGTTAAAAGGAATTATCAGTTTGCATTGAATGAGAGTCATCACAAGAAAGTTGCAGTGACCATCGGAGGTGTTACAGTGCCAGTGATTGTAGATTCTGGTAGCGACATCAACGTGATTGACAGATCACTTTGGGAATGCTTGAAACAGCAGAAAATCAAGTGGACGTCAAGGAGGTGTAGTAGGAAGTTATATCCATACACCACAACTAAACCATTGCAGACCATTGGATGTTTCACGGCTAAAGTAGAAGTCGGAGATAGAAAAACTGAAGCAGAATTTGTGGTGATAGAGGAGAAGGGAGAACCCTTGCTCAGTAGAAGTACAGCTCGAGAGCTGGGAGTGCTTCACATCGGAGTGCATGTCAATTCAGTGCAGTCACATGATGACATGAGGCAGGATTTTCACTCAGTATTCCAATGGGTTGGAAAATTGAAAGGCCGCCAAGTGAAGTTAGCCATTGACTAGATTGTCAGGCCGAAAGCTCAACATTTGGACTTTGTGGAAAAGTAGAAGCCAAAATCAAGGAGTTGATTGATCAAGACATTATTGAGCCAGTTGAACGTTCAACACCATCGGTGAGTCCAGTAGTGATTGTGCCGAAACCCAATGATGACATCAGACTGTGCGTTGACATGAGGAGAGCCAATGAGGCAATAATCAGAGAAAGACACCCAATTCCTACGGTCAATGAGGGGCTACAAGAGTTATCAACCAGCAAAGTGTTCTCCAAAATTGATCTCAAGTGGGGATATCACCAATTGGAATTACATCCAGAGTCAAGAGAGGTGACAACATTCGTCAGTCACTACGGATTATACCAGTACAAAAGACTGATGTTCGGAATCAATGCTGCCCCCGAGATCTATCAGTACGAAATCCACAGAGTGATTCAAGGTGTACCAGGAGCAGCAAACATATCAGATGACATCATCGTTCATGCATCAATTCTTGAAGAGCATGAAAGGAGGTTGAAGCTAGTGTGGATTAAACTTCGTGAAGCAGGACTCCCTGTGAATGAGGACAAGTACAAGTTTGGCGTCTCTGAGATGGATTTCATGGGACACAAACTCACAAGTGAAGGGCTGAACCCAGCCAAAGCTAAAGTGAAAGCTGTTGCAGATGCACGTGAACCTCAGAATGCAACCGAGATGAGGAGCTTTCTCGGACTGGTCAATTACTGTGCAAAATGTATTCCAAATTTTGCTACACTGGCAGATCCGCTGAGAAAGTTGACCAGGAAAGACGTACAGTTCCAGTTTGGTAATGAACAGAGACAGGCATTCAAAGCACTGGAACAGAGTCTAATAATTGCAGAAACCCTTGGATGTTATGATCCAGCTGCACCAACAAAAGTCATAGCAGATGCTAGGCCGGTCAGCTTGGGAGCAGTGCTGGTACAGACACATGCAGATGGACCCAGAATCATAGCATATGCCAGTCGATCGTTAACTAGATTGGAGAGAAGGTATTCTCAATCAGAGAAAGAAGCACTGGGACTAGTGTGGGCCTGTGAAAGGTTCCATGCTTACTTGCACGACATTAAATTCGAACAAGCCGCTGGAAGTGATCTATTCAACAAGGTCTAAGCCATGTGCCAGAATAGAACGCTGGGTGCTGAGACTCCAACAGTACAAGTACAAAGTATCCACATTGCTGGGAAAGCAAACATCGCGGACCCGCTGTCGACACTGTTGAATAATGAACAGCTGAGAGCAACATCCACGCTAGAGATGGAAGCAGAGAACTTTGCGTTTAGTCGCAATTCAGTCAACGGCAAGAGCCGTGACAACGAAGGAAGTTGAAAGGGAATCAGAACGATCCTGAACTCAAAGATATCAGAGCGAATATTCACAGTGGGCAATGGGATCAATGCCCTTACAAAGCACATGTTCCTTACAAAGCACATGTTCCTTACAAAGCACATGTTCCCATAAAAGATACATTTTGTGTAATTGGTCAGTGTGTGCTGAGAGGTGGGAGATTGGTTATCCCGCAGGCACTACGACCAAGGATCGTGTCATTGGCTCATGAAGGACATTTAGGCATCTTTGGTACCAAACACAATTTGCGGAGCAAAGTGTGGCGGCCAGGTTGTGAGAAAGATGCCGACAAATTCGTCAAGATCTGTCACAGAAGCCAAATCACAAGAAGGAGCAACCCACCAGAACAAATTAGAAGTAGAAAGTTGCCAACAGGATCTTGGGTTGATGTGGCTGTTGACTTTCTTGGACCACTTCCAACAGGCGAATCAATTATGGTAGTGGTAGACTACTATAGCAGGTACTACGAGTATGGAGTGATGAAGTCAACTACAGCAGAAAAGACTGTACAGGCATTAGCAGAGATCTTCGCCAGACACGGTTTGCCTGTTACATTGTACTCTGACAACGGGCCACAAGGCGACTCCTAAATGGCCACAAGCTAACGGAGAAGTAGAGAGACAAAACCAGTCCATAGAGAAGAGGATACGAATCGCCCATGCCGAAGGGAAAAACTGGAAGGAGGCACTGCTAGCATACGTAGCTGTACATTGGGAGATCACTCATTCAACGTCAGGGAAAAGCCCAGTAGAAGCCTTGTCTGGGAGGAAAATTCGCACTAAAATGCCAGAAGTGCGAGAGATCACGGAAGACCAGGAGCTGGGAGATCGTGATGCCCAAAAGAAAGGTGAGGCAAAATGGTAACTATCAAACGAGGAGCCAGGCACACGGAAATAATGCCTGGTGATGATGTGCTTGTGAGGCGAGACCATGGCGGTAAGATAGACACTCCTTACCATTGCCAGCCATACACTGTTGTATCGAGGAGTGGCAGCATGGTGACAGTCAAGTCTCCAGCAGGTGTTATCTACTGGAGACACCTTCTCCTGTCCAGAGACACTCAAAACGAGGTGGCAAAATCCACCAAGAGCTACCGATCCAGAGGGGCCAGACAACATCCCTGAGGTGGTGACCGGTGTTCCCGAGACAACCAGCATTCCCGAGGTGGAGACCAGAGTTCCAGAGGCAGCACGCCGCAACGCAGTTGATGAGCAGAAACGGTGTCTGGATGACAACGCCTTGGAAGAGTCAACACGCTCTGATGCTCCTGCGCCAGCTGGTAGACCAAAACGGGAAGGGAGAGTCCCCAAGCGATACGACGAGTTTGTGTGATTTTTGTGTGAAGAGCTTATTGTGAAATATGGGGAAGGGAAACTTTGCAGCAGAGAAACCACTTTCATGTAGCAAAACACCTGTTAATTAAATTTAGATAGAAGAAAGAACACAGAATTCAGTTGAAGGAAGCTGGAAGAAAAACATTATTTGAAAGTAATTAATAACGTGTAGCTTGTCGTGTTTAGGAAAAAATATATAAGTATTTAAGAACATGATGTGATTCAGTTTTAAGCCATATAGAAATTAAATATGGCAGGTTATAGTTTTGCTTAGTAATTATACAGATGAATATGACATTTGTTTAGAGGCAAAGGAAGCCTACAGGTTATTATTTGTATTAAGTGGTAAAAAATAATTTGTTTTGTATTTAGTTAGTATTTAATTGGCCATGGTATATTTGGCTAACAAAGCCAACATAATAATTTTTAAGGGTAAAGAATTGTTTAATTATGCAGCTGTCAATAGCAAACTGTTTATTATGATCTTGTTTATTATGATACTGTTTATTATAATCAAGGAATTTTTTAAGGTTGCAAGAGTGTAACAAGTTGCATTTTTGCCTTTAAAGAATTAGGATGAAAGGTTTTGAAAAAAAGACAGTTGTAATGCATTTGTTTTGTGAGTTATTGGAACACAAACGAAAACACAAAGAAGCACAAATATGCTTTGTAAGAGTCTAATTAGAAAGTATGTTAGAAAGAACACATATTAATTGAAACTTTAATTCTGGTAAAGGAGGGAAGAAGTGTAGTCTAGATAACTATGGGAGTCAGCAGATTTGTGGTAGATGTTACAGTATATTCGTAGGTTAGTTGGCTTCGGTAAAATTGTAAATTGTACCCAGTGAGTAGGATAGTGCTAGTATACGGGGTGATCGCTGGTTGGCACGCACTCAGTGGGCCGAAGTGCCTGTTTTCACGCTGTATCGCGAAAGTCTAAAGTTTTTAATTATTTACATAGATGTATTTGCTGACGGTATTTTTAGTTCAACTGTAACTCTGCTGGAAAGTGGCATTCAAAATCTATGAAAAATTAATGGCAGATTTTGCCTTTGTTAATGTCCTGGCCTCGGCTTTTCTGGATGTCAAAGGCTTTTGGGGTACTTTGGGAGTGGAGCAGCCTCCCGTGCCACCTATGATCTTGTTGGGCCCCCGAGCAAACCACCAGACTCTTAGATACGGAGGCCAACAAAATCAGCCTTCTGATTCCGTCAAGGTATGTTGGGGGATTAATCTCACACCGTCTCTAGTCAACAATCGGCCTGTCAGGGAACCTTCTTGCCTGAAGACATCTGTTGCCGGCCCAGATTTATCCCGTTCTTTTCTTCTCGCTTTCAGTTCCCCCCCCCCCTCCCCCCACCCCACCCCAACTACAATCCGTCAGAAGAATGGGTCCCGTTAAGAAACGTCACCCATCCATTTTCTCCAGAGATGCTACCTGCCCCACTGAGTTACTCCAGCATTTTGTGTCTATTTTGGGGGGGGATTAAGGACAGCTTTTCCAGTCCAAGGGAATCTGGCCCTGTGGTTAATACAAGAAAGAGTTTCCCAACTGTGTCTCATAAATCCTCGAGTCAGGCAACTTTAAAAAGGCGATTGTATAAAAGACCCAAAGTGCTTAAAGGATCTCCACTGCATTTTACAATTTTCCATTTTGCAGAAACAAACCAAAGATCTTTGTATTCTATACATGTATGTTGCAAAACTATTCAGAAGATAACAATTTCACAGGAACCCGGCATTGCAGCACTGGCTTAAGGTCACTTAATTCAACTAACAGAGAAAGTAATCTTCAAGCAGGACAACTTGAAGTGCGGAACAGTGGCGGTAGAATTGCTGCATTACAGCGCCAGAGACCCGGGTTCGATCCTGACTATGGGTGCTGTCTGTACGGAGTTTGTATGTTCCCCCGTGAGCACGTGGGTTTTCCTGGGCGCTCCGGTTTCCTCCCACACTCCAAAGACGTGCAGCTTTGTAGGTTAATTGGCTTCAGTAAAGATTGTGAATTGTCCGTAATGTGTAGGATAGTGCTAGGGTACAGGGATTGCTGGTCGGCGTGGACTTGGTGGGCCAAAGGACCTGTTTTCACATTGTATCGCTAAACTAAACTAATCTAACTAGCAATGTTACAAAATTTTGAGATTTAAAAAATCAAGTCTGCAATTTATCCCATCAGATAAAGCATAACAAGAAGTTTAATTTGACACCTAATTTACTTTCATATCTTCAGTATTAAGAAAGTTATGGCCATTTTCATGCTCGGAAATGAGTATCTTGCTTCCCATTGCCTTTCAATTGACTTAACTCAAAAGCTGTGATCTGGAAAATTTAAAAGCCCATAACTTTATTAAAAATTAAGAGAACTCAATGAAATTTTCAGTCATTATAGATTGAAGCATTCTGAAACAAATATTAAACAATCTTACTTGGATTACCTGAAATTAAAGTATATAATTAGTTAGTTATCTAATTGTAGCTAATTACAAAATTCAATGAGTAGATCTAAACATCTATCCATTTCTTAAGAAAAGATAAACTTTTTTTTAATTGCCTAAGTATCCAAATAACATTCACACAATAATCCACAATATAACATAATTTTTAAATCTCATTTTCATGAATTTCTGGGCCAAATGGAAGGAATTTAGTGTTTAATGCCTGTAAATAAATGGCCATTTAAGTCAACTAGCGAGTGGGTTTTAGTAGAATGCGGTGGATTGGAACGTTGCGGTTAGCGGTGAAGTCGGGGGGAAAAATACTGGGGGTTCATACATTTTTTGGGGACCCCATTTCGCAACATTAAAATAGTATTTATGCCTCCCAAAAAACCAACTTTTAATAAAAAAATAAAGTATTTACCTTTATTTCTCCCCTACGCAAAATGCTTCCGGTGGTCTGCGGTCACGGCTTTTGAAGGTGATTTTTAAATTACTCTAGTTAACAAATAACTTAGAGTAATTTAAAAATACCTTAATGGATGAAATGTCGGAGCGATTTTTCTTCCGCAATTAAATCGCCCGACATTCATCGATTATCCTGGTCTGGTGAAAATCGGCACTTTAAGCCCGCCCCCCTCTGACAGGCGCTAAAGTCGCGCACACGGGGAGCGGCAGAAGTGCAGCGCCGCTAAAGGTAAGTTTTGTAACATACCTAATCTAACCTAAACTAAACTGATTACAGCACCAGTAACATATGAGCAATACATTCAAGAATGTTTTGTTACAGAACAACAGCATCTAAGCACAGCATTGTAAGACACCTAGAAGTGGTTGAAAAGTAATGTAAAATGCACTTGCTGGAAATTTGAATAAAATCAAAGAATGTTGAAAATGTTTAGCAGGTCAGTCAGCGGATAATATTTCAAGCTGAAAACACGTTGTTCAAAGTCTAATGAAGGGTGTTCAATCTGAAATTTAAATTTTGTTTCTCTTTCCTTAGATGATGTCTGACCTGCTGGAGTGTTGCTAACATTTTCTGATTTTACTCCTAGGCATCTCACTGAAGCAATACCCAACACAACTTTTTTTTCATGTAAGGAGTTAATGGGATGGAATGAGGCTTTAAGGAGGAAGAAATTGTCCGAACATGGAGGGGCTTTTGCAGTTTCAGAACTTAAGGCTCGAGTAGTCCTGGGAGGTGTGAAGAAAACTTGGGTGGTACAGATGGGACAAGAGAGATCCTGAAGGGCTGTAGGTTTAAGCGAGTAAGTGAAGGCCATTGAGGCATTGGAAAATAAGGATGAGAATTTTATAACTAACTGTTTGAAGGAGGAGTGGGAGTAGCCCAGTATCACCTGGAGCCTTTCAATCATCCCAATTAATGTCATCAAAGTAGATCTGATGGCATCCTCAACATCACATTCCCACTTTACGCCAGTTGCATTTCATACTGAGTTTACAGCTCAATGAACCAAACCACGTTGGTGACCACAGGGCTCATGGGTGTAATCTATCATAAGAATAGCAAAACAAATCTTCAGGAGTTGAAGTTTACCTGAAGTTCAAGGTGTGAAAGTATTGGACTAATTGACTCTGGAGTTAGCAAAAAGGCACTTGTTCAAATTCCACCTCCAGCAAGGCAAAGGAATGTAGGAGACAGGCTGAGAACTCGGAGTCTCTATTGCATAGTTAATATTTTGTGAATTAGTTGCTGGTCAGATCCAAGTCTGTATTGTGCTCTTATGAAAAATGTTGCTTGATATGTAACTGCGTGCAATATGTGCCATCAATTTAGCCTTTCCATTAAGTCCTTGGCTCTGCAGCCTCGCAACAGTGGTGTGAGATAACTACATGTGTTTCTAAGGCTCCTATTTCTGCTGCTCTAATGATGTACTGTAAGGTTCTAGTCCTTCCAGAGGGTTAACACTTCATCGGAAATAGTAGAGCACTTTTTAAACACTTATCATACCACAGCATACTTCCAAGGTTCATGAAATGTGCAAAAGTTCTTACTGAACTCTCAAATGCATGAGAAAAAATGCATTTGAGATGTTTTCAGTTGACTGATCCTGCAGTTAATTGTTAAATCTACAAAACTAAACTATCACCAGGCTGCAATATGGCTTCTAGTAATAATTTTGCTGGATTTCATGTGAAATAGATCTGCATTGCAGATAATTCCTGTCACGGAGTGCACTTATTATGGATTATGGCAACCCTCAGAAGCACTTGAAAGGCATGATTTCAGGGGGGGGGGGGGAAATCTCAATGCCATTAGTCACTAAACACCATTCTCCAGAATGTTTCCACTGTAAAGTTTTGGTTCAGTTCCACGAGGTGCCTCAGTGCTGCAGCTTCTCGCTTGGATTGGTCAAAGCTTGGCTTCCACAGATCTCGGACAACTTTCCCCACATTTGAGGGCTGCAAGAAGGTAAAAGCCTTTGGTGCCGGGCAGCTGAGGTGGTTGGCTTGTCCCTGCCGTTCAATTGGTGATAAGCCCTGTGATCAATGGAAATCAAGAGGGAAAAGAAAGGTCACCTCAACGGAAAGGAACAAACATTACAAAATCCCAGTCAAGTTTCCACCAGTTGTGGAAAGTTGCCAGCCTTTTTAGGAATTTGCCAATTCAAGTTTCTATGAAAGCATGAATCATCTGCATGTTTTCGGTACGTCCCACCATTCTGACATGTTTCATACACCCTTGGAAGGGTTGGATTTCTTGAGACTTCTAAACCCTGAGGACTTCAGAAGATCCCAAAGGGATTAGTGACAGGTTTGAACTGATCTGCGCGTTCTTTTCGGACGTGGATTCTTTTCTCTGGCACACCAGAGGCCGCGGGAAGACCTGATAGAAGTATATCAAATTATGAGAGGCATAGATAGGGTAGACAGTCAGCAAGGGCATAGGTTTAGGGTGAGAGGGGCAAAGTTTAAAGGAGACATGCGGGACTTTTTTTTTTACACAGAGGGTGGTGAGTGCCTAGAACGCGCTGCCAGGGGTGGTGGATGAGGCGGATATGATAGTGATATTTCAGAAGCTTTTGCCTAGCCATATGGATATGCAAAGAATGGAGGGATATGTATTATGCACAGGTAGATTAGAAATGGTCATGGCACCATGTTCGGCATGGACATTGTGGGCCGAAGGGCCTGTCCTTGTGCTACGTTCATGCGTTATAGGAATCCTACGGCTGACTTGACGGTGATGTTGGAAGGCCCGTTGGAAGATTGGCTCATGCACCCCAATTTGCCTCAGTTCCCAATGCTGCTTGGATTTTGAAGCCTGATTTACATTTAAATACATCCAAACCAAACTGGATCGGAATTACCTTAAATATTTCTAACCTAACCAGGAAAATAGCAACCAGGTTCTCTCTCAAACCAGGAATTTCACTGCCACGCTGACAGTGAAGCATAAAAGGAATTATTCCCTTCCCTTTTTTGTTTTCTGCAATGTTTCAGGCATTGTTAGCAGGTCGAGAGAACCTTACACTCAGCATACCTTTCGCTTTCTTCTGAGGTTTTCCCACACGCCGTTGCACACCACACACTCAAAGGCATCAATGTAGTTGTCCTGGGAAACATCTTGAACGCCCCACCTACGCTCTTTCATGGCAGTAAGCAGCTTCTCGTTGGAGATCAGGCCTTTGCGCTTCCACTCGAGAAAGCCTTCATATGCCTGGTCATTACCGTCCAATTGCATGATGTAGTCAGCCAGGTCCTTGGGGTGCGAGAAGTTTCTCACAAGTATTGCACTTTTGTTACTGGGTAGCCAATCTGCTATACTTGGAGAACCATAGTAAACTGGAACGGCACCTAATTTGAATGGTCTCCACAATTTCTCCGTGACATAATCATCACAAACAGCATTTTCGAAAGCAAGAATGAATTTGTACTGAGCGAGAATCCCGTAGAATGCATCATCATCCATGGTGGTAGGATCCTTCAGGTTAGTCGGAAGGTCCTTGTTATGTAGACATTCTCCGTAAGAGTCCACCAGGATGTATTTCATCAACTCCCGCACGTAGCTGTCCCGATCGGAAGGAGGGTCGCAGTCAGACTGGACGTAGACCAACGGAGCCAAATGTTCCCTTAGCTGGTTCTTCACATGCAGTGGGAGCATGTACTTAAGTGACTTCAGCTCTTCGATGCTCTCGAGGTACTGGGTGGTCAGTGGCAGGTGAGAGTTGCGGCTGAATGTGGAGGTGTAGTTAAACAACGTGACAGAGGATTCGTGGAAGAGCTTGTAATTATTCTTCGGAGACTCTTCGTGGAACAAGGCCCATTCGTGATGGGGTTTCCGAGGCAGCGGCAAACTATTAATTTGAAAGTCTGTGCCTAATCAAATGGGGTAAGAAAAATAACATTAAATGTTGCCAGAAAACCTGTACACTTACATCAGGCGCATGTGCAGCGATGAGCAAAACACAAAGTGCTGGAGGAACTCAGCGTGTCAGGCATTATCTGTGGAGTGAACGGACAGATGATGCATCGGGTTGGAACCCTTCATCAGACTGTTGCCCACAGATCATAAGGACATTAGTGATAGGAGCAAAATTAGGCCATATCAGCCCATTAAGTCTACTCCGCTATTTAATCATGACTGATCTATCTCTCCCTCCTAACCCTATTCTCCTGCCTTCTCCCCATAACCTCTGACACCCATACTACTCAAGATTCAATCTGTCACTGCTTTAAAAATATTCATTGACTTTGCCTCCACAGCCGTCTGCGGCAACGAATTCCAGATTCACCACCCTCTGACTAAAGAAATTCCTCCTTACCTCCTTCTTAAAGGACCGTCCTTTAATTCTGAGTCTGTGATCTCAGGTCCTACTCTCCCACTAGTGGAAACATCCTCTCCACATCCAGATGCTGCATGACCCACTGAGTTCCTCCAGCACTGTGTGTTTTGCTCAAGGTTCCAGCATCTGCAGTTCCTTGTGTTTGCAAGTAAATCTATAAACTGATGATGTATTAATCAATGGTATGGCTCTCCATTCAGTGGACGGTGCACTAACTGGAGATGCAGAGATACTAACTCTGGACAAAAATGGTACAACTGAGATTCTGTACAGAACATGGTCTTGAATTACTGTGGCTACATGGACCAAGAATCACGGCAAGCAGCTCTAGATGTCTGTAATGGAGTAACTTTAGACCATTTTTTATATTTGGAAAATTAATACGTTTTAAATTTATTTAGAACTATTTAACATGTATTAATTGATTCATTCATAATTACTAACAGGAAAAAAAACTGAAATCTAACCTAATAAGGATTCAGTTGTTTCAAGTCTCACCCATGGTATAAAGGACTCTCTGAGCAGCCAGCATTTCAGAAGCTGTTGGTCAACTTTTCAAAGTTTTATGGGTTAGTGATGAAGTATATTGCAAATGTTCAGACACCAGACAGGTAACCAAACACTTGAACTAATAAATGTGAGTTCAAATCCCACCAAGAGAATTTCAAATCAGCTCAGGAATCATTTGGAAGTAGAAAAATGGTACCAGTTTAGTTGACTCCCGACGGGAGACACTGCCCGTCGTGGAACCAGGAGCCTACCTGGAGCGGGAAGCTGCCGAGCCCGGCCCCTGCTCAACCCCGAGTTCTGGAGTACCTGAGAGGAGGGTGGAGGGAGTGGGAGACGGCAGCGGATGCAGGAACAAAGGGCAAGAAAGAAGATCTGGGAGGGGGAGGAGGGGTCTCACTTTCCGTGTCCTCAAGGTCACCTGCGGGAGGCACCCCCAGGAACACAAAGGCTGAAGGTGGCCATGCGAGGAGAGGGACGGCGGTGTGCGGGATGATCCAGCTGGAGGTGACGGCTGCAACACACCATTATGGCTGGCTGCAGCTGGGACTTTGAAAATGGCGCCAAACCCTGGCGACTCTTGCATATGGTCTCAGTGGGCTGTCTCCATATACTCTGTACTAAATATGGGATTTTACTTATATAGAGTGAAAATGTACTGAACTATATGCAAAAATACATTTCACTGTACCTTGGCAATGTGATAATAAAGAACCATTGAACCATTGAGGGGAAAGCCATCAGATTGGGGAAAGACTCAGTTGGTTTGCTAATGTCCCACACATCTAATGTCCTTACCCAGACAGATAGAAGCCCACCATCAATTACGCAATGGCAACAGATGATGGTCTGGAATGCCCTTTTGGAGGCCAAATTCTGCTCCTATGTCTTATGGTTTTCTAAATCCATACATCCAACATACTTTATATGGAGTGCCGGACCTTGCCTAAACTATACAATTTTAAAATTACTAACCAATGCAGGTTTAATGACAGTCATGAACAGCTATGGAATGAGATACAAACTATAATCAGCGAGCCTCATTTGTTCGTATAGAGCTGATAGTTGGACTGACAATTGAGACGATGCAAAGCAAACCACCGAGATGATATTGGTGTATGAATGATCTGTATGGGGACGGGTAGGTCTGTCTGTACATGCTCCAAGGATGGGGAGTTTGGTCATTTCAGGGTGGGGTTTTCTACACTCACCAAGGATATGGAGGGAGTGGTTTTGGGTGAGCCCATAATCATATACAATGTGTAAATGCACAGAGTTGGGAGTAAATCATCCACCAAGTACTTACACATACATTGCGACTCTGCAGAAATGTCCTCTGGCTTTGGACTCTCCCTCCTCCCTTGGTGTTCTAAAACAAATATTGTTTCTTTCCTCTTCCCTCCCTCCCCCTTCCCATCCTTCCCTCCAGAAGGAGGAGGAAGGAACTCCAGTTTGGGTCAACTTTCATTCCGTTTATCAAAACCTCTCTTTAGTAGTCACTCTATACAAGCAACCTGCCTCTTCCACCAGCCCTAAATTATAAACGCTGGCACACCCCACTTCCTCCCGCACTCAAATGTCAGCGTTGAATATATAAGTGGGCAGTCATGAAATCCATTGAACAGATTTAAACGTTCACCAGACAACACATAAAACCAATGGCTCTGTAAAGGAATATGCATCACCGGGGCAGCTCAACAGATAAAGTTGGACATTCTGCATTTTTGTCCACTGAACCTTTTAGTGGCTGGCTCAGGCTGCCTGCAATTCCATCAAGACTTTGTGTTCCATTTTGTTCACAGTCAAAGGACTTTGTGCTTTGGCTTTAGTACAATTTTATGCTCCATTGCCCACAATCCGCAATGTCTCCTAATCCTTGTATTAAACAGTGGACTATACTGTAAATCTGCAGACCTGACGGATTGCAAACCAAAGTAAATGTATCTGCGTTGTTGTTACATAATATTCATGTTATATCAAGCTGTTTAAATAACCAGTGAAGAAGGTCTTATGGAACAATAATTGCAGCAATATAGCACAGTAACTAATTTGTGCACAGCAAGTTTCCAGAATAAGCAATGTGTTAACAACCAAATAATTTATTTTTTAGCAATCTTCAGTGAGGGATTAATATGAGTCAATGGAAAACCATCATGCTCTTTTTCAACACGGTCTCACATCATCTTTTAAACCACCTGAGAAGGGAAACAGGAACTTGGCTCAATTACTCAATTGAACACTGGCAGTTTGTATTTCTTTATGGCATTGATAGAGGCCATTCAGCCCATTGAATTTATACTGGCTATCAGAATATTGACACCAAATCCATTTCCCTCGCATTGCACTGTGTTGGGAGACCAACAAATTTCGGGCAGACCAAAGGTGCCTTTCACTGAGTTGATGGTCTTCCAGCAGCCCCTGATGTGCGTCTTCTTTGTGTCCCTGGAAACATCCCGTATGCATTTGCTCAAGATGAGCCGTGACAAGGACCCATGCATCCTTCTCCACACCCTCTTCACAAATCCACACTCTGCGAAAAGATGTGCAACCAGCAACTGTCTCCTCTACAAATAACAGCCGTCCTGAGGACAGCGTGCATCACGAGTTAAGATTCAGACGGTACTGGCATATCACCAGGGAGTCTGCACAAGGAACCGCTCCACAGGATCCAACGAGTCCTTATCCGGCAATGTGTGCACCATGTTCTGTGTTGATCACTGCCTGACGGACTTGTGGTCAAAGGTGTTGGTCTGGAAGAACTTTCCAGTCGTTGTGAAGAGGGTCCAGAGCAGGTTTATGGGAATAATTCTGGGGATGATTGGGTTAACATAAGGTGAGCGCTTGACGGCATTAGGCCTGTACTCACTGGAGTTTAGAATGATGAGGGAGGACCTCATTAAAACATTGAATAGAGAAAGGCCTTGATAGAATGGATGTGGAGAGGATATTTCCACTGGCGGGAGAGTCTGGGACCAAAGGGCATAGCCTCAGAATAAAAGGACGCACCTTTAGAAAGAAGATGAGGAGGAATTTGTTTAGTCAGAAGGTGGTGAATCTGTGGAATTCATTGCCACGGACAGTTGTGGAGGCTAAGTCATTGGGTATTTTTAATGCGGAGATTGACAAATTCTTGGTTAGCAAGGGTGTCAAGGGTTATGGGGAAAATGGGGTTGAGCGGGGATGATAGATCAGCCATGATTGAATTACGGAGGAGACTCGATGGACCAAATGACCTACTCTGCTCCAATTACATGAACTTTCCTGCAAAGGACAGGTGGTGCAGCAATGTCCACCTGACAGGCATGTTGCACGACAGCAGTGCCAGCCAGGCTCACGCTTCGCAACACCGGGGACAGGTCGAACCTCAGGAGACACGATACTTGGTCCCACATGCTTTGGATGTTAAAACTGGAACCCTTTGGTTTCAAAGCAACAGGACACCAGTTAATATATTGCAACTTTGTCTCAAGAGAAGAAATATCAATAACATTTCAAAGGCTGCTTCAATTCTTTAAGCATATTTTCACTAATGGGTGTTTTTTTTAATAAACAGCGATTAAAAAAAAAACGATATTCACGAAAGGTTTTAAAACCGCAATCAATTAACACACAATTGACATTTCAAAATGTAGAAACAAAGAACTGCAGATGCTGGTTTACACCAATGGTAGACACAAAATACTGGAGTAACTCTGTTGGTCAGGCAGCATCTCTGGAGGAAAAGAATATATTGACAGATTCCTGATTAGTACTGGTGTCAGGGGTTATGGGAGAAAAGCAGGAGAATGGGGTTGAGAGGGAAAGGCAGATCAGCCAGAAGTGAATGGTGGAATATATTCGATGGGCTGAATGTCCTAATTCTGCTCCTACGACATTAACTTAGGGACATGATAGGTGATTTCTGAATAAGGGTACGACCTGAAACGCCACCCATCCTTTTTCTCCACAGTTGCTGCTTGACCCACTGAGTTACTCCGGCATTTTTTGTCTATCTTTAGTTGACATTTCAAGCTTTCTCTAACATCTGGTTCAGTTCTATTATTAAGAAGTCTGAGGTGGTGCTGCAGTACTTGGGGGAAAAAAGCACTGTTCACTTCAAAAGCAAGATCAATTATAGGAGGAATGAAAGTGAACAACAGGCAGCATTGATTGGCAGGGCCGGCTTCCTCACTGCACACTCACAACTTGGCTACAAGGCACAATCATTAAACTGGGGCGGGGCAGGGCAGGAGATGTTTTAGTTTAGTTTAAAGATACAGCGTGGAAACAGGCCCTTCAGCCCAACACAAATTAGCCCTACACAAGTTCTATGCCAATTAACATACAATCCTGCACATCTTTGTGTGGGAGTGTAGGAGGGAGCCAGACCTCCCAATGAAAACCACACGGTCACAGGGAGAACGTACAAACTCCATACAGACAACACCCGTAGTCAGGATTGAACCTGGATCTGTGGCGCTTTAAGGCAGCAGCTCTACCACTGCACCACTACGGAGTACCACAACCTCCCTCAGTCATTGATGCCATGGTAATCCTTACAAATTCCGACTTATGAGGTCCATTGCTGAAGCTTTGCCTTCAGATCATCTGACTATCACAGCATTCTAAATGAACGATTTCTTTTTAAACAGGTAACCATGTTCAACCAAAATTCCAGCGTGATATCAGTGGCATAAAATCTATAAGCAGCTCTTAAGAAACAAGACATCAGTCAACTTCAATGCTGTACCAGTGACATGCCAATTTAATTCCCTCAGTTCTCCCTCTCAACCACGCTTTCATCACTTGGAGAGTGTCTATCACCCAGATTCAAACACCTCGGGTTTGAATGACGAAGGTCTTTACTTTCCATAGAAAATAGTTGTCTGAAGTCACCAGCCTTATTTCTGCTTGTTCATCACTGTCAGCACTGATCAAAACCACACCAAACTGATTAAACATATCCAATTCTTACTACCAACCAACCCACTGATTATAAACACAAAAGCAGAGAGGAGCACTATTGGCCTTGAATCATCTACTACAGCTCATCACGTATGTACATGGTTAAGTGCAATTTATCTTTGATGAATAGCATCTCGTGTTCTACCTGGTAACATTGAAGCCTTTGGGAATCAACGGCAAATTGAACAGTTTCAACAAACTCACTTATTATGGAGACACATGAGGGCGGCACAGCGATACAGTTGCTGCCTTACAGCGAATGCAGCACCGGAGACCCATCTACGGGCGCCGTCTGTACGGAGCTTGTACGTTCTCCCTGTGACCTGCGTGGGTTTTCTCTGAGATCTTCAGTTTCCTCCCACACTCCAAAGACGTACAGGTTTGTAAGTTAATTGGCTTGGTGTAAATGTAAAAATTGTCCCTAGTGGGCATAGGATAGTAGAAACATAGAAAATAGGTGCAGGAGGAGGCCATTCGGCCCTTCGACCCAGCACGGCCATTCATTGTGATCATGGTTGATCTTCCGCTATCAATAAACCGTGCCTGCCTTCTCCCCATATCCTTTGACTCCACTAGCCCCTAGAGCTCTATCCAACTCTCTCTTAAATCCATCCAATGATTTGGCCTCCACTGCCCTCTGTGGCAGGGAATTCCATAAATTCACAACTCTCTGGGTAATAGAAACATAGAAAATAGGATCGCTGGTCGGTGTGAACCCGGTGGGCCAGGGGGCCTGTTTCTGCGCTGTATCTCTAAACTGAACTAAAATAGAGACTGCACTCTGTTCTCACCCTTGCACCCTTCAGACAGAACAGGGACAGAGTTCCTTTTGGTCCTAGCCTTCTACCTCACTGGCCTCTACTTCCAGTGCATCATTCTTTGACATTTCAGCTGGCTACAACGTGAACATAACACCTGTCACATCTCCTTCTCCCCACCCCTATGTGCTTTCCACAGGAATCACCCTCCATAATTCCCTTATTTGTTCATCACCCGTCCCTCCCCCATCCCAGGTACTTTCTGCTGCTAAAGTTGCAGGCACAACACCTGTGAACACAAACCAGACCATCACACAAACCAACCTCCCTTCTATTGACTTCATCTACACCTCACTCTGCCTCGGCAGGGCCAGCAGTTTAATTAAGGACGAGGTTCACCCCAGTCACTCCCTCTTCTCCCCTTTCCCATCAGGCAAGAGGTACAGAAGTGTGAAAACACACACCTCCAGATTCGGGGGCAGTTTCTTCCCAGCTATTCTATCATCAACTATGGAGCGGTCCTGAGCTACGAACTACCTCATTGGAGACCATTGGACTTCATCTTGCACTAAACATCATTCCCTTTTATCATGTATCTGTACACTGTGGATGGCCCAATTGTAATCATTTATTTATTTCCGCCGGCTGGTTGGTACGCAGCAAAAGGCCATTCACTGTAACCTTAGTATATGTGACAATAAACTAAACTAAAGTATCACAACTTCTCAAACAGCCAAACAGCCCTTCCAGGTGAGTGATTTAAATGCACCTCCTCCAACCTCATCTGTTGCATTAATTTCTCTTGCTGTGGCCTACTTTACATTGGTGACACCAAGGGCAGACTAAGCAACTGCTTTGTCGAGCATCTGCACTCTGTCTCCCGTGGTCAACTGGAGCAAACCATTTGAATTCCTCTTCCCATTCCTTTACTGACCTGTCTATCCTTGGCCTCCTCCATGGCAATGGTAATGCCAAACTTCAACTAGAAAAACAGCACCTCATATATCATGGTTGCCAAACCTTTTAACTCCCCTTCCCACACCGACCTTTCTGTCCTGGGCCTACTCCATTGTCAGAGTGAGTCCACACACAAATTTGAGAAACAGCATTTTTTTGCTTGGGCAGTTTACAACCCAACGGTGCGAACGTTGATTTCTCTAATTTCATGTAACCTCTGTATTCCCTCTCTCCCCTCCCCCACCTTAGCCAAACTATTTTTTCCACTGTCCGCATCCCTGTATCCCCTCGTTATCACCTCTTCCCCAGCCAACAATGATCCATTATGGGCTCCATACCTCCTTGGTCATCTGTTGACGGCCCTGATTTGTTCAGGCCTTTTCCTATCTACAATCCCCTCCCCCCCTCTACTTTCAGCCTGAAGAAGTGTTCCAACCCAAAACGTTGCCTGGTCCTTTTCTCCAGAGATGCTGTCTGACCCGCTGAATTGCTCTAGCACTTTGTGCCTATCTTCGGTATAAAGTGTGAAACGCACACGTTCAGATTCAGGAGGTTTTTTTCCAGCTGTTATCAGGCAACTGAACCATCCTACCACAACCAGATAGCAGTCCTGAACTACTATCTACCTAATTGGTGACTCTCGGACTATCTTTAATCAGACTTTACTGGACTTTTTGTTGCACTAAACGTTATTCCCTTTAACATGGATTTGTACATTGTGGATGGCTCGATTGTAATTATATATTAAACCATATAACCATATAACAATTACAGCACGGAAACAGGCCATCTCGGCCCTTCAAGTCCGTGCCGAACAACTTTTTTCCCTTAGTCCCACCTGCCTGCACTCATACCATAACCCTCCATACCCTTCTCATCCATATGCCTATCCAATTTATTTTTAAATGATACCAACGAACCTGCCGCCACCACTTCCACTGGAAGCTCATTCCACACCGCTACCACTCTCTGAGTAAAGAAGTTCCCCCTCATGTTACCCCTAAACCTCTGTCCCTTAATTCTAAAGTCATGTCCTCTTGTTTGAATCTTCCCTATTCTCAAAGGGAAAAGCTTGTCCACATTAACTCTGTCTATCCCTCTCATCATTTTAAAGACCTCTATCAAGTCCCCCCTTAACCTTCTGCGCTCCAGAGAATAAAGACCTAACTTATTCAACCTATCTCTGTAACTTAGCTGTTGAAACCCAGGCAACATTCTAGTAAATCTCCTCTGTACCCTCTCTATTTTGTTGACATCCTTCCTATAATTGGGCGACCAAAATTGTACACCATACTCCAGATTTGGTCTCACCAACGCCTTGTACAATTTTAACATTACATCCCAGCTTCTATACTCAATGCTCTGATTTATAAAGGCTAGCATACCAAAAGCTTTCTTTACCACCCTATCTATATGAGATTCCACCTTCAAGGAACTATGCACGGTTATTCCCAGATCCCTCTGTTCAACTGTATTCTTCAATTCCCTACCGTTTACCATGTACGTCCTATTTTGATTTGTCCTGCCAAGGTGTAGCACCTCACATTTATCAGCATTAAACTCCATCTGCCATCTTTCAGCCCATTTTTCCAACTGGCCTAAATCACTCTGTAGACTTTGGAAATCCTCTTCATTATCCACAACACCCCCTATCTTGGTATCATCTGCATACTTACTAATCCAATTTACCACCCCTTCATCCAGATCATTGATGTACATGACAAACAACAAAGGACCCAACACAGATCCCTGAGGCACCCCACTAGTCACCTGCCTCCAACCCGACAAACAGCCATCCACCATTACCCTCTGGCTTCTCCCATTCAGCCACTGTTGAATCCATCTTGCTATTCCTGCATTTATACCCAACAGTTGAACCTTCTTAACCAACCTTCCATGAGGAACCTTGTCAAAGGCCTTACTGAAGTCCATATAGACAACATCCACTGCTTTACCCTCGTCAATTTCCCTAGTAACCTCTTCAAAAAATTCAAGAAGATTAGTCAAACATGACCTTCCAGGCATAAATCCATGTTGACTGTTCCTAATTAGACCCTCTTTATCCAGATACTTATATATATTATCTCTAAGTATCTTTTCCATTAATTTGCCCACCACTGAAGTCAAACTAACCGGTCTATAATTGCTAGGTTTACTTTTAGAACCCTTTTTAAACAATGGAACAACATGCGCAGTACGCCAATCCTCGGGGACTATTCCAGTTTCTAATGACATTTGAAATATTTCTGTCATAGCCCCGGCTATTTCTACACTAACTTCCCTCAATGTCCTAGGTATTGTCCTTCCGCTGACTGGTTGGCACCCAACAAAAGCATTTCACTGCCGGTACATGGGACAATAACTCAACTCAACTACTGAAGGATTGCTTTCAGTGTCTTGTTTGCATCATTGGTAATGCAGAGCCTAAGGTTAGACAGGAGCCTTGCACAGGAAAAGGTCCACAATGACAGAGGCACCTTTCAAGGCAGTTGATCTCCAAAGGCAGCTGGTTTTAGGAGGCTACAATCTAAGGCCTACGTGGAGAAAGTGCCTGTCTTAGTGCCTGAACCATCTGCATAATGAGGAGAAAAATAAGGCTTGTTTAATTAATCAATGTGCAGAAGTGACAGTTCCCCAAGGAGAGATGGCTGGGGAATTCAGCAGGATATTTAATCACAATTATAATTATTCGCAATGTCAAAGGTAACTGGCTTAATTAACTGAGCAATTTCTCTGATGTATGCTAAATCATTCACAGTTACCATTGCGCCTTAACCAGACTGAACACTCGGTGTTCTTGCATTAACTTTTACACTTAAGGCATACATCAGCCAATTTACTGAACCAGCCATGAATTTGGAAGTCACTCCCTGTGGGAAACTCTGCTACCTTGCTCCTCAGGTAGGTGTTCTTCTTCGCTCTTCTCTGCTATTTCAAATATTGTTAGCACATTTGGCAGCTGTTGCCCGTCCTATAGTACACAGTCACAACTTCTCCAAGGCCAAATGTTAACACGGATTTAATTCTGGAGTACACACGCCTGCTTTGTGGGTATTTGAGCAGTAAACCGTGCGTGCTTCATTGAGTGTGCATTGTGTCGCATCTACTGCCACATCAGAGCCACGTTGCCACAAAAGTCTGAGGAGGCCAAGTCAATGGATATTTTTAAGGTGGAGATTGACAGATTCTTCATTAAACCTGATGTCAGGGGTTATGGGGAGAAATCAGGAGAATGGGTTTGAGAGGGAAAGATAGATCAGCCATGATTAATTGGCAGAGTCGACATGATGGGCCGAATGGCCTAATTCTGCTCCTATAATTCACAAATTTATGAAATTATCAGCCTTGCCCCTCTCTCATTTCACTCCTACCATTGGGAAGAAGGTATTGCACTTCGAAAACCGTGACCACTAGGTTCAAGAATAGCTTCTTCCCAGTCTGATGAAGGGTTCTGACCCAAAATGTCACCTATCCTTTTCTCCAGAGATGCTGCCTGACCTGCTAGCATTTTATGTCTATGACATGGAGTAACATTCTTTGGGTGTGTAAAGCACATAGAGCCAATTCTATGACATCCACCACCTTGGGTTTGATATGCAACAGGATACAACAGAATCAGGCCTTGGAGGAAAGCATTCACTGACCTGCTCTCTTTCTAGTTACTGAAGAGCTAAAGAGTGGCACGGTTATGCAGGGATAGAGCTACAGCCTTACAGCGCCAGAGACCCGGGTTCGATCCTGACTATGGGTGCTCTGTACGGAGTTTGTACTGTACGAGATCTTCGGTTTCCTCCCACACTCCAAAGACGTATAGGTTTGTAGGTTAATTGACTTAGTATAAATGTGAAATTATCCCTAGTATGTGTAGGGTAGAGTTAATATGCGGGGATCGCTGGTCGGTGGCAGACTCGGTGGGCCGAATTACCTGTCTTCACGCTGTATCTATAACCTAATCTAAAGTGAAACTAAGCTCTCCAACTTACCTATCTCGAGCATTCCCTCTGTCATCCTCTGTTATTGAGGAGAATCCCCCTCTCGCCCTGGCCCGGTCCACCACCCATTCCAATCACACGTGCTCCTCACCTAAACAGAACTCCTGCATTCAACACCAGGTACTGTAGGTAACACTGCAAGGCAAACAAGCCTCAATTAATTGAATTTCTGACTATCCCTCTTTGTAGCTCCATTTTGGATGCACCCACAGCTAAGTTGTACTGTGAAGGATTCGAACACAGGAACAAAAATAGAATAGGAGCAGGAGTGTGCCACTCGGCCCCTCAAGCCTGCCCTGCTATCATCATGGCTGATCTACATACATTGGCCTCAAACCAAAAGTATTCCAGGAATGAAGGATGGAAATAGTTTGCTCTGGAAGAGAGGAGGTGGTAAGGGGATCTAGTCAAGATGTTTAAAATCATGAAGAAAATAAACAGAAGAGATAGAAATAATTCTTCCTCTTCTGTGTCACTTTCCTCATCACCCTCAATTCCTTAGCTTTCAAATATTTATCTCACCCTACCTTCAATATGTATAATGAGCTAAGCTCCCAACCACTCATGGACATAGAATTCTGGAGAATCACCATCCTCTGGGATAAGTCTGATAAGACTAGTTTGATGAAGGATTCCGACCCAAAACGCCACTTATTGTTTTATTCCAGAGATGCTGCCTGACCAACTGAGTTACTCCTGCATGTTTTGTCTATCTACGGTTTAAACCAGCACCTGCAGTTCCTTCCTATGCATTACCAAAAAAATGTTGGAAAAATAATTGTGGGTTAAGTTTCTGCACATTTTTAAATATCTGGTCCCATACCTTGTAGTGATGTTCCCTTATTTATGACTAGAGTCTTGTGGAAACATCTTAACCGCTACCTTGTAAAGCCTCTTAGGATCTTATATCTTTGAATAAGGTCTCCCCTCATTCTTAACTCCAAAGGATAAAACCCAAACTATCTAACCTCTTTTAGACTGTTCAGCCCATCGAGTTTATTGCACCATTCAACCATGGCTGATCTATATTTCTCTCTCAATCCCTCCCCTGCCTTCTCTCCATACCCTTTGACTCCCTTACTAATCAATAACCTGTTAATTTACGCTTTAACAATACACAATGACGTGGCATCCATAGCCATCTTTGGCAACAAATTCTACAAATTCACCACCCACTGACTAAAAAACTTCCTCCACATATCCCTTCTAAAGTTAAGTCATTTTATTCTGAGGCTGTGCCCTCTGGTCCTAGATTCCCACACTAGTGGAAACATCTTCTCTACGTCCACTCTATCCAGTCCTTTCACCATTCGGTAAGTTTCAATGAGGTCACCTCTCATCCTTCTAAAACATATTCCCTGTACTTTTCTTGAGGACAAAGACATTTTGGGAATGTTTGTATTCCACAATGACTAAATTGCACCTGAATGAACCTGCTTCAGAATTATCGACGTGCCGAACCTACTCCTCCTGCATTTCCTGTTCAAATTCTACTCTTCCCTCCAGGAAGGTGGATTTCATCACAGGCCATCGGACATGACAGGGAATAAATTCATTGGGAACTCAAATTGTTGTGCATGTGTATATTTACAATTATATATGAAAGACGTGGGCAAATGGTTCTAGCTCAGGTAGGCAACTTGGTCAGCACGGATGAGTTGGGCCAAAGGGCCTGTTGCCGTGCTGTATGACTCTATGATTTCATTCTTGTGACACTAGGCCCATTAAGTCTATACTAGCTCCCAGTGAAATATCACAATACCTATTTTTGGCCCTGTAACTTATTCAGCTGCACAAGGGTCAATTTACAGTAACACTCGATCAACCTTGGATAGATACCAGGAAGAAGGATGGGGGTATTGATTAGGGGATGGTCTAGGCCTTAACATTATAAACCAATCCTCTGTAGCTTTATTCAGCGGATTCAACAAACAAGATGAGAAATAGTATTGGCAAGGGAAGAAGACTTTTTCTTTCTCATCTCATACTGTTAGGTAGATGAAATGCAATTATTCATTAAGCATGGCTCATTTAACTTGGCATTGTGAAACATATCTAAAGCCAACGAGACAGGCACACGTTAGAGTCAAGAAGGTTCCCTCCTCCGCCCACCTGTCTAAAAGGCAGAAAGTGAAACCGCACTATTCTGCCACAGAGTAGCATTACAATCAGCTTACTAAATGGATATGAAGCTCCCTCTACTGGCCAAAGCAATTGTTCAGTCATTGCAGTTTCACCTCCTAATCAGCAGCTCAGAGTTATGGTCAAGTCGACCCGTGTAAAGGGAAAGCAAAAGCTCGTGGGGAAGTAAAAATTGAAGGATTAATCTAACGTTAAAAATGGCCACACAAATCTTCATAAAAGCCTGACCTTTATGTCCACTCAGCTGAATGCAGGATATTTCCTGCCATTATTCAAAGACCAATTTTCTCCTCGGTATTGGCCTGTATTTACAATCACTTCAATAGGTAAGCTGCTCATGTTGCTTGTGGGACTTTGCTGAACACAAAATGGCTGTCGCTTTGCCTGCACTATGGTTGTGACTGTACACAAAGTATATTTTGCCTGTAAAGTGTTCAAGGGGTTCCTGAGACTGTGACAGGCTTCAACAGACAATGCAAATTCCACTTTTTACTCAGCAATACAGCCCAAAGAAACTATACTCCACATGATTAATTACACAGATTACCTTTCATTCCGGTCAGGCAGAAAGGAAGATGACCTGTAAATCAGACCACTCATTTTAGCACAATTGCAAAGAATCCTTTACAAGAAAATTGAGTTCAATTAGCGAAAATTAATTGCAAAACTTGTTCTGCTCCCACTGGTCCCCACTATTGGCTCTCCACACAAGGGAACGTTTCGTGTCATCAAATGCTGCTGGAAGACTATCAATTCAGTGAAGGATGCTCTTTGGTTTTCCTAGTCTTGTTGTCCTCCCAGCACAGCGAGATGTCCGTCAGGGAATGTTGCTGTCCAGCCCATTCCAGACTGCACAGTACGTGCTGAGGGATGCACTGAAGGCACTGTGGGGGAGGCCCACATTCTAGGCTCCATCCACTGCTGGACATTGAGGGGCTGAGCCTGTGAGGACATCCCTCACACAAGGAAAGGGGTGCCTTCCCACTTCTGGGGCCCACATGAGTGACAAGGGTGTTTATGTGAAGACAGGTGCAAACACTATAGAGTATAAGGAGGAAGCAAAGTTGTGCAGCAATGTAGTTATAACAGCGCCAGAGACCCTGACTATGGGTGCTACCTATACGAAGTTTGTACATTTTCCCAGTGCTCACGTGTGTTTTCTCCGGGTGCTCCAGTTTCCTCCCACATCCCAAATATATACAGGTTTGTAAGTTAATTGGCTTCTGAACAAGATTGTCCCTAGTGTGTAAACTAGGACTATTATACAGGTGATCGCTGGACGGCGCAGTCTCCTTGGGTTGAAGGGCCTGTTTCCGCGCCGTATCTCTAAACTAAACTAATCTAAACACTGGACAGGTCACTGGGAAGGGGGCAAGCAAGAAATGTGTGCTTTAATTGTGGTCAATGTAGACACAGGGTTAGAACAAGTTTGTTGCATAAATATATTTCAAACACTTATAGGGACACTATCCTAATTTAGTTTAGTTTAGAAATATAGCACGGAAACAAGCACTTCGGCCCACTGAGTCCACGCCTACCAGTGATCCCCGCATACTAACACTATCCTACACACACTGGGGACAACTTACAAATATACCAAGCCAATTAGCCTATAAACCTGCATGTCTTTGGAGCATGCGAGGAAACCAGAGCACCCAAAGAAAACCCACAGAGGTCACAGGGAGAACGTACAAACTCTGTAAAGACGAGCAGGATCAAACCCGTGTCTCTGGCTCTGTAAGGCAGTAGCTCGACCGCTATGCCACCGTTTATAATGTTTAACTAATGCTAAAACTAATGTTTACAATGACGACGTAAACTGGACCACTCCCTACACCATGAATAACCCCTTCGGACGCAGTCTGAGTTAATGATCCGTAATCTTTTAAAAGCCATTGAGATGCACGAGCTGATACAGCAGTTAGTGCAGCTGCCAGTTAAATCAACGGGACAGTAATCCTCCGTATCTGCAGCATTTTAATTCACTAGGGTGGTCAATGATGGATCAATAAATATGCAAGCTGCTGCCGATGTATCTGAACACCAATGGTGGAATGATGCCAAGTGTTTACAGTTGCCTAGTGGTCTTTGGGTCTCCTGTGAGGTCCTCAGCAATACCAACCCTGGTTGGCACATGTGTGTCATTGCTGTACACATGTTGCCAAAGGAGGGATGAATAGTATTATTCAAGCTACCGGATACGTCCAGAATTTACAAACATCGCGGGGAAAAATGGTGGCAAGTTGCTGAATCGGCCAAAAACAGAACCCAGGAAAAACACCTCTGGTGTCCTCCACCACCACCAGGCCCCCGCCCTGAGGGCCCTTTAAGCATCTCCAAAATACTTTACACAAAATGCAAGGGTTATAATTACGCACTTGTTACTGTGTGTGTTGCTTTTCACCCTCTGTTCTTTAGTCAAAGGGTGGTGAATCTGTGGAATTCTTTGCCACAGAGGGCTGTGGAGGCCAAGTCAGTGGATATTTCTAAGGCAGAGATAAATAGACGTGATTAGTATGGGTGTCAGAGGATATGGGGAGAAGGCATAAGAATGGAGTTAGGAGGAAGCGATAGACCAGCCATGATTGAATGGCGGAGTAGACAATGGGTGAATGGCCTAATTATACTGCTATTCCTCATGACCTTCACAATGGATTGTGCTTATCCAACTCGTATACATGATGCTGTAACTGTTGCTAATCTTATAGTTTAGTTTAATTGTCATGTGCACCAAGGTACAATGAAAAGCTTTTGTTGTGTGCTAACCAGTCAATGGAAAGACTACACACGATTACAATCGAGCCATCCACAGTATACAGATATATGATAAACGGATTAATGTTTAGTGCAAGATAAAATCCAGTCAAATCCGATTAAAGATAGTCCAAGGGTCTCCAAGGAGATAAATGGTAGCTCAGGACCGCTCTCTAGTTGTTGATAAGATGGTTTCATTGCCTGATGGCAGCTGGGAAGAAACTGTCTCTGAATCTGGACATGTGCATTTTCACACTTCTGTACCTCTCGCCAGATTGGTGAGGGAAGAAGAAGTAGTGTCTGGGGTGAGACTGGTCCTTCATCATGCTGGTGGCCTTGCCAAGGCAGAGTGAAGTGTAAATAATGTAAATGGGAGGTTGGTTGGTTTGTGTGATGGTCTGGGCAGCGTCCATAATTCTCTGCAATTTCTTGCGGTCTTGGATGGAGGTGTTCCCAAACCATGCTGTGATGCATCCCGTTAAAATGTTTTTTGTCAGTGCCCCTGTAGGAGTTGGTGAGAGTTCACTGATCAACTGTATCAATATCAATTGAATGGAGCGGTCAAGCGGCAGGTTGGCCAGATTGCGCGAGGAGACTGGACTAAAGTAGCCAGAGGTGTTTCCACTGGCCCTCATGACAATGCGCTGCACGCTGACCGCATAACAGGCTTCTCTCCACACAAGGTAGTATTGGGACATCCCGTGCACTTACCAGTCACTCCTGCCCTCTCTCTCACAGATTGGCATCCATACCATGAATGATAGTATGTTGCAGTATTGTGCAGCATTAACACAGGCTCTTAAAAAGTTTCCAGGAACAGGTAATTTAAACTCAGAAGGCAGTGTCGACCAGGGATTGTCATACATACCGGCCAGGGTATTGGGTATTCGTGAAATCCTACCGTCGGAAAAATTGTCTTGAGCCCCGGTGGGAAGATCCATACCAAATGGCGGCACGGTGGTGCAGTGGTAGAGTTGCTGCCTTACAGCGCCAGAGACCCGGTGTTTGATTCTGCCTAAGGGTGCTGCCTGTGCAGAGTTTGCACCTTCTCCGTGTGGGTTTCCTCCCACACTCCAAAGACGTGCAGGTTTGTAGGTTAATTGGCTTCCATAAATTGTAAATTGTCCCTAGTGTGTAGTTTAGTCTTACTGCACAGAGAGTTCACAAGATGTTTTTTGATCAAAATCAATACAAAAATTGACACTTGCGGGCAGAATTTTAGAGCAGTAGGGTAACTGGGACTGTGCTGATCTCCTTGTGCACAAGTAAATAAAATGTATCCTGAAAACAAATGCAAGTTGTCAGAGTCCAGTTGATCGGCGACGACAACCACATCTCTGACTCATGCCCTGGAGATAGTGGAAAAGATTCGGTGAGCCAGGAAACTAATCAATTCCTGCAGCATATACTTTGACTTTTATATCTGATACTTGGTGTAACAAGATCCAGAACTCTGCCATACTGGAATGTACTGTGCTTTGGCACAGAATCCACACTGAACAAATGTCCCAAAGTATCACTCCAAGAGTCTTGGCAAAGTCCCTGCTGATAATCCCACAAATGAACACATCACCAAATGTCTCTTGATACAATAAGAGCCCCTCCACAGCCACATCTAATAAAAGTGTTCAAACCACACAACCGAGCTGTTGACTGAAGTTGTATAAACACTAAGTGCTGGAGTATCTCAGCGGGTCAGGCAACAACTCCTGACGACAGTTAAGGGCCTGACCCACATGGGCGTCATTTGCACGTCACGCAGGTGGCGCGCGAGGATTTTAAGAATCCCAAAATCCTGAGGCGCCTCGCGCTACCGCGCGTCACTGCCTACACTACCACACCTCACCACGCGCCATGCGCGCGTTATGCATGCCATGCGGGCGTTATGCGCGCAGCGCGACGCATGCGTCGTGCATCATGACGCATAAATGGTGTCGCGTAAATGACGTGCAAATAATGCCCAAGTGGGACAGGCCTTTTACTCCAAGCACTTTGTGTTCTAAGCAATTTGCCAGAATCTGCAGATCCTTGTGTCTACAATTCACTGAAGTTGGGGCCCACAAATGTAGATGTCTCGGTAGAGGGGGGGGGGGGGGGGGGGGGGGGGGGGACTGAGGAGGACCTGGCGCAGATACTTTGTAATTTTGTTAGTGCTCTTTATGTGGCGACTATTTGCATAGCTAGGGTGTGCAAGCAACAAATTTCACTGTGACAATAAAGTATTCATTCATACAGCACTTGAGGTAGTACATGTAAACTGTGAGGATTTTAAGCTCAGCAGACGTGACCTTACGCTGATTCCAGACTCAAACATCAGGAACCCTCAACCACACTTCCAGGAAGGAAGACGGCATCTTATAAACTTGACTGGGTTATTTTTTTCAAACGTCACCAGGTAAATAGATGAAATAACTGTGTGGATTTGGAATTGTAACCACAGCGAGAACTGTCAGAATTCTTTATCATGACACTGTGGCTTCCACATCTACGTCTGGAGTCTGCATGGCACAGATAACACAGAAATGTACTTGTCGGATTGCCGATGAGGGGAATCTTTTCAAAAATTAATGAACCCATTAGCACTTTAACTTTTTTGTGAACTATTCTCAATATAAAAGCCATGTTGAATAAGTTGTGACTGAGTTTTTAAAGCTATATTGAACATAATTACTGCCTGGCAGCTGCCCGTCCCTACAAAACAAATTTAATCATCACGGAAACAGGCCCTCTGGCCCAACTTCCTCACGCCACTCCCCAGGGTACTGCCATTCACTGTGAAGGTCCTGCCCTGGTTTGACCCCCCAAAGTTCAATACCTCGCACTTATCTGTATTAAACTACATTAACCATTTCTCAGGTAGACACAAAATGCTGGAGTAATCAGCGGGACAGGCAGTGAGAAGGAATAGGTGGCGTTTTGGGTCGAGACCCTTCTTCTGCATTTCTCAGCCTACTTGCCCAACTGATCAAGACCCTGCATCATTTTTGAAAACCATCTTCACTATCTACAACACCAGCCACTTAATTATATCTACAACTTACTAATCATGCCTTCCTACATTCTTATCCAAATCATTGATATCAACCACAAAAGGCTATCGCCCAGCACCGATACCTGAAGCACTCCATTAATCACAGACCTCATAGAAAACATAGAAAATAAGTGCAGGAGGAGGCCATTCGGCCCTTCGAGCCAGCACCGCCATTCATTGTGATCATGGCTGATCGTCCGCTACCAATAACCCGTGCCTGCCTTCTCCCCATATCCCTTGACTCCAGTAGCCCCTAGAACTCACCCAACATCTTATAGAAACATATAAAATTATAAAAGGACTGGACAAGCTAGATGCAGGGAAAATGTTCCCAATGTTGGGTGAGTCCAGAACCAGGGGTCACAGTCTTAGAATAAAGGGGTGGTCATTTAAGACTGAGCTGAGAAAAAACTTTTTTACCCGGAGAGTTGTGAATTTATGGAATTCCCTGCCACAGAGGGCAGTGGAGGCCAAATCACTGGATGGATTTAAGAGAGTTGGATAGACCTCTAGGGGCTACTGGAGTCAAGGGATATGGGGAGAAGGCAGGCACGGGTTATTGATAGCGGACGATCAGCCATGATCACAATGAATGGCGGTGCTGGCTCGAAGGGCCGAATGGCCTCCTCCTGCACTTATTTTCTAGCCCTAGAGCTCTATCCAACTCTCTTAACTCTTCAACATCGTGGAGCTGTGGCCGTACTCGCCTTATCAACGCAGAGCCTGGGATCTCTCGCCAAGGTCGCCAGTGTTGGAGCTCTGCACAGCACGGCCTGTGGACTTCGAGAGCCGTGGTCTCTGATAGGAAGCGGCCGATTCGGAACTCCAAATCGCTGAGAGTGTTCTTCTGTTCCGACGCCGGAGTTCCATCACCCCAGCGAGAGGGCCTGAAACATCGGGCGGTCCGTATTGGCAAATGCGGAGGCCTCAATAGGCCCCGACCACGGGTGAACATCGAGGAAGTGGACTGAACTTTGCTGCCTTCCCTCACAGTGGGAAACGTTGATCCCGCTGTGGGGGAATGTTTTTTATGTTTAATATTAAATTCTATACTGTTTATTTTATATGTGTGCTGCAATGGCTACTCAAATTTCACTGCACCAATTGGTGTATGTGACAATAAATGTCCTTTGTCCTTTGTCCTTTATTCTCTCAAAATATTTCCAAATCTCTTTTTTTTTATTCCACCAGAGTCTAATATTTCAACATTGATCTTAATCATGGTTATTTTGTTTTTGGGTAAAACTTTGTCAATTTAAGTATGTCAAAGGTAAGAGAACCTCACTTCCTGGTTTGTTTTCTATAAGGATCCATCAAGCTGACTGGCTGCTCATCTTGTGTGGTGGTATCACTATTACTGATGCCAGAATAAAGCGGTAATTCTGCTCCAGAAATCACTAGATCTTTGTTTCAAGACTGATGACAATACATGTGATTGTCCACCTATGGTTGCAGGAAAAGTGTTTATAAAAGAAACATTTCTGCAAGATAAAATCTTGACAGATTACTGTTAATATCCTGTGAGGGTGGAAAAATTAACTGACGGCGGAGGGGGTAATCTCTTCCCAATCTCTAAATGGTTGAACTGCAAATCCAACATCCAATGTTGAACAATGAGGCGCTTTCTCCAACTAAATGCTATGAAGATTCAGTACACTGCCTTTGGTTCCAGGCAAATACTCTGTTCCCCATCACCATATTCATCCTTCTCCATGCAATGTATCTGAAACCGGGTCAGACTGCTTGTACCCTTGATCCCCAAGATGAGATTCACACCACACATCATTGCTACTAGTTAGATATTTCCACCCTTTTCTGTGATCTGGCCCCTCTGCTAACTCAGCTTGTCTGCTGTTCAGTTGTTTAAGAACTGAGGATGCTGGAAAAATCGAAGGTAGTCATAAATGCTGGAGAAACTCAGCGGGTGAGGCAGCATCTATGGGGAGAAGCAATAGGCGACGTTTCGGGTCGAGACCCTACTTCAGACTGATCACCCTGTCTATTCAAATTTTACTTCGGAGTCACGTGAGTGACTACGTGAAGAAGCCCCGCCTGGCGCTGGACTGGCATTACGTCAACGCTATCGGTAGAGGAAGAGCTGCAGAGCGCAGCTCCAACACAGCGGTAGGGAAACGGCCCGCAGGTAAGGAAAATTATTTTACTTCCAGGGTGTTTTCTAAAACTCCGTAGGCTGGTGGGTAAACCAGGAGGAGTTAAATTAAAATTTTTTTTTTTTTAAATCGCGGGTAAAACGTGCATCCCGGGGTGTAGAAGAGTCGGGACAGCAGATTATTGCAGAGCCGGTTCCGATACCGGTGGCTGTTGAAATACCCGTTAGTGAGCCTTTGGTTGCTCCTCAAACAAAATCTTTGAAAACCCAGTGCCTATAATGTAAAAGAAAAGCTCAAAAGGCCTGAGGTTTCTGAAAGATCCTGAAAGGAAAGCCTTTTGGCTCAGAATGGATCAAATGGAGAAAATACTCCAAACAATAATCAACCAAGGGTCTAAGAACCCAGAATATTCCCAGGCAGCCCCTGAGGGGGTTCGATATCATAAATATGATGCCAGTTTGAATTGGGAGTTGAAACTCCAGTGCCCGGGATTGGGCTGGAGGAAATCTCCTTGAACAAGTTTCAGGAGTACCAGGGCTGTATGAGACAGACCCTGAAAGTGGTGTTTGCGGTCAGAAGTACCCACCACAATACAAATATGTTGATCCAGGTGTGTCTGATGTGGCACAAAGTTTGCTATACCTGGTGGAGGCGGTGAGGCCATGGAAGGAAACCTGGCGGCCAATATTAATTATATAGTCTCTCACCTGCCTCAAGAAGCTGTTATGGTTGAGACAGCAGATTTGGATTAAACACCTATTAATTGTACCTCACTGAAGGTACCTACGGTGAATCCGGCTATTTGGGCGCCAACGTCATCAAGGCTGCGGGCGCAGGAATTACGATTCAAAGAATCGTCAAGCTAATTTCGGCTGGCATCACTGTCTTTTGGAAGACAAGCTGGAAGGTTGTGGAATGACCAAAGTTCAGAACCATATGTTGGTTTTATTCTGCAACTCATTTTTTGAGATAAATTATATGAGGAAGATTGCCATTCGGCCTCTTTTACATCCAAGATTTGCAAAGGGTTGTGCAGGGCAAGCAATGTTCAAGCTCTTGGTTATTTGTTCGGAGAAAATCTGTCTAAACAAATTAAAGAAATTGATGAAGAGGCAAAAACTATTGGCCTTATGAAACCCTTCAATGTTGGCCAGAGAAGGGCTGGTCAAATGAGAAGGGGATTTGATTTTGGAGCTGGAACAAGCTGAGGCAGGAGTATGATGAGGAAAAATTACCAGCCAGCACAGCCGAATGTACACCCATTATTGGGAGAAGGAGATCACCTCGTCCGGTTGGAGAGGTACAAAACTTTATCCTATTAAAGAAGAATGTTGGATGAACCTCAGATTGGTGGTAGACTCCGAATGTTTTATAATGAATGGGACAGTATAACATCTGATCGTGTTGTATTAAATACTGTTTTAGGATCTACCATTGATTTTGTAGAAGGTATGGATCCATTGGGACAGAATTAGCCTAATCATTCTTTGATGTTTTCTGTTCTTGGGAAAAAAATTCAAATTGACAAAGAGGTTAAGAATTTGTGTGAGAAAGGAGTTATTGAGAAAATAAGAGAGAATCCACAACAATTTGTGTCAAATATTTTCCCCAGACTAAAGAGATGGGGGTTGTAGAATTATTTAGATCTCACACAATTAAATACATTTGTCCAGTATAAACATTTTAAAATGGGCATATTCAACACTGCAATGCAGCTGGTATCAACAGGTTGTTATATGGCTACAATAGATTTGAAGATGCATATTATTCAGTTCCAATTCATCAGCACTTTCGCAGGTATTTAAAGTTAAATGGATGGGACAGCTGTGGCAATACAAAGCATTACATAATGGATTAAGCTCAGCACCTAGACTGTTCACTAAATTGTTGAAGCCAGCACTTGCACTGCTAAGGGCACAAAAACACATTGTTATGGCTTATCTAGATGACATTTTAATTGTCAATGCTAATCAGGAGTCAGCTGAAAAATCAGTCTCAGCAACTACAAGCTTGTTTGAAAAGCTGGGGTTCCTGATTCATCCAACAAAATCTAAGTTACAGCCATCCCAAACCATTGAATATCTGGGGTTTGTGATTAATTCAGTTATCATGTTGGTAACTTTACCAATGGAAAAGGTGATTGATTTGACAAATTTGTGTCAGAGCCTGATTAACAAACCTTATCCCTCCATCTGAGAAGTTGCTAAGGTTATTGGGAAGTTGGTAGCAGCATTTCCAGCAGTAGAATTTGGTCCACTACATTACCAAAATCTTCAAAGGACAAAAACTCAAGTGCTTATACAGCGAGCAGACCATTTTGATATGCCTATGCAATTGCCAAAGGAAGCCTTATCAGAATTGCATTGGTGGATTGAGAATGTTCCACAAGCTGCTAAGAACATTTTAGTTCAGCAGCCAGTAGTGTTTTTGCAAACTGAC
Source organism: Raja brachyura (assembly GCA_963514005.1). The sequence continues at coordinate 137,909,897 of OY740781.1, forward strand.
GCAAGTTCTCTCGGATGGGGGGCTACGGATAATGAGATCAGCTGTGGGGGCAGATGGACTGTCCAAGAGGATTTATTGCTCCAAACATATGGTATTAATTATTTGGAGCTACTGGGAGCAATTTATGGATTAAAAGCTTATTGTTCTACTTTAAAGGATTTGCATGTCCAAATACAAATAGACAATACCACAGCTGTGGCTTATATCAATCACATGGGTGGTGTAAGATCAATATCATGTGATCATCTGGTAAATCTGATGTGGCAATGGTGTATTGGTAAAAATATTTGGCTGTCAGCTATTTATCTCCCAGGGAGAGACAATGTTGTGGCAGACAAAAGATCATGAATATTTAAAGACAATACAGAATGGATGTTAATCCACAAATTTTCAAAAATATTGTCAGTTGGTATGGAGTGCCGGACATTGATTTGTTTGCATCTAGATTGAATCACCAATTGCCCAAATACGTGTCTTGGGAACACGATCCAGGGGCAGTAGCGGTGGATGCTTTCTCGCTACACTGGGGGAATATATTCTTTTATGTTTTTCCCCCATTCTCTCTGATTTTAACACTGTTCAGGACACCAAAGTGAACTTCATTGATTCCAATTGTACTACAAAAGTTGCCTGGTCTATTTGAAAGTGTGGACCATATAATGTTTTATCCAAAGTTGAAGAAGTTCATTAGAACATGTAACATAGAAAAGTACAGCACAAGAATAGACCCTTCAGCCCACTGTAACAGCGACAGGCATGATGCCAAAACCATCACATATCTGCCTACACATAATCCATATCCCTCCATTCCATGCATAATCTATATGCCGATCGAAAAGTTTCTGAAATGCCACCACTCCCGGCGGCACATTCCAGGCACTCACCACCTCTGGGTAAAAAACTTTCCTCGCACATCTTCGTTAAACTTTGCCCCTCTCTTCTTAAAGCTATTCTCTCGAGTATTTTAATTTCTAACCTGGAGATAAAAATATTCTGTCCACCCAATCTCTGCTATCATTGGCTACTTCCATTTCAACAAAATCTAACTCCAAGACTGCTTTTCAAGATGGATTCCAATTTGATTTGCAGTTAAGACAGTTACCACCATTTATTGTATTTCGCATGTCTAATAGACAAATGCACGACACATATTGCTTGCTTTTTGATTACTTATTTGTCATGGTCAATTCTTGGGAGACACCACTCACATATTAAAAACAGAGCTTGAAATAGAAAGACAGCCAAAGTGTGAAGTGCAAAGATATAGCAGTGTCATCTGCAATAAATCGTTGCTACATTGAAGAGCTCTCTGTAGTTATTGTCCTTCAGCAGAAACAGTTCGCTCCGCTTGCAAAATCCTTTTTGTTTGAATGTCACATTCCCAGTGGGTACATGACAACAGGCCAAAAAAAAAAACTTCAAGAGAAGCTTGGTTTCACTCAAGCTGCAGCATCCATCGGGAATTCTGCTTTGTTTCCCCATAATTCATCATTAGTTTGAATATCATTCCATTCAAAGGAAAGGAATAAAATTTGGTAAAACTTGCAGTGCAATTCGTAGATTGAAAACGCATAATAAAGGCAATTACGAACAAAGGAATATTTAATCAGATGCTACTGGGAAATGTAACAGTTTAATGCAGTCTTAACTAAGACTCTGACAAAACGCAAACACTTGTCTTGATTACAGTTGGCACAGTCTGTAGTAGCCAGTAATCTGCCAGTACACAGTCGACAACTCCCTCTCTCTGCTGAATGGTGACCAACAACCAACAAAGCTAAAAGTCAACAGGCCTGAAAATGTTCTTCTTTCATGTCACCTAGGTACGCTTCGGAAAAGGAACTATACATACCAAAGGATTTATCATTGCAGTGAAGACAAGCCCAGGCTTGATGCAACATCTCAGAAATGTAGCTAGCCTCATTTTTGGCCGCTTTTGTGTGCAGTCATGCATAACCCAACAAATAACAAGGACAAAGCTCTTTTTGTACCATTTATCCAGCTACATTTAGGCATGAATGAAAGAAGTTATGATGAAGAGAACATTTCTGCAAGCTTTAAATCTTTACAGCAAGCATTGTTTACTTTAAGATAATGTATTAAAATATAATGGGTGCAGGAAACTGTTATACCCACAGCTGTACAATAATAAATTTCGTCATTCCAAACAAATTCTGAGCTGCTTAACACAAGGATGAAGTATTTGACTTGGTGATGTTGGTGATACATTTGGAATTATGTACACATAGAACATACTGACACACAGAGGTTAGACACAAAATGCTGGAGTAACTCAGCGGGACAGGTAGTATCTCTGGAGAAAAGCAACGGGGAGACGTTTTAAGACCCTTCCTCAGACTGGCAGTCATGGAAGAGGGAAACGAGATATGGAAGGATAAGGTGTGAAAACGACAGATCAAAGCAGACGCTGTTCAAGGAAATTTAGAATGGTTCATTGTTGGCTGAGGGGAAGGTGACAACAAGCCATACAAACAGTAAAGTTAATCAGGAGGACAGTGAAACTAGTTGGAAAGCTAGGATGGGGAAAGGATGGCGAGAGAGGGGAAGCAATGGTTACTTGAAGTTAGAGAAATCAATATTCATAGCGCTGGGTTGTAAGCTGCCCAGGCAAAATATGAGGTGCTGTTCCTCCAATTTGCATTTGGCCTCACTCTGACAATGGAGGAGGCTCAGGACGGAAAGGTCAGTGTGGGAATGGGAGGGGGAGATAAAATGTTTAGCAACAGGGTGATCACGAAAGCCTAGGTGGACTGAGCAAACCCTTGCTCTCCCTCTCTTTTCTGTCATTTATTATATCCTGAAAACCAAAAACAAAACTGTAGCATTGTAGAAATCAGAAATAAAAACAGAAAGTACTGGGGTTAATCAGGTTAACATTTAGGGGTTGATGTCCCTTCCCTTCATCAGAACTGGAAAATTGAGAAAATGGGGTTTTAGTTTGGTTTAGTTCAGAGATAGAGCCTGGAAACAGGCCCTTCGGCCCACCAAGTCCACGCCAACTATCAATTACCCGTTCACATTAATCCTATGTTATTCCACTTTATCATCCACTTTCAACACTTTGGGGATAATTTTACACCCTGCAAACTCGCACGTCTTTAGAAAGTGGAAGGAAACAGGAGCGCCCAGAGAAAACCTGAACATACAAACGCCATACAGACAGCACCAATAGTCAGGATCGCACCCGGGTCTCTGGCGCTGTAAAGCAGCAACTCTGCTGCTGCGGCATTGTCCCATCGGTTGGAATAAATAGAGAGAGAGATGGATGAAGACAATATCGAGAAAGAGGGGGAAAAAACATGCTGGAACACAGCAGGTGGTGGAAATCCGAAATAAAAGACAATGCTGGAAATACACTGCAGATCAGGTAGTATATGTATAGAACACAAAGTTCATGTTAAAGATGCTTGATTTTGCATCAGAACAAGCCATCTGTGGCAAAAACTGAAAAGTATGGTTTCCTGTAATTACGCAATTGGATATTGGGTTTCAAGGAATGTTTCTGCGATCAAAGGGATCAAAGAATTTTGGGTGGAACAGGAAAATGGCATTAGAGGTAGATCACCCATGATCTTGTATGGCTCAAGGGGGGGCAAATGACCTCCTGCTCCCACTTCCTATATCATAAGGATGCTGAAATTCGACTTTGAAGGGAAAGTAGGTGTTGACAAAGTGGTTACATGCTGTCTGGTTCCTCACTCCATTAGCTTCTACATAAGCAGACAGCTACCAATTACAGCCAATGTTGTGCTCTTTCCATAGTCTGTTTCTACCGTCCCCAATAGTCTTTGTGCTGGTTTACTTAATACTCATGTTGACAGCAGCAGACCATGATTTAAAGAAAACTTACCATAAAACAGGAAGGCTCGTGTCTTGTGATGATTGCGATAGGTCCTGTTAACAGTGAAGAAACAAGTATCTGCTCCACAATGGCCTAGTCGGCCTAATTCTCCAGTCAGTGGCGACCACCAGAGAATAATGGGGCAGTCAATTCCCACGTCGGAATATTTCTTCACAGTGTTCCGTAAATCATTTGTTTCTTTCAACTGACTCCAATCTGCCTCTCGGTCGCTGTGCGGTTCCTTGCTTTTAATTTCCTTTGTTTCAAATTGTCCCAATTCTACCATCACCTGCAGATAAAAGCACTCCGGTTACACAGAGCCTCTGGCTGTCACAACACCGTGAACCCAAGCACCACTTTGTTGGGCGAAGGGAATAATCTCCTTTCAAAGTGCAACACAGACCAAACCCGACAGCAACAATTCCCACTGTCCAAACCTTTCAAATTGGACTGCCATGGAATTGTATGACCATTCTACATGAAGAAATATTGATGATCATTAATGTGCCTTCTCTTCTTCTATGCAATGCATCATTTACTTGTTTTGCATCCAGCAGATTGTGTTCTGGGTTATTATTCCAATCACATTTTTTTTTCCATAAGTAGTAAAAAAACTTAAACTTGGAAATGTACAGCACAGGAACAGACCCTTCAGTTCAAAATGTCTGTGCCGAACATAATGCCAAGATAAATTAATCTTAATTTGCCTGCACTTTAGATACATCGCAAAAAGAGGCCCTTCGACTCACTGAGCCCATGCCGACCAGTGATCTCTCTAACACTATCGTAAACATTGGGGACAACTTACTATTTTTACAGAAGCCAATTAACCGACAAACCTGTACATCTTTGGAATGTGGGAGGAAACTGGAGCACCTGAGGAAAACCCAGTCAGGTGGAAGACCTACAAACTCTGTACAGTCAACACCTGTAGTCAGGATCGAACCCGGGTCTCTGGCGCTGTAAGGTTGCAACTACTGCTGCGCCACCATGTCACCCCACATGATTCATATCCCTCCATTCCTTCCCAATCCAAGTGCTTATCTAAGTAACTCTTACACACCATTATCGTATCTACTTCCACCACCACTCCTGGCAGCATGTTCCAGCACCCACCACAGCTTATGTAAAAACAAAACTTGCCCCGCACATCTCTTCTAAACCCTCTCGCCTTAAAGCTATGCCCTCCAGTCTTTGACATTTCCACCCCAGGTGAAAGGTTCTGAGTGTGAATTATTTTACTAAGGAGAGGTAGGTAATATTGGGTAATTGAACCCTGATAATCCTACTTCCGTAAGTAACATAAACTATTACAAGATAAAGAATTAGGAGCAGGAGTTGGCCCTTTAAGGCGTTTATGTGACGTTGAAACAAAGCACAGAACTTATGCCAAACACCATCCGCAAGTTCCACGATTTCCGGCAGAAACATCCTGTTCGGATTGGAAAAAGAAACTGCTGCAAATTTTGTATCTTTTAATCTTTTATGAGGAGTAAACTGGCATATAGCCCAACTCCCATCAAATCAATCAGCTCATGCCAAGTTGTCGACAGACTGCTCCTTATGCTGACTGGTCCTTGGTCTGACCTACGGCCTCTTACTGGCTATAAATGATGGGGTTCGGTGTATTAGTATTGGTAGTGGTTTATTATCGTACATGTACTAACATACAGTGAAAAACTTTATTTGCATGCTATCCAGTCAAGTCATACCAAACACAAATACAATCAAACCATACTCAAGTACAGCAGGTAGCGCAAAGAGGAAAAATATCAGAATGCAGAATATAATGCTGCAGTATAATAGTGTTATAGTTGCAGAGAAACTGCAGGAAAAAAGTGCAAGGTCTGTAATAATGTTAGGTTGGAAGATCGAAAGGGATCAACCGGTGGTACATGCTTTTAATCTTTTGTTTCTTCTGCCCAACGGGAGAGTGGAGAAAAGAGAATGGCCAGGGTGAGAAAAACATTTCTGTGTTCACAAGAATCTCAGTGGATGATAATCTATTGGGGGTACACAAAAGGCTGGAGAAACTCAGCGGGTGCAGCAGCATCTAAGGAGCGAAGGAGATAGGCGACGTTTTGGGTCGAGACCCTTCTTCAGACTGGTTAGGGATCAGGAAAACGAGAGATATGGACGGTGATGTGGAGACGGTGATGATAATCTATTGTTTAGTTTAGTTTAGCGATACAGCATAGAAACAGACCTTTCGGCCCACCGAGTCCGTGCCAACCAGCATTCAACCCATACAATAGCACTATCCTACACACTAGGGACAATTTACAATTCTTATTGAAGCCAATTAACCTACAATCTTGTACGTCTTTGCCGCATGGGAAGAAACCGGAGCACCCGGAGAAAACCTACGCGGTCGCAGAGGGAACGTACAAACTCCATACAGACAGCACCCATAGTTAGGATCAAACTCGGGTCTCTGATGCTGTGAGGCAGCAACTCGACCGTTGCTCCACCGTGCTGCCCTGATGGATAATAATTAGATATTTGCAGGTTATATTGCATATTGGTGATGGGCAATTGATCTACTCCCATGTTCAGAGAGACTATCTGAAACATAGAAACATAGAAAATAGGTGCAGGAGTAGGCCATTCGGCCCTTCGAGCCTGCACCGCCATTCAATGTGATCATGGCTGATCATCCAACTCAGTATCCCGTACCTGCCTTCTCTCCATACCCCCTGATCCCTTTAGCCACAAGTGCCACATCTAACGCCCTCTTAAATATAGCCAATGAACTGGCCTCAACTACCTTCTGTGGCAGAGAATTCCACAGACTCACGACTCTCTGTGTAAAGAATGTTTTCCTCATTTCGGTCCTAAAGGAATTCCCCCTTATCCTTAGACTGTGACCCCTTGTTCTGGACTCCCCCAACATCGGGAACAATCTTCCAGCATCTAGCTTGTCCAACCCCTTAAGGATTTTGTAAGTTTCTATAAGATCCCCCCTCAATCTTCTAAATTCCAGCGAGTACAAGCCGAGTCTATCCAATCTTTCCTCATATGAAAGTCCTGACATCCCAGGAATCAGTCTGGTGAATCTTCTCTGTACCCCCTCTATGGCAAGGATGTCTTTCCTCAGATTTGGAGACCAAAACTGTAAGCAATACTCCAGGTATTGAAGTGTAACTTAAAACCATAACCTTCCAATTACAAGAGATAGTGATAAAGCCAAAGTGCAGAGGCACACTCCTGCAATCACATAGGTACATGGAAGCAACAATGGAAGTTTATCATCAAATACACATGCTAAAGGAGCTTTGTTCATATCTGTGGGCTTTGTTAAAATCAGTTTTAAAAAGGCTCATGTTTAACTTCGAAGCTCCAGTGATAACAATCCAAGTTTGTCCCAGCTCTCTTTACGGATAAGAACACGTTCAAACCAATATTGTTGTAATTGACAAGACCAAACGTAGACTCGTCGACCATTTCATTAAACACTTGCACTCAGTGTGCCAAGGCCTACGGGATCTACCGGTTGCCAACCATTTTAACTCCCCTTCCCATTCTCATTATGACCTTTTTGTCCTGGGCCTCCTCCATAGCCAGAGTCTTTTCCACAAACTCCCCGCCTTTCTCCCCCAAAATTCCACCTCCCCTTTTGCCCAGCTGGACTTGGCCAATTTCTCCCCTCATCCGACATTCCATCCTCTGGCTTCACAATTTGCATCTCCTCAATCTTTTTATCTCACACCTTGTTTTAATTTCTGGCCCTAATCCAATCATCTGCCTGTAAAATATCTCCCTCTCCCTCTGGCAAACATGCCCACCCTGCTCAACTGCCCCACCTGCCAGTGTTTCTTCTGCCTCCCATCTCTCTCAGCTTTCTTTTCCCATCCCCCACAATCAGTCTGAAGAAGAATCTCAGCACGAAATGTCACCTATCTTTGTTTTGTTCTCCAGGGATGCTGCCTAACCCGATGAGTTACTCCAGCATTTGTGTCTTTTTTGGTAACCCAGCGTCTGCAGTTCTTTTGCCTCCATTCGACCGGCATTTTTATTTTGTTTTTAGGTCCGAGAGATAGGTTGTTGGATGTAAGTGGGCATTCACAGAACGCGTTCGTCCATGTTAATGGTATTCTGGCCAATGTAACCTTTCTCATCCTGTCAACATAACCTTTTAATCAGCTTCACATATTTAAAAGGACCTTGCATTCACACATTTTGACCAAATAATAATTAAAATAAAGGTTATATTACTCAATGCACTTAAAATCTCGTTGCGGCCTGATGTTCAATACATTTGTGAATTTTATCCACAGTAATTACAAACAGTGGTTGTTTTGTCCAGAAAATACAAGATTATGCAGATGAACAGTGCTTTTAATTATTTTAATTTTGATTTGATCGAAGAGGATTAGATTAAAAACCACAATCCCAAAGTAACAAATTCAGCATAGAATTATTAACACAACTTGCTACAGTTTATGGAGAGAAATAATCTTGCCAGACTAGATTTTAACCACTACCAACAAATAGCCATGACACGAGTCGTCTCAAGAATCAACATGTATTGAGGCAGCAACAAATGTAATAAACCTTTCAAAGGACAAACGTCACCCATTCATTTTCTCCAGAGATGATGCCTGACCTGCTGAGTTACTCCAGCTTTTTGTGTCTATCTTCGGTGTAAACCAGCATCTACAGTTTGTTCCTACACAGAAGTCAAGTCAAGTTTATTATCACATGCACAATTAAGGTGAGGTAGAGGCACAATAAATAATCTTGCTTGCAGCAGCAACATTCCGGGAACATAGATTCAGACAACACATAAAACAAAATATACAAGGCTGTGAAGACAAAATGACAATTGTACAAAACACAACAAGAAAACAAGTCCTTGGTAGTACAAGAGGTGGTCTACAGTGTTCCATTGCTGAGGTAGGATTAACATTAGGTAGGATTTTCACACCGAGAGTGGTGAATCTGTGGAATTCTCTGCCACAGAAGGTAGTTGAGGCCAGTTCATTGGCTATATTTAAGAGGGAGTTAGATGTGGCCCTTGTGGTTAAAGGGATCAGGGGGTATGGAGAGAAGACAGGTACAGGATACTGAGTTGGATGATCAGCCATGATCATATTGAATGGCAGTGCAGGCTCGAAGGGCCGAATGGCCTACTCCTCCACCTATTTTCTATGTTTCTAACATCTCAAGAATCAAAGATTGCACAACATGCATCAGGTCACACTCTAAAGATACTTCATGGAGATTGCAAGATTTCTTCTGGGTCTTGGACAAGAACAAAGATTCATAAATTATCAAATCAATACTGAGCTCACACAGGGAGCAGTGAATGCTGTTGTCAGCATTGCTACTGTCCTATTCAATATTGCACTTACACTTACTACAATCTCGTTTGTTGTTGGATTGAAGCTCAATGCACTCACCACCTCAACCTCCTGGCCTGCTCTTTACAACCTTCCATCCCCAGCATCAAATGCATAACTTCAGATTTGAACTTCTGCCCTAAATTTCCCCAGACGGATGGTCTGGGGGCACTTCTACTGTTGCCATTCAAGCCCCCTTTGGTTTTGCCGTTGAGCATTCCCTTGTCCCACAACTTAATGTTTTATGTGTCAGTCCTAACTGTATGTCATGTTGTCACTTGTGGGCGGAGCACCAAGGCAAATTCCTCGTATGTGAATACTTGGCCAATAAACTTATTCACTCATCTCCTTTTCATTGTATCACCATCCCATGTACCAGGCCTATAAATCTATTTAAATGCCTTTAGTAAATCTCTAACGTTCAAATTCTGGTGAAGGGTCTTTAAACCAATGTTTTAGCTCTTCTTTCTCTCACAAAAGATGTTTCTTACTGTTCCCACCCTTCTGATTCCTTGCATTGGCAGTTTTTTGCTTTAATTATTACATGGCTGTTGGTCACAGTACAGTTTATTAAATGCTGTCATTGGAAAAGAAAATCAGTGGAAGCAATATGCATCATCCACAGAATTTCCAGTAACATCCATTTAACTACATGACGTAAAAACCAAAACTTAGACTCATAGAGTCATACAGCGTGGAAACAGGCCCTTCGACCCAACTTGCCCATGTTGCCAAAGATGGAAGGCATCCCATCTACCTGAGTCCCATTTGCCTGTATTTGCCACATATCCCACTAAACCTTCCTGATCCACGTGCCTGTCCAAACGTCTTTTAAATGCTGGTAATAGTACCTTAACTACCTCTTCTGAAAGCTCATTCAATGTACCCACCATCCTCTGTGTGAAAACATTGTCCGTCAGGTTCCTCTAAAATTCTTCCCCTCTCGCATTAAGTCTTTTTTTGCAGAGCTTGAAGTTGATTTAGAAAACAAAACCATTAAGTAAGTGAAACCAAACTAAGTTGCAAAAAAACAGTACCTTTGGAAGGTTCAAAGTTGACCTAGGTGTAAATTTAGATTTTTCAACAGATACGGGGGAGTTACAGACAGAACATGTTGTACCTTGTATATCAGTGCAGCTATTCCATCTTCGCACTTTAATGCAAATCCCACTCCATTTTAGGTAGGTAAGGAGGCATCCCTTAAAGATTGCACATAGTGCTGAAGCAATTCGGTCAGTCAGTATCTCTGGAGAACATGGATAGGTGATGTTTCTGAAGAAGGGTCCTGACCTGAAATGTCACTAATCCATGTCCTCCGGAGATGCTGCCAGAACCACTGAGTTATTCCAGCACTTTGTGGTTATATATATATAGATATAGATATAGATATATATATATAGATATATAGATATATATATATATATATGTATATATGTATATATGTATATATGTATATATATATATACACATACATACATAAACAAGCATCTGCAGTTCCTCTTTTCTCCTCAAGGTTGCATTTCCACAGCACTCTGCGTACACACCGTTCCATTGAGCAGAGTGGGATTGAAAGATAACCAGGGAATGAATATTGGATCAACAAAATTGTCAAGGGCACAAGTGGAACTGGCCGTAATTGGCCACAATCATTGGGAGGATCAAGCATTTAAAAGGATCTCAACAAAATCCAGGTAAATACAGCAACGTCGCACTTATTTTATAAATTACAATTAAATTAGAAATGAACACACCTATACATCTAAAGTCATCCATCGTTATTGGCAATTCCACTTTCCAATCACATTGCTCCTTAGTATTATTTGTTACATCCAAATATGCTCAAAGCATAATATCTGCATTCTGAAAATCATTTTCTTAAAATGAAAGCTATGACTGACATTACAAAATGTGTTGCTAATTTAGATTTTAAGATGTAGAAAGGATGGATTTTCCAAGTAGAATTGTGAGGGCAGATTGGAGCAGGGGGGGGGGAGAAAGCTTGAAAAAAGATGGGGATGGAAGAAAACCTGGCAGAAAAAACTGCAGATTTATACCAAAGATTCAGTGCCCCTCCCCCCTATGTTTGGGACAAAGACCCATCATTTATTTATTTGCCTCTGTGCTCTACAATTTGGGATTAGCAATATAAAAGAATCACATGTGGTTAAAGTGCACAGTCAGATTTTATTAAAGGCCATTTTTATACATTTTGGTTTCACCATGTAGAAATTACAGCTGTGTTTATACATAGTCCCCCACCCATTTCTGGGAACCATCGTGTTTGGGACACATGACTTCACAAGTGTTTGTAATTACTCAGGTGTGTTTAATTGCCTCCTTAATGCAGGTATAAGAGAGCTCTCTGCAGCTAGTCTTTCCTCCATCCTTTCCATCACCATTGAAAACTTTTATTGCTGTTTAGCAACATGAGGACCAAAGTTGTGCCAATGAAAGTCAAAGAAGCCCTTATGAGACTGAGAAAGAAGAATAAAACTGTTAGACATCAGCCAAACATTAGGCTTACCCAAATCATCTGTTTGGAACACCATTAATAAGAATGAGAGCACTGGTGAGCTTACTAAGTGCAAAGGGACTGGCAGGCCAAGGAAGACCTCCACAGCCGATGACAGAAGAATTCTCTCTATAATAAAGAAAAATCCCCAAACACCTGACAAGTTAGAAACACTCTTCAGGAGTCAGGTATGGATTTGTCAATGGCCACTGTGAACAGAAATACAGAGGCTACACTGCAAGATGAAAACCACTGGTTAGCTGCAAAAATAGGATGGCCAGGTTACAGTTTGCCAAGAAGTACTTAAAAGATCAACGACAGTTCTGGAAAAAGGTCTTGTGGACAGATGAGATAAAGATTAACCTATATCAGAGTGATGGCAAGAGCAAAGTATGGAGGAGAGAAGGAACTGCCCAAGATCCAAAGCAATACACCTCATCTGTGAAACATGGTGGTGGGGATGTTATGGCCTGGGCATGTTTGGCTGCTGAAGGTACTAGCTCACTTATCTTCATTGATGATGCAATTGTTGATGGTAGTAGCATAATGTATTCTGAAATGTATTGACACATCCTATCTGCTCGTTCAAACAAATGCCTCAAAACTCATTTGCCAGCTGTTCATTCTACAGCAAGACAATGATCCCAGACATACTGCTAAAACAATAAAGGAGTTTTTCAAAGCTAAAAAATTGTCAATTATTGAGTGGCCAAGGCAATCGCCTGATCTGAAACCAATTGAGCATGCCTTTTCTATGCTGAAGAGAAAACTGAAGGGGACTAGCCCCCAAAACAAGCACAAGCTAAAGATGGCTGCAATACAGGCCTGGCAGAGCATCACCAGAGAAGACATTGGTGATGTCCAGGAATTGCAGACTTCAAGCAGTCAATGCATGCAAAGGATATGCAACAAAATACTACATGACTACTTTCATTTACATGATATTGCTGTGTCCCAAACATTATGGTGCCCTGAAATGAGGGGGGGGGGGGGGCTATGTATAAACACTTGTAATTTCTGCATTTCTGTGAAACCAAAATGTATAAAAGGCCTTTATTAAAATCTGACAATGTGCACTTTAACCACATGTGATTTTTCTCTATTCCAAATCTCACATTGTGGAGTGCAGATAAACAAATAAACAAATGATGGGTCTTTGTGCCAAACATTATGGAGGGCACTGTAGACATAAAGTGCTGTAGTAACATCAGTGGGTCAGCATCTCTGGAGAAAAGGAACAGGTGACGTTTTGGGATGGAACCCTTCTTCAGACTTTTTTCCAGAGTTGCTGCCTGATCCACTAAGTTATTCCAGCACATTTTGTCTATCTAAGTGATAGGTGGATACAGGTGGAAGGGCATTATTCAACATGTAAAAAAAATACGCCACGACCTAGCTGAGGCTTCGAGTACGCGGGGACTACTCTCGAGCATGAAGGAGAGCTACAAAGACCTCCTAGGACCTCGTGTCGACCATGCTGCGAGTATGAGTCGAGGGCAAACTCTTCTAAACTCACCAATTAGGTCCCTGCAGTGGGACAGGCCCTTAAGGAACATAGACAAGCAGCGTACCAGCATGAACTGACACGGGAACACAGAGATAACAATCAATGTGAATTGAAGGACAATGGTACAGTATGAGAATAAACAGCAGGAGAGGTAGCAAGAATGTCTGCTGCGATAACAACATAAGAAACTCTTTTACCAACAATACCAATGTTACAAAATATATTGCCACTTATATTTTAAGAATGTAGAAAAGATGGATTTTCTAAGTAGATTTGTGCGGTAGAATTGTTGGGACAGATTGGAATAAGGGGAGAGAGCCGAAGTAGAGAAAATGCTGAGAAAAAACAAAGTTTGGGAAATTTCCACAATTTTTGTAATTTTTTAAAATCAGTTTTGAACCATTTATCTATCTGCAATCAGATATCGAAATAAGCCACTATTCCATTACACGCTCATGGTGAAACTTTTGTTTACGACTACCTTTAAATCATCAGTTATCTTACAAAGATAGGGATGTTACTTTCTTTGTGGATATTTCCCAAGTCAGAATACATAGCGTTGACCAGTCAATCATGAAGAAAAATCTAACACATTCAAAGCAAAATACAAAATGCTAGAGGAACTCAGCGGGTCAGGCAGCACTTATGGAGGGAATGGACAGAGAATGTTGAGGGTTGGGAACATTCTTCTGACTCATCGGAGTGGGGGGGGGGAAAGCTGGAAAAGAGAGGTGAGGCCGGGATAAGTTCTGACAACTGATTGGTGAGTACAGGTGAGGGGGAATTTTGTTTGGTAGATTGGTGGCAGAAGTGACATGGGATAGAGATGATAAGACAAAAGTGTGTTCGATTGGTGAAATGTAAAGTCGGTAGGAGAAATATGAGTGGATGGGGACAGGATGAGGGGAAAGAGGGGGATAAAGAGAAAATAAAGTGTGTGGATGGAAGATTAGTGTACATGGGGTAAAGGAGCAAAGAGACTGAAGTTGATGGGAGAATGCGTGCACACTGGGGTGCACACAGGAGAGAGGGGGGAGGTATTTCTTGAAATTGGCAAATTCAATGTTCATACCATTGGGTATGAGTTAACATTCAAAGTACATCTCGGTAAAGAAACATTGAAAGCACGTTTGGGAATTGGTAAAGGGTGTCAGCTGGGGTCCACCTTATAACTGCAAGCCACACCACAACTTCAATCAGGGTGGAGCTGGAGGAAAGACCAACTAACTCTAAGGAGAACGGAAGATAGGCATAAATTGCGGGAGTAATTCAAGCAGCATCTCTGAAGATAAAGGATGGGTTACCGTTCTTCAGTTCTTTTTCTCCAGAGATGCTGCCTGACCTGCTGAGTTACCCTACTACTTTGTGTCTCTCTGTATAAATCAGTTCTTTGTTTCTAGGAAGAACATTTTCCCTGTAAAAACACTTCCTTGAAGAAATGTTTATTCCACATATTTGGGAACAATGTACAGTCATTTTTTCATTCATCAAACAGAAATATTTCAAACCATTTCTGTGAGTTTTTGCTAATGTGAAAATGGGAGGTTTATTGTTCAACAGTAAAAGGAGACATGGCAAAAAAAAACCTTTTATACCATATATAAAACATGATTTAAGATCAGATCATCTGCTGGTATTATTTGCTCCCAGGGGACAAGTGTTTTTTTTTCATTTATTATTAAAGATTCAAAAACATTTCCATTACAGGGCACCATGTTGGTGCAGAAGTTAGTCCTCGTGGGTCATAACGCCAGGATCCATGTTTAATCCTGTCATTGAGTGCTGTACAGACATTGAGTGGCTTCTTCATGACTGTAAAGGTTTCCACGGGGCACTCGTTTCCTTTCGCAATCTAATTGTGGGTTAACTGACTACTGTACATTACACCTCAGAGGTGGCAGAGTATTAAAAAGGGGATTTGATGGATTTGTGGTGGAGTAATGTGCAGATGAACAAAAAAAAAGGATGCATTTGCTCTGCTGGGAGCTGGCATGGCTGTAACGGCTCAAATGTCTTCTGCATTCTGGCAAGAAAGTAAACTGCAAAATGGTTGCTACTAGATTTTAAATTAATGGGAAACTTTTAAATGGAGGAAAATAGTTTTTATAAATTAATAACTTTTATATGGCGATCATTTAAATGTCTAAACTATGATTTATCCCAGGCGTTATTCATAAAGGCGAAGCTTGCACATATGCACATAAACATCGTACATGTGCACACATTTACCAGTCAACTTTTCAATTCGCGAATTCCTGTGTTACTTTTATAACGGGAGTGCCTTTGTGAATCTATCCAGTAGTAACCACAGATGCTGTGATTCCAGTACTTGCTTTGATTTGTAATGCTTCAAACCTAACTTACTGGCCGAATTGCGCTTTGTGAACTTCCAAGGTGGTGAAAGGCGCCACGTAAATGCAAGTTCATTGGCACTATCTGGGCAGAGACACCCATTGGCAGGAATATGCAAGTTTACTCTGAGCTTGGATTAAAAACATGACCTTTTACAGAGAGGGTGTTACTGTTGTCCCGCAAACTTCTACTGCAGATGATCCATTCCTGCACCGTGATCTGATCTGATCAGACTGGGAGGGTAGGGAGGTGGCAATGGGGCCTCTGTCTCCAAATGGGACAGAACAGCAAGAAAGTGCCTGACCTGCAGAGTCACAAGGAGGAACAGCAGGGCGCAGCAGCACAAGCAGTGCAACCAGAGGCATCTCCTGCCGCCGGTGCTGCTGCTGCTGCTGCTGTTGTTGTTGTTGTTGCCGCGGCGGCGCCGCTGCTGCCCCCTCGCCCACGGCTCCTCCATCTCGCTACAGTAACAAAGGGGGCCTGGTCCCGCCCACCTCGCCCGCTCCCATTGGCCCGCCCGCTCCCTCCCCGACCCCTCGCTTTGTGACGTCGTCGTCGCCTGCCTGCGAATGGCCGCATCCGCTGTCAATCAACCCCCCCCCTTTCTCCCCACGTGACCCTTTCTGTGGACCACCCACCCTCTGAGCCCCTTCTGGCTTGCTAGATGGTTTCTTATTTGCTCAGCCACTTGCATGCCAAGCCCACATTTGGCAAGCGTGCCAGGCATGCACAGAGGTCGAAAGAGCAAGACAGTTATCTGCATTAATTGAGAATTCAAACCATATTTGTGCAAAGTCATGAAGTAATTGGGCACGGAAGCAAGCCCTTCGACCCAACTTGCCCGCGCCAACTAGGGTTGACAACTTTCTCATTCCCAAATAAGGGACAAAAGGTCAAAATAAGGGATAAATTCCCGATAGCAATTCGTTGACCGAGCCGGCGGGCCAGCTGAGGAGTTTTGGCCCGGGCACCGGACATAGTTCAACCCATCCAACTGATGAAGCAATGATCGTCCATGAGAAGGAGGGCTGGTGGTGTCGGCAGTAAGAGAAGGTCTAAAGTCGGACAGCTGGCCGGGCCGCCGACCGACGGGGCCAGGGGCGAGGAGCTGCTGCTTCACTCCATGGGCTGCACTACGTCGCTTTGACCCGACAGTCCCCTCGACCCGAGTAGTAGCAGTCAAATACGGAACAAGGGCTGTCCTGTATGGGACAAACCATTTCAGCCCAATATACAGGATGTCCCGGCTGTATATACGAGACAGTTGGCAACCCTACCGCCAACCAAGGTGTCCCATCTACGCTAGTCCCACATGCCTCGGTTTGGCTGATCTATACCTGTAAACCTTTCCTATCTCCAAATTTAAGTTTCCAAATCTCAGTGTCAACTTGTTGAATCAATCCTGCAATAGACACAGATAGCTGGAGTAACTCAGCGGGACAGGCAGCATCTCTGGAGAGAAGGAATGTGTGACGTTTCGGGTCGAGACCCATCTTCAGACTGGCGAAGGGTCTCGACCCGAAATGTTGCCTGTCCCGCTGAGTTATTCCAGCTTTTTGTGTCTATCTTCGGTTTAAAGCAGCATCTGCAGTTCCTTCTTTCACAAATCAACCCTGCATCTCACTCCTAAGACTGCATAATGTTTCTGAGCGATGTGGTCACAACAGAATAATTTTTTTGGAAGACAGTCTGAATAATGCTGTTTGTAAGTGAGGCATAGCTCCTGGTGTTCCAACTTGCTGGCCATAAAATCCAGAGTATGCAACCTTTTGACGACTCTCTGTTGCTGAACAGTTCCTAGCTCCTCGTTCAACCCAGTGGCACAGCTAGTAGAGCTGCTGCCTCACAGCTCCAGCAATCCTGGTTCAATCCTGATCTCAGTGCTGTCTGTGTGGAGTCTGTATATTCTCTGTGATTGCATGGGTTTCCCCTAAGTGCCCCAAGACATGTAGGTTATTTGGCCACTGAAAATTGTTCCTGGTATGAACATGAGTGTAGTATCTTTGGGGTGCTGGTGGGAACGTGCAGAGATTAAAATGGGTAAGTTTAGGATTAGGGTAAAAATGAGTGGTTGATGGTTGGCGTGGACCCAATGCGCCGAAGAACATGTTTGTAAGATGTATCTTTATGACTCTGGAAAGAACCCAGATTTATCTTAAAACAAACTAGTAGAAATGCTGGAATTTTGAAATAAAAATGGTTGAATGGTTCTTTATTGTCACATGTACAGGTAGATGTACAGTGAAGTTCATTTTTTGTATATAGTTCAGTAAAACATCGCCAAACCCAAGCCCCGATTAGTACAAGGTGCAGAGGAATAGTCCTGCATGCAATAGTTGGTAGGTTTCAAACGCCATCTTCATAAGTGAAAGGAGTAGAATTAGTCCATTCATCCCATCAAGTCTACTCCGCCATTCAATCATGGCCGCTCTAGCTATCCCTCTCAACCCCCTTCTCCCCACAACCACTGACACCTGTACTAATCAAGAATTTGAGCACTCGGTCTTCTGGAGCAAGGGCCGATCCAGGAGAGCCCCTGGCAGCCCTGACTGCTGCAGATCCGCCAGCCATCACTTCCATCCGGATCGTCAAGCGAACCATCGTCCCTCTCCAAGCCTGGCTTCTTCTTCTTCTTTTCGTGTCCATCTTGTTACAAATGTTGGCCTCGCTGTCATTGTCCGTCCTAAAAAGGACGCAAGCTTCTGTCGACAATCAGTGGAAGCCATCACGTCGCAATAGATGATGGTGGTAGCAGAATTAGCTCAGGATACCTCCAGTTTCCAGCCCCGCGACGTGGACGCTTCTGCTGTGGGGCCTCCAAGCCTGGCTATCTCTAGCCTATGCACCCGGGATTGCCTCCCGTCACCAACCTTGAGGGCGCAGAGGGTAAGATCCTTGTTCATCCTCTTACCATGACTTGACACTTTGCGTCTGCTCCACGAAAATGGAGATCAAGGCTAATCATCTCCTTCAGCACAGTTTTCTGGAACTATCCCTATATGCCTTAATGTGCTTAATACCCAATAGTCCACCAATCTCTGGTATGAATTAACATAATGTCCAAACTTCCATGTCCCTCAAGTGGTCTCACTGTCACAAATGCCTTATTCTCAAACTGTACACACATAGCTTCAACTCCATGAGATGCTGTCAAGCATCTTAAATTAATTACATTAAGGGGTACACTCAGTGATCCTGCTGGGTGTCAATACTTGATACCCGGTATATTATTTTTTAAGTTTATTATTGTCCTGTGTATCAAGGTACAGTAACACATTTTGTTTTGCTTGTTAAACCTGATTAAATACAATAAATTATTCATTAACCATTAACATTAACCAGATCTAGATTCCGTTCTGAGAAAGGTACTCTGACCTAAAACAAATGGTTTTGTTTCCCTTCCGGGGTGGAAGATTGCAACCTTCACGTGGTCCACCCTGTTTCGACTAATACAATCAACTTGACGTGCACAAACAGAAGATCAAATAGAACAAGTTGTCCAACAACTTTAGGCTGTGCACGCCACATGAAAGACGAAGAAGAAATTTCCCTTTCACTGGCTGACCAGCTAAATGTTTCCAGTGTCTTGTTTGTTAATCTCAGGTTTCCAACATCTGCATTTTTATTTGGTTTTCATTTACTTCAGATTTCAAGCATCTGCATTTGTATTACATTAGATTTTAATTTACTCTAGAATCCATGCTGCTCATTTAAGGTCAGCTTTCCAAAGACATGAGGAACATTCCTCCTGAAGATTTTTATTTTCAGAAACCCCACAAAAAGTAACATTTTATTCAACTCCAACGCCACTCTACTGTGAAGCTTACAACAGTTCCAAGCATCAACTTCAAAAGAACACAAACTGTGCTTGTAAATCTGTAGGGGATTAACTAACTCTTGGCTATGTGCCTGATGATTGATATCCTGCAGCCACAATTTGCTTGAACCAGCAATCAAGACAAGCCTTTCCATTTTTTTTTCTCATTAGTGCTTTTATGCATTAAATCAATTCTTCAAGGATGACATGGAACTATGCCAAGGAGAGATGGCACTGAGAAATATTATTTCCATTTAAAACTTTTAAGATAATCATTATTAAGCTTCTCTGCCCCGAAAGCAATTATTTTTGATAGCATTTTGTGTTCAGTAAATCGAATGTATAAACATAAGAAATAAAAGTGGGAGCACACAAATCAATCCTTTGAGGTGCACTGCCACTCAATAAGATTATTTGGCTCAGCACGACTTTCCTGCACGAACCTCATATTCCTGGATTCCCATAATATCTAGAAATGAAATCTTGAGTATAATGAGCATGTGAGCCTCCACAACACTCCTGAACAAAGAATTCCAAAGATTTGCAGCCTTCTAGTTGCAGAAATCTATTTTCAAAACTGAGCGCATCGTGTGGCTAGAAGATAGACACAAATTGCTGGAGTAACTCAGCTGGTGAGGCAGTATCTCTGGAGAGAAGGAATGGGCGACGTTTTGGGTTGAGACCCTTTTTCAGATTGATGTCAGGGGAGGGGGTTGGATCACAGATAGAAAGTAACCGGAGACAGTAAGACTAGTGGGAGAACTGGGAAGGGGATGGAGAGAGAAAACTTCTCTATCTGAAGTTAGAGAAGTCAATGTTCATACCGCAGGGGTGTAAGCTACCCAAGTGAAATATGAGGTGCTGTTTCTCCAATTCGCGTTGGGCCTCACTCTGACAATGGAGGAGGCCCAGGACAGAAAGGTCAGATTGGGAACGGGAGGGGGAGTTGAAGTGCTGAGCCACCAGGAGATCAGGTAGGTTAAGACGGACTGAGCAGAGGAGTTCAGCAAAGCGATCGCTGAGCCTGCGTTTGGTCTCGCCGATGTATAGAAGCTGACACCTGGAACAGCGGATACAGTAGATGAGGTTGGAGGAGGTGCAAGTGAACCTCTGCCTCACTCGGAAAGACTGTTTGGGTCCTTGGATGGAGTCGAGGGGGCAGGTTAAGGGACAGGTGTTGCATCTCCTGAGGTTGCAGGGGAAAGTACCCAGGGAGGGGGTGGTTTGGGTGGGAAGGGACGAGTTGACCAGGGAGTTGCGGAGGGACAAAATGCTGGAGTATGCCGGACAGGAGGAGTGCGTGATGGGGATAGAAGGAGTGCTTGATGGGCAGTATACACCCCAGCAGTATGAATATTGACTTCTCTAACTTCAGGTATCTCTTGCTTTCCCCCTCTCTCCATCTCTCCCCTTCCCAGATCTCCCACCAGTTTGATACATTGTATCTCTGTTTGTTTTGTTGTCACCTTCTCCTCGCTAACAATTATCTATTCTACATTTTTCATTGATCTTCATCGCTTTTGATCTCTTTCACTTCCTTATTTCTCTAACTCTCTTTCACCTAACTCGGTCTGAAGAAGGGTCTTGACCAAAACGTCACCTATTCCTTCTATCCAGAGATGCTGCCTGTCCCGCGGAGTTACTTCAGCATTTTGTGTCTGTCTTCAGTGTAAACCAGCATCTGCAGTTCCTTCCTACACATTTTGAATGCATCCTGGCCTGGTTCAGCAAATTGAATGCCCACAAACAAAGGAGATTACAGACAATGGTAGATACAGTTTGGCCCATCACTGATTCTGACCTTCCCATCATCAAAGAGATCTAGAGGAGACACTACCTCCACAAGTTAGCAAAGACCTACACTACCCTAGGCACTCGCTCATTTTGCTTCTATCATCAGCAAGAAGGTACAGGAGCCTGAAGACCATAATCACCAGATTCAAGAATAGCTTCTTCCCAGCATTCATCAGACGAACATTACACAAAACTTTGGAATGTGCAGGCAGATGAGATCAGTTCAGCTGGGCATCATGTCCGGCACAAACATTTTGGGCTGAAGTGACTGTTCTTGTGCTGTACCCCACAAATCAGAACTGCAGATGCTGGTTTTCAAAAACAGCTCAGAGATAGACACAAAATGATGGAATAACTGAAGTCTGAAGAACAATCCAGACCCAAAACGTCACCTATCCATGTTCTCCAGGGATGTCACCTGACCCGCTGACTAACTCTGGTACTTTTGTGTCTTTTTAAATTAAATTTCCCCATTTAACATGTCACAACATGGATCCATCAGAAGGATAATAGCATGACATGACAGTATAATGAGCCAAAATAATAAATCTTTATCTGCGAGAGAGAAACAGAGAATTAATGTTTCAGGTCGATTGCATTTCATCAGATCTTGATGTATTGGATAGTGATAAATATTTTCTCTCACCTAAATACAAGAACTAGCACATAATGTAACTGGAGACCTGGCAAATGTTGCAAAGTGCAGAGAATCAACTATATTTAAATCCGTTTTATCTTGTAGGAATATAGTGCACAAAATATATGACCCCCTCAGACCTGTGCAGTGATTGTTAAATCATGACGTTAGCTCTATTTACTTACCTTTTTACAATAAATCTTAATACTTTATCGATTTAAAATTTTGTGATCTCAAACCTGAAAGTTCTAATCTAATCTCAAAATCAGTTGGTTGTCGGACGAAAACAATTGTAGAATTCTACAACTTTGTCTCCTTCACCAAACAATGATTTATAGACTATTTAATCGTTCTGGTTAAGGCAAGAACGATTCATATAAATGCATGGTGTGTGCTCCATCCATTTTGTTTCTTGCCATAACCGGAATGATTAAATAGTTTATAAATCAGTCAATGGTATATCCCTCTCTTTAGTTTAACATTTCATTCCTCTTTGCTCCCTATCTGACACCCTTCTGTCTCTTTTTTACCTCTTTGTCCAGCAACACCTTCCTAACTCTTCTCCGGTGATTGTCACCTTGTCGTGGGGAAGAAGCTTGTGTGGACCTGAGATCCTGAGAGCAATGCCGTCTGGAGATATGCTCCTGGTAGGGCCACCCATGGCGGTAATGTCCAAAGCAAAGCAAGAATTTCATTGTCCTATCTGGGACACATGACAATAAACTGTCTTGACTCTTGACGGTCCAGGGGGAGGTCTCTGACAAAGAGCAATCCAATCAAGACCTCAACGGTGGAACAGGCGGAGGACGATGGCTGACAGTGGAGCGTCACAACGGCTGTGAAGGTGGATGAAAGCTGCAGCAGAAAAGGGTCTCCGGTCATCTTGGACTCCATGCCACTGGATCCTGACCCAGATCTGTCAAGGACCGTGGGGTGGCTGTATGTGCACCAGTCTCCCCACATTAAACAAAGTCATGCACAGGCGTCCTGTGGAGACACCCATGGTCAGACATGACCGAAGGAGGCCTAAGAATCTTCATAACGTATTGTTACGACTCCCGAAGGCAGGCACCTCAGAGCCGCGTAACATAATCAAGAACCAGGTTCAAGTTTAAGAAAATAGTCTTTAATTTAGTTAAAAGAAGACAAAAACCCGAACCCGGGTCAAACAACACAGTCAGGGACCAGAATCGACTAACAAACCAAATATAACAGTACTCCAGCCAGCCTCGCAATGGACCGTTGAACCGGAGTCTCTAACCTGCCTAAATAGAGATAACCCTGAAACAAAATACACAAAAACCCTCAGGTCAGCCCTTATCCTTCCCAATATGACATTAAATGACAAATATAGGTAACAATACACAAAGTTCTATGCCATGTGGCCAGGCCTCCTGCAGCTCAGACCGGCAGCCTGTTCACTAGTTAGGGTCGATGAAGAAGAGAGAGAATTCTGGGAACTCCTGATATTTAAGCTTCCGATGAGTCACCAGTCACCTGACGCAGCTTGGCCAATCGGGTACAGGAGCTCTTAACCCCTTGATTCCTGACTCCCAGCCAAGGGGCCTGCACTCAGGAGAGAAACAGAAAAGGTAAGTACATAGCATTCACCCGGGGGGGGGAGGGGAAATGCCTAACACGTATCCATCTATCACTCGCCAGGCTTTGTCCCACTCCCCACCTCGTTTGCATCTTTTTCTTTCCCACTACATCAGTTTGATGCCTGACCCGCTGTGTTTTTTCAATTTACTTTGATTCAGCATGGAAACAGGCCCTTCGGCCTGCTGAGGGATAATTTACAGAGGCCAATTAATCTACAAACCTGCACGTCTTTGGGATGTGGGAGGAAACCCATAATGGTCATAGGGAGAACATGCAACGTCCACACAGACAGTACCCAAGGTCAGGATCGAACCCGGGACTCTGGCGCTGTGAGGCAACAGCTCTACCACTGTGCCGCCCAAGTTACTTCAGACTTTGTGTTTTGATTGTCGATAAATGCAAATTTTGTGGACATTGAATCCATTCCATTCCATTCTCCTGAATGGCTTAGATATAACACAAAGGTAGGCACAAAAAGGAATAGGTGACGTTTCGGGTCGCGACCCTTCTTCAGACTGAAGCTATGTTGATATCTAATTAGATCAAATAATACTGTATATAAATACAACCACATCAAATTCAAGTACAATAGTTAGAGTAGAGTGGAAGATATAGGGTGCAGAACATAGTTCTCAGCATTGCAGCGCACCAGTTCCATACAATGAAGAATGATTGCAGAACTAATCTCATAATATGTAACACCAGGGTCAGTTTCTAAATCCCAAAATCCTATTGGTATTAGCTTGGTAAATATTAATACAATTTAAATCCCTTGTCGTGTACAATTAATGATAATTGGTTTCAACATGACTGCCTCTTTCTTCCTGCAACAGTCTTAGCGTAATGCTGTATTCTATTCCTCAATGTAACATCAACTCATACACAAGAAGCTGAAGTGAATGGGATTTTTAAATTTACAATTTGCTTTAGAAAGTTGAATGTTTTATCAGATAATTCAATGAACGTTGCATCGAATAAGAACAAATTTGTCTGAAGTGGAAGGGTATTGATTCTGCGCCTCAGCATTTCTCAGCTTCAGAAGTGACCTTCTCACGCTAATTATTTATGTCTTATGTCGCAGATGATGGGAGGAAGAAAAAACACCTAATGACTGTCCTTAGTCCCATTTATCAAAACACGTTGATATTCCTAAGCAATTTCTTCCTCCAGATTGATGACACAGACTTTTGAAAAGAAAATCAAAGTTAAACATTGCACATGATAAATAAAAGTTTCCACTCACCAATTCAGTTCAAGACGAACAGAATGGAAAAGCATTGTGTTTAAATCATACCTTCCTTAGAAATATTGGAACAGTTTCTCAGACCTTAAACCCTGAATATTCACTAACCTCACCTACTTATTAATTTGAAAATCTCAAGGTGTTAATGTAATTTCCGGTCCGATCGGGGGGGGGAGACCCCCCGCCACAGGTACCATGTAATCCCGTGCTACCTGCTCCATGGTCGGATAGTCTGCGACTAAGCCGTTACCTCCACCTGGTTTGCCAGGCGAAGAGGGGGCTGTGGACCCCCAGCTGGACCAAAAACAAGACCTGTCAAAGGGCGGATGAGCTTCTAGAGAGCCAATGGCCATCCTCACTTCAGTAGAAGTTGCGATCACTGTCGTACATAGCATTGTAAGGAATTATGGTAAAGCATACACACCAAAATCCTATGCTTCCAGCGGCGGAAGTCTGCAGGAACTGGAGGACAGAGATGCATGGTGCGTCCGTCATCGTTCCCGTTGGAAACCAGCATCACTTTTTCATCGATGATGAATGAATGAATAATGTCATTGCTAAAGTAGACAATTGTGAGCCACCTCCAGTGGCCAGGCTTTGCTGGACCTCCAGAGGTAAATTAAAGACCATAAGACCATAAGTCCAGGACTCAAGGGCCTCAGCTATAAGGAGGGGTTGAGCAGGCTGGGGCACGATTCCTTGGCTCTCAGGAGGATGAGGGGTGATCTTATAGAGGTGTACAACATCATAAGAGGAAGAAATGCACTGAATCTCTTGTCCAGAGTATGGGAATTGAGAACCAGGCATGGATTTAAGGTGGGGGGTGGGGGGGAGATTTTATAGGAACCTGAGGGGTAACATTTTTACACAAAGGGCGGTGGGTGTATGGAACGAGCTGCCAGAGGAGATAGTTAAGGCAGATACTATCACAATATTTAAGAAACATTTTGACAGATACATGGATAGGATAGGTTTAGAAGGATATGGGCCAAACACATGTAGGTGGGACTAGTGTAGATGGAGCATATTTGTCGGCGTGGGCAAGTTGGACTAAAGAATCTGTTTCCATTCTGTATGACTTTATAAGACAAAGGAGTAGAATTAGGCCATTCAGCCCATCAAGCCTACTCTGCCCTTCGAGCATTTATTCACTCTCTATCCCATTTTCCAGCCTTTTCCCAGAAACCTTTGCAGCCTCACTAATCAAGTCAGTTGCATTAGCGTGGAATTCAAGTCCAGAAGGCTGACTCTAAATCCACCAGTCAGGGGCAATAGGCAGTAAAATGGTGGCCTAGCTAGTGCTACTCATATGAATAAATGTTTACAAAATGGTTGTCTGGTTCCCAAACGACAAAAATATACCAATGTTAGGGTCAGTTTTGCTGATAGCGCCTTTAAACTTCTGGGTTGTGCTGGGCCGAGGAACAGATCAGGTACACACACACAGAGCCTCTTGCCCAGAGTAGAGGAATCAATAATGAAAGGTTTAAGGTGAAGGGGAAAAGATTTAATAGGTTTAATAGATTTAACGGGTGGCACAGTGGCAGAGTTGCTGCCTTACAATCTACTCCGCCGTTCAATCGAGTCCACTCCACCAATCAATCATGATCTATCTTTACCTCTCAACCCCATTCTCCTGCCTTCCCCCCCATAACCTCTGACACCCTGACAAAATCAATATTTTTTTAGATTCAGTTGTGAATCTGTGGAATTCTCTGTCACAGAAGACAGTGGAGGCCAATTCACTGGATGTTTTTGAGAAAGAGTTAGATTTAGCTCTTAGGGCTAACGGAATCAAGGAATATGGGGAAAAAGCAGGAACGGGGTACTAATTTTGGATGATCAGCCATGATCATAGTGAATGGTGGTGCAGGCTCGAAGGGCCTATTCCTGCACCTGTTTCTATGTTTCTAAGAACCTGTCAATGTCTCCTTTAAAAAGTACCCAAAGATTTGGACATCAAAGCAATGAATTCTACCGATTCATCTTTAAATTAGTTCCTCCAGCAGATGGTTTGTAGCTGGACAGCATCTGCAGTCTCATACATCATTTTGGGTTGGGACCATTCTACCATTGAGTTATTTCAACATTTTGTGTATAAATTATACATAACATTTCCAAAAGACAATTAAATGTTAGAATAACTGTAAGGGGGCAAACATGTAGCAGGATACCTGAGGAGGTAATAATGGGCAGGCGATATTTCAGGTCGCTACGTTCTACCGTCTGAAGAAGGATCCCAACCCAAAGTGTCATCTGTCCACTCCGTCCACAGATGCTGCCGGACCTGCTGAGTTCCTCCAGCACTTTGTGTTTTGCACAAGATTGCAGTATCTTCAGTTCCTTGTGTCCCCATGCAGATAGGAGAATGGAACTCACTCACAGAGATACTGAGTGCTCCTCTTGAAAACAATGAGTATTGTTTTCACCATAGGTACATGCAGTACATCCTCCCTCTTTCTCTCTCCGTTTGGCATTAGATGCAGATTTTGATTATTGAAAGCCTGAACGGTTGTGCTTTATGGCCAAACTATTTACTTGCTGAATAAAACTGTTGTTCTCCATTGAGTTGTGTTATGGTCTCTTGTTAGTGTAAATGTACACCAACAAACAGAGAGATGTTGGATGACTCAGAATTTAAAGGGAAGAGATGGTAATAAAGAACTTTTTAATTTCATTTCAGCTCATCTGATGGAATTTCATTCCAGCTCATCTCATCTCATTGTTCACTTGAAGATGAAACACTAAACATGTTTGTCATTTAATGAGAAAATACAATGGGGACCAATCTGATGTAGAATGTGCTTTGATACATCACCAGGAATATAAATGCCAAGGCAAAGGAAACAATTAAACATTGATCCATTGCCATCTGCAGCTACTCCCAGCATAGATTTATTGAAAAGCAAAGCTTGCTTTAATGCTGCAATAACAATGGGCCTTTATCCCAGTGTGGCACAGTGATGCAGCGGTAGAGTTGCTGCATTACAGCACCAGGGACTTGGGTTCGATCCTGACTATGGGTGCTGTCTTGGACATTGTCCCTGCAACTGCGTGGGTTTTCTCCAGGCGATCTGGTTTCTCCCCACACTCCAAAGATGTGCATGTTTGTAGGTTAATTGGCTTCTGCAAATTGCCTCTATGTGCAAGATGCAAAAGAATCCTGAGCCATGATAATTCTTTGACTTAATAAATACAATCCAACTTTTATTGTTTGGTGTGCATGGATTGAGCAGGTTTAAAGTATAGGGATGCACAGTACACAGCGAGGAGAGCTGCTGCTTCACAGCTCCAGTGACTGCATTCAATCCTGATCTCTGGTGCTGTCTTTGCAGAGTTTTCACACTTTCTCTTTGCCCACATGTAGTTCCTCTTGGTTTCTAGTTTGTTCCCAAAAATGTGCCATTCGAAGACTAAATAGTTAACATTAGTATAGAGATCTCACAAGACGCAGCGAGGTCCAAGTAGGTCCAAGCCTCCCTCGGGCTAGCTTTCATTGAAGCCCACCCCAGTGACCTCAGCAAGACCACCAGCATAATCAAGGACACGTCTCACTCCCTTTTCTCTTCTCTCCCATCAGCAAGAGGTCCAGAAGTGTGAAAACGCACACCTCCAGATTCGCGGACAGTTTCTTCCCAACATTTATCAGGCAATTAAACATCCTACCAACATTTAGAGAGCAGTCCAATCTACCTCATTGGAGACTTTAATCAGACTCTACTGGACTATAGCTTACACTAAATATTAATCAAATGTTATGGATGGCATAATTGTAATCATGTGTAGTCTTTCCGCTGACTGGTTAGCACGCAACAAAAGCTTTTCATTGTACGCTTGACACTAAATTAAACTAAAATGTGACAGCATGCCCCTAATATTGTCTTTTAAAGTATTTTTAAATGGCCCCAATTGAGCATTTAAAAGTAACTCTAGTAGGTTTGAATAATGAAAAGTAACGAAAATTACCTTAAAATGTAACCAATAAATAAATAATAAAATAAACCCCACCTTAAACACACAAGTAATTAATGACATTCGAGTATAGAAAAAGCAACTCAAACACTTACCTGCACCTGCTTGCCAGCTTTCAGTCAACCCAATTTGGCCACATTGCCTAATATATGAAATAGCATTGGTATTGGCCTAAATTGGATTTGGGTGGGACACTAGGGCCAATCTTTTACAGAAGTTAATTAACCTACAAAGGTGCACATCTTTGGAGCATGGGGAGAATCTGGAGCACTCGGGGAAGGCCCACGTGGTGACAGAGAGAATGTGCAAACTCTGTATAGACAGCACCTGTAGTCAAGATCAAACCCAGGTCTCTAGCAACTCCACCACAGTGCCACTCTTACACCAATCTGCTGTTGCCATGGAAACCAATTTCAATTTCAGTGTGCTGAAGTGGGGAGTGGGAAAGGATGGGAATAGCGGGAGGGATGTGGGTGGCAATCAAAAACTTGGCACACAAGACTGCAAACTGCCCATGAAGTCTGCTCTGAAGAGCAGACAAGTTCATAAGTTCTGGGAGCAGAATTTGTCATTCTGTCCATCAAGACCATTCCGCCAATCAATCAATGCTGATCTATCTTTCCCTTTCAACCCCATTCTCCCGCCTTCTCCCCATAACCCCCGACAACCCTACTAATCAAGAATCTGTGAATGTCCGCCTTAAAAATGAATTCCACCAATTCAACAACCTCTGACTAAAGAAATTCCTCCTCATCTCCTTTCTAAAGGTACATCCTTTTATTTTGGAACTGTGGCCTCTGGTCCTAGACTCTCCCAAAGATAAAAAGAAAGGTCGGGCACGACCCACTAATCTGTCTATTTTAATTGCCCGCCTGATTTTTGCTGGGTAGTTGAGGGTTAAACTTGCTCTGCTATTTAAATCCTGTCTTCTAATTGACAGTCTGTTCATAGTTATTGCATCTTTGTTGTGTGACCACATTGACAAGGGTAGTCCAGATCGTGGAATGCTTTTCCAATCATCATGTAGGTGGTATTTTAGCATAACAGTACAGAGTGATGTGCATCAGTCATTTCCTCACCCAGTCAGCAGTCTTGAGGTCAATCTAATTATGAAGCAGATTTT
This sequence comes from Raja brachyura, assembly GCA_963514005.1. The sequence goes on from OY740781.1 coordinate 137,939,660, forward strand.
AATACCATCACACAATTGCAGAAGTGCTTACAGGCAAATCTTTCTTGCACTGCTGGTCCTGACGGTTTATTAAATTCCACTCTGGAAAATCACTGCAAATGACATTTAGCTCATTTCTTTACGCAGACTGCTGCTTTATATTAAGCTTGCCGAAGAGCAAGTAATGTCACCATAACTTAACTGCTGTCATTTTTAATCTTTTATTATTGGGCCCTGCCACACTCAGGTAACCTCTGGAGACCCCACTGTAGAGACTGAATGGATTTTAAAATAATCTTTTATTGGGTAATTAATTATAAAGACAAAAAGGACAAGAGGGGACATGTTAGATAAACTAGTTAGTGAAACTACATGTGGAATGTCAAGTACAATACTTACTTCTAAGTGTAATAATGTTTCAGGCAATGGACCAGTTTACAAATACAGTTTACGAGAATGAACCTGGGGATGATTGGGTTAATGTATGAAGGTATTAACAGATGGTTCTGGGCTTGTACTCACTGGAGTTTAGAAGAATGAGGGGGATCTCATTGAAACCTATGGAATAATGAAAAGCCTGGATAGAGTGGATGTGGAGAGGATGTTACCAGTCATGGGAGCATCTAGGACCAGAGACTACAGAATAAAAGGACAATCCTGTAGAATAGAAATGAGGAAGAATATTTTTAACTGGAGGGTGGTGAATCTGTGGAAATTCATTGCCATCAATTTTGATTAGTGAGGGTATGGGGAGAAGAGAGGAAATGGGATTGAGAGGGAAATATTCAGCCATAATAAAATGGTGGAGATTCTTAGCCAAATGGCCTAATTCGTCTTCATTGTATTATGAACGTGAGCTTATACAGACCAAAGCTTTTCAAAGTAATATTTCTGTTCTTATTTTTGTACTTTTACTGCAATTTCCTCCCTCCAATAAACACATGAAGAGTGCCATTGTAAATATGGCATGCTGTGAATACATCTTCCTGTTAGAGAAAGGGTGGGTGTGGCTTGATAGTCCAGAAACTCATAGTAATAGAGTAATACAGCGTGGAAATAGGCCCTTCAGCCTCTTGCCCGCACCGGCCAACATGTCCCATCTACTAGTCCCACCTGCCCATCTACACTAGTTCCACATACACTAAACGGCCTGTCCCACTTACGCGACCTTTACAGGCGACTGCCGGAACCCGTGATGGGTCGCCAAAATTTTCAACATGTTGAAAATTCAGCTGCGACCAGAAAGACGCTAGGACTCTTTGGAGATCTCTCACAGCCATAGGAGACCTCTCACGACCATACAGGCGACCCCTGACGACATGTCGCGGGTGACCTCTCACGACCATAGGAGACCTCTCACGACCATACAGCCTACATACATACACTATCCTACACACTAGGGACAGTTTACAATTTACCAAAGCCAATTAATCGACGAACCTGTACGTCTTTGGAATGTGGGAGGAAACCGGAGCAACCGGAGAAAACCCACATGGTCGCAGGTAGAATGTACAAACTCTATAAAGACAGCACCCAGAGTCAGGATCAAACCCATGTCTCAGGTGCTGTAAGAGCAACTCTACCACTACACCACTGTCAAATTTTCAAATGTCAGGAAATGGAAGCATGGAAGTCTTACTTGGAGCAGCACAACAGATATGTAGATATAGTAAACAACACAATGAAGTTCAATAAAAAACCAAACTATCAAACATATAGTGCAAAGACAAAGACAATGTGCCACAAGTCCATAGTGTAAAAAAGGCAGTTTGTCGTTCGGAGTTCAGTTGTAGTTCGTTGTGTTCAATAGCCTGATGGTTGTTGGGAAAAAGCTGTTCCTGAACCTAGGTGTTACAGTTTTCAGGCTCCTATACCTTCTTCCCAATGGCAGGAGTGAAATGAGAGTGTGGGTTCTTGAAAAATTTTCAAGGGTGGTGGGGGTTCTTGAAAATGTTGGCTGCCTCCTATGGATCCCTTCAATGGTGGGGAGGTCAGTAACTGTGATGGACTGGGCAATGTTCACCACTATAGTGCAAAGACAAAGACAATGTGCCACAAGTCCCTAGTGTAAACAAGGTAGTTTCCTGATCCCTGACCAGTCTGAAAAAGGGTCTTGACCCGAAACGTCGCCTATCAGTCATTTCCCTGATCCCTGACCAGTCTGAAGAAGGGTCTCAACCCAAAACGTCGCCTATCTCCTTCGCTCCTTAGATGCTGCTGCACCCGCTGAGTTTCTCCAGCTTTTTGTGTAACCCCCAATGTTCACCACTTGTTGTGATACAAATGTGATTTAACAGGACTAGAACATCATTAAACTTTGTTCTATTGCATCTTCCTTCAATGGGGTCAAGGAAAGAGCGTTCACGTTTCCACTAATCTTTCCACCACCATGCACAAGAAGCACAAGACAGATACCATTGTATGCAGATGCCGAGAAGTGTGTTCAGCTCTGGCTGAACAACTTCTAATCTTGTTTGTGGACTCGATAAGAAGAAGAACCTTCCTTCAATTATTTTTCAGCTTCATTGCTGAATACAAGTAATTCCATAAAGGTGAACACATCTTTTAGAACACGGTCTGGTGCTATTGTTTAGTTTAGTTTAGTTTATTATTGTCCATGTGTACCGAGGTATGGCGATTAACTTTTTGTTCTGTGATATCCAGTCAAAGAAAAGACTGTACATGATTACAATCAAGCTGTCCACTGTCTACAGATAAAGGATAAAGGGTACAGCATGTAGTGCAAGGTAAGGTCCCATTAAAGATAGTTCACAGATTTCCAATGAGGTAGATGGGAGGTCAGGGCAGCCCTCCAGCTGCTGAGAGGATGGTTCAGTTGCCCAATAACAGCTGGGAAGGAGCTGTCCCTGAATCTGGAGGTGTGCGTGTTCAAACTTCTGTTCATGTTGCCTGATTGGAAAGGGGAGAAGAGGGAGTTATCGAGGTGAGACTGGTCCTTGATTAAGCTGCCAACCTTGTCGAGGCAATATGAAGTGTAGATGGAGTCCATGGAAAGGAGGTGTTGAGTGATCTTTATTAGCACTTTCCTCTTGGTGTTCTGCTAGTTTCTGACCAGCAAACTGTTCCTGTTGCCAGAAAGGGGAGAGGCGTATCATAATTTTGACTTTTTTTAGACATACAGAGTGGAAGCAGGCTCTTCGGCCCATCAAGTCCATGCTGACCAGAGATCACCCCATACACTAGCACTATCCTATACACTAGGGACAATTTACAATTTTACCAAAGCCAATTGACCTACAAATCTGCACGGACTGAGGGTGGAAACGGAGCATCCAGAGAAAACCCATGAGGTCACAGGGGGAACATGCAAACTCCGTTCAGACTGCACCTGTAGTCAGGATCGAACCCGGGTCTCTAGCGCTGTAAGGCATCAACTCTACTGCTGCTCCACTTTGCCGACCCAATGTTGTCACGAGGGATACGTTGAACACTTAAACTATTCCCCACTATGAGACAGCACCACTTTGTGATCAGCAGAGAGTATTTGATTCAAGGGTCCGACATATGGTTCATTACTTTCTCAGTTCTCTGTAGCTCGAGCCCATTCAAGTTGTGGATCAGTAGCATTAAGATAGTAAAGTTGGACCGTGTTCAGAGACCGAAGTTGAAGCTGTCAGTGCAGTGCAGTGAGTCTTAACAATATATCCAGAGAGCACCATTATGTTAGCTCAGGGACCTATTACTGTCAGAATCAGCTGCATAGCCCTTTGCCCTTCCAAAACATTGAAGCGAGATGCTTTGCTACAACTGTTACATTAACGTTCTTCCAGCACGTTACCGAAACATCTGTCCTAAAAGGTTAATTTAAATGGACAGTCAAGTGAGGGTTACGCTCTTCACACTTTCTGATGAGGCCGTGTTCTTTTGTGTCGGTTAAATCAAAGTAATTGGCTTCACAGTGATCACACTTCGGACTGAAATCGCAGAGTGAAATGATGTGAGATGGGCCTCACCAGATATCCTCTGCAATGTTTAACACTGTGGAAGGTCACCACCAGTAGTTCTGTAGAATCTTGCAGATGCACGTTGCAGTATCTGCTTGGAGCATCAATCAGCCACTTACCCTGAGGGTGTTTCCTCTGTAAAGCATGTTGCACTGTCTATTAGGGCTCTGCACAAATCAATCCCACTCTAACAGATTGCCTGTCGCACCATTTCCAGCATATTGACCCTGCGATGTAATTTGCTATTCTCATAGCATAGACTGGATTAAATGGAGATGGATTAGATTTAATTGATGATGCAATACAGTTACACTTATGGATGCAATGTAAAGGAGGATTTGTACAAAAATAGTGGTTGTATAAACAATGAGATTCTTCTCAATAGACAATAGATTATAAATGCAGGAGTAGGCCATTCGGCCCTTCAAGCTAGCACCGCCATTCAATGTGATTATGGCTGATCATCCCTAATCAGTACCCCATTCCTGCCATTTCCCCATATCCCCTGACTCCGCTATCTTTAAGAGCCCTATCTAGCTCTCTCTTGAAAGTATCCAGAGAACCTGCCTCCACCGCCCTCTGAGGCAGAAAATTCCACACACTCACAGCTCTCTATGTGAAGAAGTGTTTCCTCGTCTCCGTTCTAAATGGCTTACCCCTTATTCTTAAACTATAGCTTTGGATAATGAATTTAAAGCAGGGATGTATGACTCAACATTTAAAGAGTGGATGAAGAAAGGAATGACTGCATTTTGTACTGTTATTGAAAATGGAGACCTAAGAAGTTTTCAAGATTTGAAGGATAGATTTGCACTTTGGAACCAAGACTTGTTGAGAGATTATTACAATAAAAAGGTAAAAAGGGAGGCACTAGAAGAAAAGAATCCAGTGATAAAAGTGATAGTGCATATCATCAAAAAACATTAAGGATTATTTCTAAACTTTATCATAGTTTAATGGAATGTCAAGCTAAAACTACATTTTATGTAAAATTTTAGTGGGAAAAGGAATTGAATATCACAATCTCAGAAGAAGAATTGCATGATATGTGTGTAACACTACAGACATCCACTAATTCACAAAATTGGAGAGAATTTAATTGGAAAAATTTGATTTGTTTCTTTATTACGCCTAACATAAAAAGCAAGCAAATTCTAAGGCAGCAAACCTGCTGGAGGCAATGTGGTCAAACAGACGCAAACCATGCACATATCTTATGGAGTTGCCCAAAAATAGAATCATTTTGGGACAGAGTGAATTCAGAATTAACGGAGGTATTAGGATATACAGTCTGCAAGAAGTGTTCCATTTTATACCTGGGTAATATAAATACAGTGGTGCTGAAGGAAGACCATTACTTGGTTAAAATCCTACTCACAGCTGGCAGAAAGGCCATTACAAGAAACTGGCTTGCAGCGAACACACCCAGACTTAGACAATGGTTAGACATAGTACAGGAAATATTGGTCATGGAGAAAATGACATATTCTCTAAGAGTGAAAGAAGACGAGTTTAATAGAAAATGGGAAAAATGGATTAGGTATAGAAATAAAGACATCAACACTTTATAGACAATGATGTAAGTTATTGGAAAATGTTTTAATATGAAAATAGTTCTGAATACGACATCATTAATTGTAAACTGAACCCCCCGCTACACTGTTGTGCGTTTCACTGTAATGTTGTATGTTTTGTTGTTATATTTGTGTATACATAAAAGCAATAAAAACTTTTTTTTTTAAATAAAAAAAATTAAAAAAAACTATGGCCGCTGGTTCTGGACTCCCCCGACATCGGAAACAAGTTTCCTGTCTCTAGCGTGTCCAAACTCTTAATAATCTAATATGTTTCAATAAGATCCCCTTTCATCCTTCTAAACTCCAGAGTATACAAGCCCAGCTGCATATGACAGTTCCGCCATCCCGGGTGTAAATAAGCAATTCACATACTCTTGAAATGTAAAACATCTTTAATGATAGCACAGGGTATAACACACGTCAGCAAACACTGGTTACATTCTTCTACCAAATTGTGCCCAGGGAGGGGAAAGCATTATGATTAATGTTAACTAAGGCGGGGTTAATAGTACTGAGGTAGCTATATTAATGGTTGCATGCATAAACCATCTACATCCTTCCCCTTAGGAAATCAAAACAGATTGGAAGTCATGACAACAGAATTAAACATAATCGCCATAACGGACAGGTGGCCTACTAATCCGACCCGAGCGCGTACGCATCTCTCCCCCTTCCCCCGAAAGATCAGAAGGAACAGGAGGCCATGAAGCAGCTGGGGAACCGGAGAGGGGCTGCGGGGTGGGAGAAGCAGGAGAGTCAGAACCGCGAACACGAGAGGCAGCAGGTGACCCGCGCAGAGGGGAACAGGGTGCGCGAGATGGGGACCGAGGCATGCAGGGAACACCGGCAGGGACGGCAGCCGCCTGTTGGAATGAGGGAGGCGGGGCATAGGGGCCCGGAGGCTGCGGCTTCGGTTCGTTCACCGCAAGCAGGTGTTGACGGCTTCGACGGTAGATAGTTCCTTCAAAGTCAATCAGGTACAAACGAGGTGCATCAGCCACCCCAACTATGGTAGCCAGACGGGAGTAACCACTGGCGGTTTGCAACTGAACAACCTATCCAGGCAACAGAGGATTGATTGGTCTGCACGAACAATCGTGGGAACGCCGCTGGCTGTCATGTTTCTCCCGAAAGCACTTCTGCACGGAGGCAGGCTCCAGCACCCGAGGTTGCAGCTGGCGCTGAGCAATCGGGATAGTGGGTCTGGTTGTTCTGGACATCAGACGCTGAGCAGGGGACCCCATGGCCAGATCCATGGAAACGTTCCTGAGGTTCAGGAGATCCAAATACAAATCAGAGTTAGACAGTCACGCCTGTTCCATCAGAAGCTTGGCGCTGCGGACGGCCCGTTCAGCAAGGCCGTTGCTCTGTGGGTACTCTGGGCTGCTGGTGAAATGCACAAAGTTCCACTTGTCGGCAAAAACCTTGAACTCTCGGCTGGTGAACTGCCTTCCATTGTCAGTCTGCAACCGGACAGGAGACCCAAAGGTGGAGAAGTGTTTCCCATCCGAGGCTGTGGTCTCTTAAATCCAGCCAGGTTGATAGATTTAGTGCCTGAATCACCGTGATCATCTGCCAGTTCAACGACCTCAGACATTCTGCAGGCATGCATAGCTTTTACTAACATTAGATCCGAATTCTTTAGAAGCTCACAACGCAACTTCTGGTCACGCATGCCAGTTACTAAAATGTCTCTAGTGAGCAGGTCAGTCATGTCACTGATACTGCACCGCTGGGCCAAATAACGCAAATCGGCAATAAAACATTCAACGGGTTCATCAGGCAACTGTTGCCTTGTAAAAAATCGTGCCCTCTCAAGAATGCGGTTCGAGGGCAGGTCACAAATCTCCCTGAACTTACGTAGTAGGCAAGTAGGGTCACTGTCTGATTCTGCCGAAGTAATCACCACGTTATTCGCGTCCAGGACCGCTGGAGCATAGGTAAAAGTTCTGGCTCTCCTCATGGCATCAGACCCGACAAGGTTGAGGAGGAGGGAGGCTTTGGCAGAGTCAGGTTGGGCACGGTGTGCGACGTTGACAAAGTCTGTGAAATCAAATTCAAACGTGGCCTAGCGCTCAGATATGTCAGCATCAAAGACAAGCTGCTCGGGCTTTCTGCAAGAAGACACCATGACCAGAGAGGTTGAGCACAAATAAACACAAAATCAAAAGAAAGAAATAAAACCCAATAGACAGGAGACGCAGGTATCATCCCACTTCTGACACCATGTAAATAAGCAATTCACATACTCTTGAAGTGCAAGACATCTTTAATGATAGCGCAGGGTATAACACACGTCAGCAAGCATTGGTTACATTCTTCTACCGAACTGTGCCCAGGGAGGGGAAAGCGTTATGATTGATGTTAACTAAGGCGGGGTTAATGGCACTGAGGTAGCTATATTATTGGTTGCATGCATAAACTATCTACACCGGGAATTAACCTTGTAAACCTACGCTGCACTCCCTCCAATAACTCCAGATGTGGTCTCATATCTTCATATTATTTTAAGGGAACATCACCTGAATAATCCTTGTGTTTAGTCCCCATGTGACGTTGGTTCTCCCCATTTCTATAATCATTCTATTATTTTTATCATCAATTTAAAAACCAGAGGACATTGAGAACCAGAGGAGATAGGTTCGGGAACCAGGTGACATGGGGGCCTGTGAGTAGTGGTGTGCCTTAGGGTTCAGTGCTGGGCCCATTGCTGTTTGTTATCTATATCAATTATTTGGATGAGAATGTACATGGCATGATTTGTTTGCAGATGACACAAAAATGGGTGGTATCGTAGATACTAGTCAAAAATTGCAGCCGGATCTTGATCGATTGGCCAGGTGGGCTGAGGAATGGTTGATGAAATTGAATACAGAGAAATGTGAGGTGTTGCATTTTGGAAGTCTAATATGAGGAGGACCCACATAGTGAATGGTAGGGCTCTGGGGAGTGTTGTAGAGCAGAGGGATCTAGGAGTGCAGGTGCATGGTTCCTTGAAAGTGGCGTCATAAGTAGATAGGGTGGTCAAAAATGCTTTCGGCACATGGCCTTCATCAGTCAGAGTATTGACTATAGATGTTGGAAGGTCATATTACAATTATATAAGTCATTAGTGAGGCCCATATTTAGAGCATTCTGTTCATTTTTGGCACCATGTTATAGGAATGACGTTGTCAACCTTAAAAAGGTGCAGAGAAGATTTACGAGGATGTTGCCAGGACTCGAGGGCCTGAGCCATAGGGAGAGGTTAAGCAGGCTAGGACTCTATTCCTTGGAGCGAAGGAGGATGAAGGATGATCTTATAGAGGTGTTCAAAATTGTGAGACGAATAGATCAGGTAAACAGAGTTTCTTACCCAGAGTATAGGAATCGAGGACAAGAGAACATAAGTTTAAGACGAGGACCAGAGAACATAAGTTTAAGACGAGGACCAGAGAACATAAGTTTAAGATTTAATGGGAACCCGAGGGGCAACTATCTTACACAAAGATTGGTGGGTGTACGGAACAAACTGCCAGAGGAGATAGTCGAGGCAGGTACCATCGCAACATTTAAAGATCTTCCTTCCTGAAAAACATTGGTGAAACATCTGGTGATATTTTTGTTTTTATTTCAAATTTTTTTCATTATTTTTAAATACGTTCCCAGCTGCCATGGTGCCAGTCAACATCTGTATGAACAGAATACAGAACATTATATTGCAGGGACAGGCCCCTCAGCCCACAATATCTGTGTATCTGCCTACCTGTGTATCTGCCTGGAGGAATAATCCATATCCCTCCATTTACTAGAGTATCTGGATTAATGGCTCAGACTGCTAGTCCAGGAAATTAACCACTATGCTACCGTACTGGGCATAGTTATCAGCTCTGTGCTGGGTGGCACAGTGGCGCTATGGTAGAGCTGCTGCCTTACAGCGCCAGATACCCAGCTTTGGGACTACGGGTGCTGTCTATACGGAGTTTGTACGTTCTCCCTGTGACTGCATGGGTTTTCTCTGGGTGCGCTAATCTCTTCCCACTCTCCAAAGATGTACAGGTTTGTAGGTTAATTGGCTTCAGTAAAGCTTGTAAATTGTCCCAAGTGTGTAGGGGAATAGTGCTATTATATATGGATCGGTGGTCAGCGTGGAGTCAGTGGGCTGAAGGGCCTGTTTCCGTGCTATATCTCAAAACTAAACTAAAAACCATGTGAGGAAATACATTTGTGAAGGAGGAATCTTGTGCTTTTTATTTGATCTTTGCAGATCAAATAATTTGACAGTGACATTAAAAAAAAACAGGAATAAGCTCCTACACATGTGTATACAGTTTAATAAATCAATTCCAGTGTCAATGGTTGAGGTGGAATTGAAGAGTCACATTGAAGACAAAAGAGGAAACTGAAATGTGAATAAGGTTGGAAAATTGATTTGCGCGTAATGAAGTCAAACACTGACTTGGTGCTAACATTCTGTGCTGTAACTCAATCTATTCCTGCATTCTTCACCAGTCATGCTGCTTTATAAGAGTTTAAGAAAGATCTGCAGATGCTGGAAAAATCGAAGGTAGACAAAAAAGCTGGAAAAACTCAGCGGGTGAGGCAGCATCTATGGAACAAAGGAAAAGGTGACGTTTCAGGTCGAGACCTTTCTTCAGACTGATGTCGGGGGGGGGAGGTGGGGGTGGCGGGAAAAAGAAAGGAAGAGGAGGAGACAGTAGGATGTGCGAGAGCTGGGAAGGGAAGGGGAAGAAAGGAGAAAGCAAGGACCACCTGAAATTGGAGAAGTCAATGATCATACCGCTGGGGTGTAAACTACCCTAGTGAAATATGAGGTGCTGTTCCTCCAATTTGCGGTGGGACTCACTCTGGCCACGAAGGAGGCCCAGGACAGAAAGGTCGGATTCGGAATGGGAGGGGGAGTTGAAGTGCTGATCCACCGGGTGATCAGGTTGGTTATTGCGAACGGAGCGGAGGTGTTGGGTGAAGAAACACCTTTATAACTGCTTTATAAGAGCGTAGTTACATACAGAACGGCACAGTGGCACAGCTGGTAGTGCCGTTGCCTCACAGCGCCAGAGACCAGAGTTCGATCCTGACCTCGGGTGCTGTCTGTGTGGAGTTTACTCATTTTACTGTGACTGCGTGGGATTACACCGGATGCTCCAGTATCCCCCCACATCCCAAAGACGTGCGTGTTTTTAGGTTAATTGGCCTATGAAACTGCCCCAAATATGTCGGGAGTGGATAAGAAAGTGGGATTAAATAGAACTAATGTGGACGCGAGATGATGGTTAGCTTCGACTCAGTTGGCCGAAGGGCCTGTTTCCATGCAGTATCCCTAAACTAAAGTAAAACCTGGTTCAGTCCTGACATCGGGTACTCTCTGTGTGGAGTTTGCATATTCTCCCTGTGACTGCGTGGGTTTCCATCGGGAGCTCTAGTTTCGTCCCACACCCCAAAGACATGCAGGTTTGCAGTTTAATTGGGCCTCTGTAAATTGCCCCTGGTGTGTAGGGAGTGGATGCAAAAGTAGGATAACACAGAACTTAGAACAGCTCAGTGGCACAGCTGGAACAGAATAATGAAAGGCATAGATAGAGTGGATGTGGAAAGGATGTTTCCACTGGTGGGAGAGTCTAGAACCAGAGGTCATAGCCTCAGAATTAAAGGACGCTCTTTTAGAAAGAAGGTGAGGAGGAACTGTTAATCTGTGGAACTCATTGCCATAGAGGGCTGTGGATGGCTCTGGAAGCAAAGTCAGTAGATATAAGGCAGAGATAGACAAGTTCTTGATTAGAATGGGTGTCAAGGGTTATGGGGAGAAGGCAGGAAAATAGGATTAGGTGGCAGAGATCAGCCATGATTGAATGGCAGAATAGACTCGAGGGGCAAAATGGCCCAATCCTATTTCTATAACCTGTGAACTGGTGTGAATTGGTTTTCGATGGTCAGTGAGGACTCAGTGGGCTGAAGGCCCTGTTTCCATGCTATATCTCTAAACCTACAACTGCTGGACCCATCATCTTAAGGAGACTAACTTGCTGTGTTCAATTGGTGTCTTCCCTGTTTCTGTTAACATGATATGTTGTTTCACTGCTTTCCAACAAATTAACCATTGTAATGTTTACAAAACATTTAGACAGGTCCATGGATAGGACAGGTTTAGAGGGATAAGGGCCAAATGCAGGCAGGTGGGACTAGTGTAGATGGGGCTTTTTGGTTGGCATGGGCAAGTTGGACCAAAGGGCCAGTTACCATGCTGTACAGCTCCCTGCATCTGAATACATCCAATCTGAAGAAGGGTTCCAACCTGAAACATCACCCATCCTTTTTCTCCAGGGATGCTGCCTGGCCTGCCGATTTACTCCAGCACTTTGTGTCTATCCATGCATGTATATCCTTCCATCCTTTCTTCCTCATGTTTTCCGTTACAATGTATTTGTGCTATTTAATTTATTTTTGCTTGCAGTGGAGGATTCTCAGCTCCCCAGTCTTCCGCGATACAGGGGGAAAGTCCCAGAAAATATCTTCGTGCAACATTGAGACACGGAGGTCGAATAGAAAGGGATCTCATTTTGCTGGGTCTTCATACATTTGTCGAGATTTAATGAAAATGAAATCCCCATTTTCTGAAAGGAAGAAGAACTGGAGGTTTAATTTTGATTGTTATCTCTTGATTTTCTTTGCACTTTGTCTCTGCAGTCAAATTAAGTGCCCCACTTGTAGTTTTCCTACTTCATCGATCAAGTCCTGTTGGCGCCAGCATTTCAATTAATCACTGCCCCGTGTTCACTAGAGCTGGCCCACTCTGTCTCTTCACTGTGCAGTCAGGTGAGGTTGTGCAGTTTTTTGATGGATTTTCAATCAAACTTGTCAGAGTTGCTGTCAGGAGATGAAAGGTGAATGATGCTCAAGGGTAGCGTGGCTAGTTTTTAGAAATTATTAATTCCCACCACCATCTACCATATGACCAAGTGTGTGTACACAGACAGCCATATACACACAACCACACACTCACCGGTATACACACCCATCCACACATACCCACAAATACACCCACACACACACACACTCCCATACACACATACCCATCCACACAAACACCCACATATACACATGCCCACACACATGCACACCTGTACACACACACCCACATAAACACACCCACACACATACACACCCGTACAAAGTTTGTTCGTTCTCCTTGTGACCTGTGTGGGTTTTCTCGGAGATCTTTGTTTTCCTCCCACACTCCAAAGACGTACAGGTTTGTAAGTTAATTGGCTTGGTAAATGTAAAAATCGCTGGTCGGCGCGGACCCGGTGGCCGAAGGGCTTGTTTCCGCACTGTATCTCTAAACTAAACACCCACACAGATACCCATAAACATGCACACCCTTACACACATCCCTCCCCCCACATAAACATACATACACACAACTTTTAACCCACTTAATCAGGCAGAATAGTGCAATTTCTGGATATCCCAGTAACATTTGAAGACTTGAAGGAGGAAAATCGAGATGAAATTAAAATTAAATTCAAATTCAACAGGTCAGACAGCATCAGTGGAAAGAGAAACTGTTAACATTACAGGCCTAGGATTCTTCTATCAGAAATGGGAAAGAGAGAAAACAATTTAGTTTTAGTTTGAAAGAAGGCGGGGGAAACATGTGCAGAACAATGTGAATATGCTTGACTGGGAAGAACTGTCTGACTTAATGCAACAGAGGCATGGAAATAGAGAGATATCCAGATAACCTTGCATACCTAAAACTTGTGTTTTGTTTTTGCCCACCCTCTCTTATTGCTAGCATGTGGGAGTTAATTCTGCTGTCAGTTCCTGTACGTCCCAACATGATCTACCCACACTCATGAATATTACTGTCTCGGTGACAATGTTCAGCACCCATGTCAAGCTTCACACGTCTTTGACTTAATGCAGAAACACAGCAAACCACTGGCCTGGGGATTTGCAGTCGAATAAACAAACAAATGATCGGCATTGGTCATTATTATTACTTGAAATTCACTGCAATGCTGCCATCCCAAGGTTGCTGTCAACGAATCAAGTGGGTACCAAAGACTCCTTTAATTTTGTGCAAAATACCCTACAAATGTTAAATGTTACACATTAGAGGTACAAAGAACTGCAGATACAATCTTGAGCATAACACTAAGTGCCCTTAAAATAGTAATATTAAACGAGAACTTATCAGTTTGAAGTTTGATCTTTAGTTTATGAGGAGTTACGATGAGGGATTACGTGAAGAACCTGTCAGCCCCGCATGCGCGTCAACCTTCAAAGCAGCGGTGTGGAGTCACAGACAGAAAAACATTGACCTGAGAATAGTAAGATCGAAGAAACTAGAACTACCAGCTGGTTTTATGAGGGGGGGTTGGGAGCAGAGGGCACTTAATCCCTCATTAACTTCTTACTACTTCACTTCGGAGTCACGTGAGTGACTGCGTGAAGATTTTAAAGCTCTGTGACTCCATGCTGTGGAACGAATCCATGCGTCACACGCTGTATAGTTGACCAAGAAGAGTGGACAAAACTGTTCAGTCATAACACAATGAACAAATTGACAATTTAACATGTAATTAAACAATAACAGTTCCTTCTCTACCCAAGAGGGCTATTAACGCGAACTTAAAACTGAGGTAGCAAACACACTCGTTACGGCTAAAGGTTTGTTATAAAACATCTGAAACCATCCCGTTTTGAACGAGCAAAGGTATGGTTTGGAGCATGCTGCATGGGTGGCAGAGAGCCCACAAATTCAATTTTGAACCTGTCTATGCTGCGCAGTATGAATTCTGGATATTTAATTCCTTTCCCGATGTTTGGGGAATTGAGGTGCTGTTGTGCGCCAGTTGCGCATCTTGGCTATCGGCCGGTTTGGGCCATGTTCCAAGAAAGATTTCCAGCCGGTTCTTTGGGTCTTCGAGCTTGAGGTGGTTTCCACAACTGGTCTTGTGCTGGTCGAGGCATAGGGGTGCTGGCGTCGAAACGACGCCTGTCTGTTTGGTGATGGAGCCCGAAGTAGCCCCACAACCTTTGACTCAACATCCAAGTCTTTCACGTACCTGGCCAGGTCTTCTCCAAACAGTAAATTGGGCGGCTGCACATTACTGGCCTTACACAACCCCGCAAACTTGGGGTTCAGAACAGGACGAATGGCATACTTGTGAAAGCAATTCATTTCGAATTGTGCATTGCACAACAATGCCATTGCGTCCCCTTGAGCCTCAGACAATGCGCAGCCGTTCACCGACCTGGCGAATGCTGTCAACCCCGATGCCAGCAGGTTTAAAATTCTTTGCAGCTTCTTTGCAACTCCCGACCAAGGAGCACATCATGTTGAATCATCTTCTCCATAAGATGTTCCATGCGGGTAAGGCGTCCGCCGACGCTTCCCGCTCAAGGAGGAGAACCCTCCCGGCGGGACTCATCCGAGTACACTGGCCTGTTGGACTTGCACTTGGCCTTCCCGACCCACGAGGTAGCCAAAGTGCTGTCCATGGGCATCGAGCCCGGGGTCGCTGGCTGTGGTGTCAGCAACCGTGATGGTGAAACGGACTGCTGCCCGCTGACCGCACTGCCACAGTCTTCGGAAGCGGTTCTCCCTGAGTGTATAGGGCTGACGGGTTCCTCACGTAGTCACTCACGTGACTCCGAAGTAAAACTCAATGCATCTGGCAGGATCTGTATTTAGTTGAGTTTAGTTTATTGTCACGTTTGCCGAGGCACAGTGAAAATCTTTTGTTGCGTGCTAACCAGTCAGCGGAAAGACAATACATGACTACAATTGAGCCATCCATAGTGTACAGATACACGATAAAGGGAATAACAAGAATAACGTTTAGTGCAAGATTAAGCCAGTAAAGTCAGATCAAAGATAGTCCTAGGATCTCTAATTAGGTAGATAGTAGCTGAGGACTGCTGTCTAGTTGTTGGTAGGATGGTTCAGTTGCTTGATAAAAGCTGTGTAGAAACTGTCCCTGAATCTGGAGGTGTGTGAATTCACACTTCTGTACCTCTTGCTTGAATAAAGAGCTGAGAAGCGAGAATGGCTGGGGTACGACTGGTCCTTGATTATACTGGCAGCGTGAAGTGTAAATAGAGTCAATGGAAGGGAGGTTGGCTTGTGTGATAGTCAGGGCCACTTTCTCTGAAATTTCTTGCGCTCTTGGATGAAGCTGTTCCCAAACTCAGCTGTGATGCAACCTGATTAAATGTTTTCTACAATGCATCTGAAGAAGTTGGTGAGAGTTGTCGGGGACATTCCAAACCTACTCAGCTTTCTGAGGAAGTAGAGGAGTTGGTGTGTTTTCATGGCCATTGCTTCAATATGGGTGGTCCAGGACAAGTTGCTGGTGGAGGGAATGGACAGGCAAAGTTTTGGGTCAGAACCATTCTTCAGACTGATTGTTATACTGTCAAACATTGTTTTTTCTCCAAGTGATTATTATTCACCAGCAATATCTCTGGCGCCAAATAAAAAACATACAAAGATTGCAATTTATTTACAAAAACATTTCAAAATGTAATGGTTTATAAATAATAAATCTTACTTTAGTTTTGAAAATGAAGTTATGTTTTTTTAATTGTGAGTATACATTCCAACCTGTATTTTGTACTGTAAAATACCTAAAATAAAGTAAAAAGTCCACTGCTTCTTCCATCCTGTCCTACCATCAGTAACTATTCTTTAATGTGATTGACTGTCAGCTAATCTAGCAACATAAAAGGACACAAAGTGCTGAGGTAATGGGCCTGTCCCACTTGCCGATTTTTTAGGCACTGCCGGCAACTGTCATAGTCATAGCAGGTCACCTGGTTATCCTGGCGACAACCTATGACAGCACCTACGTCAGGAGAATTCAAGCTACACTCATTGGCGTCAAACCCACTGTTGCCAAAACATTTTCAACATGTTAAAAATTTAGTGGAGACCAGAAAGACGATATGACTTTTCGTGCGACTGAGGAGACTATTCCCAGCAACCACCCGTGAACATGTGGCGCCTGTAGTTGCCTAAAAAATCGCCTAAGTGGGACAGACCCATTACTCAGCAGGTCAAGTGGGATCTCTGGTGAATATGGATATAGGTGACATTTCAGGTCAAGAATGTTTTTCAGACTGAAGAAGGTTCCTGACCCTAAATGTCAGTTACCCATGTTCTCTAGAGATGTTACTCCAGCACAGTGTGTCATTTTATTGTAAACCAGCATCTGCAGTTCCTTGTTTTTATAATCTGGTGACATATGTTAGTCATACGTTAACCAAAGCAAAATCTAGAAGGCAGCTATTCTTTTAAATCAGCGGACTGGAAGCGATTCGTAAATGGGGCAGTGTTCTCTGATTTTGACCTTTCTGCATTGTAAAAGTATAATATCATAGTTGAGCAAGCAGGAAATCAAAATCATCCCCAAATGTTTGATAAACCTTTCTAAAGTCAGTATTATCCAGTCTTATATGAGAATGGCCTGCTTTATAACTGTCCATCTTTAAACAAATATAGTATCCTACGTTTAATGCAGTAAAATAAAGTAAAATCTCAAAACAGTATTATCCAATCTTATGTGCAGGAATGAACTGCAGATGCTGATTTACACCCAAGATAGACACATAAAATGCTGGAGTAATTCAGCGGGACAGGAAGCATCTCTGGGGAAGAGGAATGGGTGACATGATCTAAAGAGGTGTCTTGGCCCAAAATGTCACCCCTTCCTTCTCTCCAGAGATGCTGCCTGTCCCATTGAGTTACCCCAGCATTTTGTGTCTATCTTTATCCAATCTTATTCTGCTGAGAATGGCTTCCTGTACAGCTGTCCGTATTTAAAAGAATGTAGTATCCTATGTTAATAACTCTGCTCAATGCAAGTTGATGCATTAGTCAAAAGTGACTCTCTTGTGTGGCCTGATGGAAACTCTTTCCAAAGTGTTTAATTATGTGTACATGCATCAACGATTAGTTTGTTCCTCTCAGACTGAAATGCAGAGCTACTCCAATGGATGAATCAGCAGAATCATGTCATTTCTTTTTCAATGACATGGATGAACTCAGACTTGCAGGGGTTGAGGTTTGGGTTAATGTTTGGACAGAGGTGTAATGAGAAGCTTTGTTTTTCATGCTATCCAATCAAATCAGATACACCATGTACTGCATCAGGCCAAACTCAAGTACAATAGGTAGAGCGTAGGGAAACATACAGAGTACAGAATATAGTTCTCAGCATCATCGCACGACAGTTCCAAAGACCTAAATGAGATAGAGGTAAATTGGTCAGTACCCTACCTTATGGAAGGACCGTTCAGAAGCTTGGTAACAGAGGGGAAGAAGCTGTTACCGAGTCTGGAAGTGCGTGCTTTCATGCTTCTGTACGTTCTTCCCAACCGGAGCATGGAGATGAAGAAATGACCAGGGTGGGAAAGGTCTTTGAATATGTTGGCTGCTTTCCTGGGACAACATGAAGTGCTGATGGAGTCTATGGTGGGGTGTCTGGTCTGTGTGATAGACTGCGTTACATCCACAACTCTCTACAATTTCTTCCAGCATTCCGTCAACATGCAAAACCTTAGATCGGGGCGTACCTGTCATTTCCAAATGTGCCAGGTGCAAATTGACATGAATCATGTTATTAACCAGATTATCATGTTAAACGATTACATCACCATCAACGTGGTCATGAAGACTCAACGATGCCATGTTTTTTCAAGCTACATTAATTCTGTCATTGGGCACATTTTGCTACAGTGTTTCTGCGTTGCAAATCTGGCATGAATTATATTTATTTTTTCAAGCGATAATCTACACTTCACAACAAATATAATTTTATACCTCACCGTAAGAAGAAGCAATTAAAAGCATAATCGGAAAGTAAATGGGATTCTCTTTATAGCTCTCTGATATTGATGAATCTCTTAATTGCACCTACGCTAAGTGCATGCTGCACAGAGACTGGTGGAATGCCTTGCAGACTGCAATGAATCTCATTGATGTGACAATTTTACTTAAGTGCTCCCCTTTGTGCAGCTAAGTGTGCATTTCTGAGCTGCACCAAATTAGCGATGATCCCGACTGTTCTACGATATCATTGTTCCGCAACTTCATGAGGCTCTGCGGATCAGATAAGATCACTTTGATGAGTAATATGCAGCATAACTAACTTTATGAAGACTTATGAATACGTTATCAATTTCACAGAACAAGCTAAAAATGTAGACACATAGTGCTAAAATAACTCAGCGGGTCAGACAGCATCCCTGGAGAACATGGATAGGTGATGTTTCGGGTCGGGATCCTTCTTCAGACGCGAAACAACAGAGTCTGATGAAGGGTCCCTACATGAAATATCACCTGTCCATGTTCTCCAGAGATGTTGCCTGATCCGCTGAGTTACTCCAGCACTTTGTGTCATTTTTTTGTAAACCACCATCAGCAGTTCTGAGTTTCTAAGCTAAAAATGTATTCAGACTTTATATATGAACTAATTCTTGGTTATGGATGTCATTGACAAGCCCAATGTTACTCAAATAAAGTGCATAGCTTGCTATGTAATTCAGAAGCCAATTGTCTCTTATTCATTCATGGTAGATTACTGAAAAACTGGCATTTCTTACCCACCACCCGGCACAATTCACAGTCCACTTAAGCGCTGAGGAGGGTCTGGAGTTACATATAGTTGAGACAGGTTGAGGACTGCTGCTTTCTTTATTAATAAGGCATAATGAACTAAATGGATTTAATGGCACCAATTTCCAGATGCATTTATTTCCTCCTGTATTTCTCTTACTAGAAGGGAGAAGTTGATCACCATATTACCTTCTCACAGGATATTGGACCTGGATGGGGGGTGGGGGGCATTAAGGAATGTTGTGATGGCCCCCATGGTTGAAACGGTATTGAACCCAACACTCAGTCAGCGCACATTCCACTGATAATTGTAGGTGACCTTCTACAAACCAGCATTCTCCATCATAATCCTGCCTAACAGCAATCTCTTTGTAGAGCCACTCTCCGACTTACGCAATAGGCAACTTATGTAAAGTCACACTTGCGCAAACAATTCAGTACTCAGTCCCTAATGCAATCGAGGCAGTTTGTAGTTTAGTTTGGTTTAATTTAGTTTATTATTGTCACATATATCGAGGTACCGTGAAAAGCTTTTTTGTTGTGTGCTACCCATTCAATGAGAGGACTCTACATTATTAAAATAAAGCCATCCACAGGGTTTAGATACCGGATAAAGGGAATATTGTTTAGTGCCATATAAAGTCCAGTAACGTCCGTTTAAAGATAGTTCAAAGGTCTCCAATGAGGTAATAGGCCAGGACTGCTCTCTAGCTGGTAATAGGATGGTTAATTTGCCTGATAACAGCTGAGAAGAAACTGTTCCTGAATCTGCAAGTATGCGTTTTCACACTTCTGTACCTCTTGCCTGATGGGAGAGGGGAGAAGAGGGAGTGGCCTGGGTGAGACTCATCCTTGATTATGTTGATGGCCTAGCCGAGGCAGCGTGAGGTATAAATGGAATTTCCATTCAAGTTTACATCGGAAACAAACCAGCAATGGCAGCAGTGCTTAACCAGAAGTCCACGGGCTACAGAAAGTGCCCCGAACACAGCTGGACACAGCTGAGGCAGTTAATACTCTCAGTGAGTTATTTCGGGCAAGGAATGGGGTTGGTGATTCTGACTTACGTAGATTCTGACTTGCGTACGGGTTCACTGAACGTATCTCTTATGTAGGTGGGTGAGTGCCTGTATATAATTTCTTCCATCAATTTAAAGTCACAGTCGTAGAGCACAACACACAAGCCCATCAGGCCACCATGTCCTTGCCAACCATCAAATACTCAAATATATTAATCCCATTTACTGAAACTCGGTCCAAATCCTTCTCTGCCCTGGCAACACATACACTTTCTTTTACTGCATTAAGCTGATTAGCAATTTTCCAGTAAAGTCAATCATTTCCTTTTAATTACAAATATGTTCCAAATATAGCCTAACTGCATGATAATTAATGAGAAATACTAAAAATACCGAATCAAATGATTATCGTTTTAGAAAGCAAAGGTCGGTCTTTGTATGGAACTGATTGGTTTAGGCATTAAGCAGTTTAAAGGATTTTACTATATTGATCAGTATACCATTGGGAGCAAATGTCTGTCCTTGACATAGAAAGTAAGGCTACAAAGCACTAGTTGAATGATGAAGAAATCATTGCAAATTTGATATTTGTCTTACTTTTGTCTAAGTGGGAGAATTTGAGCTAACCTAATAGCTTTCAAATTAATTTTGCAATTAATAAAACTGGCCCTGTCTAATTGATCACTGAGGCAAGTTTCAAAAATTAACAGGCACGTTAGTGAGTGCTTAGAGTAAATGAAGCTTTGCGGCAGAACAATTCTACAGATTGTAATGAGTGAAACAAGACACCAGGAACCAACTCAAAAGGAAGATCCAATTACAGAATTACACAAACATATAAAGTAGCCACCTAGAAGCGTGGTTAAAAGATACTGAACAGAACCAGGTCCATTGGTCCACCATGAATCAAGAACAAGAGGGCATAGGTTTAAGGTGGGAGGGGAAAGATTTAATAGGAACCAGAGGAACAACTTTTTCACATGAAGGGTGGTGGGAATCTAGAGGAGGTAGTTAAGGTGGTACAATCACATTTAAAACATATTTGGACAGGTACATGGATAAGAAAGGTTTAGAAGGATATAAGCCAAATGCAGATAAGTGGTACTAGTGTAGATGGGACATGTTGGTCGGCGTGTGATGGTTGAACCGAAGGGCTTGTTTTCACGCTGTATGACTATGACTCTATGATTCTAGGTGCTGGAGTAACTGAGCAGATCAGGCAGCATCTCTGGAGAACATAGATAGGTGATGTTTTTGCTCAAAACGCTTCTTCAGACTGAAGCTTCAGTTTATGTTGGGGCAAGTAGAAATGGCCGGCATGGGCAAGTTGGGCCGGAGGACCTGTTTCCGTGCTGCATAACTCTATACTCTGTCAGCATCAACAATCAACCATTCATTTACACTAATTGTACTTTAATCCCATTTTATTTTATTTCCCCTTTATTCTCATCGTTCTCTTCCAATTTTCTGCCATTCACCTACACACTAGAGCAGCTAATTAAGAGTAGCCTAATTAACCTGCTAGTCCGCACATTTTGTGATGTGGGAGAAAACCCATCCAGTCACAGAGACGACATGTAAACCTCACACAGTCAGGTCCCTGGCGCTACGAGGCAACGTCTCTAATCACGGTACCACTGGCTCACCTACCTGCCATTTCAGGAAATATAATTTAATACACTGTTTCTGCAGGTGAATATAAAACCTGGTTTTGAGATTTGTCAGATTTAGCTTGTTGGACCAAATATGCTTTTCCTAAGCTTTCCTTCTTTCTGAAGGATTGTATTTATGTGCAGTAGCAACCTGTGCGATCGGTTATCATACCCAGATAGTTTCTCTGGTGTATATAATTTTTTACCCCGTGCAATGCAATAAAACAATGAGATTTTTTATTTGAGCATTTTAACAAGTAGGATGAGAATATTGATGGAAGAGAATGCAGATGCTGGGATTTGAGTAAAACACAAAATGCAGAAATCTGAGAAGCTTTTAGGTCGGCACATGGGAAGGCTTTTTGGGAGGCAGGGAATGGAAGGAAATGGATCATGTGCAGACAGATAAAATTAGTTATCTTGGCATCATGTTCGGCACAGACATTGTGGGCCAAAAGACCTGTTCTGGTGCTGTACTTTTCTATGTTCTATGTAACATTACACAAACCAACCTCTCTTCCATTTACTCCATTTACACATCACACTGCCTCAGCAAGGCCACCAGCATAGTCAAGGATGAATTGCACCCCAGCCACTCCCTTTTCTCCCCTCTCCCATCGGGCAAAATGTATAGAAATGTGAAAATGCACTCAATGGGAGATTCAGGAATAGCTTCTTCCCAGCTATTAATAGGCAACTGAACCATCCTACCAACAACTCGTGAGCAGTTGTGAACTACTATCATTGGAGACCTTTGGACTATCTTTGATCAGATTTTATTGGCTTTATCTTTCACTAAACGTTATTCACTTCTTCTTTCGTGTGGCGTGCACGACAAGTTGGACAACTTGTTCTATTTGATCTTCCGTTTGTGCACGTCGAGTTGATTGCATTAGTCGAAACAGGGCAGACCACGTGAAGGTTGCAATCTACCCCCAACGTTATTCACATTATTCCCTTCATCACATATCTGTACACTGTGGATGGCTCGATTGTAATTATGTATTGTCTTTCCGCTGACGGGTTAGCATGCAACAAAAGATTTTCACTGTACTGTACTGTAAACTAAACTAAACTAAGCTAAACTGAAAAAAACCTAGCAGGAATCAGTTTGAAGAAAGGTCCTGACCCAAAACAACGCCTATCTATTCCCTTCCCAAATTCAGCCCGACTAATTGAGTTCTCCAGCACCTAGTGTTTGGATGAGAATGTTGTTAATTGGAAATCCATTTTATGCTCCAGACCTTTTCGGAACCTTAGCATATGCAAAGCATTTGGATGAGAGATTGGACGCTGTTCTCACTGGGTCATACTCTACGAGGGCAGGCTGAGAGTTTAGTGCAGACCCAGGATGAATCATTACACCAGGGCACCATCTTCTCACTCACGTTGACAGAAAGGACCCCATAATAACATTCAATGGAGAACAGGAAAGTTCTCCTGGTTTTCTGGAACAAGATTTAATCCTCAAAGAGCAGCACAGTGGCGCAGCTGGCAGAGCTGCTGCCTCACGACACTAGAGATTTGGGTTCAATACTGACCTCGGGTGCTGTCTGTGTGGAGTTTGCATTCTCCCTGTGACTGTGTGGGATACCTCCTGGTGATCTGATTTCATCCCATATCCCAAAGATGTGTAGTCTGAGCTCCAGGTTCAGATTCAGCTTCTTCCAAAGAGCCATCAGGCTATTGAACACTTCAAACACCAACTAAACTTCAAACTGGTTTGGTTGCACTAGGGACTTTGGGCATTTGTGTTCCATTAATATTGATTTTTTTAAAATTTGATTACAAAAACATTATGTTGTGGCGTCAGCCTAAACATGGGCCACTTATGCTCAAACCCTCGTCAGGAGATACGAGGGCGGGCACGTGACGTCATGGGCTAGAGGGAGTGTCCTGGTACTTAAGGTCTCTCACCTCGAGACCTCAAGCAGTCAACAGGTAGCTGAGCCCGAGAGTACAACCTCGCTCAGCTACAGCAACATTGTAATATGGTTAGCGCACCCACCTAACGTGTCACTACTGAATAAACACTTTGAACCGGCCTGACGTCTCACCTTTATTCACCATGTATGGTGGCGCTACAATATCACCTATAGAATATTTTGTTTACAGACCTGTGTTACGCTGCTGCAGGTAAGCATTTAATTCTTCCATTTCGGTACATATGACAATTTAACACTCTTGACTTTTGCCTTGTATGGTTTGTAGTCCCATATAACTTGCCCCAGTGTGCAAGAAGTGGATGAGAATGTGGGATAACTTAAAACTAGTGTGAGTGGGTGTTCAATGGTCGGAGTGGACTCAATGAGCCAAAGGGCCTGTTTCAATCATTCATTCAAACCCAATAAAACCTTTCTTATTTATAGAGAATGCTTTCTGAAAATTTGGTGGCTTAATAAAAACACATTTGTTGTTTTATTAATTCCAAAACCACAGAGTCCACACTTCAAAGGCTCTGAAGGATTTATAATATCTTGAGCTTTCACTGGTCCACTCTTGGTAATTAATGTTTATGGACTTACAGATACCCTGTATATAGGTTCATAAGTTCTTGGAGCAGAATGTGACTATTCAGCCCGTCAAATCCTCTCCATCATTCAATTTATCTTTCCATCTCAACCCCATTCTCCAGCCTTCTCCCCATGACCCCTGACACCCTTACTAATCAAGAATCTGGTAGTCTCCACCTTAAAAACATCCATTGGCTTGACTTCCACAGCCATCTGTGGCAATGAATTCCACATACGAATGAGTATTGGAGAGTGGTTGGATGGATTTTCCAGCTGCTGCAAGGCTGCAGGCATCTTCTGCTAGGTGGGAATGGGGCATTTCAGCATGTCTTCCCTCCCCACCTCCAACCAATCCTCTCTCGAGCCGCAACAGTCGAGGGCTGGGTTGAGTTGAGCAGACCTGGGAGCGATGAGCAACTCACTGTGGGCCAAAGGTGTTCTATGTTCTTAACTTTGCACTCAGCAATATAAAATCTTACAGTATTCTTGTTAAATGTCATTTCATTTGAATTTACAAAATTATTCTGATTTCTGTTCAGCTCTTCTAGTTTTTAATTATATTTAAAGCTAGATATATCATTTTTTTCCCCCTCGGGGAAAGTGTGAGGGAGAATAGAAATGACATGAGGTTAACAGGAGCTATTCAGCTTTGCAAAGAAATAAATTGAGTTTTGTACTGCCAGGAGAAATAATTCAGTGCTTTCGATTTGATTACCCTGGTAGGCCAAATTGAAAAATGCCAACAATTTGTGGTGCTGGCTGCACTCACGTCAATAAACAAATTTCATTCCTTTCAGTTTAACATTTCTCCTTAAATTGTTCAATTCTTTTCCCCAGGTTTTCGAAAATACATGCAGAGCTAAATGCCTGCACCTGCAAGCTTTATCTCTAACACCAGTTGTTCTCTATTGTGATCCTCTCACTGGAATTTTGAAGATGTGCGCAAAATGGGTGACAATAGCTCACAATTTATATTTACAATTTCATTATGTCCGCATCATTAAATATTATTCCCCATCTATGCCTCAAGATGGAATTCCACGGGTATGCATTTTTTCATATGGATGTGCTTAATTATGATGTGTTTATCCATATTTGTCCATGTACAGTATATTTTAAATTGTGCTTATGCATGTCTATGTACAGTATATGTAGGTTGCTGAATAAGCATGTGTACTGTGCATGTTCAAGATGTATCATTATCCATGTGTTAGACACAAAATGCTGGAGTAACTTGGGAGGGTGGCACAGCGGTAGAGTTGCTGCCATAGACCCAGGTTTGATCCTGACCATGGGTGTTGTCTGTCCAGAGTTTGTACATTCCCCCTATGACTGCGTGGGGTTTTCCCAGTTTCCTCCCACACTGGAAAGATCTGTAGGTTTGTAGGTTAATTGGCTTTGATAAAACTAAAAAATTGCCCCAAGTGTGTAGGATAGTGCTAGTGTACGGGGATCACTGGTTGGTGGGCTGCAGGGTCTGTTTCCATGCTGTATCTCTAAATTAAACTAAACTGAACTCAGCAGATCAGGCAGCATCTCTGGAGTAAAGGAATAGGTGACATTTTGGGCCAGAAGAAGGGTTTTGGCCAAAAATGGTGCCTCTTTCATTTCTCAGGGATGCTGCCTGACCTGTTGAGTTGTTTCAGCAACTTGTGTCTATCTTCGGTATAAGTTAGCATCTGCAGTTCCTTCCTACACACAATGTCCATGTGAGTTGGTTTATATAAAAATGCCATTGCATAGCTTC
Organism: Raja brachyura; assembly: GCA_963514005.1. Next base: position 137,965,736 of record OY740781.1, read on the forward strand.
ATTCGTAGGGTGGCATGGAGGTGAAGCGGGTAGAGTTGTACCAGAGACTCAGGTTCGATCCTGACCTCTGGCGCTGTCTGCGTAGAATATGTACATGTGTTTTCTCTGAGTGTTTCGGTTTCCTCCCACATTCCAAAGTGCAGATTTGTAGGTTAATTGGTTTCTGTAAATTGCCCCATGTGTGTAGAATGCAGAACTCGGATAACATAGAAATTTTGTGAATGGGTGATTGCTTGTCATGTGTAGGAAGGAAGTGCAGATGCTGGTTGATACTGAAGATCAACACAAAATGCTGGAGTAACTCAGAGGGTCAGGCAGCATCTCTGGAGAAAAGGATTAGGTGATGTTTCGATCAAAACCCTATGGATCCGACTCAAAACGTCACCTACTCCTTTTCCCCAGAGATGCTGCCTGACCCACTGAGTTACAATTTGTGTCATTGATCGATTGTCATTGTGGATTTGGTGTTTCCACACTGTATCTCTAAACATGTATAGGTATTAATGCATATTTGTACATGTATAATTTACATTCATGATTTATTGCAGAGAAAGATGGAGTGGAGGTGACACAGGTTGGCATTGAAGGGTTTACAGGAAAATTGATTTGTTAGTTGATAATTAGAACTATCTTTGATAGAATATTTATGCCACAATTACTCCAAAACCAATGTGTTTTAGATTCATAGGCACCATGAATAACATGACAGAAGGAGGTGGAACTAGGATAGTGCGGGACCACTACTCAACCATTTCCTGAACCTTTCCTCTCATCTCCTTCCTCCAGAACACATCAACAATAGGATTCTCACAAACTTCTCAAACTCTCATGGTCTTCATCTTCCACCCACCAGCCTCTGCATTCAACAGATCATTCTACAGAACCTCCGCCACCTTCAAGGAGATTCCAACATCAGATACATCAGCTCCTCACCTCCTCTTTCGGCATTTCCTAGGAACCATTCCCTTGCACATTTTCATTTTCATGACACTTTTCCTTCCCCTTTCATCGCTTCTCTTCACATAGATGGTGTGAAGGAGCTGCCAGTGGAGATAGTTGAGACAGGTACTATAACAGCATTTAAGAGACATTTGGACAGGTACATGGATAGGAAAGGATTAGAGGAATCTGGGCCAAACACCGGCGGATGGATTTAGTGTAGATGGGGCTACGTGGTTGAAATGGGCACGTTGGGCCAAGGGGCCTGTTTCCATGCTGTATGACTCCATGAACATCCAGGGACCCAAACAGTCTCTGGATGAAGCAGTGATTCACTTGCATTTCTTTCTAATCTGCTGTGTCACACTGATGTCCACAATGAGCTCTCCTCTACAATGGGAAAACCAAACACAGAATGGATGACTGCTATGTGGAACACCTGTGGTCAGTCTACAGAGGGATCCTTGAACTTCCTGTTGCCTGTCGGTTTAATTTTCCATCCTTGTCCCACTCTGGCCAGTTGGTCCATGGCCTGCTGTGTTGTTACAATAAGGCCTAACACAGCTTGTGGTACAGCACTTCATCTTTCACCTTTGCACGTTGAAGCCCACTGGACACTGGAGTTCAAACTGTATTGCTGACTTGATCCGTGTCTGGTTTTGCTGCTGACCTGATCCATAATCCATGCCAGGTTTCCACACTACCACCTGGTGGAATTCGGGCAGCCATGTTAGTTAGTTCAACTTCCGACTCAGAGCCTACAGTACTCATTTCAATGGTTTCTGTATGTATTCTAATTAAAGTACATGTTATGGTATATAATGACACAATAATCAATTCTTCAACTTCAATGAACTTGACTTCTCCGTCTGTATGGGTCATCACTCTGTGAGAGCTAACATAGAACATAGAACAGTATAGCATAGGTACAGGCCCTTCAGGCTACAATGTCCATGCCGGATGTGGTGCCAGGTTAAGCTAATCTGCCACTACCTGCATATGATCCCTATCCTTCCATATCCATGTACCAATCTAAAAGCCTCTAAAATGCCACTATCGTAATCTGCTTCCCCCACCACTGCTGGCAGCGCAATCCACCATCCACCACTTTGTGTATAAAACTTGCCCCACATATATCCTTTAAATGTTACCCTGGAAGCGATGCTCTCTAGACTTTGACATTTCCACCCTGGGAAAAAGGTTCTGACTGTCCACCCTATCTATACCTCTCGTTATTATATATACAGTACTTCTATTGGGGCTCCCCTCGGCCTTTGAGCTTCTGTTTATTTCTGGGAGTGGAGGACGTGTTCAGCTTAACCTGTCAGGCATTGCACACAACTCCTACCTGATAGACATGAGACAATAGGTGCAGGAGTAGGCCATTTGGCCCTTCGAGCCAGCACCACCATTCAATGTGATCACGGCGTCTACGTTCTCTTGGCCATGCTCCCACTCTCCAACTGTTCCCATTCACTCAGTGACTTGATAACCTGTTTACATCCTATTCCCCTGATCGTTTTACCATGTCAGAGACACCCCCCCCCCCCCCCCCCCACACACACACACACACACACCCACCCTCTGTAGCTTATTATCTCTCCTGAGCAGTCCTGACAGGGTTTTCCACCTGACATGCTAACTCTGTTTCTCCTTTCAGTTTAGTTTATTATTGTCACCTGCGAACAGTGAAAAAGCTGCGTTCTGTCCAGCCAGCGAAAAGACTACACATGATTACAATCAAGCCGTTCACAGTGTACAGATACATGATCAAGGGTGTAACATTTAGTGCAAGGTAAAGTCCAGTAAAGACCAGTTAAAGATAGTTCAAAAGTCACCTGGCCTGACGTGCTGAGCATTTCCATCATTTTCTGTTTTTAATATAGTTTTCAAGCATCTGCAGTTTTTATTTTTGATTGTCATCGAAGCTTATCTGTTTTAGTTTTAGTTTTAGAGATACTGCGTGGAAACAGGCCCTTTGGCCCACCAAGTCCACGTCGAACAATGATGACCCATACACCAATTCTATCCGACACGCTAGGGAAAATTTGCAAAAGTTAGTTAACCTACAAACCTGCACTTCTTTGGAATGTGGGAGGAAATGGAAGCACCCGGAGAAAACCCACGTGGTCACAGGGAGAACGTACAAACTCTGTACAGACAGCACCTATAGTCAGGATGGAACCTGGGTTTCTGCGGTGGTAAGGCAGCAAATCTACCGCTGCACCACTGTGGCACTGAATTTTCCAGGGAAGAAAGTCTGCAGCCTGCCAGACCCATGGCAATGTACTTCCTCTTAACTGCAGGTCACGGGAGGATTCTGTTCCTGTGAGTGTCTGTAACCCGAACAGTTTGCAAGTTAACAAATACCGCAGTGAGCCGGCGTTGCAGGCGGCAGAAGATGCCTACAGCGCCTTAGCATCCGGAAAAAACACTTCCAAACACTTTGCCTGTACAGACTGCACATAATTCAGGCCTTTGTAACCTCTGGAGGATCTGAATCTTCATTTCGAGAGTAATGGGAAATGGCTTCAAAGGCTCACCCTGCCAGACATGTCCCAGCGAGAATCCTTTTTATTTTACTTTCTTGTATGATGCAAATTTCCTCCAGTCAAAACTACTTTAGTGAAGGCTACAATGGCGCTGGAGCCTGCTGGTCCCAGAGGAGGATCTACTATCATCCAATACAACTGCCCTACTCTTCTAAATCTCTTTCCCCTTCGCACCACCTAATGTACTTAAGTTTATCTTGATTGCATTTATGCATTGTATTATCTGATTTGATTAGATAGCATGCAAAACTTTTCACTGTACCTAATAAACACATGACAATAATAACCCTAAACTATCTCTTGTGAGTTTCTCTATCACGTACTGTATTACCCATCACCTCCCTATCACGTAGTGTGTTCCAGACTTCAATTGGAAGGATCGACAAAGGTGGTCTCAGTGATATTGAGTGACTCATTGATATTGAGTTTATCGATCAGAATGGTAGGCTTGCATCCTGCAGACCTTCACGGTGTTTACTGGGTGGGGGGGGATGAGAAGGATTTGTGTGGTATAACACAACCAACCCACTCCTACACTCCTGCAGTCTGAAGAAGAGTCCCGACCCGAAACATCACACTTCTTTTTTCTCCAATGATGCTGCCTGTCCATGTTACTGGCCACTAACTGGGCACTTTGTGTCTATCGTCACCTACACAATAAAGGAGGTATTGCATGGTGTGGCAGGTGTAGATGGCAGCAAGGTTATAGTACTATGTTATCCCACGTTTGCATCCACTCGCTACACACCTGGAGCAATTTACGAAGGCTAATTAATCTGCAAACCTGCATGTCTTTGAGATGTGTGAGGAAGCTGGAGCACCTGGAGGAAACCCACGTAGTCACAGTTCAAACTCCATGCAGACAGCACCCGAAGTCAGGATTGAACCCGGCACTGGCGCTGTGAGGCAGCAACTCCACCAGCTGCGCCACTGTGCCACTGGGATTTCTAAAGGGCTTGAAGTACATATTCTGACTTCTTGCCCTCATGTAAACATGCAGTGCCTCCTGCCCAAGTCAGAATCCACCATTGCCGATGCGATCATCTCATGGAGCCAATCTCCCTTCTACTGATTCCATCTACACCTCATGCAACCTAGGCAAGGCAACCAGCATAATCAAGGACCAGTCTCACCCTGGCCACTCCCTCTTGTCTCCTCTCCCATCAGGCAAGAGGTACAGCACATTTGTGTGAAAACATATACCTCCAGATTCAGGGGCAGTTTCTTCCCAGCCGTTATCAGGCAACTGAACCATCCTATCACCAACTAGAGAGCAACCCTGACCTGCCACCTACCTCTTTGGAGACCCTTGGATGATCTTTAATTGGACTTTGCTGGTCTTTATCTTGCACTAATCCTTATTCCCTTAATCCTTTATCTACACTGTGGATGGCTTGATTGTAATCATGTATAATCTGACATGACAGCACACAGCAAAAAAAGCTTTCCATTGTAGCTTGGTTCGGGTGACAATAAATAAACTAAACTAAACACTGTTCGATCATTGAAAAAAGTGCTCAGCAAGTACTATGAAGAAAATGCTGGAATAAACTCTGCTGATACAGCATACAGCAGAGTTTAATCAGCAGAGTGCATCAGCAAAGAATATAAAGTCATTGTTGAGAGAACTCATTTTATTTACGTCAATGTATTTGATCACTGGTGATGAGAATATAAAATCAGATATACTAAAGCAATCCAGACTAAATAGAACTTTGAAAAATGCCTAATTAATAAAAAATAAAAGGACAGTATAAAAATACAAGATAAGACGTATAACATAGCAAAGATGAACGGGAAGCCAGAGGATTGGCAAACTTTTAAAGATCACCAGAAGGTAACTAAAAAGGCAATACGGGGATCAAAGATTAACTATGAAGGTAAGCTAGCCAAGAATACAAAGGAGGTTAGTAAAAGCTGCTTTAGGTATGTGAAGAGGAAAAAAATAGTCAAGACTAATGTGGGTCCTTTGAAGACATAAACAGGTTATGGGGAACAAGGAAATGGCAGACGAGTTGAACAGGTAGTTTGGTTCCGTCTTCACTAACGAAGACACAAACAATCTCCCAGATGTACTAGGGGACAGAGGACCTAGGGTGACGGAGGAACTGAAGGAAAATCACAGTAGTCAGGAAATGGTGTTGGGTAGACTGATGGGCCTGAATGCTGATAAATTGCCAGGGCCTGATGGTCTGCATCCCAGGGTACACAAGGAGGTGGCTCTAGAAATCGTGGGCGCATTGGTTATCATTTTCCAATGTTCTATAGATTCAGGATCATTGGATTGGAGGGTAGCTAATGTTATCCCACTGTGGATCGGAGGGTAGCTAATGTTATCCCACTTTTCAAGAAAGGAGGGAGAGAGAAAGTAGAAATTTATAAACCAGTTAGCCTGACATCGGTGGTGGGAAAGATGGGTGTTGTGGGATGAAGGGACTGGTTTCCAGAGGGCTAGTATGGACATTGTGGGCTGAATGGATTCTTGGACTGGCAGCTCAGTCACTCAAGCCTGGTGTGCTGGCAGCTCACTCACTCACGGCAGGTGGGCTGGCAGTTGACTCACGGCTATTCCTTGAAATTACATTTCAAGCAGTGTACAAGGCCACAAAATTCAAATGCAGTTTTCTACCACTTCAAGCAGGGTGCAAGGCCACCAAATTCAAGTGCAGTTTCCTACCACTTCAAGCAGGGTGCAAATCCACCAAATTCAAGTGCAGTTTCATACCACTTCAAGCAGGGTGCAAGGCCACCAAACTCAAGTGCAGTTTCATACCACTTCAAGCAGGCTGCAAGGCCACCAAATTCAAATGCAGTTTCATACCATTTCAAGCAGGGTGCAAGGCCACCATAAAACACCACATAAACACCACCTAAACACCACCTAAACACCACCTAAACACCACCTAAACACCACCTAAACACCACCTAAACACCACCTAAACACCACCTAAACACCACCTAAACACCACATAAACACCACATAAAAACCACATAAAAACCACATTAAACCACATTAAACCACATAAAAACCACACTCACAGTTCAGTAGACATTCAGTGTGTTCAGTTGTTTTACAGCTCCGACAGAGAGTCGTGACCTCTCCCCCATCTTGCAGAGACTGAGCCATGCCCACACTTCCAGGTTTTATAGTCCCACCTTCCACCAGAAGGGGCGTGGCCTTCATGGCATGATTGACAGGAGAGAGAATCTCAACATTTTTAAAACACTAATAACTCTTATTTTTCATCGATGGGAAAAATCCTCTGCACCTGATGAGCGGAGGGGGACTCTGGGTAAGATGGCCAAAAATCACAGCAATAAGTGGTAGCGTTTTTTTCTAAAATTAATATAGAGTAAAACCAGGAAGTGGTCAAGTTTAGACTTTTAATTATATAGATTAAGGGATTGGTCATGCTAGATGCAGGAAACATGTTCCTGATGTTGGGGAAGTCCAGAACCAGGGGCCACAGTTTAAGAATAAGGGGTAAGCCATTTAAAACTGAGATAAAACTTTATCACACTGAGAGTTGTGAATTTGTGGAAGGCAGTGGAAGCAGATTCACTGGATGCATTCAAAAGAGAGTTAGATAGAGCTCTTAGGGCTAGCGGAATCAAGGGATATGGGGAGAAGGCAGGAACGGGGTACTGATTGTAGATGATCAGGCATGATTACATTGAATGGCGGTACTGGCTCGAAGAGCCGAATGGCCTTTTCCTGCACCTATTGTCTATGTATCTGTATATGTTAGATAGTCAGAACCTTTATCCCAGGGTGGAAATATCAAGGACTAGAGAGCCCAGATTTAATGTGTGAGGGACAAACTTTAAAGGAGATGTGCGGGGCAAGTTTTTTTAACATAGAGAGTTATGGGTGCCTGGAACACACTGCCAGATGTGGCGGTGGAGGTACTGTGTTTATATATACGAGATATATATATACGAGGTATATATATACGAGATATATATATATGTGAAGGGGATATGGATCACGTGCATGCAAAAGTGTTTAGGTTGGGCCTAACATCTTGGGCCAAATGGCCTGTTTCTTTGCTGTACCATTCTATGTACGCCAAGGTGGGAGGCTTGGTGAATACCTGTATGATAATCGCTATCAGTGAAGTGGTTGCTCCTCATCTCATATGTGGGAAGTCACATATCAGTCATGTTTCCCTGACGACTATGACTGCTGGAAGTGTGTCACGCTGCAACTCTCTTCGTGAGGACAGGTGACAAATCATTCTCTACGATAATCCTCAAAACTGGTGCCCCACCAGGGCCTCCGCACCATTGAAGGGATCTACAGGAGTCGCTGCCTCAAAAAGGCAGCCAGCATCATCAGAGACCCACACCACCCTGGCAACACTCTCATTTCACTCCTGCCATCAGGAAGAAGGTATAGGAGATTGACAACAGTAATGTCCAGGTTCAGGAGCAGCTTATTCCCAACAACCATCAGGCTATTAAAGACTACAACCTCCAAATAGGATCCAAACGATATAAACTAGGGGTCCATTATTTTTGACTTGCATTATTATTGTTTATTATATACTGTATATAGTCTGTTATGGGTTTGACAGAGTACTATAGAGATGTATTGTTCAACTGTAAATAAGAATTTCATTGTTCCGTTTTCGGGACATATAACAATAAGACACTCTAGACGCTGGACTCCTGGATGTGTTCTCAGCACCCTACTATACTCCTTATACATTCATGACTGTGCAGCCACATGCCAATCCAACTCAATGTACAAGTCTGCAGACCACACCACTGTAGTGATCCGGATATCAAATAATGACGAGACGGAAGGAGACGGTAAACCTCATAATCTGGTTCCAAGACACGAACCTTTCCCTCAATGTCAACAAGACAAAGGAGTTTGGATTGACTTCAGGAAGTGAAGAAGTACGCATATCCCAGTACACATTGATAGTGCCAATGTAGAAATGGTTGAAAGCTACAAATTCTTAGGAAATAATATCCCCATTAATTTGTCCTGGACCAGCCACACCAAAAGTTTCAGCCAGATGGCAGGTGACCACTACAAGAAGAAGGCAGGCAGTCTCCAGCAAGTATACTGTTTTGGAGATTAGTCGGGGGAATGGGGGGGGGGGGGAGGAAATGGCAGATAGCAGCAGCTGTTAAAACTGTGGCATCACTTCAGGCTCTATTGAATAACAGAGTAAAGTCTTGGTGAGCAATAGTGAAAAAGGACTCGTGTTCACAAGTCATAGGAGCAGAATTAGGCCATTCGGCTCATCGACTCTACTCCGCCGTTCGATCATGGCTGATCCATCTTTCCCTCTCAGCACCATTCTCCTGTCTTCTCCCCATAACCCTTGACACACATATTAATCAAGAATCAGCAAATCTCCACTCTGTAGCCATCTGTGGCAATGAATTCCACAGGTTCACCACCCTCTGACTAAAGCAATTCGTCATCACCTGTTTTGTAAAGGTACATCCTTTGATTCTGAGGCTATGATCTTAGACTCTCCCACTGGTGGAAACATCCTCTCTGCATTCCACTCTATCCAGGCCTTTCACCAGGCCAGTAGGTTTCAATGAGGTCCCCCCTCACCCTTCTAAACTCCAGCGAGTACAGACCCAGTGGAGTCAAATGCTCAACATACGTTAACCCAATCATTCTCGTAAACCTCCTCTCTAATGCCAGCACATGCTTTCTCAGATATGGGGTCCACAACTGCTCACAATACTGCAAATGCATTCTGACCAGCACCTCAACAATACATATGTAAAGCTGCAGCAAAACATCCCTGACTCTTCCATTCATTTCTCCTAAGTACCATCTATATCTCTCATTCCCCATTCTCCTGACTCTCAGTCTAAAGAAGGGCTGGCTAGGACTTTAGTCCTTGGAGCACAAGGGGCAGACGGGTGATCTTATGGAGGTGTATAAGATCATGAGGGGAATAGATAGGGTGAGTCTTTTACCCAGACTAGGTGAAAAAAGAACGTTACCTATTCCTTTTCTCCAGAGATGCTGCCTGACCCGTTGAGCTACCCCAGATTTTTGTGTCTGTCTTTAGTCAGGGATACAGACAGGAGTTTCTGCTCATTGCAGGAAATTGTTATTTGTGCTATAAAATTTGTTAAGCGAAACTGATATTATTAACAAGTTGGGGAGTTGCAGCCTGCAGTGTAAGCTGCTGTCACCTCTCTCACCAACAATTTCACTTTCCGTGTTCTCAGCCTGAGTCCCACTTTTCACTTCCTTCCCCACCTGTCTAATTTGCTGCTGATGTGATCTACATACCGGCAATTGGGCTCAAGGTCAGCAAAGATTTAGAAATTATTATCAGATTCCAAAAATACATATACTATATTTCTCACGCTGAATAAGATTTCAGCCTTTTTTTATTATGGAAGCAAATGTTATTATTACAAATGTGCAAATGATTAGACAGACATCAGAATCTGCTTGGAATCTAAAACATTGCCAGGAAAGTGCTTGCCTGGAACCTGAGTTTTATTAAATACTTGAATAGCAATATTGGTTTCGCCTGGAATAGATGGCATAAAGGATAATTTCTACGTGAATTCACACCAGTCGTTAAATTGGACTGCAGAATTTCAGCTGTTATCCACTTCTGTATATTTGCATATTTTCTTGGCTATAGGTACACACTTTAAAAAAAAAGTTATACAGCATGGAAACAGGCCCTTCGGTCCAACTCGTACATGTCGACCAAGATGCCCTATCTGAAGTAATCCCATTTGCTCACGTTTGGCCTATCTCCCTGATAACCTTTCCTGTTGTACCTGTCCAAATATCTTTTAAATGGTGTCATCGTACCTGCCTCAACTATCTCTGGCAGCTCGTTCCATATACCCACCACACTCTGAGTGAAAATGTTGCCTCTCAGGTTCCTATTAAACCTTCCCCTTCTCACCCTAAACCTATGTCCTCCAGTTCTTTTTTAATCTACTCTCGGTAAAAGGCTGTATATTCACCCTATCAATTCCCCTCATGATCTTATACACCTCTATAAGATCACCCCTCCACCTCTTGTGCTCTGACTAAAATCCTAGCCGGCCCAACCTCTCCCACAGCTCAGGCCCTTGAGCCCAGGCAACATCTTCCTAAATCTTCTCTGCACTCTTTGCAGCTTAAATCTTCTCTGTACTCTTTCCAGCTTAATACTGTATGTGTAATTATGAAATTACACATATTCCCAAGTCCCTTGAAACGTCAACTATCCATGTTCTCCAGATATGCCACCTGACCCATTGTGTTACTCCAGCACTTTTTTCTTTGTAAATCAGCATCTGCAGTTCCGTAAACTGAAGCTCTACAACCTTTGTTGAAGTCTCAGGCAAACTAGGATCACATTATGATAGCTTATGACATTCCTTACTATTTGGAAGAATGAACCTCTGTCATTGAGAGACCTGACTGGGTACCATTAAAACCCATTGCAGACTGTGTTGCAGCAAACAAGGTAGCAAAATGCACACAGCAACAATGTAATAATAACCAGGTAAGGGTTTAAGTACTTCAAGGCTATATGTTGACCAAATACATCTGTAACGACACGGCCATGTTGTTTAGTGCAGTTTATTGTCACGTGTTCCGAGGTACAGTGAAAAGCTTAAGATGTAAGCATTCACGTATAAGCAAATAGGTTCTCGTTGTTAACATCTCACTCCAATAATGGCACCACTCACAGCACCACAGGGAACTTTACTTCGGAGTCACGTGAGTGACTACGTGAAGCTTAGCGCGTCATTACTTTGACCCGCTCTGCGTGAACGAGCCGACTGGCGGCAGCGTTGCTCTGTCCAGCGGTAAGTTCAACCCGACGGTAAGTTATCTTTTTTCCAGGTTTCTTCTGTTTTCTTTTTGCAGGACTCTCTGTTCAGAGAGGTACCTGCACGACTGGGGCGAAGTCCGGACGGGCCGCGGAACTGGTCTTGGACCGTGGGGAATCCCAGTCTCGGCCACGGATACCGGGACCGAGGGGAAACCGGCTACAGAGACCGCGGAAGTGCGGGTAGCCGGCGGTCGTGGGACCCCCCCCCTAAAGTCACTGACATCGCAGTCAATGCTTTCCAGACAGATGTGGCTCCCCGGATGGGGTTAAACTACCAAACGCCGGTAAGGTCTGTAGCCTGCCCAGGAGAGTCCCCCGACACACAGGGGACATCTGCTCCAGACCGGCAGTGATTCCCCGGAAGGGGGTTAAGCCAACCACACGCCGGTAAGGTCTGCAAGCCAGGCCAGGAGGGTCCCATCACCCGACTACAGGGGACGTCTGCTTCCAGGCCGGCTGTGGTTCCCAGGTAGGGGGTAAAACGAACCACAGGCCGGCAAAGTCTAGGAAGTCAGGCAAGGAGGGTTCTCCCCCACATACAGAGGCCAGCTATATCCAGACCACTGTGGCTCCCCACGTAGGGGATAAACCTACAGCAGTGGGGCAGGCTTGTGGAAGTCAGGCCAGGAGGGACCCCGCCAACATCAGCCGCTTCCAGACCGCTGTGGATCCCCAGAAAGGGGGTCAAACCTAAGGTAAGACGGTCAGGCCCGTGGACTACGGGCGTCAGGCCAGGAGGTTTCCTGATGGACAGGTTCCCCCTACACGGGTAACATTTTCAAACGTTCAAACCCACATGGAGCACCTGATGGAGAGGTGCTCCACAATGATATACTTCAAAGAAGGGAGTTATCAGCCCGGGTATTATGGAGAACCCTCAGGCAGCGGCACCTGTTTTCAGGGCTGCACAATGTCTCCCTCTCTGAGGAGGGGAACATTGAGGGTCAGTTTCAGTCTGACCCAGAGCAAAAACCTGACATAGGGCCGCTGGAGGGGCCATGTCAGCGCAGGTAGCCTCCGGGGCCTGCGGCAGCATGTGTTTTCAGGGCTGCTTACGAATCTCCCTCTCTGTGGCGGGGAGTGCGAGTGATCAGTATGGAACTGACTTCAAATTCTAAGTATGTCCGTGGAACATACTGGAGCACATGCGTATGGCTTCAAGAGATACTCGCAAATGCTACAAGTGCCAGCAGTGATCAGCGCTACCCGGGTGACATTGGAGAGCATGATATCCAAGAAATGAAACCAGCTGCCGAATCCTCTCTTCAGTTAAGACTTTTCCCACAGGTAAGACCAGGATGTGGCAGCAAAAGCTGTCGGACTAATCAAGGTACCGACAACGAGCAAAGCTTCATCGGCAGGCGACGACACACCCCACGCCTCCATCGGGGGCAGCGGTTCACTGAAGCCGGTGGCAGCTTGAAAGCTGGGCACGGAAATATGGCCAGCGTTGTCTTTCGAAGCAGGCTCAGAATTATGGCCAGAGCTGTCTTACTAGGCAGGCTCAGTATGATGAGAGTTTTCAGATCAAAGCCTAACGGCTTAACTTACGACCACCAGGAGCCATGGAGGTAGGTGGGTCTTGTTCTCCCAAAACATGTTGTTAATATTTACACTTGTGTTTTTCTACAAGTGACCATGCTTGCATGAGATTTAGATTTGGGTTTAATAAACTAATGATAACATGTGATTACTTTATACTGCACAACATACTAGGTTCCAAGCAGGCTTGGAATTGGGGCCGGAGTTGTCTTTCGAGACAGGCCCAGTATAATGGGCTGGATTGCCTTTCAGGATAGGGTGAAATCTGCAGGATGTCACTTCATCCAGATTTAACTCCTATGTGCAGTATAGACTTTCAAAATGGGATACATCGTTACTGTCCAATTATTGATTCTATAGGAGCTACATGGCAAGCATCGATCTCAAAGATGCATGCTACTCAGTTCCCATTCACAGGGATCATAGGAGATATTTGAAATTTATGTGGATGGGTCAATGCAACAGTAAACCATTGCAAAATGGGCTACTTCAGCTCCCAGGTTTATTTACCAAATTAGTTAAACTGGTGCTTGGGCTGCTCAGAGCTCCAGAGCATTTGTTATCACCTATCTGGATAATGTTTTTAAATGCTGTATTTTATTAAATTAACTGTTGCAGCCCAAACTATATTTGAGGATTGGGGTCCTTTAATCCATCCAGTTAAATTTAAGTTGATACCAATCAGAACAATTGACTGTTGGGATTTACTATCAACTTAACAGGGACTCCGCCCTGGGGCAGGAGGTGGAATTATAAGAAGCCTGTAACAACCTTGTTGTGATAAACCGTAATCTACTCATTAAGTGTAATTGGCAATATAGCAGCTGTGTTCCAGCGGTGCAAATTGGGCCTTTGCATTATCAGAACCTACTACGTGCAAAGAATTAATCCCACAGTACCATGTAGGTCTTTGTTAATAGACCCAGGCCTACCCCTGCTGAAGCTACCAAAGTCATATGGTGGCAGTATTCAGCATTGCTCCAGTAAGTTTGGTCAGTTATCCTCAATAATTATAAACTGATTCAAGTCCTCAAAGATGAGAAATTACGACTGCCATCTCCGGTTATGGAGGTGGATGCCATTTGCATCAGTCACCAATTTTCAGTTTGGTATCAACTACCTATAACACTAGGTGCATGCTATAGGTTAAAGGTTATTGTGCGAATATGCATAATCGGCATGCTCAACTCCAAGTTAATACACTATGGTGGTGGCATATATTAGTCACATGGGTGCAATAAAGTTAAACTATCCCATGATATTTACCTAACCTCGTTTGAGACTATTGTATCATTAAGTGAAATCAATGACAACACAAAATGGATGTTGGATCACTAAGAGTTTAATGTCGTTATGACTCGATAGAACACCGAATATCGATATGTTTACATCCAGGCTCATTTTCCAGCTGTAAATACATGGCATACAGTGGCGAGAATACACTATCTCCACACTGGGGAGGAATGTTTTCTTGTACCTTTCCTCCATACTGCCACTTCAGTCGGGCCTTGCAATAAATCCAGCAAGATACCGCTTCAGGCGTTCAAACTGCCTGACTGGCATACGCAGCCATGGATTCCTGCTAATGTTGGGAATTATATAGAACCTAATATGGTCATTCTAAACATAACACTTGCTGGTTCTGCCTGTGACATGGGAAACCAGCCACTGCAAGAAAATCAATGAATTGACTTGCAGACTCTGAGACGACTATGCCTACGGCTCGGGTTGTCCGACCGATCCATGTAGTGCACACTGCAGAGTGCAGGGGAGGCACCATAAGGCAGTACATTCCACTTCAGTAGATGGGAACTGTTTTTTGTTCTAATATACATGTTATGTACAACACAGCACGGATACTGATGTCTTACAGTTCATTTTCAAATGGGTCCATGACAATAATTAAGGAAAGTGCCATTCACTATGCCTACGTGCTCTCTCATCATATTTGCTGCAGCAGTGGGACCCACACTGTCGGGCCTCACGCTCCGATCTCCAGAATATGAGGATATCTTTAATACAAGTTCTCCCAGTCCCGGTACCACGGAAGTATGGGACATAGACGTAATGTTACCATTACTTCACCAGGGGGCACCAGCTGCATCCTAAGCTTTAGCCGGCTCTCTAAGGTTCTTATCCTCATGGCACTGTCCTCAGTGCAATGGGTCCAGTCACAACGTACATTGCGACTGAACAGGGTGGTACATCTGCTAATACATAACATTTTATGTTTTTGATTTAATTAACCAGAACTAACCAGGGACTTAGGTCTCAAATACATTTGATGGCATACCCTATGGTCCTTTGGTAATGTGTGGTCACACCTTTACACAATATGTCTAGGTCACCTAGAGCCTCTAAGTCTCCTCACTAGCAATGTTTGTTAGTTACAAAAACAAAAAACAAAAAACTTCATAGACGTATTAGTTCCACCATCTCCAGGTGGTAAAACTGTGGTTTTGGCTAATGTATGAGTTGATACTAATATTTACCACACTCGCTCCACCAGGGCTGCTACTACATCAGTTTCAAGGGAAATGTACGTTCCACAGGACCACAGCCTAACAGCTGTAGGATGGTCAACGAACATACTTTACCAACATTTTAAATAATCCATTGCCAAACCGGGGTATTTGCCAACTCCATTTTGGACTCTGTTTTATAGTTTCCCCCTTGATGAAAGGGGCCACATTTATTTTCTTTTGATGAT